>HG995127.1:14300339-15500339 GCA_905333015.3 Bombus campestris
CAGTGAAAGGAACAGAACTTTTTAATATGAGTGCCGCGTACGCGAAACGTCGAAAATCGTCTGGCATGGGCGAATGAAAACAGAGATCGTGATTGGAGTAATATAATATTCACTGATGAATCTTCGTTTTGGGCATGGTGTCCTATTAGGCGTGCTTGGACTATCCATGGAAGAAGGATGATTCAAAGAAGTGTAAAACACCCTATAAAAGTGCATGTTTGGGGTTGCTTTAACGCACGCGGTTTTGGGACTTTGTGCGTCTTTACAGACAATCTGAATGCACAAAAGATGGTGAAATTGTACCAAAGGGGACTTCTCACATCCGTGAAACGTTGGTTCAACCAAACCGAGGACCAATGGATATTGCAAGAAGACAACGACCCTAAACATCGAAGTCGCATCTGCACCCAATGGAAAGCGAAAAACGCCATCACAGTACTTCCTTGGCCATCGCAGTCCCCTGATGCAAACCCTATCGAAAATGTGTGGTCCCTAATGAAATGCAAGCTGAGAGGAAGACGTATCACAAAAATAAGAACACTTGTACATCACATTCGAAAGATATGGAGGTCGTTACCAGAATCCTACGCTCAAAAATTAGTCGAGAGTATGCCGAAACGATGTCAAGCTATAATCGCTAATGGAGGAGATTGGACACCCTACTAAGTAATAGCGTATTAGTGTTTTAGATGTAGATTCAATTCATATAAATTTTTTTACAAATATATAAATATTTACAGAAATATCGCAGACACGCTCTTGTGTGACAGACTGTAAATTGTACGGCTGCGACATCCTTGAAAAATGTATATAAAGTAGCTTACTTATATTTTATTGTCAGGATAAAACACGGAGGCGTAGACAAATTTGCATGATTTAAAAAAGGATGCCGTGTCACATTCTTATAAATACTTCGACTTCTCGAAACTTTTGAAAAACTATAAAATTCTACGATCTAAGCGGAAGGAGAAACAGTGGTGAAAAGATTGTTAACCATCTCTCCAGCTAAAATTCACTAACGGGTCCTCGATGAATTAATTCAACGACTTGCTGAAATTTATTTAAAAAATTTCCAGTAATTCGCAGTGTTTCGATGATTTGATCAAAGTTTCCGAAAGAATAGAAGAAAGAAAGGGTTCGAGATTCGAAGAAAAATGTATTTTTACGCGGATGACGCTCGCCGATGGACAACCTACGCGGCAAATGGCGTTCTCATGCAAATATAGCGAATCCTGGGGAACGACTGGATGGTTATATTAGATAGGGACTGGCGGACGTTTTACTGCGACAGTCTGAAAAGCGTCTCGACGCTCGCCAACGCCAGTCGGCTCCCTCGCGTGTTGCTAGGATAAAAACCAACCCCCAACGATTGCATCCAGTTCGATGAAACGTTCTCGAATTCTATGGATTTTCCATCGTCTACATCTACGAGGTGTCTTCTTTATTGAGAAGAAAATCTCGCGGCTGGTGATTCGTATGGATATCAAATACGAGTATTTAATATCGGCTACGTGGAACGACAGATCGTGGAAGCTGGACGTTCAGATCAATAGTTTGCAGCTAAGCGAAGCTGACTCTTCTTTACATCGAACTCAATGCTTTTCGTAAGCTATGAACGAGACTCTTTTAGTACGATACTTTGGTCGTAACGTGGACGTTGAAGTTATTTTTGATTGGATATCGGACTAGATATTAAAATTGTATACATTCGATAGGATTGTCTCTTCTTTTATGCGAAATAATGTGCGTTGTTCGATTATACAGAATCGTCTCTTAAGCTATTTTCTGCGAGTATAATTATCGATCGTTAACGCTTGTCGAGGTATTTTATATATTTATCGAAAGATGTGACAATTAGGAAAGAAGTGATTCTTCTTTGCGATAATTTGGTATTGTAATAAATTTACTTTTTAATTAATTTAATCGATAGAAATACTGTGGTATTTAGTATAGTCGATACTCGTGCCATTTAGCCATTGATTTATTACAAATTTAAGTTATACGTCTTACACTGCGATACAACCACTTTCGTCGTTAGTTGTTTGCTTTTTTATTATTATAAATAAATTTACGTAATGGTTTTCACTGGCAAACCGAAAGAAAACTTCTCGGTTAAGGAATTGCAGGTTGGATCGTAATAATAAACTTGTTTTCAAAATGAACGAGGAGATATTTATGAATATGTAAACCGCGAATCTTTGTGCATTCGTGGGAAATTTAAAGGTGCTAAAAGTATACGTAACATGCAAATATATGTATATAAAATATTCAAAGGAAAATATTCCTTACGTTATGTATTTAGTAGGTAAAACGAATCTCCATTTTGTATTCCATTCCTTCGGTTACGCCCATAGAAACATAAATTTCTATAAATTCTGTTTGCAAGCGATACCTCGTACAATTTAATGCAACATGAAAATCCAATACCAATCGAATTTTATGTATTTGTTCAATTTTGGCTTCGCAAGAACTCCTCGTGTACGTATGTTTCGCACCATGCGATTCTAACATTCGACCTCACCGTCTTATCCACGGAATCTCAGTTTCGAGAACATCTTGTACCATGAAATCCAAAATGAAAATACAATACCAATTGAATTTTATGTATTTGTTCAATTTTGGCTTCGCAAGAACTCCTCGTGTACGTATGTTTCGCACCATGCGATTCTAACATTCGACCTCACCGTCTTATCCACGGAATCTCAGTTTCGAGAACATTTTGTACGATGGGATCCAAGATGAAAAGCATAACACCGGATTTCGTCTGATTATCCTTAAAAAGAAAAAAAAAGAAAAAGAAAGAAAAAAACATCTGAATTGGAAGAAACTACAAAGCCTCGTTACTCTCGTTCCATCGGAATAACGTAGAAAAGGCAGCAAACAACTCTACGAATCTTTGCATTCGCCCATATAGCAACTCCCAGCATCCCTCTACAAGCGCTCAGCTCTTACAGAAAGTCGCATTCGATCGACGCGTTGCGACGCAGCCGGGTAACGTCTCACGAATTCTCACGCACGGCGAAAGTTCACGCGAGGACAAGCGAAAAACAAACGCACGAAACGAGAAGAAAAAAGGGAAAAAGTCTGCTTGTCGGATGAGGAAGATGAACAGAGGCTCCACGGGGATTACGAAACGGGGATAGACAAATGAAAAGAAGAGGAGAATGGGCGAAACAAAGGAAGAGGGGTGGATCGATGGAAAATAAAGGGGAAAATAGGATAGGTGGATACGAGACGGTTTGAAGGGAGGAAAAAGGAGAAAGAAAGAATCGGAAGGAGGAGGGGAGGATAGAAAGGAAGAAGGAAGATAGAGAAAGGAGTTGTTGGCGAAAGGAAGCCAAAGTTGTAGCATTATACGGGGGCTGACGAACGTTTTGTGTTGCCAGAGTTTGAGAAGCGTCTCGACGCCTGGCGCCGTTCAACGGCACCGTCTCTCTCTCTCTCTCTCTCTCTCCTTTCCTCTCTGTTTGTCTGTCTATGTTCTCGGACATATAAACGCACCCTCGTCTCGGCAGGAGCTTTGTCCTGGGAAAGGAGTGACGTCAGCAGCAGAAATCGCGCCACCCCATATAAGCGCACGAACACGACTCGCATTCGGCGGAGGGAACATTAGGGAGACGTACCAGCCAAGGACAGAATCTCTCTTCTGTCTAACGAAACCTACAAATATAATCGCCTCGAATCCATCGAATTCTTGCTTATTGTTAAAATATTAACGATTTTTTGGCCCGTTCCTAGGGCAGCGAGGTCCTCTGCGAGAGACGAGGGTAGGTTTGTACAGGAACATGGACATTTTAGTCCGACCGCTTGAAGAGGCTTCGATACATAGTTCGACATACGTAGGTTGTAAAATTATAGAAACGATCGTTGGTAGTTGGAAAGAAATCCTTGCGCGTATCTTTGGTCTGGTAAGATTCCGAGGTAAGGGGTAAGTTTTTGAAAAGGAACGAGTGTTTGGTTTTAACTCGAGGGATTTGATATGTACGCAGTTGGTTTTACAATTGGAAAGATTAGTATTGGCGATTGGAATTAAGTTTCTGAGTGGGGTTCCGAGATAAGGGTAGGTTTTTTTTAGCGAAGAATGTCTGCGTTTGAATTTGATAGGTTCGATACACGTGGGTCGGTTTGAAATGAAGAATCCTGATTAACCGTCAGGATTATCCAGGATCAAATCCTCATTATCCAAGTTTTCATATATCGTCGTGTATTTTACCGTCTATTATTAACTTCTTTGTTTATCATTTGTTACTCGCGATGTATATTTTCTAGCTTGCTATCTTTTGTCTCTTTCTTCTTACCTATCGTCGTACGGTAACGCAAAACGACGATTGTCAAGCAACGCGAAGCATAATAACTGTTGGGGTTATTAGATGTATAGGAATGCAAAGAGACGCGTGGATAAATTGTAAGATAGAAAGTATATATATTTTAAGCTGAAGTATAAATACAAAGAAGGAATACAATATATATGAGCTGGTCCAGATCCGCACGCTAGCAGTGTTACTCTGTGGGGGCACTCGACAGTCAAAACACCACCACTCGACACTAACTAGTGTCGGACGACGGCAGCGCAGTGGTTAGCGCCTTAGGTTGCGAACGTTCGGAACTCGGGTTCGAATCCCGGCGACCGGAGTCCGATATTTTCTTCCGCGATACAAAATGAGAAGAAAATCGGCACCGCCCCCCGCACCTTCTACTACCAGCAGCTACAACTATTACGGCTCTACGCACAACGCACACACAACACCCTCTACAACTCTATAACTGAAAAAAAAACCCTGAAGCCAACGCCGCCTGTCTACTGTTTATGGTTTTGCCTTCGTCCCAATCCTTTGTCTATACGCTGTCGATGGCTTCAGTGCTGGAGAAAACTAAAGACCAGATGGTAGAGTTTTCTTAGAAGTGGCGACCACTTCAACAATAACATTTCGTAATCAACGATAATAATATCTTACGACCAAGATATCTTCGCAACATGGTCGTCACCAGAATATTATATCTTGCGCATCGGTTGATAATTCCTACTGTCCAATGAAACGAATATGAATGGAAAAGAGCTGAAATTTTGTTTCACGTTCCGATTGACCGTTTTGATCGATTTGCGTTAACAACGTTTTTCAGCTTTATCAAACGTTTAATTGGCGATTAAAAGCGCTATTTATTGTCCTTTTATGGAATCAACGGAATATAAGCTTAAATTATCCGCCCTACGCGCGTATTACCGTTCCAATTGATAGCCTATCGGTTTGAAACAGGCTTCTTTATACGACTCGTAATTTACAAATGAAATAACTTAAAGATAAGACAGCAATTTCGTGTAATTTGACAGCAGGTATGTAATTACCAACGTCGATCTCGTCATTAACTTTTAAAATTTACTTTTATCATCTTACGATACTCCACCTTTAATGGACAATTATTAATTACAAGGAATAACATTTTTACAGATCCTTTCCTCCCTAATTTCATCGCGTTAAACATTGAAATTGTACGAATAGTGCAATAAATACAGGTATTCGCGTAAATCAATGACAGAAAGTTCCTTAATTTTAAACGGTTGATATTTTTTACGATACAAACTTCAAAATTCTTACCAACGAGAATATGTATTGCAAAAATAAAGCTATCGATCGATACAAACCTTGCTGAAGAAAGGATTCTCCGCACTTGTGTCATAGAAAAATATGAATCGTTCAGTGATGAATATTTGAGTGATTTACTATACATGTAGTATCGGGAAAAGGGACGTGCCTGACAATGGGCCATACCTGGGGCCTATTACAACATCGGGATAATTAAAGGGGATCTACCTGAAAATGGGTCAGGCACATCTGGGGGTGAAAGGAGAGGACGTTAAGGAGTCGAGAAGTTGCAGTTGGGAAGTCGAGGAGAAGACGTGAAGACGTGGAGTTGCAGTTGGGAAGTCGTGAAGAAGGCGTTAGGCAGACAAGTTGTGGTCAAGACGTGAAGACGTGAAGTTGTAGAGTTCAACAGAAGACGCTAAGCAGTTGAGTTAAGTCAGTTGAGAAGCTGGAAGCCGAGTAGAAGACGCACGACGATTATAGTCAGCTATATGTTGAGCATTGCTTACACGAATAAACGAACTTAACTCTCAATAACCATCATTCCTTGTCCTTGCTCTAGAAACTAAAACAAGCACCGTCACCTAAGTTACTACATACATCTTTGGCGAATGTTAACCAACTATTCGATGGAAAACAGTAGCTGTTGCTTCGAACTCTGGCGTTTTATTTATGCATACGTCAACAGCTAGTTGGGTAGCAAAGGGGATCTTTGGAAACGGTGGATTACTCATCGGGACAAAATCTGGAAAACCCACCCCGAGTCTGATTCACCAAACTGCGAACTCTGCTATCTAGATAAACGTTTTTAAGACATTTATTACGCCTAGTGCTTAGCAGTTAGACTAATGCGTCTGGTAGGATCGCGTTAACCCACGTTGGCTTCCCTATCATAAAACCGAAGATACGTAATTCTCGCTTGTTCTTATCTGTACACGTTCCACGTTCCACCAAAGCGCGTTTAATTTACGAGGGAAGCTTCTCTTGCACTCGAAAATTTTCACTTCCACGTTCCTTCTGTTTTCGATTCTTTTCGACGTTTAAGAATTTTTTTTATTGTTAAACTGTTTTAATAATACGATTGTTTTAGCGATGATAAAAACGTAAAAATAGCGCACAGGTCGGAAGGAACAAAGTGGTTCGTGGCTTTTGATCTCTTAAGGAAGATCGCGAAGGAATAACGAGAAGAAAAACTGTTAAAATTAGAAGCACGCGTTTTTATCGAAAGATATTTTGCATTTCTCGAACGTACACGAGGAAAACGCACACACTCGTGCGTCAATGATGGAATTTTTTCCAATACTCACGAACATGTGTTCACGAATCAAGAGAATAGACGAGGCAGGAGTTTCTCGACGAAAGTGTTAAACACTGACACACGAAAAAGCAAACAATTAATTTGTAACAATTATTATTAATTTGTGAAGAAATTAATTCAAAGTATTTTCGATTCTTACGATTCGACGTTGAACGAACATAAGAACTTTGAAACGTCGATCACATCCTTTCAGCTTGAATTTTCTCTGCGGAAGAAATTGCTCTGCGCCAAGGCAAGTTCTCGGTATAGAAAGCATTTCTCGGTTAGCTCGGTACGCTTGAACCCTGTGTCACGGAGCAACTTTTGATCCAGTTCGATTCGGTTCGAGTCAAAGAGACGATTAGCTTCTCCACGTACGTTAACGCGCGATAGTCGGATTAAATTATTTAATTCGCCTGTTAGCTGGGTTAAACGTGCCTTCGTCATCGACATCGTCCAATCAGACGGAGAAAGATTCTTATCTAATTACCTGGCGGTCGATCGGAATTTTTATCATTGTATGCTAAACGACTCGTTTTCCCGCGTCCTTGCGCGTCTTACCAGCAATTTAACGCGATAGTTTGCGTTACTGCGACCCGTTCTAATTACGGTGGCATCGTTAGGCCTTCGTGGAACCTCGTACATTCCCTACGGATGATCGCGTGAAATTTTCACCGTGGCAATTATCCGCAGTTACCAGAGAACACAACGCCTTACTCTCATATCCGTATACAAGCGTTTAAACGACGCTTTATTCCGGTCTTTCTGTTGTCGATGCCATTCGCATCAAAGTCCGTGAGATCCGGTTTTCTTTTCCCCGTTTCGCGCTCTTTTATATGCTAAATCGTTTTATAAAACCTTGCCTCTACATTTGGTCATTTACGACGTTTACTAACGGTGCATCGATGAGTGGTTTATTATTTTTCGAAAGACTATCGTCCTACTTCGACTAGGCTGCGATTCGAGTCGACTCGGTTCCATCAACAACGATTCGCATTGTTCCATGTCGACACAGCCCCTCGCGATTTACGTCATTTCGTTTTCAGCGGATTCGACTTTCGTACACCCTCGTTCGCAAGTATTAGGATACTTGCGAACAATAAGACACGTAAGAATTATTTGAGAATTGTTCGATTCTTTAAGAATTGCCCTCTTTCGAAGTTTGAACCGCAAGAAATCTATACATAGAGTGTCTTGCTTTTAATTATGTGAGAAAATATTTCAGGAACAAGTTTAAATGAATTAAATACTTTTTAACATACTACTCCATCCAGTTGCATATAGCCCAGGAAAAATAAGTTGAAATATTAGCAAATAAAGTATCATTTCAACTTTTAAGGCACATAAGAATTATTTAAGAATTGTTCAATTACACCATCTGGAAGTTTGAACCATAAGAAACCTATACATAGAGTGTCTTGCTTTTGATAATGTTAGAAAATATTTCAGAAACAAGCTTAAGTGGAAATACATACTTTTTAACACACTACTCCATCCAGTTGCATATAGTCCAGGAAAAATAAGTTACAATATTAATCAATAAAATATTATTTCAACTTTTAAGGCACATAATAGTTATTTAAGAATTGTTCAATTACACCATCTGGAAGTTTGAACCATAAGAAACCTATAGACAGAGTGTCTTGCTTTTGATAATGTGAGAAAATATTTCAGGAACAAGCTTAAATGGAATTACATTCTTTTTAACATACTACTCCATCCAGTTGCATATAGCCCAGGAAAAATAAGTTGAAATATTAGCCAATAAAGTATCATTTCAACTTTTAAGGCACATAATAGTTATTTAAGAATTGTTCAATTACACCATCTGGAAGTTTGAACCACAAGAAATCTATACATAGAGTGTCTTGCTTTTGATAATGTTAGAAAATATTTCAGAAACAAGCTTAAGTGGAAATACATGCTTTTTAACACACTACTCCATCCAGTTGCATATAGCCCAGGAAAAATAAGTTGAAATATTAGCAAATAAAGTATCATTTCAACTTTTAAGGCACATAATAGTTATTTAAGAATTGTTCAATTACACCATCTGGAAGTTTGAACCACAAGAAATCTATACATAGAGTGTCTTGCTTTTGATAATGTTAGAAAATATTTCAGAAACAAGCTTAAATGGAAATACATACTTTTTAACACACTACTCCATCCAGCTGCACGTCGCCCAGGAAAAATTAAAGTTAAACATAAAGTTATTAACCGATAAGGTATTATTGCAATTTTAATTTGCGAAATTTAACGTATGAAAAACAAGGATGGTGGTAAAGCGGTATTCTTATGTTTACGTTGTCTTTGTATTACATTCATAGCTACGATCTATATTCTTGAACTATATTTATATTCATTCACAGTTTATGTTCATTCACCGAAACGTTCAATTACTGCTTTAAGCAATCTTAATATTCGTATCGTTAGATTCGTGGCATTATTGTTGTTGTCTGATTCGTTGTACTCGTTAGAATATGCTGTCTCGTTGCGGATTTTTCCACAAAGTTCATATTAAGGATCGTAAGGTGGAATACGGTTGTTTATTCCTCGTTTCTCTATAAATTATCACGTGTAGGTTTTACAAATTTCTATCGAATATGCCGAATTTTAATCGAACGTAAATACAAAATTCTCACCGATTAATCCAATTAAATAATCGCGAATTACGCGAGATACGTAAATGTTTTAATATTCACAGCTGCTATACATCGACCCATCCAAACTACGTCAAAACAACTACGTGTTTAGATTGATTTTACGTACAAGCGTAACAATTTAAGTGTTAGAGTAAGTGCTGTCTATCTTCGACGACAAAAAGTAACAAGTAACGATGGTATTAGGTGAAGTTCTGTTTCGCGGGAGAGCGACGAGGGAACGCCCTGGACCGAGAGCTTGAGACAGGAACCGGGACGTTCCTGAGAACCGTCACGACGACCATCGTGAGGTTTTAGTCGCTAAGAGTCCGACACTACCCGCCGCCGCCTCCCAGAGGGCGGCCGGGTGTCCATGAGGATTTCCCCACGTAAAAAAAAAAAAAAAAAAGAAAAAGGTGAAGTTCTGTTAGGTAAAATTCTAGCGATCATTTTTTTTTTTTTTTTTTACAAAGAAAATCCTTTAGTCTTCTATTGTGTTGCCAACTAAGTGATTGCGGCTTTTATCATATTTATAATAGCAATTTTACGTAGTAAAACAATGTTTATGCTTATAAATACAAAATTTCCAATTCGCTGCAGGAATTACGACAGACTATTTGATGCTGGTGCAATAATATAAAAATAAAGTAGAACAGCACGGTGATAAATAAAATAGAATTGTACGTAGCTTTTCAATCACGCGACGTTAGAGAAGGTTAACGAACTACTCGAGTAATAATATTTTAGATATCCGGCTTGTAATAAGAGGCTCATGTAGGTCGGTACGTATTATCGAATAAATTATCGAAGATCCTCTACAAATTGCTACGTGTCAGTCTTTTTGTATAGTTTATACGAGTATTAACCTAGTTTATATGAGTGGAACGAGAACTCACTGTACGTAAGTGTAATTAGCTTCCTTGTTAATTAATTAGTGCTATTAGCGGCTTATATCATCTCCTTTGAGAACTGTTTTAACCCTTTAACTACGCAGTCCCAGAGAAAATCGTATCGTCGAATATATCGTCTGTTGGGTTGGCAACTAAGTGATTGCGGATTTTGTCAATAGAATCTAATAACAAAATCCGCAATCATTTAGTTGCCAACCCAACAGACGGTATAGAAGTGTTAAACAGCAGAACCCAATACAATAATATTTTTAATATCATACACAATTAATTATAATTTCTCTTAGGTACTTTCATCGTACGTATATAATGCAACTATTAATATTTATTCCTTATAAGAAATCGAAGATACATATATCTCTGTATTAGATACTAGAAACATGGGAAAATTCCAGGACAACGAGATAATTAATTTCCTCGATTGTTCATTTTCAACTCATTTACCTTACTTCACTGTATTCGTAGAAGATGAAGTGGTATTATTTGTTTGTAGTAGCCGCTTGCCGGGATAGTTGTGGCGATAACGCGCTACTGCTCGTGTGTACAGTGAGACAGGTTCTCTGCTGCGGGTCGCCGGTGTCGCTGCTGGGATACTGCTGCATTTTCCTTCTAATTTTTGATGCCGCGGAAGAAAGATCGGACTCCGGTCGCCGGGATTTGAACCCGGGTTCCGAACGTTCGTCGTAACCTATGGCGCTAACCACTGCGCTGCCGTAGTTTTTTTTTTTTTTTTTTTTTATAATATAACGTTTATTGAACCAAGAAGATGAGTATTACATGTGTATGTTATTCACAATAAACTATGAATTTTAATAAGATGGATTAGGCAAAAGTACCTATACGCGATGGAACGACGCAGTCATACTATATTATGTGTCGGAGTTTTACACTTTTCGTGTTTTAGTGTATTCTTTGGATTTAAGCCGCTGGGGAGCGGAGCTTTTATGTGATCTTGTTTTTAATTGTCATTTCTGTCCTGAAAACTTGGCCGCAAAAACAGGACACAAAAAAAAAAAAAAGAAATAAAAAATACTGCGCTGCCGTAGTCCGACGCTAGTTAGTGTCGAATGATGGTATTTTGCTGTCGAGTGCCGCCACGAAGAGTTAGATCGAGTCCTGCCCTCGAGGGTTGCAAAATTATTCTCTTCGCGTGCAACTAGGCTGGTAGTCGATGACCCGTAAATTTAGAATCCAACGATCACGCGGAAAATAGTTGAAAATTTACCACTTCTTTGCATCTTCTTACACAATTCAACGTGCACTAGCAAAATTTTACAAATTACAAATTCTAATTTATTATTATTATTATTATTATTATTCCAATCGTTGATGGTAAGTTTTTTAATTATACAAACCGGTCGATCGTAAAACAAACTGGTCGTACAACTTCACGAATATTATTAGCTAATGAATCATTATCCGAGAAAATCTAGATGACTCGATCGCCTAACTTTGCCCCGCAGGTACGTACCCGCAACATTAGTCTTTCCACGCTTCGCCTAATCCCGACTCGTTAAAATCTATTAGCTTCGACCAGCAATCCACCCAACTCGACGATTAGCTTCAGTCGTTAGCGAACAAGTATACAGGTAGCTGGAATCATGTCGCATCGATGACTATAATCGCTCGGTCGATGTCAGGAATAACGAACAACGCCCGTCGAGATCAACGGTTAATTGAAACTCATCGTTTATGCAAAGTGGACCGCGAACCTAGGGGATGATATCACACGAAACAAGATGGTATCGCGTTATTTTTAGATCGGATGACGACCTCTTACGGATCCTAAATCGTGAAAAAGCTGATTATAACGAGACATCAACTTGTTTCGCTTCATCGTACTTGTCTCCGAGACTTGTACGAAACGATGAGTAACGAGCATCGTTACAAACGATGACGATAATTCGTCGGTTGTACGAGGTTGCGACAAATCGTACCGGTTGATTGATCAAAGTGCACGAAACTATTTTTGGAATGTTATTTTTTTTTTTTTTTTTTTTAGTTATTTTCCATTGTTTTAAGGATCTTGCTATCGGTTCATGAAGAGATTATTAAACCGTATCTTTTCATATTTCGATATCGATCGGCAAATCGAACGAGACTTTACGAAATTATTCGTCGATCGTTATTGTTTCATTATCTTCTGTTAGTCTGAAGTGAAAATATCAGTATCGAAAGATTATCAGCAACTCTGCAACGTTTATGTCCATTTACAGTCTGTCACACAAGAGCGTGTCTGCGATATCTGCGAAACCTGACACCTAATCAGAATGAGATAAAAAGAATGTAAACAAACGAAAACTTCTCTAATACGCGTTGCTGAATACCTTTCAGTTTCATTTGAAACAGTGAAAGGAACAGAGCTTTTTAATATGAGTGCCGCGTACGCGAAACGTCGAAAATTGTCTGGCATGGGCGAATGAAAACAGAGATCGTGATTGGAGTAATATAATATTCACTGATGAATCTTCGTTTTGGGCATGGTGTCCTATTAGGCAAGCTGAGAGGAAGACGTATCACAAAAATAAGAACACTTGTACATCACATTCGAAAGATATGGAGGTCGTTACCAGAATCCTATGCTCAAAAATTAGTCGAGAGTATGCCGAAACGATGTCAAGCTATAATCGCTAATGGAGGAGATTGGACACCCTACTGTAATAGCGTATTAGTGTTTTAGATGTAGATTCAATTCATATAAATTTTTTTACAAATATATAAATATTTACAGAAATATCGCAGACACGCTCTTGTGTGACAGACTGTATGTACAATTTGTCTTACTATTCTAGGCTTTCAAAAGATTGAAAAATTATTATCTGATGCTTGTACCATCAACAGATACTAATAGATACGACGAATAGATATTCCACGTAACGTAACTACTCGTTGAGCTAACTGTTTGAAAAAACATTTCAAAGAAAGGAATTTAAGAGCGAAACTCGGCGTAGCTTGATACAACGTTGTTTGCCTATGGAGGATCGGTAGTAACGTTCAAACAATTATTCGACGTATTGCGTAATTTTCAGGTCGTCGAGATCGTTCAAACCTTGGAATCATCGAAATTAACGAAAAAGAATGTTTCAGCGTATCGCGATATTCGTTTGCATTAATAACGCAGAAGACTCATTCGTCATGCTCTTCCCACAGGAACTGCTTTTTCTCGCTGACAAACATTCTCATTATTCGCAATTACGATATCGCAAATTTTCCAGATTTCTCCATCCTTATCAGTCAATTCATCCGCTTTCCAAGTAAGTACACGTATGCTTCTGAGCGAAGAAAGTGGTAAAAGCAGTGGTAATTAAGAGAAGCTATTGCAGACAGAGGATTATTATGAATCATTCGATCGATCGTCATCGCGACAACAGAGATCGCGCCTTTCCCACGTTAAACAGAGACGTAAAACCGCAATGCGATAAGCGTTATCGCGCATCCTACTTATTCGGTGTGTTTTCCTCGCGTAATCAGAGCGAACCAGCCACACCAAATCCCAGTCTTATCGTTCATTTTGAATCAGCCCTTGTCTCTGTTCGGTTCGCGCTGCAAACAGGGAAACGCCAACAGCTTGAGACAGTTTTATCAGGACACGCGACTGCTCGCCCTTCTACGAAGCTTCCACGGTAAGAGAAATATCTTGTGTTCAACAGCAGGTACATACCGCATTCCAGCATACTGTACGGGGTAATCTCGCAGCGTTAATTGCTTATCAAACTAGTTTTTCGACTTTCCGTCTCGCTGATCCAGCTTCGAGTTAGGTCCTCGAATGCTCCTGGTTGCCACGAGCTTCTTCAAGGATAAAACCCAACTCGATCGTTGTCCGAGGAAAGGATGCATATAACGTGTCGTTTATTCGCCATTTTCTCTCTTTCTTCTCGACTTTCTGCATCGTTAATTTACCGCGAAACCGGCCGATTGTATATCCGGATGGTTATCGCGAGAGCGCGATCTCTCGTAAATCTCTTTATTATCGTCGATTACGGATCTAGAAGGATCGGTAAAAGTTGCTCTTCTCAGCGTAACGTTCGCAAGATTCGTTTCTGCTATGGTATTCCTTAATGCACGACTGTCGATAAACGCTGTTGCGCTTATTCCAGTATCTCGATGCTTCCAAATTTTTGCAAATGCGTCGAAATATATAAACATATATTATATATTATATATATGTGTGTATGTGTGTGTGTAATACATATGGGGTGTACCGCAGTATCAGAGAATCGTTCTTCGGCGATAGATTTTGCGCGTGGAAGGAGGAGAAGAAAGTTTGTACGAACGTACAGTCTGCTTTTTCTTCTCTTTTCCAATTTATGACGTGTTTTATGTTCCGACGATTCTATGGAAAGATGGAAATTGTCGAATTAACAATTTGACCGCCGAAATCACATGTTTCGCTGAACACGCCACGGGAGTATTTTTATTATTCAAAGCATATAATGGCAAAATAATAATAAATTGACGATTTAAGACAACATTCTTCCCCGATGGACCGTTTATCTCGTTGGTGGCCACGGGTGACCACCATGACGCTTTGGTAACAGTCGATAGCGACGTATTATAACGAGGCTTCGTTTATTTCAACAAACCATTCGCATTCGTTGTCTCGTCGCAAGCAAAACGTGCAGAATATATCGTTGAAACGTGCAGGAGATGTTAGTAAACGGTATTTGCTCATTGCATATATAATGGCAAGGTATGTGCACACTTCTAACTTCAATTATACGATTATAAAGCAGCGTTCACGATTATTTTCTAAGCTGTGTTTATAATAATGTTCGTAGATTACCCCTCGCACATATGGATGCAAACACAGTGCACCGTTAGATGCAAGATTTGTTCTCGTTCTTTTTTTATCGATGTTCTAATAAAAGTGTTTAATCGTTCAATGGGGCACTTTTTACTTCAAAGTATCTTCTATTTATCGGTTATATTCAAAATCCCCTTACTGTCAATTTTCATACAATTTTTACAATTGTAAAAAGTTGAAGCGCTCCGGTCACCAATGACCACCGTGGCAGGCAAAATGTTAATAAACTTCAATGCCTACGCTTGAGATGGCCAATCATGCTGTATACTAATTTTTTTTTTTACTAAATGTATATTTCCGATGTATATCTTCTATATCTTCCATATTCTAATTTAGTCACGATATAGTGCAATTTCTATATACATATGCAGATTGCTTTCAAATTTTACCAACATAATCGCGACACTCGTGTCGTTAAATCTCCTTACGGTGCTGATAAAGTGGCAAAATGCGCAGCGCATACAATACACGCGTCAAACTTTTCTCTGGTAAATGTCCAAACACGTTAGCGTAATTAATTAACATACTCGAACACGATTTACGAATTAGGTTTCTCTTCGTCGTATCTTGACACGCCAGATCTTGCAAATAATTTTTACAATTGTTACAAGTTCAAGCGCTCCGGTAACCAATGACCTCAGTGGCGTCACAAGAGAAACCGTGGCCGGTGATACAATAACCAACGTGGCAGTCAAAGTGTTTCAACGATTTCGCATATTTACAAACGATACTTCGCGTCGGATCTTGTATGGTATATCCTTGTAAACAACTGGAATCAGTGATAAAACGTGTGCAATCTTGTGTTCGTACGCAAGCAGGTCATTTTGAACGCATCTCGCGAAGATACGCAGACACAATTTGTTAATGTTTAATCGTTTTCGCGTGTAGAATTCAGAAACGGTTCTACGAATTCGATACTTCCGTTCAATTTTGCTGTTTCATTTGAACGATATATAGCGATATCGATGAAGATAATAATTAATATTGTTTCATATAAATAAAAGAAGAATAGTGGAAAATGAACGAAAGGCGATTGTACGTAGACAAAATCGACTTTAAGTTCTTCCTTCGACTTTCAAATGTTTCATATTCTGAAGTTTACACAGACTTCACTTCCGCTGCGCGTTCTAAAAGTTTATACACAGCGGCGGTTGAAGAAAAGTTTAGGATCGATACATCGTGAATTTTAGTAATTTTGTATGTTAAAAATCTCTAATCTGCTCTCTGTTACATATTATAATTGTTCGTTGCTGCTATCAAGCGTAAATCCATTTTGTCAAATTATCGTGTCTTCTCCTGTCTCTTATTTTATAAACATTCGTTCGTCCGTCGCTGTAGATTTCATGAAATTTTATGAAAATATGCAAGTTTTGTTTTAGTACGAATTTTAGCAAAACGTATGATCATCCGAGTCATAGCAAAAGACAAAGAAACGTTCCTCCATCATAACGTGGAAATTACAACACAAAATGTCCATCTCTCCATCGAATCGGACCAAATGTCTCGATACTTATGCACTGGTTACGTAGAATTAAATCAAAGTTCGATCCTACAGATATAAAACTGGTATTTCTATTTCTAATGCACCGGTGGTTTGTCAGTTGCATTAATTAAGGGTAGGTTCGTGTTACGTCGCGTAAAACGGTCCGTGCGACGTCCCTCATGGTCTGACCGCCGAGGCCCACACACCGTTACACTGACCCTCGATAAAACTAATGAACCACCATAAACCGAATCTTCTCAATTTAATTTCTATTCACATAAGTATTTTCGGTTTATGGATGATCCTTAAAACAGTCCTTAGGTTTATTGCACGCTCTTATAACTTACGGAGAAAGCGGTTGTTTGTCTATTAAAAATAGCAGGTTGTTCCCATTAAAAAGGACACCCATACCGAGCTTTCCTCCGTAATTGTACGAGACGGGTCATCACTGTTCTACCAAACGTCGTGCAGTCAACACGACTGTTCCTATAAGCTTCGCGTAGTCAGCTTAAAACATAGTCCTCGCTACGATCAAAGCGATATTATCTTAATCTATTCTTTATTACTACTACTCATCTATCGAGTGTATTATTATTCATCACCTGTATCAATTATATCTTCCTATACGGCGGAACCTCCAGTGTAATAAGTTGTTAAAATATAAATATTATAAGACTGTAGACTACAGTTTTATTCCCCAACAAATACCCCCATTATCCCACAAGAAATAAGGGGATCGACCTGTTCGTGGTGTCGATCGTTGTAATCGTAACGAGAATTTACGACTCCCGTTGACGCGCTTCAACGCGATCGCGTCTCCCTGCGACTGGACGAAAGAACAGTTCGCGTGATCGGGTGATTCGATGATCTAGCAGTTCGATCGATCAAAACTCTGGCCCCTCGTTCGTCTGGTTCGCATTTATACCACGATAACTCGTTTCCTTCCTTCTATCTCGTGTTTTCGTGTCGAAAGAAGGCAGTAGTCGGTGAATTCGAAACGAGTTCCTTGAAACTTTGTGACTCACTTTACCAACGAAAAGTAGGTGCCTCGTTACAGGCAAAGTCGTCGAATTTTTAATAATTCATTCCAGAGAAAGTAATACGATGACGATATTATTTCACGAATAAATATAAATATAAAATCGGCAGAAAATTATTTGAAGATTGTAACGAGAGGAGAAATCATCTTCGCGTTGGCAAATAGCGACGGTAGGCTAATTAGCCCGAAGATTGACAATATTCCAGTTATCTTGTTGCGTTAACTGGCATCACTCGCATCTTCGAATAAGAAGGCACATAGAAACAAGTAGAATAATTTCCGAGAATGTGTTCCCATTCAGAGGACGTACAAATCATAGCTAGTTTTGTTCTGTACCACTTACTGAATCTAACAACTGGATTGAATCGTGATTTACATGCCAGGCACATGAAATAATCGCGATATTGCAACACTCGTCGTATAGAAACTTTCTGTTCACACGAAAGTTTGTGAATTCTTTTCCTCCCTCGATTTCTTCATATCTCTTTTATTCTCCTTTCCCCATTCGATTTCGCCTTTCTTATATCCTTCTGTTTTAATAGCAAATAAAGCTCGTGAGAAAACAACGTTGATAATCAAAAATTTCGTACACATCGGAAACGATTAATTACGACAAAAGTTGCATTCTAACCGACCTTCGCGACTGTCACGTCGGAGACACAAGAAATCGCGAAATTAACAGATCGCCGGTAATTTCCTCGCGTCCCAGTTCGAACGAAATAATTCATTCACGAATAGGGTGAAGAAAATTAAACTTCGTATATGAAAATGGACTTTTATTATATGAATCCAACAGAGTGACGGTTCAAAGTGTTACAACAAAAAATGAACAGAAAAGAACTATAGTACTGACTTGGGAGGGTTTTTAATAGCAACTGTTTAGTTCCTGTGGTGGGGTGATCGCTGGGGGTCGGTCGCATAGGTATGCTGCTACTGCTTAGTTACAATTTTTTATGACTATGATATGCAAAGAATGTGATTATCCTAGCGCTGTATTCCGAGACGCCTGTGACACGACCTACGTCAACGTCATTTCTCTTCTCTTCCTGTCGATCGACGTAGCTCGATTCGCAGAACTTTCTTGGACGTGAAAAGTTTCCTCTCTCGAGGGACAATTAACACCGAGATGGTCATAGCTGACGCGTTTCTTTATGTTATCGGGTTGGCAACTAAGTGATTGCGGATTTTGTTATTGAATGGCAATGACAAAATCCGCAATCACTTAGTTACCAAGACAATAAGAATCTCGTTAATGGAAAATACCAGAGATATCGTAATACACGTTCGACTTAAGTTCAATTATCCCACTGCAATTTTCACGTGTCTGTTTATCAGCGTTTTATTCGATCTTTATTTTCACGAGCTCCTTATTCCCGATAAGCGAACCGATATTGATCATTCCAATCGTCAATGATTCAGAGAAACAGTCGAGTACTTCCTAGTTTGTTGATTATTCTTATAAGAATATCAAAGCTGTAGAAAACTTTCTACTTCGTCGCTGTATATTTGCAAAGCTTGCAAACCTTAAAATAGATATGTCAGCAGGTAATGGTAAGCGTATTTTTTGTCCTAAAACAAAAGACGGTTGCAAGATAAAACTAAAATACACATGAAACACATTTCCGTATCGGTTTGTTTGATAAACTCTTACGCTCTAAACTCTTCCAATAGTCGATATCGAGTCGAGTTGAGAGAAATTGCAAGAGAATTATTTGTCATGAACTTCTATCGAGCTATAAATTCAAATGAAATATCCGCAACAGACTCTTTAACTTGGTCTGCAGCAATTTTTAGGAAACTTTCTCACCGACGAAAGATCGAATATTTTTCGAAGTTCAAAGTTCGTAAAAGCTAAGAAGACGAAAGATAGGAAGTTGTTGAAAGAACTACGTTTCTTTCCAATGTCGATATCAGATGCTCGAAGAATCCGATATTTTCAACGAATATAATTAATTCAAGTTGAAACAAAGTTCGTACGTAGGTAGGTACATTCTTTCGTCTCATAATTTGTTGCATCGGTGAACGTTGAGAGGTTCGTAGATTTGCCAGGATGTTTTAAAATATAGTACGCTGTTAAAAATAAACGTGAACTCAGCCGAGATGGGTGAACGCGGAGGATCGGTGTTAATCGTCGGAAGATTAATTCTTCCGCCGCGAAGAACATTATCCATCGTATCGAATTTCTCCCCTCGAATTGAGTTTTAACCCTATTTTCGTTTCTTGGCAGCCGCGGCGCCATCCAAGGGACGTTGTATTCTCGTCCGATCGCTTATTATATCATCGCGGTTGACGATTTCGATTTAAAGTAATAATTCCAACTCTGACACTCCATTCGTTTTCTACGTCCTAGGAAAAATGATAATAATATGTTGGACCAGGTAACCGAAAGGATCGAACTTACTCCGCTATTCTTGTAACGTAATTCGTTATTTGCTGGCAAGATAAATGTCGGATTAGGCTACTCAATAATTATGTCAATGTCTCTCAACGACATTTTTATTAATGTTTCCGTGTTAATATAGGTATTAAATACAAATATAAATCATTCATAGGAAATGTTAAATATTCTTCACATTCTGCTGTTGCGATATTGGAAAATTTCTTGTTGTACGTATAAATTGTACGTTATTCTCGTCCGATCGCTTATTATATCATCGCGGTTGACGATTTCGATTTAAAGTAATAATTCCAACTCTGACACTCCATTCGTTTTCTACGTCCTAGGAAAAATGATAATAATATGTTGGACCAGGTAACCGAAAGGATCGAACTTTCTTCGCTGTTCCTGTAACGTAATTCGTTATTTGCTGGCAAGATAAATGTCGGATTAGGCTACTCAATAATTATGTCAATGTCTCTCAACGACATGTTTATTAATGTTTCCGTGTTAATATAGGTATTAAATACAAATATAAATCATTCATAGGAAATGTTAAATATTCTTCACATTCTGCTGTTGCGGTATTGGAAAATTTCTTGTTGTACGTATAAATTGTACGTATAAATAGATAGAAAAAAGTGTGTTGTTGCAGTTTTAACATTCGCATATAGTCGGTTTTACGTTTTTAAAAAGGAACAGTTTAGAAATATGTTAATACATTGGATTATAATAATCATGACAGAATCGATTTCACTGGTGGCTTTAACAAAAGGGTTTAGGGATACGATATTACATATGTTGATCGAAATAGACGATGGAAATTATATTGGCAGAATATATGGAGTATTTTTAGTGAATATTTAAAAATATTATTTAAATAATAATGTGCAAGATATGAACCAGTGGAGCTATTATTATAATGTACTGAATTTATATTATTTATTATATCTTGTTTCGAAAATTTTAATAAATTATGTAAGTTTAATTTGGTTTGAATATTAGAGCGAATTTAGTGTCCTTATTTTTGTTATTATGTTTCAGGTATTTTGTTGAATATTATAATTTACATATTCAATGTATATGTTACTGTTTTTGGTAACGCTTTATGTACTTCTTAACGCATTTTGTATACATTAATAGCTAAAGTGTTTAAAAAAGTGGTCGTTTTTATTGTTCAGAACAACGTATTATCATCTTCTTTTAATTACATTTAATTTATTAATTGTATTTATTTAGTTGTAACAGTAAGTTCACACAATACTGATGTTACAAGTTAGTAGTGTATTAATAGTACAAGTGCTACTACTATTTAGTATGATACCAATTGTCCTGAGTAATATAAAGTGATGACATTTCATCGAGTTATGTTCAGATACTTAACACATTTACCACTGAAATTAATTTATTTAATTAATGGGATGTAAAACAATTTAGGTTACGTTCAAACCAACATTGTAATGTATATTTTCACGATAAAAATCTTATCTTTTGAGTAATACTTTCAATTTATTTATAAATAACATAATATAAAATCTGTGACAATTTTTATATAAAGAATTTTTGTTTTCAATGCACAAAATTTATAATGGTTCACATACAAAATTATTTTTGCATCATGTCTGTATTTGTATCAGAAAATTATTCAATCTTTATTCCAAATATTGTCTGTAAATTGTAAAGAGTGAAAAAAACTATAATTTTGCTTAAGGAAATGGTTATTGAATTGTTCGCAAATTTTTCTAATACTTAAATGTCTCGATAAAGAAAAAAAATAGATATAAAAAGGATCATACAATTTCACGCGTCAATGAAATTGCCTGCGTTATTATACCGATTTAAACAACATACTCAACATATTATTACGATAAGTTTAAACAGAATTCTTCAAATTCTGTTCAATATTCCATATAATCCAATTCAAATATAAACTGCACTTCGCATTAATTTCTCTCATGAGACGAATATTATTTAACACGATATAAATAAACATAGCGTAAAGTATTCGACAAAATATCATTTGTGAATGAAATCTCTGCTATTGTTACACCAACTTCGCCAAACGTAGACAGCGTACATATTATCGCTAGAACGAATTTGCATTTCACACAATCCTGCTACTCAAATATGAAACACAGTTACGATTTTCAAACCTGGTTTAACATTGCACGATATGCGCTTCGCTTTGTAATTTCAAGAAATATTTAATAAGCAATTACTATATAATATAAATAAATGAATATCTCGTAAAATATCGTATGTCAGTGAAATAAGTAAATATCTCGTGTTAGTGCTCTGATATGAACAATTATCATAATATCGTAAACATAGTGACGATTTTGTTAGAACGAATTTGCATTTCACATAATCCTGCTACTCAAATATGAAACACAGTTACAATTTTCAAACCTGGTTTAACATTGCACGATATGCGCTTCGCTTTGTAATTTCAAGAAATATTTAATAAGCAATTACTATATAATATAAATAAATGAATATCTCGTAAAATATCGTATGCCAGTGAAAAAAGTATCTCGTGTTAGTGCTCTGATATGAACAATTATCGTAGTATCGGAAACATAGTGGTGGTTTTATTAGAACGAATTTGCATTTGCATTTGCAATGGCCCTCAGAATTTCGACAGCGTCTTTACAACGTCATCGATGCCTGTTCTCCTCGTGCTTTCGGTATTGAACGAGCCTGCGAGATGGCACGAGGTCAGACCCCGGCTGCCACGTTTGCCCTAGTTCGTCGTCGATTTATCCAAAGACTTTGTTCAGTTTCTTTTTTTAACGCGTAACCAGTGACCTATGCGCGAGTACAACGCGTCTCACTCGTCAAGACGCGTCTTTTCACGTTGTGTAACGCCAACGCTCTTCGAATTCGCTCGAGGATTCCACGCAGGCAAATAGATCGTCGTCGATGCCTTTGCATTGTCAGAGTGTCTGGCTACGAAATCGCGTTCGATCGCGAATATACGTCGCTCGGTTGTAAAATTCGGAACCACATTCCTCGTAGCTGTCTCCTTAGTGAAATAGTGACAAGTCGGTAGTAGTTGCTATTTGCATTTTATCGTTCTCTAAAAATAGTAATTCATCCGAATCGTCATTGTGTACGTGATCTGCTGAATGAAGTAGCAAAATAGTAGCAGCTATCGGTAGTTTGTCGAACTCTCAGATAGTCTCGTTGGAATTTTATCATTCTGTTTTATTGTTCGACTCTTTTAATCAATAGTATTCGTTTATTCTCAGTCTCGTACTATGCGTTGTCGTTCTATCGCATTCTGAACGAATTTAGCGAAACAGTCGAATAGTTTCGCTGTTAATATTTTGTTCGTCTAGAAGTACAGTCTGTCACACAAGAGCGTGTCTGCGATATTTCTGTAAATATTTATATATTTGTAAAAAAATTTATATGAATTGAATCTACATCTAAAACGCTAATACGCTATTACAGTAGGGTGTCCAATCTCCTCCATTAGCGATTATAGCTTGACATCGTTTCGGCATACTCTCGACTAATTTTTGAGCGTAGGATTCTGGTAACGACCTCCATATCTTTCGAATGTGATGTACAAGTGTTCTTATTTTTGTGATACGTCTTCCTCTCAGCTTGCATTTCATTAGGGACCACACATTTTCGATAGGGTTTGCATCAGGGGACTGCGATGGCCAAGGAAGTACTGTGATGGCGTTTTTCGCTTTCCATTGGGTGCAGATGCGACTTCGATGTTTAGGGTCGTTGTCTTCTTGCAATATCCATTGGTCCTCGGTTTGGTTGAACCAACGTTTCACGGATGTGAGAAGTCCCCTTTGGTACAATTTCACCATCTTTTGTGCATTCAGATTGTCTGTAAAGACGCACAAAGTCCCAAAACCGCGTGCGTTAAAGCAACCCCAAACATGCACTTTTATAGGGTGTTTTACACTTCTTTGAATCATCCTTCTTCCATGGATAGTCCAAGCACGCCTAATAGGACACCATGCCCAAAACGAAGATTCATCAGTGAATATTATATTACTCCAATCACGATCTCTGTTTTCATTCGCCCATGCCAGACGATTTTCGACGTTTCGCGTACGCGGCACTCATATTAAAAAGCTCTGTTCCTTTCACTGTTTCAAATGAAACTGAAAGGTATTCAGCAACGCGTATTAGAGAAGTTTTCGTTTGTTTACATTCTTTTTATCTCATTCTGATTAGGTGTCAGGTTTCGCAGATATCGCAGACACGCTCTTGTGTGACAGACTGTAACGATTTGCCTTTTATCATAGATATTTTTCTGAACGAGATAGTTGCCGTTAAGTTTGCTTTTTCTTCTCAAGAAACAATTCTTCCGAATAGTATCGCGGTATTATTTCACTTTTTCCACGTACGTGTTTGCCTGCGTGAATTAATAAGCTAAGAATGAATAAATATATAGAATGATTCATTTATTTCCACCATGTAAAATATAAATGTTCTTACGTAGAACACGTTGAGATCGATAGAATATCGCGAAGATCTTCCTCGTCTTCGAAGATATCCAGGACATTTTAATCAACGATATGCGTCCTTTGTTAAGAGGAAATTTTAGAACTGTCAGGAATATCATTTTTCGTACTTAGCCTCTTGGCATCGAACGTCGTTTCGTGCGTCGTGTGTTTTCTATGCCATGATGAACAATAACGTGGCAGACACGTCTTCGACAAAGAAGGAATACCCATCGGTCGTTTTATTCTCACTTTACGGTTAAATAATTCCTTTTATCGTAGATATTTCACCGTATTCTTAAGATCAGAGAACATAAATATTTTAGATAATGAAGATTTCATAATAATATAAGATAAAATATAAGAATAAAACAAAGAGGATTTAACTTAATTAGTTGAATTAAAAGTTCTGTATACAATGAATCTACACAGAGAATCTGCCTCGTTAAGAAGAGTATCAAAAACCAAAGTTTTAGATGTTATCTGGTTCCCCTTGTAAACCAATTAACGGTATCCACGCTGTCCTAGCGATCTGTCTTTTTCAAACTCGTATCCTTCTTAGCTCTACCTATCTAATTCAAGCAAAATATTAATCGAAATCTTTCAACGAAGCGCGTATTTGCGGCAAATGAATCATCGCAGATAATAAATATAACGTAGCTGGTAATTGTACAATAATTAACGCAACAAAAGCGGGATACGATAAATAATGCAAGAAAAATTTTCTAACGGAGAGCTGTTCCATAAAAGTACAACGCGTCCATGTGTGTACTTTCTTTTGTCCGTGAATGCGTGTAACTTGCATTTGTGTGCACAATTGCACACATACGATCATATATATATATCGTCGTTCTTATGTATATGGGTACAGTTGATTTGTATTCGGAATACGCAAATTGTATTAATTATTTAATGGTATTAAAATATATGAATTGATAGCGAGTTTTAATTTGTGAAATCTCATCGTTCAAAGTCATGAATATCGATAGAATGATGAGGATAGATGAAACTTAAATTATTTATTGAAAACTTTATCGATAAAATTGGACATACAATTTTAATTTATCGCAGTGTTAACTGGTTTTGTTACTAAAATGAATCGCTGTAGTCCCTCTGTTACGGAACTTCTCAAACTTTTGCTCGATACTCAGGGACAAAGTCTCTTGACGAGCACGTAAATCACCCTGATATTTGAATATTTTACACATTCCACGCCTTGCGAATCTGTGCTCTATCAATTTCAAAGTACTTCGTTATCCGATTGATAGCTTGTCAACGAGACACGTTCGACGCTTAACAGTAGAACTACCACACCAGTGAAATTGACTGGTTTTACAAATTTATTTTTAATTTCCTACTTCGTGTTATGACTAAAAGAATAATATAATGAATTTTATTTTGCTTTTTATATATTCAAACTGAAAATAATTTTGTATCAAGGCTACTTATATCAATACCAGTCAAAATGTAAGAGGGTCCTGCAATCTGTTTATCGAACCCCAATTAACCAAATTCCTCGTTTTCTACAACTTCCCACGCGTTTTTCAAATTTTTACCGCGTATCAGTCGATATGATGATACTAATTATCAGAAGAATTCCGGATCGATCGCTAGATTCTAACACTGGCAATGCCACAGGTTCTGAAATTTTATAAATATGTCAACTCTCGTTTAGGGATTCCAGATGGATCAACAATACCAAAAATGTGCTACATAACATGGAATTCATTCTGTAAGAAAGTATTTTTTAAGGATCAGTCATTTTGACTGACTTTGGTAGAAATAGCTTCGTATTAACGATCGGTAGTTCTAGTGTTAAAGAACGAGGCTCGACTCTTATAGAAACCATATCTTTCTATCGCGCGTTAAGCTTCAAAAATACATTTTATCGTGGCATAATATCTTACAACAGGTCTAACGAAGGCTAGAACCACTCTGAATCTTGTAACCCACTTATATTCTACCAAAGAGAAAAAAAGTGTCCATGTATGTATCTTCGAGTGGTTTTGACATATCGACCAAGTGGCTGAGGCACGAGTTGATAAACTCGGAACAGCACTCTGTATTTATTTCGTCTGAGGGTTGTCTGACGAACTCGCTAATTGTCCCAAGGGTATTTAAGGAGCCTCGCTAATTACGACGCCGACGAATTTTTTCGCGTTCACTTTCGACGTCGCGTCGATGCTCTGCTTGCATTCGCTTCGCGAAAATCAATTCTTAAATTCACGAGTTGCACACACTCGACGATATAGTTCTGGAAACAGAAATAAAGGCACGTATTCTTATTTGTTTGGGCGTTTAGGTATGTTTCAGATGATTCGTTTTAATGGTTTTCACGCCTACGATGTTTAGAATTCAGAAGATTGATGGCACGGAAGTTTCTTAAAAATTAAGATAATATAGCTCGGTGTATTTGTGGATAAGTGGTAAGTGGATATTTCAGCCGCGACGTTTCATTTATGTACTTAAGAATGCGAATCGTGATCGCGCTTATTGTGACGGATGAATATTTTTGTAATATCTCGACGAGATCTACGAGACGAGATGTACTTTCGCGGAATAGCGTGTTTGTCTTCTGATGGTTATCTTTAAAATATTCCACATGGACACCCCTTAATTTTAATTTGAATCCATTGAAGTTATGTTTTACTAATGCACGTAAAACCACCATGATCTGGAGAAACAATTGTCGTTGGTACATATACCAAGCTTTTGTGCAGATTTTTAAAGGAACAGTATATCGATCACTGGAAGATTCAGACGCAGGATTTATTTCCTTTTAAATTCTTCGACTTTGAACGAACAATATTCCTTGACTCTTATAAACTTGAACCTGGTTCGAACAATATCTGCATATTATTTTAACCCTTGGCACTGGGAATTTTCAATTTCAATTTCCTTACCAGCAGCTCCCAGTTCTTTTAAGCGTTTTGTTTGGAATTTGAACGAACAATATTCCTTGACTCTTATAAACTTGAACCTGGTTCGAACAATATCTGCATATTATTTTAACCCTTGGCACTGGGAATTTTCAATTTCAATTTCCTTACCAGCAGCTCCCAGTTCTTTTAAGCGTTTTGTTTGGAATTTGAACGAACAATATTCCTTGACTCTTATAAACTTGAACCTGGTTCGAACAATATCTGTATATTATTTTAACCCATTGCACTGGGAATTTTCAATTTCAATTTCCTTACCAGCAGCTCCCAGTTCTTTTAAGCGTTTTGTTTGGAATTTGAACGAACAATATTCCTTGACTCTTATAAACTTGAACCTGGTTCGAACAATATCTGTATATTATTTTAACCCATTGCACTGGGAATTTTCAATTTCAATTTCCTTACCAGCAGCTCCCAGCTCTTTCAAGCGTTTTGTTTGGAATTTGAACGAACAATATTCCTTGACTCTTATAAACTTGAACCTGGTTCGAACAATATCTGTATATTATTTTAACCCATTGCACTGGGAATTTTCAATTTCAATTTCCTTACCAGCAGCTCCCAGCTCTTTTAAGCGTTTTGTTTGGAATTTACTTCAATTAAAAAGTAAAACAATTTAAATAAATAAAGGAAGAAAGAAATTCGCTTAAATAGCAGTTTTATTCACATTATTGTTGTATTTTTAAGTGGACGATATATCTTGAAACAATTCCCAGGATGCAATCCTGCTTTTCTTTCGCACGTTTCAGAAAAAAGGTGGACATGAAAGTGGAATGTCGAGACTCGACAAAGGAGCTCCTGAGATAAAAACTGATGTCTAGTCACACTCGACATTGGAGTGCAAAGGGTTAATAACGACGAAACCTTACGGCAGATAAAACGATTAATAACAACGTAACGTAATAATAATAAGGCAACGAGCGTACGAAATTCATCACAGCTTCACCACCTCTTGCTGCTCCTCGAAATTTTCTCTTTCACGGTGAACGACGTTCATCGACCAGCCAGCCAACCACACGACGATATATTTCCATCGAACGTCGTACCATCGATCCAACGCACTTCGATAACTAAAAATAAACTCGATAAACAATTCAACTTCCATCTGCACAATTACTTCCGCCGTTTTTGTTTCTACCTTTATTAATCGAACGAAGGCTCTTGAAACGACGGCGCGATATAACAACGGACGAATGACCACCGGTGCAATGATATCGGCATGTGCGTGGAACACACGTTTGATCAATAAAATCGATGGGACGAGACTAGTACGTGTCCGTGATTGACCGAAAGGCAGAAAAAGAGAGAAGATGCGCCCACGTGTTTTAACAACGACGTGCATATTATTCTGCACATGACAGAGTGGCTCGTAATGTCGTTGCACGACTGCTAATAGCACGAGGTCCACAACCTGCGAGAGACTCGTCTGGTGGTCGTCTAGCCAATAACGCCGATACGCGTTAATTGCTATAAATTTACGACCCTTGCAACAGAAGAAGAATAAGAAAGAAGATAGAACGACGTCAAAGGGTACGTTTCTATTATCGAGTCGGTGAAGATCAAAGACGAATAGAGAGAGACCTCGTTTAAGCATCGTTGCACGTCCATGCTTTAACGCTATCGTGTACCTGTGTTCTGGTCGCTGGATCGGGATAGATTTTTTATTGCACCGTTTTAAAAACGTTTATCACAGTTAAGGGACATTATTCGTTCGAAAACGAAGGCTTTAAGAAGAAAAAGATATCATACATCTGAATCTTCGGATAACATTTGCGTAGCTGTTTTGCTCGGTGGGTTTTATATTTTGAAAACATTTGTCAGTTACGGGAAATTGTTTGTTCAAAGCCTTGAAGAATTCAAGACGATAGAAATTTTGTATTTGAACCTGTCGATGATCCTTGTGTACCTACCTGTTCTGGATTGGTATGCATTTTTCACTTTACATTCACAATTTACATTTATATTTTTAAAGAATCTTTGACAATATTATGCAACATGTTATCGTATTATACAGGGTGGTCAATATTCTAAGAATGTAAACGCACTATTCTTTCAGTTTTGGATAAAATGCCTTTCAAACTAATCGCTTCTCGTCTTAAATGCTTTCATACTTTTTTCTGTGTTTCTTGCATTCTGGTATTCGAACGAAGGATAGTAAAAAAGCAACGCATGCCTGATACGATGTTGCTTTTGTTCGCTAATGGTCTTCCTTCGTTTTGTAGCGATTCAATTGCATATTGCGCACGGATTTCCTTTCCTCTTTCGGGATTGCTGTCTTCTGGGTTGTGACGTGAAAGGAATCGCAGAATGTTTCCCGAGAGCTCATCGCGGCTTTCTTTTACTTGTAATCATCTTTATAAACGATTTTAACATTGTTATACATATTAAATGTGTACCTGTATATTATTTTAACCATTTGCACTGGGAATTTTATTTGAATTTCGTTGCCAGCAGCTCCCAACGCGTTTAAGCATTTTATTTGGGATTTATTTTAACTAAAAAATAAAACAATTTAAATAAACAAAGGATTGTTGTATTTTTAAGTGTATGATATATCTTGTTATACATATTAAACGTGTACCTGTATATTATTTTAACCATTTGCACTGGGAATTTTATTTGAATTTCGTTGCCAGCAGCTCCCAACGCGTTTAAGTGTTTTATTTGGGATTTATTTTAACTAAAAAATAAGACAATTTAAATAAATAAAGGATTGTTGTATTTTTAAGTGTATGATATATCTTGTTATACATATTAAATGTGTACCTGTATATTATTTTAACCATTTGCACTGGGAATTTTATTTGAATTTCGTTGCCAGCAGCTCCCAACGCGTTTAAGCGTTTTATTTGGGATTTATTTTAACTAAAAAATAAGACAATTTAAATAAATAAAGGATTGTTGTATTTTTAAGTGTATGATATATCTTGTTATACATATTAAATGTGTACCTGTATATTATTTTAACCATTTGCACTGGGAATTTTATTTGAATTTCGTTGCCAGCAGCTCCCAACGCGTTTAAGTGTTTTATTTGGGATTTATTTTAACTAAAAAATAAGACAATTTAAATAAACAAAGGATTGTTGTATTTTTAAGTGTATGATATATCTTGTTATACATATTAAACGTGTACCTGTATATTATTTTAACCATTTGCACTGGGAATTTTATTTGAATTTCGTTGCCAGCAGCTCCCAACGCGTTTAAGCGTTTTATTTGGGATTTATTTTAACTAAAAAATAAGACAATTTAAATAAATAAAGGATTGTTGTATTTTTAAGTGTATGATATATCTTGTTATACATATTAAACGTGTACCTGTATATTATTTTAACCATTTGCACTGGGAATTTTATTTGAATTTCGTTGCCAGCAGCTCCCAACGCGTTTAAGCGTTTTATTTGGGATTTATTTTAACTAAAAAATAAGACAATTTAAATAAACAAAGGATTGTTGTATTTTTAAGTGTATGATATATCTTGTTATACATATTAAATACATCTGTATTTAGGACAATCTGTTTCTAATATATCTGCTTTAATATATTCGATGTATTTAAACTATCAATTTGCCTATGTGAGACAAGTTGTAGATTAGTTTGGAAAATCATATAACGTGTCCATTGTCCGTCTCTTTCTTCTAATCTTCTCTAATGAATTTTTTCTCCGGTTCCTCGACGCCAAGTTTTGCGATCAAATCAAATGTACACGTTGAATGCTTACTCGTGCACCTTTTCCTATAAGAATTCTCAATGCCAGCAGGATGCGTATAGAATGTACAAAGAACGACGACCAAGTGCAAGATTTAAATAACAAATTCTCTTAAGATCCTACTACTCGCTTTCTATCTACATGAATCGAGAAAGTCTTCATTTTTATTCTCTTACCACGAGGTCACATCGTAGGAAGGAAAATTCTTGTTTATGAGGGTCATCTGGCTACTACGTTCGTTAATCAAAATTCTCTACCCTTCTCAGCTCATCACGTTCAAACTCAATTGCAAAGCAATAAGATTTCGGAGAATTGTTTCTTCGATCGGCGGAAATTGCCGATTACCATCGATCAATTTCTCGATATGTAAAACGAAACACCCAGGGGAGTCTATTTTATATCGTCGGAATATTCAATTACGAGTTTTCGATTCGAGAAACCTCCGATAAAACGGTAATAACTAGAACGAGGATGGAAATTCGTATTTTCACGGACGAAAGTTAAGAAACGGAGTTTTACAAGCAGAAATTTTGTCATCCGATAAATACTACGATGTATATTTTACTTTTAACGTTTCACGAATTCTTGCAAATTAGGCGCGTTCCATTTGTCTTTAACACGTTCGTCGCCACGTCGCACATATCTAAGCGACGGGTATACTTCCGTGGGGGCCCCGTCACCAAAGGATGGTGACGCTCTTCTTGTTCGAGTTAATTAAATATACGATATTATATATAGGATATACAGCATAAAAATATTAAAAACAAATTTTACCATGCTTTTTATTAATTTATATTCTGGATAATATATTACATTATCCTATATCGTATGGTATTCGTTGAAACATTCCAAACACATTTGGGGTGATTTTGGGCACGTCGAAAAATAGTTACAGACTCCGTCATCGCTACTTTCCTCGCTTTCAAATATATTTTCACGCTGTTTACTGAACATTTTGAGGAGGAAAAGATCACCGATGTACGTCTCGCAAGTATGCTTCTCGACTAAATGGAAGATCCGAGATATCTGCCATGAGATCCCGGGGAATACTCTAGCAGGATAGCTTATCGCTTTCTCCATTTCAGAAATAAATAATCTTTTCTTTACAATGAATCGAAGGGGATAAACAATGAATCGAAGGCGATAAACGATGAATTCCTGCTTGTCGCTCTATTTACGTCCTGCGTACCGGCGGTGGGATTTGGGCCCCGCAGGAAACTTAGCCGAATCACGCTGGGCGACGAACGTGTTAAGATTCTCGTAAATGTATAAATACTTGCAATTTGATATGATGAAACTGTTTAATAAGAAAATGGTAACAAGAATAATTTAATGAAACAACGACACTTTCAACTCTATCTGTTTCTTAAATCTAAATCTCACTGAGTCTTCTTTGACCCTTCGCTAATTATGTAGGCAACCCCACAACGCATTCTTTCTAGTTGTTTGTTCTTCCGGAAATACAATTTCCTACGCTGTAACACTGTCCCGACATCGTAAATCTTAAAAAAAGATACGGACAATTGAACATAGAAGCCTGAAAGGTGACTACAGTAAGTGTCCAAATCTAATCGTAAGACCCTTTGAGTCATATTTTCCTTTAGTCGTGTACCGTTAGTCACTGAACTGGAAGATTTTTCTGAATCAGCAATCTTTGATATCTTTATTAAAATCGTAACTTTTAGGGTATATAAGGAAATAGGAAGGTTTGGTTTCAAGTCAGTTGTCGTACGATCAGCGGACTGCTCTAACGTGTTCGACGCTTTACTCTTGGAATTGTGTCTTTTAATAAGTAAACGGTACATCTGTTCGGCAGTGCAAGTTTCTTCAATTGCCAGTGTTAAGTGTGAATATTCGTGATCTTCGAGAATTATTCCTCGAGCATTATTTAGAAATATCTGCTCCTTCGACATCTGCAATTGTCCACACTGTGTAAGTATCCGCCGTTGGACCGCGGACGTTGGTTCGTTTGTGAGAAATTGAAAGGTGCAAACGTGCAGAAAATTCGCCATAGAAAATTATACGAAATATCGAAAATATAGTATTCTCTGTAATTGGACTGCGGATAGTTGTTATAGTAATTAAAAAATTGGAATCCAAGTAGCGACTTGTCTCAGCTATCAATTATTACAGCAAATACTTTACTTTAGATATTCTGTATAACTTTGCTGCTAAACGAATTTTCCTCTACGCTTTTGCATTTAAAATTCCCCCGCAAATGCATAAAACAGATAATGTGCAGAAAATGCAGTTAATAAAGTTTCCTTCTTTAGTTGCCGTTTCTTCAGTTGCGTTCGTAAAAATATCGAGTTAAAGATTTCCACAAATATCCACGATCCACCTATCGTTTGCACATCTGTCGCCCTAGTTTCAATATTTTCCATCTATTTCACGTAGAATGTGCTATTAAATTCTGGTCAAATATTAAAGGGTAATTATTATCGTATCTGATCATATCTGACCTGCATCGTCCCCTTAATCTGCTGCATTTCCTGCGCCAATAAAATTGCCCGCAATGGGACACAGAACGAACGAAAATTCAATCTGTTCGTTTGATTTGTCTGTCGTTGTAACACAGTGACACTTGTACATACGCGTGCTGTGTCACCGGTAGCTTCTTCATCGACGCCCACCATCGCTGTAAAATTGGCCAGCTTGGACGCTCTAGTTCCGCAGGATTGCATCTCTCGTTCGCCCACCTCGGCCATCGTATTTATAGAGACACACTCACCTTCTCTTCTCTTGCTGACTGCACGTGTTGTTTCACTCGTTTGTTATTTCCCAGCGAGAAGATAATCCAACCACGATATTCCAACGTCTCGAAAGACGATTGTCCGATGGCTGCTCCAACTTGACTGTGATAATTGGCGATTAGGTGGGTGGCGTAAGCTTAGGGTTCGATTAACGCTAGAAAAATTATTACTTTTACGATTTTATTTTAAAATTCCTACTTCGTGTTACATATTTTTCTGCAATGGCGCGACGACTAAAGCAACGATATAATGAATTTTATATTTATTCAAAATCAAAATAATTTTGTGTCCTGGCTACTTGTACCGATACAAGTCTAAATAACTGGTACTTGTGAAGCAGTAAAGGGGTGCTACAATCTGTTTATCGAAACAGAATTAACCAGTTTCCTCGTTTTCTACAACTTCCAACGCGTTTTTAGAATTTTTACTGTGTTCGATACGACGGTGTTGATTATCAGGAAAATTCCCCTCCCATCATGATGCTCATTTTTATTTATTATTTCTATTTTTACTTAGTCCGTGCCGGACTTTGGACTTTGGACGAGTTTTCGGTTTTACATCCTTTTTACATTTTCTCACTCTTATGGCGTTATCACCTTATTGCCTCCTCCCTTATATCTATCTAACTAAACTCTAAACTCTTTTTCTTTTCTATATCTATCTAAATTCTATTCTTATGTACCTATCTCCCCTCTTATTCACTCTATTGTATTGCACTCCGTTGTATAATTTATCTCTAAAACTATTGCAACTTTTGGGCTTTTGCTTCCTTGCTGTGCTTCTTCTTATTGTCGTTCCTCCCGTCTTGTATCGCCCTTCTCTTCTCCATTATTGTTTTCAGTTCCATTATTCCTTCTCACGTCTCGTTCGTGATACTCATAAAACCATCGATAGTTCACGATGCTCGATTAAAGCAGGATTTTGATTAGTCAAAGATAGCGTTTGCCTCGTACGGAGCAAGATTACGAATGATACGATACAATGCTGTTGATAGTCTGATTTTGTGATACTATTTAGTGATTAAAAAGACGTACTTTTGTAATCGTAAGCTTAAGGTTGGATTAATGGAATTATCGATTATTCGTGAATTGTTATAATCTGTTAAGGAATTTTGGTTAGACAGAGACGTTCCTTGCTTGCACATCGATAAAGATATCACAGCGAAATGATAAACGTAATTTTTACCGATTTTCTAATTTTTATGTTATTCGGTATTACGTACATTTTGATATAATTAGAAGGAGGAGCAATCTGTTTGGTTCAAAGATACAAGCCTTTTAGCAATGGATAACAAATCGATGAAGAATTTGTGGAAAAATATCAAGGACATACCTAATACTCAAATTATAATAATCAATCTAGATTTTTTTAAATCTATGTTTTTTTCTTTAAGGGAATTGTACAAACAGAACTCCGCAACTAAAAATAAAAAGACGGTTCTAGTAAACTGTTTGGCAAGATAATATATTTTAAAATTGCATCCCCATGCAGAACAACAAATACGACTTATCTTATCGTATCTTTACACCCGAAATGTTATCGTCTTCAAATACTTTGCTTAGCTTTCTCTAATTAAAAATTCTTACGTGTAAATTTTTGTTACACGAACCGAATGCTTTTGTCAAAAAGATTTATTTTCCTGTGTGCAACGAAACGTACTAAAGGAGGATTAAGGCTGGTTTCTCTTTTGAACGAAATTTGCAGAGTTATTCGGCCGTGTCTCTTTTAATTGCACTGTATACTTAATTCACTCTAAATATTTTCCACGCTTAACGTTGATAATGATAGAAAACGTTCCTTAAATATTCTTCGCGTCGCTGATTTGTTTCAATTCTATCCGAGTATCCACTCGAAAGATGATAATTAATCTCCTTCTTTCTATTCATATTTATTTCTTATTTCCATTCATTTATTACAACGATAACTATGTTCGTTTCAACTTCTCCAATCCCGTTAACAATAAAACCACCTAGAAATAATATGACCAACATTTTCTAAATAGAACCATAACAGTCAAGTAATAGTATCGCCCAATGAAATTCACATTATCTTACGAAATATTTCCATTTTTCTGCACCGTCAAGAATTTAGAATTTCTCACGCAAAGCGACGAATTACGCGCTTTTACATTTGTCATAATCTCTGCGCTGATCAAATAACGCCAACAATTAAATTCAAATTATTATTCACGCAAAAAAGAAAAGAGAGAAGGACTCTTACGTTTATCGTTATTCCTGCGTCGACTGGTCAGAGTAATTAGAAAATAGTGTAATTAATTAGATCGAAATCATGTTCCAAAATATACTCCCGCCTAGATTTTAGAATTTTCCCCCCAAAGCGACAAATGACACGCTTTTGCATTTGTCATTTGTATTTTACATTTGTCATAATCTCTGCACTGATCAAATAACGCCAACAATTAAATTCAAATTATTATTCACGCAAAAAAGAAAAGAGAGAAGGACTCTTACGTTTATCGTTATTCCTGCGTCGACTGGTCAGAGTAATTAGAAAATAGTGTAATTAATTAGATCGAAATCATGTTCCAAAATATGCTCCCGCCTAGATTTTAGAATTTTTCTCCCAAAGCGACGAATACACGAGACTCTTGCGTCTATCGTCGCTCCTACACCTACTTTTTCCATCGTCCCGCATATATGTGTTTAGAGGTGTAACGCGCAAAGGATTCTAGGTCAAAGAAAAACCGTGTAAGCGTGAACAGAGGGAGGAGAGAAGAGTGAGTGCGCTGGCTGAAAATGGTTATTGATTTTTAGGCGGCGTCCGCGGGTCCTCCGTATATTTGATACGAAACTTTTACTTTTAGCAGCCGCTAGTGTAGCTTCATTGAACGGAATTCGACAGGCACGAGAGCTTCTTGTCACGTTTACCGGTCACGGATCACGTTGAATTTCATTCAGACCTCCTTTCCAACCATGACACTCCCAGACGTTCAAACTGCTTTCTTTCATCCTCGCTCCTTCCACCGAACCACTTGGAGCCTATTCGCGATTCCCGATCGATCTGGTTGTCTGGAAAAAATTCATTAATCAATCATATCTCACATAGACGTATGTAAATGGCAATGTAAATGTATCTTCGATGAAACGCTAGATTAGTAATATTCAAGCGACCATACACGTAGACTCTATGATAGTGGAACGCTGTGGATATCTTTTACGAACGTATGATGAGAGTTATAGGAAACATTCAGAAATTTCATTGGCATTCCCAGAAGGCTTTACTGTCATGGGTATATTAGCAAGACTTGAAACAAATGTGAAAATGTACATAGAAATTACAGGATACTTGGTACAGATCGCAGAGATCACACGACCATTCCAACAGACGATACTAACACTTTGACTGCCACACCGAAATCACATGTTTCGCTGAGCACGCCACGGGAGTATTTTTATTATTCAAAGCATATAATGGCAAAATAATAATAAACTGACGATTTAAGACAACATTCTTCCCCGATGGACCGTTTATCTCGTTGGTGGCCACGGGTGACCACCGTGACGCTTTGGTAACAGTCGATAGCGACGTATTATAACGAGGCTTCGTTTATTTCAACAAACCATTCGCATTCGTTGTCTCGTCGTAAGCAAAACGTGCAGAATATATCGTTGAAACGTGCAGGAGATGTTAGTAAACGGTATTTGCTCATTGTACATATAATGGCAAGGTATGCGCACACTTCTAACTTCAATTATACGATTATAAAGCAGCGTTCACGATTATTTTCTAAGCTGTGTTTATAATAATATTCGTAGATTACCCCTCGAACATATGGATGCAAACACAGTGCACCGTTAGATGCAAGATGTGTTCTCGTTCTTTTTTTATCGATGTTCTAATAAAAGTGTTTAATCGTTCAATGGGGCACTTTTTACTTCAAAGTATCTTCTATTTATCGGTTATATTCAAAATCCCCTTACTGTCAATTTTCATACAATTTTTACAATTGTAAAAAGTTGAAGCGCTCCGGTCACCAATGACCACCGTGGCAGGCAAAATGTTAATAAACTTCAATGCTACGCTTGAGATGGCCAATCATGCTGTATACTAATTTTTTTTTTACTAAATGTATATTTCCGATGTATATCTTCTATATCTTCGATATTCTAATTTAGTCACGATATAGTGCAATTTCTATATACATATGCAGATTGCTTTCAAATTTTACCAACATAATCGCGACACTCGTGTCGTTAAATCTTCTTACGGTGCTGATAAAGTGGCAAAATGCGCAGCGCATACAATACACGCGTCAAACTTTTCTCTGGTAAATGTCCAAACACGTTAGCGTAATTAATTAACATACTCGAACACGATTTACGAATTAGGTTTCTCTTCGTCTACATAGATACGCCAGCTCTTGCTAATAATTTACAAAAGTAATAATTTACAAGTATATTTGGCGCGTAGTAAGAACGCGTACAAAAGAGAAACTGATAAATCGTAAATAATTCATTTATAAGATAATATAGTACTATGTCACGTACTATGATTAACATTCCGAACTTGAACAGGGCGAGGCGAGAAGGAACGATTTTCTAGAAGAAGGTCGAACGAATATAAAACAATTCGCAAACAGCAAACTAGGTGTTCGATGCATTTCTTTAGACTTTGCTCGGGTCGCGAAAAATTTGTCCAGCAAGAAGTAGCATAAAATCGGACTGGTTGCGTTTTAAACGGCGAGAGTGTGGCTGGTTGAAATTCTTCCACGGAAATATGTCGTCCCATTTCGCCAGGCAGACTTTTTTTTTACCGAAGCACGAAGCTGAAACCGTCTCATTCGTTGTATTTATAGACTGCTTGTCCTCCTTGCTTCTGATCATTTATGTATAAAGGCCGTCGTTACTCTGTTCCACAGGGAACAGGTATTCTGCCAATGATACGCCGCTCCTTTTTCTTGCACCTGAGATACCCAAAGATAAAACGTGGATGGATAAGATCCATACGAATCTGGCTACCGAAACGTTTCTTTCGCCAGCCACCTTCTCCTTTTTTTTCGTTCTATTCTTCCCATTTTTCTCTTCTCAGCTTTACCTTTTATTATGCTTGTAGAGTATACCGACTCTTGTTCCGATTCGCGCTAAATTTTGATAAATTGATTCGGTCGTACGAATGGAACGTATTATCTTGATTGATTGCAGAGACGGTTCAAGTTGTATACTGTTTGCTCGAAATTCGTTACGGTACAAAAGAGTTTAGAATTGGGACTTGCGTCTGTGTGTACGAGTATTGGTATCTTTTATAGTAGACCTTTTTACCGTCTTGATAAGACATCTATTTTAGGGTATACGTCATAACTGTTCGCTCATCTTGTCAATTATAACTTCATTTTGCAGGATTATGGTGTCTTTCGCTCCTCTTACCCTTGAAAATTTCTTTCATTCACCACCGCGTTATCGATTGTTGTCGAAAATTATTTTAAAAGTGTTCGCTTCGTGGTAAGATTATTGCGCGATTGAATTAATTTTACTAATGGAATCTGACGAATCACGGAGCTGTAAATTACGAGTAGGTATTAATAAGTTTGGCATTAGAACGTGGCAAGGTTCTGTTATACGTATGCTACAGGTACGTAATTGCAAGTAAATTTTATAAATTACGATCGTCCTATTTAACAAAATTACGAAACAGTAAAACCTGCACGATAGAAATCACCAACGTGCAACTTATAATTTGTCAATTTGCTAGCATCATTGTTACTAAATTATAGAGCGAGACGCTCCAGACTAATCGATGTAACGCAAAACGACCCAGAATTAAGTATACTTTCATGAACCATAAAATTATTACGTTTAGACGTTATAATTTTCCCCATAAATATAGCTCGCTCAAAGTGGCATGAAAGCGTATAATACGACATTGGCATTAGTATCATTGTCGTTCAAAGATCGACTCGGTCGTCAATCGTATTAAAGACGCTATATTCGTCGTTGAAGGAACATCTTCAACCGTACGATCTTAAAGACTTGTAAATACAAAACGTTTCGCGATGTAACGATAAAGATCTACATCGTCCTGTAATCGCGTGAACGAGCCACGCATTGTTCGCGCTGTTTCTTAAATCTGGAGCGCTCGATTGTACTTAGTAATCTGCCTCTATCTCTGGACGTAGAAGAAACCAAGGGAATGATAGTGGCTTGGTTCCAAGTTCTACCAAAACGTGGCACGACGAAACTTCGCTACTGTAGCCGTGGTCCGTTGCTCAATAGTGTTTGCTAGACTTCTAATAGATAACCCAGTGAACCGTTTGCCCGGTTGCGCTCGTTCTTTAAACCGCGTTCAACGTTTAACATTCGGGTCACTTGCCCGATCAAGCGTCGCAGGTGGTACGAGTCTTACGGTAAATTTCTGTACGCTGTTTTCAATAGGCCGTTACCGATGCACGTGATAGTCGTTCCCTTCGATAGGAAATAAATCTTTGGTGGCAGTCGTCGGTATACGAATTTATTGCGAAGAAATGCGTTTAAGATTGGCTGAGATAACTGCGCGAATCTACTTCATTCACAGATATCTGACGATGTATACGTTGACGTAAGTTAAGGTAGAGATCGCTGACGCGTTATTTCTTCGTTATTTTCTAATTTATCGGGAAAAATCCGTTGGAGAATCTAGAAATCCGTATGATTCAGTCAAAAGTCAGTAGCGATGAATTGTATTTGGCAGAGGTGCGATGTATACGTTGATGCGGATTGAGACCGAGATCGGTGATGTGATATTTCTGAGATGTTTGTTAATTTATTGTTAAAAGAGGAGGTTGGTTCGAGGATCTACATGATTAGGTGAGTAATAATGATTTTCATTGGCGGATAGTTACAGTTATGTCGTTGTGGGTTAAAATGAAGATCGGTGACGAGATACTTCTGAGGTACCTTTTATTTCATTGAGAAGCTTGGTACAACAGTTTCTGTGCAATTTGTAACAAGTTAAGTGTAAGCTGTCAATATTATTATACATCTTTCTAGTAGCGCGCATAAAGGGAAAATATCTAACGTTACTATTTTAATAGAAACCATAAAATCTTTGAAAAACTGTAAGTGGTTCCCGGCAGGTATCTCGCTGGCAGAACCTACGCAATTTGCCTTGGAACGAATTTATTGGACAGCAAGCCGCCACCTTGTCGTTAAATTTATACCACTGCGCTGATAACTCTGCTCTAGTCATCATTTTTTTTTTTTCTTTTCTTTTCTTTTAATAGCGTTTCCGACAAATAACATTTCTACTTCTACGAGCACTGTGAGATGCTCTTGAATGCTTGAAGATTCCAATGTTTTTTACATTACTCGATCATCCTAATACGATACATTGTACGATTACGTAATTACTATAATATTTCTGTATCTCTTATATTTGATACATTCTTCTACTTGATAATTTTGTACCTTTTGTCTCTTAGATTCGAATCATTTGCACTTTCGTTTCTTCAAACTCTCGTTATCTTTCTTTCTACTATTGGGCTGGCAACTAAGTGATTGCGGATTTTGTCATTAGGTGGTATCGACAAGATCCGCAATCGCTTAGTTGCCAGCCCAATACATTCTTTCGTCTACGATCAGCTCACAGATTTAACTGAAGAGAGAAAATCATATCGATTTTCTTTATATAATATAATCCGTGTGGAATATAAATTTGAAAGTTTCTATCTCGAAACAATTGCAACGAAATGGTTAAAAGTTCGGCCAGAGGCTGGAGTTTCGTTGTTTCTTGAAACGACGAGAACCTCTCGAGAGAACAAAGGTGGAAGATGCGAAAAGTACTAGAGCGTAGGTATAATGTGGACGTCGGATGACGCTCGTTTGCCCGGACAATTTGTGATAATGACCGGAACAGCTGATCGTGTGCTCACTACGAGAAACGATTCCTCCTCTGCCGGCGTGGAACCGCGTATATCTCAATTCGTACCGTGTGTTCGATCATCGAAGTTCGTGATTATCACGTTATATCCGTTTTCTTCGCATTAACCACCAATAGCCTCAACTTTAATCTTTCGCTTGCTCAATGTACAGTTGCTGAAACTTTTTACGTACATATCACATGTGTATATATATATATATATATATATAGTCTTAAGCATACGAGAAACGTTAAATGGCCCCATTGGACATCGAGGTTCATTAAAATAACGAATAATTGACTGTTCAAATATTTTGGTATAATTTTGTCCAAGTGTATGGTTGTAGTTTCTATACACGCGTGTATACATTTTCGGATTGGTTCAATTTTACTAATACGATATGACGATATTCATATTCGTTGCAATGTTAATTTTTGGAATTTATAAATTTGGAATTTATTAATAATCGTTGGAATTTCGATATCTATATATCTATATATCTATATATATATATATCGTATCGTGTAAAATGAATTTCGAAATTCCAACGATTATTAATAAATTCCAAATTTATAAATTCCAAAAATTAACATTGCAACGAATATGAATATCGTCATGTCGTATTAGTAAAATTGAACCAATCCGAAAATGTATACACGCGTGTATAGAAACTACAAACATACACTTGGACAAAATTATACCAAAATATTTGAACAGTTAATTATTCGTTATTTTAATGAACCTCGATGTCCAATGGGGCCATTTAACCGTTTCTCGTATGCTTAAGACTTTAGGTTACTCATGCTGTATACTAATTTTTTATTCAATATGTTCTAACTTCTATATAAATACGTTTTGGAATTGGTTTCAAATAGCAATATAAACACGATAATAGTGTCACGTCAGAGCAACGAGGTGAAAAATTTTCTATGGTATGACTGCGTGTATATTTTCCATAATTTTTGTATCAAGTGAACAGAATATCAGATTCGTCTATAGAGTGAAATATCTTGGATAAATTGTTTCACTCCTTCTTTTCTTTCTTTCTTCTTTTTTTTTTTTTCTTTTTGAATGAAAAACATTCTTGGTTAGTTATAATTAATGTTTCACTATGAATTTCATGAAATGTACATATAACTAATAATTCTGGACTTACAATTCGAATGAAATTACTATACAAATTGGCTGTAGAACCGAGTGTCTTAAATAAATTGTTACGGTCTATTTCTTTACGAAAATGATTCTTGATTAATTCATAATCTGATTGTAACTGATAATCCTCAATCTAAAATTCTAACGAAATTATTATGTAACTTGAAAATGACCAGATGCTCGCGTCGATTCTAACGGAGATGCGTGTAGAATCTTTTTACGAAACACAAGCCGAGTTCTAACACGGACTTGTATCTTAATGATTCGGTGTATCCGGAAAAGAAACGTCTGAGTAAATTCCATGTTTAAGTTACTATGTCAGATGCATTAGGAAAGATACGGATCTTGAAAATCATTCGGTCAACGAGGCTTCTTAACGAACAGCTAAACCAAGGAAACACGTCTAGAAAACCCGTCCAATTTCGAAATAAAACTCTGCGGAATCGTTGATGAACTCAAACGCTTTTCTGCTTCGTGTAATGCACAGCAGATTTTAACGATGTGAAAGAGACATCGCCGGTGAACGAACTGCGCACACGTTAATTACTTTTGCATCATCCCAGTTGCTAGAGTTGCTACTCGTCTGTATTAATGTAACACGATTCGAATGAAACACGAAAATTTCTCTTGTAACTAGATACCTTGCAAATTAGTTCTATTAACGCATCGCCGTTGGCAAAATTTGCACATATGATACAACATCTTATTAACACGTTCCACATCGTTCGACCCATATGGAGAAATCAAAGTTTTTCTTCCAGAGGATACACCTTTTTTTATATTTCTTTAATTTATATAGTACAGAGTATCCGTGGATTTAACAACCAACAAAAAGTATTATATAAATATAAGTCATTGGAAGATTTATTAATCAGTTACGATAAAAATGCGAAGTAAGATAGTGTTACGTCGCGTAAGACGGCCCGTGCGACGTCCCTCATGGTCTGGCCGCCGAGGCCCACACACCGTTACACTGACCCTCGATAAACCTAATGAACCACCATAAACCGAGTCTTCTCAATTTAATTTCTATTCACATAAGTATTTTCGGTTTATGGATGATCCTTAAAACAGTCCTTAGGTTTATTGCACGCTCTTATAACTTACGAAGAAAGCGATTGTTTGTCTATTAAAAATAGCAGGTTGTTCCCATTAAAAAGGACACCCATACCGAGCTTTCCTCCGTAATTGTACGAGACGGGTCATCACTGTTCTACCAAACGTCGTGCAGTCAACACGACTGTTCCTATAAGCTTCGCGTAGTCAGCTTAAAACATAGTCCTCGCTACGATCAAAGTGATATTATCTTAATCTATTCTTTATTACTACTACTCATCTATCGAGTGTATTATTATTCATCACCTGTATCAATTATATCTTCCTATACGACGGAACCTCCAGTGTAATAAGTTGTTAAAATATAAATATTATAAGACTGTAGACTACAGTTTTATTCCCCAACAAATACCCCCATTATCCCACAAGAAATAAGGGGATCGACCTGTTCGTGGTGTCGATCGTTGTAATCGTAACGGGAATTTACGACTCCCGTTGATGCGCTTCAACGCGATCGCGTCTCCCCGCGACTGGACGACAGAACAGATAGGAAACAGTAATAAACTTGCGATTATTATTAGCTGTTAATTATTCCATTTTGACATTTTTTCGTTCCTCTCCTTACGAAACTAACAGCGATAAAAAATTGGATTTATCATCCCACGAAGCTCGTTTCGATCTTGTTTCGTCTCGCTGAACTGATCCTGAACTGACCAACCTTTCGTATCGATTCGACGTATATCTCACTTTTTTTTTTACTGTTCGCATATAAATTGACTTAAAATTGGAGGCGATATTTCGTATTCCTATTATATGTAAGTTGTTAATAAAATTAAACGATCTTTGCTTATGTGACATTTAGAATTTAATGAACAAGTTTGGCTGTGAAACAACAGGATAGCTCGTGCTTGTAAATACAGAGGATGTTAGATCGTGTTCAAATCACGTATTTCTATTTCGTGTGTCTTAGAACGACCATTAGAAGGTGGTTCAATTACGTTTTCTTGAGTTATCACTATTTCCTCCTGGGACTCTGATGGAAGTATATTTACATGTTGCTCAGACCAAGGAACTGTCAAATTCCAACGACATTGTATTCGACGTTGTGTTATCATCTGTGAATTTGTAGGTGTTTTCGTAAAATATTCTTGCGTACGTGGTCGTCGTAAATTAACGTTTAGTTATGTCACAAGAGCGCGACGTAGATCATCCTCAATCACCTTCGATTCGATTCTTTCGTCTATTTGAGAAAGAAAGAAAGAAAGGAAGAAATTGATATAATAAAAATTATGTTAAATTAATAGACTTATGTAATTTAGAAAGTTATAATAACTAACGTCATCGTTAGTTTCGTCGAGGAAAAATTCGAAAATTGGATTACGTCGATCGTAACGTGAATATTCCGTAATTTGCTGTTTCTCCGCGCGCTAATTCTTCAAACGACGTAAAATTAACTCGCATCGAGATTTTCAAGAACTCGTTAGGTAACGTAAGTTTTATAATAAACGTTCGTCAACCCTCGTGTTATTACTTACACTTTTCCCGGAAGCGACGTCCGATAAAAAATAAATAGCCGCGACGACTATTTTCATCGTCGACGATGATTAAAAAAAAAAAATGCTTTGCTGTTGCTATAAAGAGCAGTCAATAACACGGCAGACCATTTACCGATACTTTGATCTTGCGAACGTACTTTCATCTAATCTTCCGTACGATGATTTACCGGAGAAAATGAGAAAAATTTGCAGAATTATAAAGAAATTATTCAGATAAAATTGTCGATAAAATCATGTAAGATAAAAATCTCCGACGTTTGTAGTTCGTTGAACATTTTTGTAATTTACCTACATTCGTTCAGTATCCGTACCGATCGTAGTTTTCCCAGAAGCAACGTTCAGGCAACACGTTCTTAACTATTTTCAACGTTCTCATTAACAAGCTAATTAATTTTCTAATTTTCAGAATGCATTCGCTTCTCAATAAACTCTTTAAACTTCTAATTTGCTTTAAACTTTGAAAGACGAAGAAAGTTCACGGAGTTGTGCAGACAGAATCATCCATCTACAATGTTTATGGTTCACGAATATCTCTATTATTATTATTATTTACATTCGTTTAATTTTTTCGTCGATTACGCGTTTCGTAGAAGCAATATTTCGACAAGATTCAATACGCCAGCTATATTTTCAACGTTCTCGTTCAAAATCTCATCGATAGATGATGTTTATACGCGGATGTTTATACGAATCTATTCATTTTTATGACAACTAAAAAAAGAACATAGAGATAGCTGCACATGGAAATTTGTTTCACTCCCGAAATGTTACAGCGAGTACCTTAGTTTACGCATTTTTCCGTATTCTTTCTGCCCATTTAAATTTCCCACAAATGCACGAAGCATATGTTTTATGTTTTATTATATATATATATATATATATATTATATACATTTTCACGTATTATGTACACTACGTACATTTCTATTCATTCAAATTTTTCACAAATCTCGATTTTCCATCGTCCCAATCTCCAGAAAATATTCACTTCTCGATAAACTCCGCAAACGTCGTCGACTCATTAAAATTCGTTCAATTAGAAGCATCCCAAACAACTATTATACGTGGCATTTATTCCGAACGAAGTATAACATCTCATCGAACGTACACTTTACGTTCGTTCACCTTCCAGATTAATTATACCTTTCCTTCCCCCTTCCCCAGGAAACGAGGTTCGAGCACGAATAAACAGCCTTAATAATTATTTCCACCGTCAAAGTTCGTTACGAAAAAAGAAAAAAAAAAGAGAGAGAAAAGAAGGAACAAGAAGAAGAGAGAAAAAAAGGAAGCGAAGCATCGCTTTAGAGACGGTCGATATCACGACGAGAGCTTCGCTTTGATCTCTACAGAACGTCCATAGGGGAAAGTTCTCGTGCTTCCGTTTGTCGTATGCGGAATACCCGGTGGCACGAGGACGACGACGACGACGACGACGCAAAGGCATTGGCGGCAGGAGCAGCAAGTTATCAGGTCGTAAGTTCAAAGAACCGTGTGGAAGAGCATCGGGTGTATCGACTACGGTGCGGCACACGATATTACGATCGTTCGCGAGGACGTGGCCGTGCATAACGAGTCATTGTACGGCACCGTGGAGAAATTAGCGCTGGCTGCCGCCTACAGAGATAAAATTCCACGTCTCGAACTCATAATTATCGGCTGACCCGCGAAAAGATACAGGAGACTTTCCTTCTCCGCGCGAGAGATCCCCGGAGGTGTCTTTGTTCTTTTAACCCGATAAAAGCGATGGGAAATGTGAGAGGATTAAGGTTTTCGATTTCTGTATTTGTAGTTTAGATTTGTCGGGCAGGTAAGGTAATTCTATCGAGCATTTCAAATTGCGTGGTAAAATTGCGTTTTTCTTTTTCTTTTTTGGTTCAACAAGAACGTTTCGGAAATGTGTATTTAGTGTTCTTTATGGATATTGAAGCAGGGAAATTGTACTTTTTATTGATTTGTGTGTATGTTTAAGGGTATATGGCAGTAAGAATCATACAGTAATATTGATATTTTGAATAGTATGTACGTAACACGCGGAAGAAGCAGTAGTATAAAAGTGGTATACGATGCAATAAATCAATTTTTCTTCACAACCGCGTAACGAATCGTAATAAGTTTCTTTGAAACCATATACGTATACCATTAATTTGATACACCCGCTAGAGCTACTTTTGAAGGAATATCTTATTTTGCTATTTGTACTTGTATTTCACATTGTATCCTATTTTTCGTAGGAGAGAACATAAGCACATATATGATAAACGTTCGTTATATGAAAAAGTTCTTTATTTCTATTTGCCTCCCAGCTTCGCGGTGACTTTCAGTTGCACACACAAAATAAAACAGAACAGTAACGATAAAACTTACGCGTAAACAAGAACACGTACACGCTAAACCAGAACGGTAGACGTAAACTTGTCGAAAAACAGAAACGCATACGTAATAGATCTTAATATAATCGTAACTTTGGTTAAACTGTGTTAGTTACGCGTACAACGACCTACATTTATATATATCTATAATCGTTATAATTCAAGTTAATGTCAGTCTACGTAAATCAAAATATTGAACGTGTATGAACTAGCAATATCAGCGCTAGAACTACCAACAGTTAAGACAAAACGACTGCTCTTTAAAATATACGTCATGATAGAATATTTGTATATTTATTCATGTATTACTTTCTTACAAAAGGAATTCCCTCGTGCTACTTTGTGCATTTCTGATACTATTAATCCATCTGTAACCATAATCCCTAAACGAGGATTTACAGGGTTATAAAATTGTAGACCCAACCATTTCGACCGCTGTGGTAGCTCTAGTATCAGCAACAATATTAAAATATACGTCCGATAGAATATTTATATATTTATTCATGTATTACTTTCTTACAAAAGGAATTCCCTCGTGCTACTTTGTGTATTTCTGATACTATTAATCCATCTGTAACCATAATCCCTAAACGAGGATTTACAGGGTTATAAAATTGTAGACCCAACCATTTCGACCGCTGTGGTAGCTCTAGTATCAGCAACAATATTAAAATATACGTCCGATAGAATATTTATATATTTATTCGTTTATTACTTTCTTACAAAAGGAATTGCCTCGTGCTACTTTGTGTATTTCTGATACTATTAATCCATCTGTAACCATAATCCCTAAACGAGGATTGACAGGGTTATAAAATTGTAGACCCAACCATTTCGACCGCTGTGGTAGCTCTAGTATCAGCAACAATATTAAAATATACGTCCGATAGAATATTTATATATTTATTCGTTTATTACTTTCTTACAAAAGGAATTCCCTCGTGCTACTTTGTGTATTTCTGATACTATTAATCCATCTGTAACCATAATCCCTAAACGAGGATTTACAGGGTTATAAAATTGTAGACCCAACCATTTCGACCGCTGTGGTAGCTCTAGTGTCAGCAACAATATTAAAATATACGTCCGATAGAATATTTATATATTTATTCGTTTATTACTTTCTTACAAAAGGAATTCCCTCGTGCTACTTTGTGTATTTCTGATACTATTAATCCATCTGTAACCATAATCCCTAAACGAGGATTGACAGGGTTATAAAATTGTAGACCCAACCATTTCGACCGCTGTGGTAGCTCTAGTGTCAGCAACAATATTAAAATATACGTCCGATAGAATATTTGTATATTTATTCATGTATTACTTTCTTACAAAAGGAATTCCCTCGTGCTACTTTGTGCATTTCTGATACTATTAATCCATCTGTAACCATAATCCCTAAACGAGGATTTACAGGGTTATAAAATTGTAGACCCAACCATTTCGACCGCTGTGGTAGCTCTAGTGTCAGCAACAATAGCGAGGCGTTTGTCAATTAGACGATGGATGACGGATGGTTTTAATTCCATTCAATACATTCGAACAAATACCCAATTTCAAATAGATATACAACGTAGGCTAATCGATAAAAACATGGAAGAACGGTAGAACCTCCTTTCGTCCCAACCCTGCGTGTCAATGATCGATACTATACCTAACCCGAACGATGCCGTTTATACTTTTAAACCGTTCAATTATTCCTTGCGGATCGTTTAACACGATCGTCGTAAAAACAACACGCTATGACGCGATACATCAAACAGCATGCACATAGCGGCGCTTCTAATTGCTTTATTCCTCGGTTTTTAGTTACAACTTCAAACAGCTTAGTTAGAGGAACATTGGCGCTAGTAGGCCACTTGCAGCGCCTTCAGCAGTGCATTGGGAACTGTACGGCGTAGCCGACTAATCCGCATGAATTATGGCACTCGTATCGCGGAAGTCGTTTCTAAATTGATTCGTAAATCAATACCGGAGCGTGACCGAATATCTCTCCTCATGTTCCTCGTTCACCACCTCTTTCTCTTCAGCCATAGTCCGTAGCTGATACGGGCGCCAGCGCATCGCCACGATTCTCGGCATCCCGCTGTATTTAGCTCGCACTTATCGGAAGACGAGCACCGATGATCTGTATGGTCGAGTCGAAAGGCACGCAGAAGGCATGTCGGCCAGCACCTCGTGACATTTCGAGTGGCTCGAGGATGGTCCGGGGCGACCACCTCGCCTAGATCTGCCTACTCGCCTCTCATCGATTCGTCCCTCTTTCTCTTTCTTTCGATTACCAACCTCGATGATGTTTACCATTAGAAGCGGAGTTTTCTTCCGTGAAATGCTTCTGCGTTGTTCTAATCCCGATAAGTTTGGTATCGTTAAGCTTGTAAATGATTTAGAAAATTTATAGAAGGTCCCTTAATTTCAGAGTATGGATATTTACATAGAAGTATCGTCTATTGTCCTTCTAAAAGGACGATCGTAAAATAGTCCTTATATCCGTTACCGTTTTGTGTGGATGTGGTTAGAGCTATTCGATTGGAAAAAGGTGGGAAAAAAGATTGAGGCGTACCTGGCTTGCATCGTGTGTTCCAAGTTTCATGCGACAGTGGTACGACATGATACACGATGCAAATTGAAATTACACGGCCTAAAATTCAAATCATAAACTCTTCCTGTTACCTGTGATTCGATGATATTATCCGCTTCATTTTCTTCTATTCCGAATTGCGAAATTATGAAATTCTTCGAATAAAAGGCGACGAATATAAATGTACATTAAATAGCGGAGATTGAATACCTTGTTACTTCAAATTTTATAAATCTTCTTTATTTAATAATAACACTCTTCCAATCACGAATAATGTACAAATTTATTCAAACAGTTGACTGAAATTAGTAAATAAATAGTTCGTTAGTTTAGACCTTTCGTCTTCGTTATTTAACAGCGAAATTCCTTGAATGTTGAATACAGCATTTGTTTGAACAACCGACTGTTATAATTTATAATTAATACTTACGTATCTTCTGATTAATTGAATAAACGATTATTATACCGACAAGCAAGTAATTTGTACGGCTAAAGATACGATAGGGTTTTCTTGGCAAAGATATGCGTCGTGTTTTACTTCAAGTGCACGTGATAGCCATATCGCAGGGGCGCACATAACTCAGCTTTTACGTCAATTGGATTATTCGATGATCGATACGTCAAAAATCATTCCATAACGTTCGTTCGCAAAGCACGTGATATGCTACTTTCGTCTGCCTCGTGCAACTGCAAACCTGCTCCTATCGATTTTCTATTATCTGGCATAGGCTAAGCCTATCGGCGAGTACCTAGAAACGAGCCTAGAAATAACCATCCTCTTCCTGATAACCTGCTAAATGTAACGAGATCTACAATTTACGTCCTTACGTACGAGAAAATCGTGTTACGTAATTGTTTTTATCTTGAATCAATTCAAAGCACCGTGTCATCCGTACGACATACATCGCGCCCATATTTCCACCGATATCTAACGTTATCGATTAAAACGAGTACGCGTTTTTCCGAAACGTATCAACTCGAACGCCAGATGCAAATAGCACGTTATTGTAAATTCGATAAAAAGTAGGATAAATTAAAATTCCGAGCGCACGCTTCGTAAATATCGTCTGAACGTGTGTCGAGATGCGCAATTGAATCGACGATGGTGTAGAGATGTAATACGATGTCGTTGATCTTTGAACGTTGTTGTCAAAGGAAATCACGTTTGCGCTATTGTGGATGGAATTGCAATAATCAATAAAGAAGATAAATAAGGCGATTTAATATTTTATCGGTAGTCGACGTCGGCTGAAGATAGAAAATTTATTGTTTCCCATGGTTACAGTAATTAACAGGTAAATAACAGCGCGATAATATTATTGCAAACGGTAACGTCCAAACAAAATTCGAATGAAGTGAAATTTCGCTCAGGTCAGCCTTCGAGAATCGAAGAAACAAAATATCGTAAATTATTCTGAAAAAAAAAAAAAAAATATTGAAAATTATTCTTGGAGAAGATACCGAAAGATATTGAAGTCTCTGTGGAAAAACAGTTTACAAGTAGTCGAGATATTCTATTCGATCGTCTCTATAAAATCAAACGATTTCCTACAAATTTATTAAAACTTTTCTCGTATCTCTGATAGCTAAAAAGATTCTAACGTCTGTACGTGCAAAATTTGTGGAAGTGCGACAAGTCGAGCGTGTTTAACGCTTTCATCGAACGCCTAAACTCAGGACGAAAGAAATCAGCATGTAGCATTGTTCCTTTTAAACGACGTTCTCCACGCTCGAGAGACAGAAATATTCGATACGAAAATAAAACGCGTCTGCGGTGAAAAATTCCAGGATAAATTCGTGCTGTGTCAGGGGAAAAAGGAACAGAAAAGGATCACGAGACGTAGAAGAAGAAACCGCAATGAGCTATCGAACGGAATAAATACGATCGATAGATGCATTGGTATTTAGGTGAATTATGCCGATCGTAAGAAACGTTCTCTGTGCCACATTAACGTTGCGCGTGAAATTTTATGTATCGTTACTTCATGTACGCTCGTTTCGCAAATTTATTTGATATCCACGTTGTTTATCGTTAATCAGCGTTCGTTCCGTTTTACCATCCAGGGCAATCTGTAAATTATCGTTGTACGAATTTAATTACGAAGCATCGTGCTAGGTAATTTATATCGCGAATTCGATGAATTTCTGCGTGTTCCTTTTCCCTTCCACCGCCAGCGATCGGCGATAAATCTCGATCGGAAGCGAGTAGCTGGTGGTGTGCAATTATTCGATTGAAATTATCGCGTATTAACTTTGAATCAACTTTGCTTAGCGTTAGTCATCGAAGGATGCAGTTTTCCTAGTTAAATTAGCCTCTGTTCCTTTAAAGTCGTGGAAATAATGTCGGGACGAATAGTTTGAAACGGTACGTAGCCGTGTTACGAGTTCTCTCCCCACGGTAGCGTCATACAAGATCCTAAAGATTGGTAATTTAGTATTGTTACGACCGTTCGCGGAGAGACGCGATCGCGAGGAAGCACGTCAACGGGAGTCGTAAATTCCCGTTACGATTAAACGATCGACGCCACGAACCGATCGATCCCCTTATTTCTATTACGATAATAGGGGTGGTTTGATTGAATTTACACTGATTTAACAAGTATAAATTATTGTTTATTCCAGCAGCTTATTAAATATAAAGAATTACACTGATACGTTGGTGCGAGTTAAGTAAATGTTTAAGGGTAGAATCCATTGCAGACTTGACTGTTCTGACGACGAACGACGACTTTGACTTAAGGGTAGAACCCTTTACAGACTTGTTGACTGACTTAACGTTGAGTGACGACTGACTTTTAGTTACGATGCTATGTCGGAGGAGAACTAACGATGGGTGTCTAGCGCATGGGATCAGCGGATTTGTTCATGACATTTTTAGTTAGGAAGTAAGGGTAGTAGACATTGTTTCTCATTGGCTAATAAAACGACTGGTGAACTAGGAAGGGTCTTGGCCGCCCTCGAAAGAAAGTTGACAGTAGGAGGCATCGTACGTGTGAAAAACTAACTTTCCCGTAATAGACGATAAACCTTAGGACAGTTGTTAAACAGTTGTTACATCCCGCTTGCACAAACGCAACAGCAACAACAACAAACTGGAGCTACACAGAATGGAGGTCAGGCTGATTATAGTGCACAATGGGCAGTGTATTATAGAAGTATTGGTAAAATAAAAGAAGCAGAAGCTATGGAAGCTCAAATGAAAGCAGGGAAGTTGGGAGTGCAAAACAACCAAATGGCTCAAAATATGCAACAAAGTATGCAAGGTTAATCTGATCCAGCGAGTGGGACTCCTAATGCATTTCCACAAGCTTACGGTAGTTATCCAACAATAAACGCTAGTTCAACTCCAACGGGCTATTACGTAGCGGAAGCTGGAGCTACCACACAGCCACAAACCGGTCAACAGAATCCGTCTTTTCCAACGGGCTATCAAAACTATCCTTACTCACATCTCGCTTGCAGGATCTTAGACAGAATTTCGTAAGGTTTATGACGGGTCCTTGAGGCTATCGAGGGTACGCGACAGGGATGTGCGGACATCTGGTTACCATCCTGCCCGTGGTGCTTAGCCTGGCCCAGGTAGAAAGTCGACCGACGTAACAATTATTGTTTTGTTAGTCAGGTGAAATTTCTATCGGTGAAATTTGCCTCGCTCGAACATTCAACTGGCAACTAAGTGATTGCGGATTTTGTCATTAGGTGGTCTTGACAAAATCCGCAATCACTTAGTTGCCAACCCAATAGAATCGCTAGAAAAGTTAACGCCAAGATAATTGTTAGTCTTAACTGTAATAGAGAAATATTAAATATTGACAAGAACTGTAAACGGAAGTATATATTAGGTTGTATAAAGTGTCTTTCTTTCGCAAACGTATTTTTTTACTACAGTGCACTTTTATACAAACGCTTTTTTTTATTATTTATTTATTTGGATTTTACAATTTGTCCAGAAGGACATTTGGTAAAATGTTATAACTTGAAAAATATAGCATGTGGATGGTTACCCCCAGCGGGGTTCCATCTTCCAGGTTGTTTATTGTATTTCTATTGCGAGGTCTGTGGGATGCTTCTTCTTCGGTCTTCTTTCTATTGCGGTTTCATTTGTTTCTGCTACAAGCTGATTTGGGTGTGTTGCAAGTCTTTCTTTGTACTTTTTTGCGTATCTAGCGATTTCCTCTTTGACTGTTGGAATTTTTAGATCTTTTCGTATATCTTCATTTCTGACGTACCATGGAGCGTTAACTATTGTTCTAAGAATTTTGGCTTGCACAGTCTCCATTTTGCTTATATGGCTCTTTGCTGTTGTTCCCCATAGTGGTATTCCGTACGTTCAGATTGGTTTTAAGATTGTTTTGTATATCTTCAATTTATTTTCCATGCTTGGTTTGGACTTTCGACTTGTTAGCCAATGCATTTGCCTCCTTGCTGTTTGAATTTTGTCTGTTACTGATTTGATATGCTGCTTCCATGTGAGTTGTGTATCTATGTGGAGTCCTAGGTATTTGACTTGCCTTGTTTGTATTATTTGCGTGCCGTTCAAAAAGATGTTTGGGGGTATCTGTTTTCGCAGTGTGAATGTAATATGGCTGCATTTATTGGGGTTTGCTTTAATTTGTTTATCTTGTAGCCACTTTTCTATTTTTGTGATGTGTTGTTGTAGTAGTGTGACTGCTGTTACAGGGTTAGTGTGCCTGACTAGCACAGCTGTATCGTCCACGAATGTCAGTATTTTGCTATTGGTAGTTGTTGGTATATTGGCCGTGTTTTATACAAACGTGAAAGCAAGTCTGTGAAATGTCGCGGTTTATCTCGACAGAAGAAAATGGGTCGTTCGTAATTCGACAAAATAATATAAAACGAAAAATCTTGTGCGTCTATTATTTCCTCATAAAACGAAAGAAACTTTTCGGAAAATGTAATAAATATTTCAATAGGAAAGACTCGTCTTTGAAAGTTTCACTGTGTCGTTGAGACTTTGAATGAAATTTTGACCAACACAACGGCATCTCTATGATGTCTATAAAGATTATACGATAGATCTGAGCAAACAAAGCGACAGAAATTTGTAGATACCTTTGTGTTTCAATCTACCTTACTAATAAAACTTATCCAAATGTAATTCTTATTATAACGTTCATAAAAAAAGAAAACGCATTTCGAAAATTGAATTTTGAAATTATCATGTTGCGTTGTAATCTCGTATGACAGACTTTTATCCGACATTTAAAACAAATACATTTATTAAATGTATTAATGTTATGTAATATGGATCAAAAGCTAGATACGTGTCTCTTAGATTCAGCCAAAGAGATATCTTACAAATCGATTTTTTCTCGAATCTATGGACGACATTGCGCCGCCAGAGTTATCTTATCCGTAGATAGGAGAAGGTTAATTTACCTGATACACGAAGCAACCTGTATTAATAGCTGCAGTGTTTACGACGCTTTTGCTTACGCTGGTCGTATAAAAAGATTTATAACAAGTATCAATTTGTTGCAGGTAATGGAGCATCAGCAGGGTCGAAAGCAAACAATGAACTCGACAGAGGTGGCGAGAGCCAACGAAGAGTTCGATCTGTTTTGTAATGCCACTACATTGAAATCCATTCTTGGACATTTTCGGCATCTCTGCGAATTACTGAAAATCAGACCAAATACGATCAATCAATTTTATCCAAAATTGAGACTCAAGTTGCGATCGTGGAAGGCGCAAGCTCTATGGAAAAAATTTGATCAGAGGGCCAATCACAAATGTTACAATCGTGGCAAAGCATGCCCGAATACAAGAGTAAGTATACCGAGAATATTTTATCCGATTTCGCGAATCGTTTGTTTCTCTCCTTAATTTCATTGTATCTTGCTGTTTTTAATATTATGGCGTGACGACTGTTTTTTTCTTTTTTTTTTTTTTTTTTTTTTTTTTTTTGAGAAACTTCATTCACCTGAAATGATATCTATCGAGGTAACTTGAGATGACAGAGGTGTGATCAAACGATCCAAGTATGTTTCTATATTTATTGGATCAATTTAAATAATAATTTTCAAATAATTCAACTTGTCGATGCTTTTCAAATTACTACGTGCGTTCGTGATACGAAACGCTATCGGTAGCTCGGTAATGAACTTCGTTTAACGTACTTTGATACAAGAGAAGTGGTAAACAAATTTAAAAAAATTGTACAACTTCAAATTCTATTTCTACTAAGCCGTAAAACACTCTTCCGCATTTACCATCGTAAGAGATCTATTATAGTTTTCCAAGTGATAGAAACGTATCATAAGAGAGGATAAAGCTAATGATTTAATTAACTATGAAACAAAAGGAACGGTACATTTGTAAGAATTGAAATACACGACTAAATTCGGGTTCACGGAATCTTAATTCAGAAATTAAAACGCCAGCATAATTTTCAAGCCATTAAAAAAAAAGATTTCAATCGTTAAAAAAAAAAAAAAAATAATTATGATAATCTCCGTTTGAAAAGAGGAAGAAAAACTTTGCAATGTCTTTCGATATTTTGCTCGATGTTTTACTTTCAGGAGATTGGAATAACAAGGGATGTTTGATTGTTCAGGTTTTGATCATCGGGGGAGGTCCTTGTGGACTTCGTTCGGCGATAGAAGCTCAGCTGTTAGGTGCCAAGGTTGTCGTTGTGGAAAAAAGAGACCGGATGTCCAGAAACAACGTCCTTCACCTTTGGCCCTTTGTTATTCAAGATCTTCGTGGCCTAGGAGCAAAGAAATTCTTTGGGAAATTCTGCGCTGGATCTATAGATCACATCAGTATCCGCCAACTTCAGTGTATCTTGCTGAAAGTCGCTTTGATCCTCGGTGTCGAGTTCCACGAAAGTGTCAGCTTCGATTCTTTGATACCGCCACCGGAGAATCAGGAAGAGGGCAGTAAGTAATCTAGTCTTTCTAACGCTCAATAGACCCCTTTTCATCCAATAATCGACCCTTTCGACACGTGAAAGTTTGTTGACCTGTAAAATGTTCAGGCTTCTATTTATCCTACCAGTTTCTTTTCCATTTTTTCTTCTTTTTTTACAACTGTTGATAATTGGTAGAAGAAATTCTAAGGTAAAAAGTATACAAAACAGAGCACGTGTAATGGAAAGTTCAAAATAAATACAATAGGAAAGAACAAAAATTATTCTCTGCTTTAAATCACATTGGAAAAGAAACAATTTTTAATTTCATCGATGAAGTATCGGAGCTTTGTTTCTGCGCTGCAAGAGATTTTACGAATCTTTTATGTAACCGTTTGTCATAAAATATTCCTATATTATTATTGTTGTTGTTGTTGTTGTTGTTGTTACTATTATTGTTATTATTGTTATTATTATTATTGTTGTTGTTTTTGTTGTTACTATTATTGCTATTATTGTTATTATTATCGCTGTTGTTGCTGCTGCTGCTGTCGTTGCTGACGTTGCTGCTGTTGTTGCTGTTGTTGCTGTTGTTGTTGCTGCTGTTGTTGTTGCTGCTGCTGCTGTTGTTGTTGTTGTTGTTGTTGTTGTTGTTACTGTTGTTGTTGTTGTTGTTGTTGTTGTTGTTGTTGTTGTTGTTGTTGTTGTTGTTGTTGTTGTTGTTGTTGTTGTTGTTGTTGTTGTTGTTGTTACTTAGTCCGTGCCTTTCGGCTTTGGACGAGCTTTCGGTTTTACATCTCGTTTACCTATCACGCTTTTTACATTCTATCAGTCTTATGGCGTTATCACCTTATTGCCTCCTCCCTTATATCTCTTTTCCTTGTCTATCTCTTTTTTCTTATATATCTACCTTCCCTCTTATCCGCTCTGTTATATTGCACTCCGTTATATATTGTTATCTCTAAAACTATGGCAACTTTTGGACCTTTCTGGGCTTCGTTCCTCCCCGTCTTGTATTGCCCTTCTCTTCTCCGTTATTGTTTTCAATTCTATTAAGTATTCCTATAGTTTGATTAATATAAGCTTGTAATTCTTTCAGAGATAGGTTGGAGAGCGAAAACTACCCCCGCTGATCATCCAGTCTGTCAATACGAGTTCGACGTGCTAATCGGCGCCGATGGCAAAAGAAACACATTGGAGGGTTTCAAGCGCAAAGAATTTCGGGGTAAATTGGCTATAGCGATAACGGCCAATTTTATAAACAAACGAACCGAAGCGGAGGCACGGGTAGAAGAAATCAGCGGAGTGGCCTTCATCTTCAACCAGAAATTTTTCAAGGAACTGTACCAAGAGACTGGTATAGATCTAGAGAACATTGTATATTATAAAGATGATACTCATTACTTCGTTATGACTGCCAAAAAGCACAGCCTTATAGACAAGGGAGTAATTCTGCAGGTACGTCATTGTATAAAAATAATTATACCTTTGTCTATACTATATACTATATATTATAGCTGTATAACGATTCTGGCTAATTATAAACGTGATGTTAATTAATTGGAATATATTTCAGGACTATCCAGATACAGCGAAGTTGCTCGCGAAGGAAAACGTGGATCGCGAAGCATTGATGCTTTACGCCCGTGAAGCTGCTGAATTCTCTACGGAATACCAAATGATTGGTATGGAATTTGCAGTGAACCATTATGGTCAGCCAGACGTGGCTATGTTCGATTTTACGTCTATGTATGCGGCGGAGAATGCTAGCCGGATTTTGGAACGTCGGGGTCATAGACTACTTATGATCCTCGTCGGCGATAGTCTGCTCGAGGTATATCACCTGACGTCTCTATTGTCCTACACTTTAATTCTAATGATTTACCAAAGTGACATTTTTCTATTAATTTTATCAGTTGTCGTACAATACTGCTGTACTTGTTGGATGATAGTAATACTCTTCTTTGTTATTCTAAGTCTTATTTGTTATCGGTGTATTATCGTGTATATACGTGTATATGTATACAAATATGGTGTTATTTATATGGTATAATTTTTATAGCCATTCTGGCCAACGGGATCCGGTTGTGCGAGAGGATTTTTAAGCTCATTGGATGCTTGCTGGGCAATCAAAAGCTGGGGTGCAAATGTATCGCCTTTAGAAGTAATTGCAGAACGCGAATCTATTTACAGGCTACTCGGGCAAACCACGCCTGAAAATTTGAACAGGGATTACGCTGCATATACACTGGACCCTCATACCAGGTACGATATCTATATTATTATTGCTATAGAATAAAATTATCTGCCTAATATAGTTTTATTTGCTATTTATTTACTCGTAACAAATTTTCATTCATTTTAAGATACCCCAATTTGAACGTATCCTCTGTAACGCCAATACAAGTGCGAGGTTTAGTCGACACAGATGACCCTGACAGCATCAAACAGCCTTCTGTACAGTCCGAGATCGATATTCCTAAGAAACGACGTCGCCGAGGTAAAATTGCGAATATACTTTGATTGTAGTTACATTAAAATATTATAAAGGTTATTAATTAATGTTATCGATCGTGATATATAGATTTACGTGGAGATTCACAAGTGCATCCAGACACGCTGCTTCGCTGGTTGCAAAAACAAGTTGCGCTGTACGACTCGGTGCAAATAAAAGATATGGGTGCCTCGTTCAAGAATGGTCTGGCTATTTGTGCGATAATTCACAGATATCGACCGAATCTAATAGACTTCCATAATTTGAATCCGGATGATGCGGTTACAAACAATCAGCTGGCCTTTGATATCTTAGAAAAAGAACTGAGCATACCTCCAGTAAGCTATACTTTGATTTAATTTACTGATGTAACAAAAATAAAAGGAAGAACAACTTCGATATTTTAATTTTGAATTTTTCTAGATAATGACAGGAGAGGAAATGGCTCAATGCGACGTCCCCGATAAACTCGCCATGTTTTCTTATCTCACACAGATATACGAAGTTTTCCGCGGTGAAATCCCGTACATTAAACATCCAAAATTAGTAAGTAAATTCGTACGACGTAGAACGAAGTCAGAAGATTTTTAACTGGTTTCCGTATTTTATAGTATTCAGTATCATGTCCGATATCACGGACCGCATGTTTACAGTCGTCACAACATCTTTTAACAAGCAAAATCCATCCTCGTCCACGAACAACCGATCCTACGTCCCATAGAAATCATAGTTAATCATTCATCGTTTACGATCGAAGAACAGAGTCATTGTCATATCCCAATCCTACGACATTTTCACAACAAACCGCCGTCGAATCATTAGACCACAATAATAACAAAATATCGTTAAGTGAAAACGTTACAGAAGTGGATGACAGATTTACGATAAGCTGGATAAGAAATAAACTTGAAAAGAATATAGTTGCATCATCATTGAAGAAAATATTCGTACCACCAAGTCATTTCAATAGGGATCACGAGTGTTGTCGTTCGGATAATAGTAAAGTTAACGAGAAATTACCATAAGCCATAAATCGTTTTCCATAAATTAGTCTAATCTTCGTCACAGTAGCGATTCTGTTGACTTTCTTTTCGTATAATTGTATAACGATTGCATTTGATCGTCTTTTATAAAGGAACCTGAAAACGAAGAAAGGCCTGCACATAGTAAACAATTGAGCCAATTAACACCTGACCAAAAAGTTCAGTTAATTGACCGTATCGTCAGACAAGATAGTGCGACAAGAACGAGACACTCACGATCGCGACATAACGAAAATTTAAACCCCGCGGATAAGAAGGGAGACACGATTAGTCGACGTTCTCGAAAGAGACGAAGCACGGAGAAGATGGGCGCGACAGTGGTAAGTTTTCTTTTCTATTTTACCAAATCGTATAGTATCATCTGTCAGCGTGTAACATCTTTAAAAAATACAGAATATTTTTCTTTATTTAAATTTTTAATCGTATGTTTTTGAAAGCTTCTAGTTAGCAGATCATCCAAGGTTTAAAAAAGCATTCTTTTTTTTTATTTTAATATCTAAATCGATCCTTTGCATTGGTAACTTGAGAATTCCAAGAATATTTAAATATTATATTTGAAAGAAACATTTCAAAAATTAATCGCAAAGGATTGGATCACGTACTCGACGCTTTATGGAATGGTTTCTTTAATTTCATTTAAGTCATATTTATTACATAAAAATATTCCATAAGGGGTTACAAATCGAACACTAACATTCATAGCCACGAAACTTACAATGCTTATATCCTATAGTCACGGTGGCAGAAGATTCAAGCACTTATGTATCGTGGGATAATCATGTCGTTGTTAATCCTCTTAATTATTGGAGTTACCATTACCATGGTGCGGAAGGAAGTCGTTACATTCTAATCGCTTCGTATAGTCGACCAAAGTATCAGTGGGACATTACAAAAACTCTCGGTTATGTTGTAAACATTTTCTATGATATTTATGTTTATGTTATATATTATATAATATATTTGCTACGTCAGCTTTTGTACTTGTCCTATTTTACTAAACGTTTGTTGAGAACAAGTAGATTATATAGAATTATTTCCTAATAGTTGTGGCTAGTGCCCCATAGAATTAGAGAATAATAAAATAATCTAGATCTCAAGAGATAGAAACAACCATTGACATTCCTGTATCTTCGTTTTTTTCTTTCTTTCTTTCTTTCTTTCTTAAAGAACAAATAATATTAGCGACGCTAAACTCGAGTTAAAGAACCCTCGATCTCTTTTATCCTCTTTTGTATCGCATTCAACCATTGTGATCGTTGCGAACTTAATAGATGAAAACCACGTAACATAAGCTGTGCAAATTGTGTGAATAATTGACAAATGAAAATTAAGCTGATTATAAAGAAAACAATCATTGTAACTATATGGATATGTTAAATTAATGTCACTGTACGATTTTACGATGGATGTAAAGGAGGAAAGGCAGAAGAGACTCGCAGATATAGAGAAAAATCGCGCCGAACGTATGAGAAGGCGACAATATTTGCGAAACATGGCGACGCAGCAATTCTACAAAAGTATGCAGATGCTGCAAGCGAACGCAAAACGCGAGAAAGACGAGCCGTTCGAAGATTATTCGATATTCTTATACCGTCAAACTGCGCCGGATTTCAAGGATAGAGTGAAATATCTAGAGCAGAAAATATTATATCCAGTAAGCTGGAAAGTGAATGATTTTGGGAGTGCATATTGTTTTATATTTCTTTATCACTTTTTTTTTGGATTTTAACAAACGATTAAACAAATCCTTAAAAAATATTATTTTTATATATTTCTTCAATAATGGCATTGATAATAATAAACATTTAACATGTGCAAACGTATGCAAATAACGTTTAAAGGAGAACGATTACATACTAATTATTCGATAACTTTTCGTTGCAAAAACGAAAGATTATAGCTATAAACGTGCATAAACTAACTATGTAATAGCAGTACATGATTCTAAATGGTGTGCATGATATTTATGCATCGATAATATTGGAGGATGTGAAGGCTCTAAATTGCACTACTAACTATTTTCAAACAGAAGGGACGTTTATAACATCGGTTGCGAGTGCTTATATATCTTTAAGGAACTGTAACACTAACATTACACAGTGCAAAGGAAATAAATTATGACACGCTAATTTATTTTTCACATACATATGTATATTAATAAATTTTTTAGTTTCAAATATTTTTTTTTTGTTTCTTTTAGTTTTCTTTTTATACTTGTACTGTGATTAAAGAGGGTTCTTTCACGAGTCTTATTCTGTGGACGTCTACTTCATCGTTGGCATATTGACATTTATTTCATGACATTCTGCTTTTTAGGATAGAGAACCCAAGATTCACGCTGGTCATCATAGAAACAGCATAGACGAGGAGTTCTCTGGCCGAATAAAGAGCATCGAGGACAAATTGAAAGGATCTGCTCCAGCTGAAAAGAAGCCCAGAGATCTTCTACGTGCCATTGGTTTGTGTTACCTTATACTTTTCTTATTATTGTACTACTTCATTATATAAGATTTTCCTTTTCTATACTGAACTAAAATTTCTTATAATATTATATATGTATAAAGGTAAAATCGAGAAGACCGATTGGAACGTGAAGGAAATCGAGAAGAAAATCGAGGAGAACAAAATGGGCCGTACTGTCCGACACGACAAAGTAGAACGAGTGCCGAAGTGGAGTCGAGAACAGGTTGGCATGCGAGTGATTAAACAGTACTCGATAATCAATGTTTTTCAGATGTGTATATGCTTCATTCAGTTTTTAGCTCGACAAATCAAGATGGAGAAGAAGGGACGGGATCAAAAGGAGACAGATAGTAAGTACGCTGATATTGACAATACCCTGAAGAATATTGACAGGAAGATCAAAGAGGGTAATGTCCTCGGGTACAATAAAGTTTCGGCTATGGCCGAACAGTTTTCGAATAAAAGTCAAGACGCGGAGCCCAAGGTGTACAAATCGGTAAATACGATATTGCAAAATCTCAGTACTGGAGGATATAGTCAGCAGGATATCCGGAGTCTTTGTGACGTCTATTGTACTTTGTATTTTTCATATAATTGCTCCCAAGAGAATAGAATCGTCATATGTACCCATTTATCTGTAAATTGATTGTTTCTTACAGGATATAGGGAATATATTTTTATATGATATATATGTGTAGTGCATAACACTAAAACATCATTTTACATTTGAGATTTTTCTTCCTAAGTTAATTAACTGATCTAACCGAATTAAAATATTTGTGATCCTAATGGAATTTATGTTGATACGTGTATTGTCTAATTGTAACACTTAATATGCAATTACGCATTGTTAAAAACATTATAATTCGATTGAAAAGCGCTGACTAAGATTCTTTTGTACTAAACATTTGAAGTTAATAATTACTACTTTGTTTCCTCGTACTTTTCTTGCAGAATGCCAAGCCCACAATAGCGTTACCCGCGCAAGGAGGTTCGGAGATGTGTCATTTTTGCAATAAGAGAGTTTATTTAATGGAGAGACTTAGTGCCGAAGGGAAATTTTTCCATCGAGGCTGTTTCCGTTGCGAATATTGTTCTACCTCTTTGAGAATAGGTTCAATTTTTATTCTTAATCTCTTTTGGTAATCAATGGGGAGAGAATTTTTATCAATAATAACTCTTCAATGATAGGAAACCATACGTTTGATCGGGACAAGAGTGGAGGACGATTCTACTGTACACAACATTTCGGTTTCTTAGGAGCATTAAAAGCACGCGCAGATAAGAAGAGAGTTGCAGTGTTGAACAAGGAAAACATACCTGCCACACCAGTACATCTAAAGACACCAGAGAAGGTATGATTTCAACTTTAACTTTATCGTATACGATTCTTTTTTTAAATTAAGAATGTAAATAACATATATTGTTTTTAGGCTAAGATACCCTTAGAAGGCGTTGTTGGTCTTGATTTACTTGATCGCGGACAAACACCAGAGAGAATAGAATTTGAAAACTTAGCAGGAATATCAGACGCCGAAGAACCCCAAAGTCAGATGGATGAAGACGAATGGACGGATAGAAATTTCGGCGCTTCCACTGCAGAAATGGGTTCTAGTGATGACATTTCAGACATGAGGTGAGATAATTTACGGATAAATATAATTAAAAAACATGATAACAAATTTTCAAACGGTTTATTAATGTTTCACCAGCGATTCGGATGACGATAACGAAGTATACGAAGAAGCAATAGATCAGCCCTTAACAACCGAAGGAACTCTTGAACTTGCCAAAAATTGGACACTACGATACTCTCATCCACATGCTGCAATGGGACAGTCTGATACTGGAAGCAATGAATATGAAGATTCTAGCGACGAATACACGAACGAAGGTACAGCTTTGATTCTTCGTTAGATTGCTTCCGCTCTTTATTACTATGAAAATAACTATCTTTCTTGATTCGTATTTTTATTCAGACGATGAAAGTACAACAGCTACGGATGATGAAGACGACATACGCGCTCGAGAGCTTAGAAGACAGGAATTCTGGCTGAAGAATCCTACCCGTAGCTCCGATACGGACACCGGTTCGGAAACGGAGGTGAAAATTTCTCAAGATTCTATAGATAATATAACTCAAGAATCTCTTATACTTCCTATACAAACTCATAATTTTATATCGCCCCAAGAGATAGACGTGAATAATAGTGAAGTTGATCAAGATATAATCAGTACAGACGATATTGAAAAATCGCCCGATAAAAAGACACTGACAATTAATACGTTAATAGGAAACACAGATCAACCAATAGTAAACGATGTAAAGTTTGATAATGAAGAGAACACATCTCAAAGCAAAGCATCTGGAAGCTTAATTCATTTGCCTGATTCCTCTTGTGATTTATTATCAGATAATAGGGAAAATGATACTGTAAATTTAAATTCGTCTGTAATTGTTTCTAATCCGATAGAACAGAATAATTCCAATATACATAATGTGGATGAGTGCATTTCAGAATATGAAAGTTTAGTAGATGAAAGTTGTGTTTTAAATTTAGATAACGGTCAAGCAATCCAAAGTGAATCATCAAATGAAAATGATAAAGTTATTTCTAAGCTTACTGATATTGATAGTAATGAATTAAATAATGAAGTAATTTCTGTTAATGAAAATTTGGACAAAATCGGAAGTATTAGTAGCGAATTAACCCAAACAACAGTTTCTAGACATAATGAAATACGTAATAAAGTAATGCCTGGCCTGGATATTACACCCGAAACATCAGAAGCAATTAGTACATCAAACAGAACACTGCAAACAGTGTTTGCAGGAATTATGCTTCCAGATGCTATTCCATTTAGTCAGACTAGTTACAGTAATACAATCCAGCCTAACACCGAAGAAGTTTTAAGCCTCAAGGAAAGACTACCGGATCTAATAACTTCTTCTCCAAACCGTAGTAGAGATTCGTCGCCATCCTCCTCGTATGAAATGTACAAATCAACTGAAACATTGTATGATGAATTATTAATGTCCGATAGTCAGGACAAAATGACTGCAGAAGATACAGAAACTTGCGATTCAGAGAGTACACAAAACTATATAAAATCGACAGACGATATTCCAAAAGATAATAAATTAAAATTATCCATAAAGAATCCTAAACGAATTCCTATCGTGACTATTACTTCACCATCTCCGACAAATGAAAAGTCGTTAGAAGAAACATCTGTTGAAAGTGCTAAATTAACAGTGCCCAATAAAACTAACAATCAAGCGGTTCAATCTGACGGAAATAGTTCATTCGATAAATTAAAACGTGATTTAAGACAAAGGAAAGCAAGGAATAAAATGTCAGTGGGTGAACTTCGGCCATTATCCACTGAAAATGCCCGAAGAAAAATTAATAAATATTTCACGGACGTAAGAAAACAAAAAATAAAAGATCAAAATACATGTATTCAAAACGAAAAATCGCCTGATATTAAAGTTGTCGAATTAGATATTAAACCGAAGCTATCTGCGAAAGTTGAAACGAAAGATATAATGAAATATTTCCAAAAAACAAAGCAAGAATCTTCTGAAGAATTAAACTATAGAAGACCCGAAAGTCCAAAAAATAATAGCAATATAAATCGTGACGAATTAAATGAAATTGATGTTGACGCTATTGTTAAGGAATTTGAAGAGATAGAACGACAAAACGAGGAAATGTCTTCGATTGACACTGAAGATATTGAATCTAAATTGCATTTGGATACTCTATCTACGAAATTGCATTTAGAAGACACAAATGAACAATCAAACGTAACAAATAATATAAATGTAGCGGAAGAACGTGAGCTGCCTTCTAATGGAAAAAATATGACTTTAAATAACATTGTACAAACTGAAGTGCATAAAGAAAAGCAGAGTATCATCATTGATCATACTGCGAATGAAATCAATTCAGAACAAACACCTTTGCCTTCGCAACAAGTTAATAACATCTTAGATACTAAATCATATGAAAATATAATAATTAATCCTTCTAATAATGCGATCAATGCAGGAGAAAAAATATTGACCTCACCACTAATAAGTGATATTTTAAAGAGCACGTCACATGAATGTATGGCAACTAGTTCTCACAAAATACAGAAAACAAATACAGAACAAACAATATTAGAATCCAACAGTAACACGTTAGTGTCTAAATTGAATGAAAGAAGAAAAGAAGTAACAACTAATCTTCGTACAGAACAAATAACTCCACAACTCAACAATATTTTCGTAATCGAATTCTATGAAAAAGAGACAAATAAACAGTTTGGTCCCGAAAATGTACAACAAACAATGTCGATTCCACGTTTAAATTATGATATCTTAGGAACCAAATTACACGAACAGAAAATAGATGACGCAACTCATTCTGCTAGTAATACGAAACCTAATGTAAAACAGATAGTATCGACGACACAATTTAATAATATTAAAAATAATAAGTACGATACCGTACATAGAAGCGATAATACTCTAAATAAGAGGACAGAAATTACTAATAGAAATGATACGTTATATAAAAATTCCAAATCTTCTCTTGAATTAACAGCCTTACCTGTCGAACACGAGCAAGTTACTAAAGTTAAGATTGTTGAACAAAACATCGAAGTACCAAAACATGTAAAGAATATGAATTCAAATAGTAATACAATTCTACCAAATCTAACAGATGAAGTTCCAAAAAGGCCAGATAGAAAACATGGACATCATGAACTCAGTTCTTCGATAAGGCTTGACGTATCCAATGTACAATTTACTCCTGATGTTCCAATAAGAAGAAGAACCTCAAAACAAAAGTCTAATGTTCCACCTTCTTTAGAAGAGTCTACCTGTAACTCTACCTGTAACTCTACCTATAAATCAAGTTCCACTACAATTAATGAGAGATTGGTTAAATCAGATATTAATACTAATGAACATAATAATGCGATAAATATAGGGACTAATAAGTTAAAACATTCGTCTGAAACAGCAAATCGTAATAGTGAAATAAGTAAAACAATAAGTACATTAGGAAATACTAGCGATGAACATAAACATTCTCAACACACAAAGTCTCCTCCATTAATAAACTCTGACAAGCGTGAATCTATAAAATCTATACCTCCTAAAAATGATAGAACAAAGAAAGATAAATGTATAGTGTCTTAGCATATATATTGATATTTAAACCACATATATGAGTGCATATGATGAACAAATCTTCAAACACGATTACTGTATGTTTTCAATATGTTTTTCAATTTTATGATTTACATTTAGGGAAATTGTGTGAGATATGTTAATAAAGTAAAGAAAAAAAGATATTACTTATACTTGGCTGATGGTATATCTTATTAAAATACCCAAAGCCGTTGAAGAAAAGGTAAAGCATCTTTATGTACGAATGGAGTGACCTATTGAACTAATTTTAAATTAACCGTGACTCAAGTTGATTAATTGTTTGTGTTTGATTTAGTGTTCATGCTAAAACTGGCAATGTAACTCTCTTACCAATTTGTATTAATTTTGAAATTACCACCAGCCAATACTTTATTAAAAATCTCACTGTCTCATTTTAGACAAATTCATATGGTTATCATGATCAGTTTCACAATAAACATTGGGCGAGTATTAGTAACTAATATCTTAGGAACATCATATATTTTTATATACATTTGTAAGACGCCAGAGTATTTCTTATTGGACTCTAGTAATGAAAGTAATTAACAAGCTTAATATTATTAATACTACAATACATTCATTTGACCAAATGCATCATGTTCCTTGCCACTAATTGTTTCACTAATACACTAAACAAATCTTTTTTTTCTTTTTGATAACATTTAACGTTCATAATATTTCTATTTGTCTATTCTATTAATCTATGTGTGATCTCACAGGTTGCCTCCAATGAAGGTACATCAGAAGAGAGCGAAGAAAATTCAGCTACAGAAATATCAACGGATTCTGAATTCGAACACGATGGTGCAACTCCCACACAACATGAGATTCCAGAAATTACGATCAATGATTCGTATGTCCGCAAAACCAGAGGAAATTATGTCGAGCCTAAGAAAGTTCAAGTAAAAAGCAAAGTTATTTCATCAATTAATGGGAATATCAAACAAGATAAAAACTTAGAAGTCGCGAAGTCGCAATTAAAAATGGATCATAATATAAATCCTTCTCATCTTGGGAAAGAGAGTAAGCTGAATTTATTAGGATTCAATAATACAAATGTAGCTCCATTAATAAATCCACGCAAAGGAGATTATTTATTGAACCGCACTCATTCTACCGAAGGTATTGCATCTAAATTATCTTTGGAACTAAAAAAGAAGTATTTACTCGGTGGTACAGCCTTTGGTAGTTCTGTCATGAAGTCAGGATCAGCTTCGAATGTAGATACTCAGTTAAGAAATTTCACAGACGCTATTTCTCAGCACCAAAAGCTCTTAAATCCCGCTCCAGAACCAAGTCCAACGATGCAAGCATTCTTACAGGGGACGAGCAAATTACGATCGAATAATACTCAACTTTCTCCTATATCACCTACAGCTATATTCTCTTCATCTCCGATAAAACCATACAATGCCAATCGTTCCCCACAGAACTTATTAAACAATGATAGTCCTATTTATAAAGCAACAATTTTGCCTGAAATATCGAAAACCCATTTACCAGATTTGGTAAAAGAATCTAGTATATTAAAATCAAAAACTTCACCTAACATTGTCTGTGGTGAATCCAAGGACATAGAGAACAAAGAACTTATGAAAGAACAAGTAGCATCTAGTCAATTGCATACAGTTAAGAGCTCACAAATATTAGAAAATGCGCGAAACTCTCAAAATACAGAGAGCAATTTTACTGTAACCACAGATGAAAATAATGGTTTCCGACCACGAAGTCCCTTGCATGAGACCTCTATCATAGTACCCCAAGTTGATTGGAGTAAAAACAAGGAAGAAACGAAAGAAACTGCCAGTACTGGAGATTCAGACATAGACAGCGATTCTTTATCTTCTGGTGATGGTGAAGCGGAAGATGAACCGCAGGATCAATCACCTGCTGTAAATTTGTCTCCGCCGCGTTTACAAATTCACAGTACAGATGGAGATCTGTTGCTGGACGAGGAAGCTAACAAATGTAAAGACTTTGATGATGGCCAGTCATTCGAACCAGATTCCATAGAGTGTTCATTTTTACGGGATAAAGATTTGAATACTAAGATGAACACTGCAGTTGCTGCTCCAATATCTTCCATGAATAAAACTTCAATGGAGCTAGAGATAGTAAAGAATGAGATTGAGCAGTTAGAACTGCAAGATGATGGCAAAAAGAGCATTAGCAATTGCAGTACTCCTACATCAATAACTTCTGCAATTTCCAATAAACATGATGATTCTGAAGAAAATGACATTACTACAGCTGCCCTTACGGAAACAGAATTTTCAGAATGGGCTCGTGATGGTGACGTCATTGTCTCAGATGATCTACGAGATGTTGAGTTCAATATTAATCCAGAATTTATAACCACACGGCGGAAACCTACATTATCAGATGCTTCGAAGGCAGGTCATACTCCAATTACGATAGCTAAACAAGAAGATTTAACAGATATGGACTTGGATTTTTCGAAGCTTGACAAACAGATAGATGTTCCTATTAATAATACCTCGAAACTTTTAGCTAACGGTGAAAATATAGATTTTATGGACACAGATAACGAATCACTCCTGGATGATAGTTTGCAAGATGCTTCTAATACTGTTATGCTCAAGAATAGAGGATATATAGAATTCGTAAACATTAAGAGCTCACCAACGCTTACAAGTTCGCGAGATAAATTAATTACCGATGCTCCTATCGCAAAATTAGAAGTAGAGAATGATTCGTGCTCAGAAGAAGAAGCTTATAACGACAGAAACGTGATAGAAATAAATCCAGTTACCATGGATGACGTTATAAATAAGCTAAACGGTGCTATAAATAAATCCGAGAATAATACTAAATCAAACGTAGGAACAAAATCAAATTCTGTTCAAGAAGATCAATCTATCACGGAAGCAATAAATAAAGAATTGTTCCAATCAATGGAGGAAGATAGTTTGCTTATCGTTGAACCAGCTGAAGATACCACTACTAGTGAAGTAGTCACTATTCTTGCTAGTCCCGTGAATCCACAAGTTTCAATAGCTCCGAGTCAAACTCAAAAGGAACCTGAGCAAGAAGAAGAAACTAAAATAACAGCTGATTCAAGCAATCCTGATTATCTGGAATATGTGAAACGTTTACAATCTAGAATCGCAGAATTTAGCAATGCCAAAGACTCTATAGATGTCAGAAAATCGAAGAGAAAGAACTCCAAAAGCTCTCTGCAATCTCGTGCCGCTGAGATGATAGCAGAAGAAATCAAGAATCAAGAAATGACGATAAATAACAGCTTTAATTCACCAGCTACCTCTAGGAAATTGGAAGAAATTACGAGAGAAAGATCCAAGCAAAAGAATGTAATACAAGATTTACTAATGGATAAAGTGGAAGCTCATAAGCAAAAGTCTGCAGAAAAGAAAGCAAGAAGAGCTGCTAGGGCTTCGTCGTTCAATTCAGCTCCAACTTTATCGCCAATAAGACCATCCATTCCTAATGTTTCACTGATTAATAAATTCGTGCCTACATCTATAGTAACACCTGAAAATAGTCCCTTGCATACTACTTCTGCTGAAATCAAAAAGTCTGTAGAAAGTGAAACATCTTATGGGTCACAGCAATTGGCTTGGAAATCAGAGATAGGAAAAACTACGAGTGAAGAAACTAATAAGAATGATATTCAATCCTCTGAAAATACCACATTAACTAAAATAGATAATGAGAAAGAAAACTTTAGAACTCCGGTCGCGCCTCCAAGATTGAAACACGAAGAAGCAAAGAGAACAGCAGAGAAGGCAAGGCAAGATGCAAGGGAAAGAGCCAAATTAAAGAGTGACGAAGATCTAGGTCTCAGTCCAGAAGATAAAATTAAAGAGCTGAGAATGAAAGTCGCACGAAGACAACTTTCCATGGAAGAGAAAAGGACTAAAGAAGAAATACATGAACCCCGCATGAGACTCTACAGTTCTGGAGCAAACAAGACTGGATTAAAACTGCAAACGAGCAAGAGTACAGACAATATGAAGGCTGTAGCAGAGGCAATAAATTTTACTGGCTTATCTGCTGCCAATGCAAAATCAATGGATGAACTGTTACATGCTGATTTTCCAAAGTCAAATAATTCTGTTGCTGTTATAAAAAGAGATAAGAAGCAAAAGACAAAAGATCCAGAAAGAAGAAAGAGTATCATCCAAGCAGTGTCAGATTTCTTCTTCAAGAAAGAATCTTCTCCTTCGCCGTCCAATCAAAAAGACAAATTATCTATGTTCCGTCTGACATCAAAAACAAAAGGCAAAGTATGTATATCCTATTTCTTCTTCGTACTAGTCTCTCTACATTTCTTCTATTGTATAGCGTGTACGTATTCTCCAGTATCTCTTAACTAATTGGATTCTGAAATGTTTCAGTTATATAAATCGTATTCGGAAGGGTCAGATGTAAGCAACTCATAAGTCATTGATACTAATTTTTCCAGTATTAGCTTTCTTATGCCACTATTTATATTCGCTATTGTATATCGTGCAGGTACTATGATTTTATTTTCGTTTGCCGCATTTTCTCGTCTGCTTTGAAGGGGTAACATATTGATTGGCATAAGCTACATGGAATTGTTTTATATTGTACTGTTGTTGAATCCTCGTAGTAATAATCTGCCCTATAAATAAGCATGGTAACTTTTATCACACACATAAATTGCCATTTCAGTATGTTCGTTTTTCTTTTTTAGTGTGCTTTAATCAAGTTGTATCTAACATATAGGTATTAAGAAAATACTATTGAAAAACAGGTGGCTGGGTAGTTTATTTGATAGTTACTATATTCTCTACTATATTCCTACTATATACAGAGTAGACTATTTCTTTATTAATTAATTTATCAAATTAAGTCGCTAAATTATGTAGTGTGCAGATATCTATATTTGTATTTTGTAACTGCATTTTCATATCATGAAATTTTTAAAGCTTGTTCAATGTACTCCAATAGTGAAGTTTATTATAAATTTTATTTCCAATATTGAAATTGTTTACATTAATTATCAGAATTAAACTAATTCTTTTTATATTTATCAAAGCAATAACAAGAAACCAATGTTATAGTATATCTTTTTTCAGCTTGATAAAGTCTTATCGCCCAAGACTAACACTAGACCAAAAAGTGTGTGCGAGGGTATGCTCACAAGAAATTTCCTAAATGAAAACCCGCCGCCGATTCCACCACCACCCCTTACTTACACCATTCCTACTACACAAGTTTCAGGTATGAATAAGATATTTAGTACCTACAACTATGTGAACATAAGAAAACTTTATTTCTTATATTTTATATCCATTGTTTGTTCAACAGATGATAGTTTATCAGATGAGGATACAAAAACAACAGCAGTGTCAGCATCATGCATGCACAAGGCTACAGTAACAGAAGGTTCTTGCAATAGCATTTCACGCAAAACAAAAACTACAAAACGAATAGCTAGACAAGCACAATTAAAGAGGTATGTAACAAAGCTATTTTATACTCTTATAGTAATTCAATCATTTATAATTTTCTTATAAATATTCCAAAGGTTGCGTATGGCTCAAGAGATACAGAGAAAGCTAGAAGAAACAGAAGTTAAGCAAAGAGAATTGGAAAACAGAGGTGTTAGCGTTGAAAAAGCTCTTCGTGGAGAAGGCGGTAAGAATCTATCGCTACAAAAAATTTCATTGTTGACGTTTAAAATAAAAAGTACTTATAATATTTAGAATGCTCTGATCGAGAAGAGGCGGATTTACTCAGAGAGTGGTTCGATCTTATGAAAGAACGCACGGAATTACGCAGATACGAAAAGGAACTTTTGGTACGAGCTCAAGAAGTTCAACTTGAAGATCGTCATGAAAGATTGCAACAAGAATTACGTGAACGCTTAGCTGACGATGGTTAGTATTTTCTTACAATGTTTCAATGTTTATTAATGGTTTAATGATATAATAGTAATATAAGTTATATTTTATAATACATTTATAAAAGAATATTAGGAGGAATAGGATATATTAACATTTTACAGATGATAAAAAGACCAGCGCTGATGTGAAAAAAGAAGGAGAGATTTTAACAGAAATGTTGGAAATAGTTGCAAAGCGGGACTCGCTCATTGCTCTTTTAGAAGAAGAGCGACAAAGGTGGTGTAAATCTACATGCCAAACATTAACTTCCTTTCCTACACATACAGTTGCCTGTTTTTCGCACGTATCTAATTTCTTTTCTCCTGATTTGAGCGATACATCTTCTGTGCTCACTTTAGTAGTCATTTTAATCATGTATGTGTTTTTGACTAACTTAATAGAATTATTCATTAATTTTTACAATGAACCACTAACGCTTTTCAACTCTTCATACTTTTTTAAATTTCCTTAATTACATAAATGATATTTAAATTTCTCTACTTTAATTTATATATTACAAATATTAAAAAGTTCTTAAGCTCTTTTACAGCATTTTTATGTCATTAATTTTATACATAATCGTATGTACGATTGCATATAAAAGCTATAAATCGTTCACATTATAGCTCAGTGCATTTTGTTATATCATTTTCTTCTATAGAGTATTATATATTTATTTTACAAAGACTACTATATTAGATAATATCTAGTGATCACAGTATACAGTTTTTTCCATTCACTTGTAATTTTACATTGCATGCAGAAGAGCAGATTAGGAGAGTTATTTTTTACATTCTTCTTTTACAATTTTTAAATTTTTATTGTAATTCAGTTACGCATGTTGTTCATATACACATTTTTTTTGTTTTTTTTTTTACTGTAAGTATTTTTTTGCATCGTAATAAAGGGATGTATTCGTATATTTGACTGTATTGTAGTGCTGTTGAGAGAATGAAAATATTTTAATTGTATTTAAAATTATATTTGATCGTGTACAGGGTTAAAAATATAGCATTGTTAAAATTATAGAAATGTAATTGTTGTTAGGTTTTAAAGTATTCTTTGATGGATACTTTGAAAAAAATAAAATATGTTACTATATGTGTTTATGGTAATTATTTCCTAAACACATATCACTGTTAAAAGACCTTATAGGTAAAGTTTTTAAGCAATAATTGTTAATTAAATAGATTTTTGTATAAGAATGGAAGTATATTATATATTTTCATAAAAAATTTGTGTTAATTTCATCCCATAAATTTTTAAACAAATATTTGATAACGCATAATAAATCCATTGACATACAAAAATATTTTAACATATTTGGTTGCTTTATATTAATTATTAGTATGTTCCATTTGCACGAAATAAAGACGTTATCATTGCATATTTCAATCCTGACTATTGTATTTAGTTAATAGAAACATACTTTTCTTTTAGGTATCAAGATGAAGATCGTGACCTTGAAGCTCAAATGTTGGCTAAAGGCCTCAGATTAACACCAATAAAAAAATGTGGTCCTAAGTATTCGGTTTAATGGGAATCACATTATTGTACATATATACTCCATTCTATATTTCCATTCAGAAATTCTAACAAAAATAAGTAATTTAATTATGTTGTAAATAAGGAAAAGATCTTACAAGGATGAAATGTCTTACAAAGATCAAAACTTAATTGTCATGTAACTCTTTTGTATGTTGAAATTTTAATTTAGTTGCAAGTCTTTTAACACAAAAATGCAAATATGCAAATTTCATATATTCATCCTCTTTTAAAACAAAAACACGGACCAATTATTTTATTTTTCATCTCCAATTTTTACAGATTGTTTACTATGACACCTATTTTAAGCTGTACACATCATATGTATATAATTTTAATGAATTCGATTTATTTGTAGTATACTTTTTATCTACTGTACATCATATGTTTTCAAATCGTCCGAACACCAAGTGGAATTGTATTGTAAATGAATTTCTTAGTCCTCATTGCTTAAGATTTAAGGTAAGATAACATAAGATCAAGCAAAAACATAAACTTTGGTGCACATTTACAGAAAAAAAAATGTGCAATCTGTATAGAAAAACTCAGTATGACATATATGGATTTGAAACAAATTTTATGAATACATACATATATTTTATCATTGCAAACACAAAAAATTCTGCCTTTACATGTAAATCAATCAAAATATAATCATTATACATATACATAGATTTGATTATTTGCAGACACAAAATGTTGTATTTTGCGATTTAATATAGTAACTAAACAAGAAGTGATATAATAAATACCTTTTGCACTACAACAATGTGCATTGCAACATACACAGACACGCAATATGTACATTATACAATTAAATAAGATGTATAAATCTATTTTTATGTTTACAAAGAGACTGGTAAATGGAATGTATAAACAATCGTAGGATTTTAACAACCCACAAACATGTAAAGTTTTGTATGAAATACAATTGGAAAAATGAACATATATTTACTATTAGAAAATAATGTTGAAATCAGCCTGTTTCCTTGATACATATTTAACTCGTACAATAATAATGTCAGTTACAAATATCGAAACAAGCTGCCAATTTTTCAGCCTCAAATGTTAAACATTTAAACAGTAACTTAAAATGTAAAAATATAATAATAATCCTAATATAAATAAAAATATAAAGTAATTGAATACAAATCATTACACACTAAATTGCAAAATGTAGGTAGGGAATGTAGTATCATTCAAATCATTATTTCCATTCATATGAATTAACAAGCAAATGAATGTTAATCAATATTTTTAATGCTTTATTTAAATTGCTACTATACTATACAAGAATATTTTTGTATATTATAAGAGACCTAAATGCCATTATAAATGTATTAATAAAGTATATATCATACAACGTATAAATATGTAGAATGCGATAAAATTAAAGAAAACAATATAAAGATGTAGAAAGTAAGCATTTTTCAAAATTAAATTATTACAAATAACAGTTTATCATGAAGGCAAAAAGATACTAAATGCTATATGACTCACTATCGCTTAGTCTTTATACATTTAATTAATGTACTACATTAAAAATTACTAAATTGAAAGTATATAAACAATACTTTCCGTTTCTTTGCATATTTACATTTAATATTTTAATACTGAATATTAGTTCTTCTAAACTTCTTTGTTAAAAATGTTCAATATGAAAAAATTGGTTTTTTAACCTTTATCAATAAAAATAGGTTATCTTTTACAGGACGTCTCATAATAATACATTAATTGCCTAGACTTATATTAATTAATTATGACATTCAACTCATTTGGGAAAGTTTTAGAATGTTCATAGCAATCATGGGTGCCTAGAAGGTGGAATTGTACAACATGTATGTAATGGAAAAGAAATCATATAAATAGTAGACTGATAATTTATGTTCAACATTTGTGAAGAAATAAATCTATATAAAACTAGTCTTTTGTAAAGGAGAATGAACAATAATGTGATTCATGCAACATATTTATTAAAATATAATTTAAATCATCGCAAAAACATTTGATTTTAATTCAAATGATATATTGCACAAAATCACATATTATCATTTACTTTATTTACGTCATTATAGCTTTGTATCAAACATTACATTTTTTCCATACAGTAAATTACAGAATAATAAATTACAGAATGTACTCACAATATGTAAATATAATATAACTCCAATTAACAAAAAAATAATATTTTCTACTTTATTAACAAAATCTTTGAATTAGGTAAAAGATATAAGAAGTATATATATATATATATATTGATCAATATTATTATAATCTTTATAAATATTAAATATTTTTTACAATGATAACAAAATAATTTATCTGTTTATAAATTCTTAAATATCTTTCTTGATATAATTCTTTTTCTTTTTTAGATAAGTATTTATCTTCATTACTTAAAAAAATTCAACTGAATTTTCTATTAATTATTATTATTATGTTATATTATTAAGCAGTCATTTAAAAATTAATTTATAAACAATTATAACTGCCTGAAAAAAATTTTTAGATATAAATAACATAAAAAAGAGATATTTGAACATTTCAAGTTCAAAACTTTCAAATATATTAACTTATTTATTTAAAATATTTAATATATATCATTTTGAAGATTATATTGGAATCAAAAAGTCAATCGATTGATATCCAGACGTAATCTATATTTATTTTTTGATTACATACATAAATATTTCTGTATAAGATAGATACTTATTTATTTATTTATTCTCCACCTTAATTTAACGTTTGAACGTATCACGTGATTTTCATATTTTTAGCGCGCATCGTATCTATATCACGAAAGTATACAACTAGCCAATAGGAATAAGTATGAAAATATTCGTTAATCGAGCAGTGGGGAAAGGGAGTGACGAGTGACTACGAATTACAATTAGCGACACAACAAATGAAAGCGTGACGTGAATACGCTGGTTTGCCATACCACGACGGGATAATGTCGTTCGAGAAGAAAAACGTTGTTCGTTTGTAAAGCAGGCTACGTGAAAAGCCCCGTAATTTAATCAAGGCACTGTTTTATCGCACAGTTGCCAGAAAATGGAAGCAGACTATCAACCGACGCTAAGCCCAACGCGAACTTTGACAGGTGAGCTTATCCGCCGCGATTGTTGACGTTGCTTTAGGTGTCAAATAAACGTCACACCAAAGTACAATATCGCCGAAAATCGTGATTGTAAAAATGTTCACCTGGCATCGACGTTTTTCTGTTCGTTCTAGCGAGAAAACATTTCACGATGGATCTCAGTCTCCTATGTGGAAAAGCACATCGATAAGTGACGAATAATTCGCGTATATGACACGATAGTGCGTATTAAAAAAATTTCAGATTTGATCATAACTTGACATAGTTCCAGTCTTTCGTTCACATATACATAAACGTATCAGTAGAAAATCCGTTTTCTTTTTAAGTTCCACAATCGTAGTGGTTTGTAAACATGGATGAAAACCCATCAAAATATTTATTGGAGATCATATATACCGTGTAATGTGATCGGGAGAAAATTGATATATAACGAGAAACCGCGAGATGTGTACTAGTCATGATACTTGTTTTGCAAAGATGTTTCTTTTTCTTTTTAATATTACTTAACATCTTTTAAGTACCTATTTATAATGCAAAACCACTGATTGAATAAATAATTGGCAATGGCTGATGTAGTGTTTTGTGATTCATTGATACATATTTGGTGTAGACAATAATGCGCATACTTCTGTTTGTATGATAGCAATAGCTAATGACGTCGAAGATCCATACCCAAGTTTGTCAGATTATCATGATTATGAGCCCAACTTAGAGTTCGATGATACTGAGTTACAGACCACTTCAAATAATGGTAAGATATTTCAATATAAAAGAAATTCAGATTCCTAAGTGTAGAAAGTTAAAAGTAGTTTTATGTAATAGTGTAAATATGTAGAATATTATCTATGTGATATTTACCATGGAACATACTTTAATCTTTAAGTTATTCTTTTAAGAAATTTAAGTTAATTACTTGTGTTATTATTATATTTCTCTTGTAAATTCTTACCTTAAATTCAAATAGGGTTTCACACATAATTATCTTATAATATAATTGATGTAATAATTTTATAGCTGTACAACTTTTAGAAGAAAAATTGGACATAATTAGCAGTGGTGCTGGTACTGGGATAGATTATTTGGAGAGTCCAGTAAGCGATGGGACAATTGAAGAAAACTTTGAAGAAGCTTTGGTAGATGCTCCAGTTATCGAATCCGGTGTGTGACCTTTTATCTTCTGTTAGTAGCCACTAAATGTCATGGCATTTGGGGCTTAGCAGGTGAATTATGTAGATCATTGTACAGTTTATTATTGCATGGTATAAAAATGCACAAAAGCAAAGGTTAAATGACTCTTTTACTTGATCTGCAATTCATTCATTATTTTGGGTATTTATTCGTAAAAAGAGTCAAAGGGAAACCAAAAGGAAATTTAATGTAGAAATAAAAAATTATTATAAATATGCTCTTTCATGCTGAGTAGCAGAGGATCTTGCTGCATTGGATGGTGAACTTGCGGATGAAGAAGATTATCTTGATATATCAAGATATGGCATTGTAGAAGTGGTTGGTGATGATAGTGCTGGTCGTAAAATAATAGTAGTATCTGCATGTAAATTACCTCCTGTTGGGAAAGAAACATTTAATCATGCTAAACTTCTCAGGTTTGTGACATAAATATATGAGTATAATATATATATATATATATTATTATATTATTATATATTATTATATTATTATATATTATTATATATTATTATATATTATTATATATTATTATATTATTATATATTATTATATATTATTATATATTATTATATATTATTATATATTATTATATATTATTATATTATATTATATATATATATATATATATATATATATATCTTTTCTAAGATTTATTTCATTATTTTTAACAATACATTTATTTAACAGGTATCTCACACATACTTTAGACACATTTGTAGAACAAGATTATAGTTTAATTTATTTTCACTATGGTCTTACTTCAAAAAATAAACCACCATTATCCTGGTTATGGCAAGCATATAAAGCTTTCGACAGAAAGTATAAAAAAAATTTGAAGGCTTTATATCTAGTACATCCAACTAATTTTATTAGAATTGTATGGCAAATATTTAAACCAGCTATTAGGTAATTATTTCTTACTCAGTAAATGAATATTTTCTTTCTGTTACTATATTAATCTTGATATTATTGTTATTTCTTTAGTGCAAAGTTTGGTCGGAAAATGATGTATGTTAATTATTTGGAAGAACTGGCACAATATATTAATCTTGATCAACTTATTATACCTCCTCAAGTAATAGAGTAAGTGTTTCTTTTGTAATTATAAAACTTTTAGATTTATATCAATATTAATTGATTACATTCATTTGTAGACATAATGAACAGCTAATGTTAAAGAACAAAAAGAATTTACCAACCAGTCCCCCTCAGAGTGCGGTGACAACACCAGTTGGTACCACTCAATTTGGAGCAAGCCTTATCTTTATTAAAGAAAATAATAATGGCGATCCTATACCACCAATAGTGCGACAATGCATTGAATTTCTTGATACACCAGATGGTATGCTTATAATTGTGTAATTTGTATAATTCAGTATCTTTCTTTTAAAATGCCATGATAATAATATTATCATATATCATTTCTTTGAAGATAACAATTATAATATTATCACACTTGTAGCATTAGAAACAGAAGGAATATTTAGAAGATCAGCTAATGTAGCAGTAGTTAAAGAACTTCAGAATCGTTGCAATCAAGGATTGCCTGTTGATTTCCAAGGAGACCCACATATAGCAGCTGTTCTTCTTAAAACGTTTCTTCGAGAATTAGATGAACCTCTTATGACGTATGAATTATATGATGAAATAACGCAATTTCAAGGTAAATATTAAAATATAATTTTGTTATTTATTGATTTTGAGTATAACATAATACAAATATTTTCATATTCTCATTTTAGCTCTATCGAAAGATGAACGTCCAAGAAGAGTTAAAATATTAGTACTTGAAAAACTTCCAGAAGATAATTACCAACTCTTAAAATATATCGTACAATTTTTATCAAGGGTAAGCTATTACTTTAATGATTACGTGATTTACTATTTTCCTTCTTATCTATAATTTTATGATAAAATATATCTATATTTATAACAGGTAATGGACAGGTGTGATTTAAACAAAATGACATCAAGTAATCTCGCCGTCGTATTTGGTCCAAATCTTGTCAGAGCACCACCATCACGTGGAATGTCACTCTCCGCGATAGGTCCCATTAATCAATTCATAGACTTTTTATTTACTCATCAGGATAAAATATTTATTATATAAAGAAAATATAAAATCGAACGCTAAAGGCCTAATTTGGAACGAAATTAATATTTTATGTATGTTATAGAACAGAAATCCTATAAATTCGGCTGCCATGTTTGATATTGTATAAAATTTACATAATACAACTTCGAAGAAAATTTTATAGGATTTTTATTGAAAAGTATGAGAAGTTCCTGAGACTTTCATTTTAGAATGTAAAAGCGAGAATCTCTTTTAGAATCTTCGAAGTCATATCAAACTTGTTGGAATTCGAAGCGAACGTAACAATTCGTGTATAATATTCATATTTAATTATAACATTCGTATTTTGTTGATTAAAATATTTTTATATTCAAATATACAGATAGAGAAATACTTGCATACCTAATGTCACAAACAGCGTTTAATTATACAGCTTACACAAAAATTTTTTCTAGTAAATTGGTATCATAATTTCAGGATTAACATAAGGGACGTTAAAAGTAATGTAAATGGTCTGGCTGCTACGTAATTCAAAAGTGTGCAAAGTTATACAAAAATTAATGGTATACCAAAGATATATGAAAATATCATGAAATTATAAAATGTAGGATTATTTAAAGATAGCATAATATAGTAAAACTAGACGAGCAAATTACGATGATGTACAGGATGCCTTGCTCGCATAATTTTATTAACGTAAGGATTAAAATGGCAAACGTCATAAAAGTCATGATAACTACATGTTATTATACATAGTTGATTAATATAGCCAAAGCGAAAAATAGTAATAAATTAGTAATTATTGATAGTATATGGCATCCTTTGTATTAACATTATGTATATATATATCCAATGTATATACAATATATATATATATATATACACACACATATACACAGGAATTAATAGCACTGTATACAATTTTAGTCTGATTAAATGAGATGGTTCTTTTAATAATACATATAAATACAAAGAATCTTTCGGTGCATTGTTAAAATCATATTAAAATTAAATTTAAAGTAACAATAAAATTTCTCATTTTTCAGTAAATAAGCATTAAGTTACTGATGTGATTAGAACGTGTTTATGTAATACTTGGTCTGTAACTTTCATACGAAGAAAAACTATAAGTTCAAAAAGCAAGAGAATAACTTACATGAATTTTTGCTAATTTAAAATAGTAACAAATAATCGAAATTAATATTCGTTATTACGGTAATTTAACAATTAGACTAAAATCATTGTCAGGGTATCATGTAATATAATGTTTAGCATTACTGTCTGTTATCATTTGAAAGATGAAAGACTTACAGTAATCTTTCTACTGTCATATATATTATATATATATCTTTGTACATTTTCTTAAATAGTCCTGCCATTATGGGTTTCTGGGATAAAATAGGGGCTCATCGCCTAATATGTTCTCTGTTGTGGAAAAAGACTAACCCAGACCTATATAGAACTGACACAATTCAATTACATTCCTTGTTATTAATAGAATGAAAATATATTGTATTGAAATATATAATTATTTATATAAAAATATTAGGATATGTCATTTGTATATTACATAATGTATAATTTTCTAATCATTCTTTCTAATGTTTTAAATTTCTTTCTTATTTACGAATATAAGTAGTCCATTCGTATATTTACATCTATATATTTACACTTAGTTATTTAAAATTGTTATGAAGAAATGAATCATTTAACGAATTAACGATTATGTTGCTACTATAGATCGATTTGTGGATATTTATAATCCATGTATGTACCTGTGATAGAATAGAATATTGTACTTTAGATTCACAAATACTGTGCATGTAATTAGTAAATTCTTTACTTTGTAACTAATTACAACCTAATCTGAATTACAAATTACAAAACATTCCCAAGAAATAACATCGTATTAAATACGTGCATATGTTAATTAACTTTTTATTAAAACATAATAGTATTTAAATATATATACATTTATATGACAGAAATACATACATCTAATAATTGTAATAAATCTTCTAGCTATGATATATGTGGATAACAATATATTTGGTTCATGAGTCAACTGAGGCTCTATCAATGTAATTGAATATCGAAATACATAAAAAATCAACTCCCAAAATATAATCAATATCTCTTACCTTACACTCAGTTAAATTACTTAGGCTTAGTAGTTTATATCTATTTTATTTTTTGTTCCTTAAAAAATAAAATATTAAAATTTTTGTGATGTATATATGTGTGGTTTATCAATATGTGTATGTACATATACATAAATGCATGTATATCTACACACACTTTTATATATAAGACTTGTTCAAAATTAGAACCAATTGTAATACAGATATTTGGAATTAAGATGCATGTGAAGAACCACTACAACAGGAACTCTTAGTTGGTTCAGTTTCTTCAGCTTCGTCTTCAACTACAACAACATTACGACGTGTACTACTTGTTCTTGTTAATGTAGACTTTTGTTCCATCAGATCTGCATGTTCTATCATGCGCAGTGTTAATTGAAAAAACATTTCTTCAATATTTTCACTTAGTTTGGCAGAAATATGAAAGTGCATAGCTCCAGTTTTATTAGCAAACCTAATAATCAAATTTTACATTAAAACAAATTTGAAAAGAGAAGAAAAAATAAAAAATTAAAAGAAACTTACTCTTCTGCTTCTTCGGTACAAACACGTCTATCCTTTTCAAGATCTATTTTATTTCCAGCAATTGCTAAACAGATTCCACTGCCTAACATTTTCCTAAGCTCTGTAACCCAATTTATTACCTGTGAAATGAACGTTAATATAGGATGTAAGAAAGTAAAATAATATTTTTCTTTAAATCTTTACCCTCTGAAATGTATCGTAATCAGTAACATCGTAAACTATAATGGCACCATTTGACATTCTGTAATAAATTGGTCCCAATGCATGAAATTTTTCTTGACCAGCTGTATCCCATATCGCCAGGTTTACTTTTTTTCCGTGTACAGTCAACTTTTTATTTAAAAAAGAAGCCTGAAAGTATAAAAGTTCAGAATATTTCAATATTTATCACGACTGATAATTTACCAACCATGAGAACATTATATTATATTATTTGTACATGAACAAACAAAAATAAAGAAATATAAATTCCAAATGTAGATTAAAATTCGAAATAACGATACGGAACATTAACCACTTTTTACCTGTAATGTACTGATATGTCTATCGTTAAATTTGTTTTCAACGTATCGTAATGCAACAGAGGTTTTTCCGACACATCCTTCGCCGAGTAACACGACTTTGAAATTATAACCATTACCAGTACTACTAATTGGAGTGGCCATAATTTGCATATAACTAATATATACACTTAGAAAACAATATGACAGTCGTAATTGCGCAAAATAATCGTTGATAGAACAATTTATAGAGTATATTGACGACTGACGATCATAAAGACGTGATATCCACGGGTGGGGCCCCTCATGCGGCTTTATCCCCCTCTACGCTAATTCTCTAAGCAGTGGGGCAGCTTACGCTTCTCCTTCTATACATTTCGCAGTCACATATTTTCTCAATTCATACTCAATCCATGTACATGAAATGAACTATATCTGCATTCTTACAATATTTCCATTAAGTAAGAGCAATCATAAATAATCATCTTATTTTACTGTTTTGAAAATAAGAGAAAAATTCTATACTAATTTCTCCATAATAGGAGCACGAAACTCGTGCGGATCCACACTGGACTTATAGAACATAACAAGCGTCTTGGTTTCCTTGACGACAAAAACAAAGTGGGGGAAATGCATCTTATTCGTATCATAGGCTTCTTATTAAAGTTTGAATAACAGCGATTTAGAATTGTCATGAACTTGTGGTAGCAATGATAGTAGTATCTCTACTGAATAACATGAAAATAAAAATAATCAGCTATTTTCATTTAAATAACTATTTACCAAGTAAAAAATGCAAGCATCTATTATTGCTTCTAATGAATCGCCGGTAGATGGCAAATTATAAGCATTTATTAAGTCTTCATGTTTCATGTCTCGAAGTTCAAAATATATTCTGATATTATTGGACTTCTATTACGAATGTCTTACAAGTCGAAGAATTATAAATGATTCATATTCAATAATTTCAACGTTACTCGAAAAAGGAAAAATTCTACATGCTGAACGTTGATAAAGTTTATCTTTGGTTTATAAAATTAAAAAAGATTTATGTTACGTATAATTTCTTTTTCATCATGTTCGTTATCTACGAAGATGGCGCTAATATCACTGTTACTAAGCTACCGCAATTTTATTCAAATTATTCTGACAAAACACATTTTCCTACGTGTATCGTCAAATTTGTCGTTCATATATAAACTTCCGTGCTAAAATTTAACTAAAATAATTGATTAAATTCTATTTGTATCTTAAAAAACCGTAATTTTTACTGTTCTAGAACCCTGGTGGTACTTTATCGAACTGATGTCCGACAAAAATCAAATCCTTTACCGGAAATCAAATTTATACAAGTAAGAACAAGTTTATAATTTAAGTTCCGTACATTATCAGTAAACGTCAAATATAATATATAACAAATTTTTCTATAAAAAATATATCAACTAGACGCAAATAACGAGCAACGACAACGTAAAAATTACAATTTCTTATTTGGTGCATATGGACGCTCGTCTGACTAGAACATGCAACAGACCCAGCGCCGTGAGCCTGCGCAAAGGAGCTCTCAAATCTGGCCGTCACCTGTATTGAAAAGGTAAGTACTCTGCTGTCATTAATCTCAACATCTTAATATGAATTTCGCGAACACGTGTGAGAAGAATACGACGTATTGATAACGCGACATATTGTCAGCAGGTTTGTGGATTGTCATACGAAATTACTCATGCGTTTATGATAAATATGTTCGGAGATGTCAGCGTCTTCGGCTCCGGGCTCTGAATCTGCCAGGCTGCTGTATCATCATCGATACATTTGACATTTATTTTTCATTCTCGTCTCTTTATCTCTTATTCTTTTAATCCGTCTTTGATACACGTTATTACAATCGTTGAAATTTCAGTGGTTTATGTCAAGTGTAACGAGAAACTTTCACCAGATCGTAGGTACCGTGTACCTTCATGGATTTTTCGTTGTCGGCACTCGTCATTCCATTGACAGGACACTGAATAACGTGCAGAAAGTACCGTTCGTATAACTTCTTGGAAATCTACCGGTTGTTACGTGTTATTCATCTTTCAGACCAACGATAATTCCCGCGTTTTACCTGCGCGGTATTCCACTTGGCAAGTAGACTTGTTTGTTTGTGCGTGCTGTATCATCTGTCATGGCGTGCCCGCTTGTGGCGGGTATGATATCATTGACTTTTCCAATTGTTGTAAGCTCAAGATATATGTCAGTTGCTATCGTCGCATACGTTGCTCGAGAGGAGTCGTTCAAATAATTTTTGAGAGACTGATCGAAGAGAATATCATATTTATCTAATATTTCGAATAAACATACTGTGTATTCGTTAGGACGGGGTTGGTTAGAACGGAGGGAAGGGAAGGAATCGACGATGGCGGCGAACTATACCGTGCCACGCGCCATGTCGGTCTCTTGCTCGCGCACGTCCTTCGTTCAGTGCACTACGTTTGTCTGTAGATTTCTTTTTTTGTCTTTGTGAAAATGGCACACGATCTGTCACAATTGAACTTCAGTAAGGATTCACGTACTTGTAAAAGAATCCTCGTAGCTCTATCCTTAATGTTATATATGCTTTGAAAATTGATCAGTCTTTTTACCTCTGACAAAATAAAAAAAAAAATTGAGTCCAGACATTTTTAGACGGAATCGCGGTCTTTGAGTTTATCCACTGTTATACCAGTGCACACTAAGTATCTTCCCTTCTTATGAAAACTTCTATCAATATAACTATCTGATCTTCTTTTTTGTTTATTTCATTTTACAATATTAATATTAAACTTTGTATAATATTGAAAAGGTGCTTTCAATCCGAAAAATTAATTTTGTAAGAGTATTCGACGATAGTGTTGAATTAGGGGCAATTTCATTCTACGTTAGTATCAAAATTATAACCGTTTACATAAGTATAACAATGAGATTTTTATCATTTATTTATGGAATGATTTGCATTATCATATTTACATTTTTATTTATTATATATAATGATTGTTCTTTGAAAGCGGCCATTCATATGGATACAAGATTTTTGTAATTATCAAATTTAAAGCTATTATTCTCTCGTAAATATTGTCAATATATCATACATCATGCAGCATGTTTTATCACTTATGATTAAAAATATTTACAAATGTCAATCAATTATTAATATTTGATAGCCGAAGAGTTTAAAATTATGTTTCAAAAACAATCGAATATCGAAAGATAATAACAATTTGATTATAATTTTCAAATGCTAAGGTAGAGAAATATGTGTCCATGTTTTTATTCTGACCAAAATACCGGAACCTGTTTTATCATAATGTAGGTCATCTCGATCAAATACTTGCGACATCGTTAAACATCGTTTCAACGAAATCGAAGTTTCTCAGACTGCAGTTATTTGTATTATTGATTACGATTTTATTCATTCTTCTGCCATTGTATGTATAGAGAAAATGCACCTATGCTTACTTCTGCAAGAACGCATATACATAATTTGGTGACATGTATTTACATCGAGGGCTGTACCTTCCTCTATTTTTAAAACCGTAGACAACTGTAAAAGTGAGAACGAAAGTTGAACTACTGAGAGTTAGCATGTCAGGGCCACGTTATTCGGATATTGTGCACTTTTTATCTTTGATTCATTCGCCCGTTCGAAAACGTTTGGTGTCATATTTGTAACAAGATTATTATATTCATAATTATAAACATAATTCATATAACGGCTACCTGATATGTAATATTTATATACGCCGTAATTGATACATGTAGTTAATAACAATATTTAGAAAATGCAAAAACTATCTCATTAATATATTCAAAATCTATTTTTCTATTTTTATCATACAAGTATTTTATTACAAGAAATAGAGAATTGATTAATATGGTTAATTATATACAGTAAATATCTCACACAATACAGTTGAATAGTTTGATCATAGATGTCGCGAATTTGTTATTGGTTTTTATGATAGGAAGCGGTCTTGACATTCGGTTTGTAAACAAATACAAATGAAATATAGGTAATGTTTAATATGCGTGCAGCCAGGTCAGAGATCCGAGTCGTATCGGGATGAAGAGGCAACCGATCAACAAACCACGTGGCAACATCGCTATACCCTCCTCTTTTTTCCCCTTTCCTGTTGCTTGATGTCCCTTACATCGTCTCCCACTATAATCATCGACTGCATCGAGGCGAAAGCACATTTACATTTTTTTGCGTACAGTACGTTGCAACATTCTTGCTTTAAAGTTTCAACTACCGATGGCGCCACTCCCAGAATCAGTAAAAAATACATACATATGTTGTATATTGAAAGAAAACTAAGAAAGATTTACAAGTTCGTATTCAGGATCGTAGATAATACATCACGGGGGTTCTCCGTCATGTTTTATGTTTTTAGATTGAATTTTATTCCATATCTCAGTTTCTCCATTATGTTAACCTACTAAAGACTATATTAACGCAACGTTACATTTGTAATTTCTTTTTAATCGATTCACGTTATTATTATTATTGAATGTATATGTTGTGACTATTGTGATTAAGAAAAGAAATTCCAAGAATTTACTCGATATTCTATCTAAATTTTACAACTTTATTAAGTTTGAAAAAATGGAGTATTTTGTAACATTATGATAATTCTTTCTTTTCTTTAAATTACAACATTCCTTTTTGTGTCTTCTATTTATAATGAACTTTTATAATATCTATTATTCTAATACATCTTTGGTACTTTGGCAGAACAGTATTTTACTTTATTTACATTTTTTTTTAATAATACATTTGTGCACACATTTACACATTATTTTATTGCTTGGTGCTTAATGGTTTAATCAGAATAGTTTAAGCTTAATTTTTATGAAATTTTTATATATTTCTCCGAATGAAATTATTCTAATTTTATGATTTTAACATGTATAAAAAGAATTTTATGCTTATGCAGAGAGGATATATTTTTATATATTATAATAGTAGGATATCGTCCATTGGATGGAATCCAAAAGTGCATACATTATCAACGATACCTCAGTTCAAATCATTGAACATTTTGTTACGCTCCTGAACAATATCATCCTTGAGAAAAACAAGGACGGATGGGTAACGTACAGAGCAAATTCGGCATATCGAAGGAAAACTGGTTTGCCTTCACGTAGTACTTATTACGATACTTGTCGAATGAATGCCAGTTTGTGAAATGTGAACGCATTTCTAAGTACGTAATAAAGTTGCCGAAATAAAATACACCCCTCTAGATTGTAAAATTTTATTGAATGTTACCTGTGATGCGCCACACGTCACTGACCTGCTTTTGAGATTGAATTAAGACAAAAGCCATATGGCAAAAATGTGAATGAACAGATGCAATAAAATATTCTGTAATCAAAAGATTCGAGAAGAGATATTTATGAAAACCAAATCATATTGATGAAGGTTTTGATATTTTCCATTATACATGTTCAATATAAATACAATAAATAATAAAAGAAACAATATTTATATACATTCTTAAATATCATGATAAGGTAGAAGCATTTCAAGAGTTTGTAGGGAAAACAAAAAATAATATTTTGAGACATTCCATGTTCATCATATTTACACATTATTTTGTTGTGGTTTCACGGTTCTTATTTTTAGATACCAGTTTTATCGATATACCATAATTTTCTCTATTTCTTTTCTTTTCCTCTCAAAGTGATCAGTTTTGACTGAATAGTCACAAAATGATAATCTTAACTATTATATCTTTTTATTAATAAATGTAAAGCATATTTCTGTTTAGAGTAATTTAAAAGTTTTAATGTTTATAATAATAGATAAAATTATATGTAATAGTTAAATGAAATTATATTTTCTTCATTAATCTCTCTCAAAATGATACAAATCTTCACGCTATAACGATTCTATAATTAGTTCAACAATGATGGATATTAGTATAATGAAAAGTAATAATTTCATGAGAAGAAGATATACATTTGTGTCCTAATACATCGTACCCTTGATCCAGCACATTTTATCAATAACGTTTAACATAGTTATTAACAATAGTGTAGTATAATATGAAACAAGTGACTTTGGTGATTCTATATAGATAAAAAAGTGTTTGTAAAGTGTCGATTTCCTTTAGCACGTTGTTTTTCTTTGCAGTTTTATCGTGTATAATATAAAGTGGGGATTCGTGAGATTATGGACGCCCCCTAGTAGCATGCGTGCGTCAGAGAACGTAGCGTCTTGCACGTATACACTGTCAAGCCGAAATCGCGGTGTTAGTTACAGACTGGCAACAAATCGATGTAAACAAGTATAATAAAGATGGTGACGATCAGTGGTTTTTTCTTCGTGACAAATTATCGCGAATGAACTTTTTACATGATTTTTACATACTGTACGGACAGAAACGGAGCTAATTTTGATCTACTGTCACGATCATCGAAACATGCTGTTTTCAGTAAAGGTACATTATTTTCAGGACGCGTTTAAACGTACGGTTGACGATTATGTTATACATGTATGTTCCTATATGCAATTCTTCTTTGTAGGTAATTACTTACAATAATAAACATAAACCGATAATAAATTGTGAAAAAATATATTGGAATGAATTTGGTTGGGATAAACTTTTATTGGTTTTTTATGAATTTGTTATCATGTGATATGCTTTCTTTATGTAAGATTCTACAAGATTTTAATCTGATTGATTATATGTTGATTTAAAAAATGTTATTTAATGTTTCAACTTTTTTCAGAAGCAGTTTGAAAATAACGTGCAAAATGTTTAGTTTTCATAAGCCAAAGGTCTATCGATCTAGTACTGGATGCTGCATTTGCAAAGCCAAATCCAGCAGGTAAGCAACATAACATAATTTTAATAAGTACAGTCTTATATATAATGTATTATTTTACAAATTAAATTATCGTAATAACGACCTAACGTTTTCTTGTTTTATTTACAGCTCAAGGTTTACAGATAGTAAAAAGTATGAAGATGATTTTATGGAATGCTTTCAACTTGAGGAAAGAAGAACTGGAGAAATTTGTAATGCATGTGTACTTTTAGTGAAAAGATGGAAAAAATTACCTGCAGGAAGCAATCGTAATTGGAGACATGTAAGTTTTAATAAATATCAGTTGCGTTAGTTGATTATACACATTTATTCTCACACAAATTGAATACGATTATGTACAGATCAATTTTTTGTACTTTACAGGTTGTAGATGCACGTGCAGGACCTGGTATCAAATCGTTGACAAAATTTAAATCAAAAAATAAAAAGAAAATGAAAGACATACCAGAAAAGTTTGAAAAGATCATGAAAAAGAAACACATGTATTTGAAAGCAGACAGAGATCGAGAACAAAGCCCAGCAATGAGTGATGATTTAACAGGTTTGTGTTTAACAAGTTTGTATTTTATTGTGAATAAAATGTTTTAAAACTGTAATTTTACGATTATTTTTTGCTTTGTTCTTTTTTAGAAGATTATTTGAATGGAGATGGTAGTAAAGGTTCAAGTCGAGTTGGTAGTCCTATAGATAGTGATGATATTCCAGTAACTGAAAAACAATTAGATATCCAAGATGATGCAGAATCAAAGGATGATATAACTGTCAATGGTTTTATTGATTTAACATATTTCAAAAGGTTAGTCTTTCATTATTAAACAGTTAAAAAGGTTTTAATAATTTATAAACAGAACTTATTAGATTTTTTCTTTGGTATTTGAAATATGTATACTTTTTTATTTATTAAGTTGTAAAAAAGCTCTTCATAAAAGATTATACAGCTATATTATTTTAGGGAGATCATTTGCTGTGGAACAATATTCAAAGGTCCATATGGGGAAGTAATAGTGGATCCTTCATTGATAAAGCCTTGTATTGGTTGTATAGCTAGACAACAACGACAACAACAAACAAATGCATTAAGTTGCAGTCCTGTACATAGTTCTGCATCTGCCAGTCCTGTTCACAGTTCTGCATCTGCTAGTCCTGCTCATAGCGTAGAGTCTGGTACAGAGGCAACAGTCTCTAAGCAAACAAGCAAAACGTTTAGTGACTCATCATCTGATTCCGGCTACGATGAATCTTCCAACCAAGGAGTTGGTGAGAGTAAAATTACCAAAATTATTCAGAATGCAAGTGCTACTGTAAAACCAGCAGTTAAAATACAACCATTGAAAAGTGTTCAACTAAAAGCTATACCAGTATCGGAAGCTGTCAGGTTAAAAACAGATGTGCCAATTAAGTTGGTACCTATAAAACAAATCGATCAGTTATCTTGTAAGCCATTGTCTTTAGTTTCTTCTGCTAATGTTACTTTAAGCAGTAGTACTTCACACTCCATCGTTACCGTCCCAAGTAATCCACTTGTCGATTTTGCCATGCACGCAGCCTCCTCCAGGCAATCAGTCTCTAATTAATGTCAGTCTCTTATAGAATTCTAATTTATTTTTTCTTATATAGTTAGATATATGCTACGATGGAAAATTGTGTGTTATGTATGCTATTATTACCATCCCAGGTTACAAAGGCTCTGGATAAGATTGTTTAAGTTTTATCATATCGAACACAAAGAGTTTATAATGTTATAAATGGTGACAAAAATGAATTCTTGTAATTAGAATAACTGTTATGATGTACAGTAGATAGATAGTGCTCTTAGGGATGGTTGCGTAGGATTCATGTCCTTGATCGTTGGTTATTAAAAAATATATATATAAATATATAATTATATATATGATATTGTCTTTATGGACGTGAATTCTTAAATTGTATTCCACGTCTGTTAGATGACTTTTAAGAATGATAGCTGAAGAAGAGCACAATGTTTCTACTGAATACCGTTTGTAGCATATATAAAATCCTCATAAACTGCCATGCATTAATTGCTAACTCTCCACAAATTACTCCCAAATGTGGAAAGTTATCAATTATTTTATAAGTTTAATAATTAGCTACGTACATCAAAATACTGTGATGACATTGTAATGTAATGTGAGATATAAGATTATTATTCAGCAAGTGGCAGTTTATACTATCTTCGTCCTAAGCATTAGTTAATGTACTCTATGGTATAAAAGTTTTCTTATCCATAGCTTTTTGTTTTCTGGGTTATCTATCATTGCAATTGTATATGTGAATATTTGCGTAGAAGTTCCAAGATGCCAATCACGTTTCAAACATTTGGGTCCAAAAATTTTAAAAAAGAATTCACTTAGGGTCATGATAGCTACATTGTACCAGATGCATTTGATATGATCCATATAAAGGTCCATGACGTTAAAATTAAGTAATTCAACTTAAAAAATGAATGTGTTCAGGTACTGTAAATCCTGACCCACTAATAGCAATAATATGAAGAGTACCTTTATAATAAAATAAATAAAGTATGTTGAATAGCATCATATCAATATGATGATATATTTAGGCAGTATTATTAGAGAGAATTTGAATGAGAATATGGCAATCAGATTGGCAAACTGGACCAGCAAAACTTTGTTATAATATTTCAGGGTGACTGCAGCATTAATATAAAAACAATTGATTAATACCAGAGTAACGAAGTATGGAGTAAGAGTAATGCTAAGTAAGTGAAAACTGTTAGTTCCTAGTTTTCAAAGATGGGCACATAACCGAACAAAAGCACATAAAAGTACCTGTTGAAAACAGATTTCTGTGATTATTGGAACATTTGGTTTCAATATTTTTTTCCTTTTCTTCTTTCTCCATTTTTTGATCAATAGATAATCTTATACGCACAATGATTATTCGAATTGAGAGATATATGTATTTAACCCAGGAGTTATTATGATTTTTTTAGAAACATTTTATAAGTTACATCTAAAATAACGTATAAACTCAATATTACAACAAAAAAAAAAAAGTAGCAATTCTTCATTTCAAGTTAAAATAATCATGAAACCAAAGATGTGTGAAAGATATGTATTTATTTTATATTTGGGACAAGTAACCCGATGAATAATATAAATTTTTATTTGAATATATTAATTGACTGTAGAATCAGAATTAAAATTACACATGTGCAATACATAGCAATTGTTTTTATGTAATATTATGATACAAAGTTTTTTATAATCAATTAAATTTTAATAATAATCTACTTTTGGGATAGTAGCAATTTTTATAATATTTCTCTCACACAGGCATTTGGTTTAAAATTTTTAAATGCCGCGTTTTTGCTGCCCATCTGGCTTAAGCTCATTGACAATCGTTATTTAACAAGGAAACGATAACAGTTTTTCATATAGAATCAAACATCGAAACTATGATTTGTATAAGGACAACGTTGATGACTTTGTCCTTTTACAAATTTTAATTGTATATTTCTTTGGACTAGGAGACTTATGATCTCTTTACTGTGAATATTAATAATTATGTTTTTGTTGTAACTCACAAGTTATGATTTATATAACAATTAATATATGTCACAAATAAAGGTTGGATCATAGGTTAATAAATCATCTGTAATTAATAGTATATATTGAATTTTTAAAAAGCGAGAATAAATTTTAGAACTGAAGAGCTCATATTACAATTAAGATTTCTATAATATACTCGTTCAACTTATAGCATATAATTTTTTAAAGTGATCTTTACAAACTTTCTATGATCCTTCCTTGAAACAAATAAGAAATACTTGTTTAATTTATTTATTTTGTAAGTTTATTTACTTGCAATATATGCTATTCCTTTTTTCTATATAAATTTATATATATTTTTATACAAATTAATCTTTGCTTTTTATGGAATAAACTTTCTGTAGCACTGCCAGAAAAGAGGGACACAAAGAGGAACATTTGATTCCAGGTCAATCTGCTGGCAATATTCAATGAACTATTTATTTTCAATTAGCTTACATATATATACATATATATAATATATATTAATCTATTATTGAGTTATTTACATCTTAAGAGAAGGAAAATATAAATGGTGCCCACAGATTGATTAAACATTAGGAAAACATTATAAAATAAGCTTACGTAAGAAAATTTTGTAACGAATACAAAAATGGTCTCTTGTTTAAAGTAACATAATTACGTGATATATAAAGAATACAAATAATTGTGTGTTTTTTAGTGAAAATGTGAATGATAAATTAAAACTTTATTCATTACAAAGAGTATATATGATATATCATACAAGCAGCTATTAAAGGTAATATTACATTCTGTCTGTTGTAAATAGCTGTGGAAAAACATCAAATTATGTTACGTAGCACAGTGATGTTGCATTAAAAACTTTTTAAAGTATTTAATTTCCAATTATTCAGATGTCTCTTGAAAATAGAACTAAGTGAAAGGAAAAACAATCGAAATTTCTATGCATTGCTATCATGTAATTTGAATTTGATGTCCCTTGGTACAGAGAAATATAGTAATTGAAATACATTTAATATGTTTTGATTTAAAGCATATCTTGAGGAAATTTTTAAACGGTATAGTTTGTAAGATTTCTTAGAATGTCTTGTGAATATGTCGAAATATTCGAAAAGGATATATTTAAAAATTTTATTCGTCTTCCTAAGCGATTCTTTTTTTTAATTACAAATAATTATAAATTATCGTCTACTATTGAAATTACCGGTAAACTATTCATTCTGATAATTACAAATCTAAAAATTGATGACCATTTTTCTGGAGATTGATTTCTTCATCATTTCAATAAATCTTACAAATCATAGTTATTTTTCAAGAGAACGAAGGCATCACGCAAGTCTCTTTAATGTACATCGCTCGAAATTTATAATATGTCAATTTTCTTCTGTTGTGCAAAAGTACATAATGGGAAAAGACTTTTGGAAGAATAAAGGAAAATCAAACCGTGAGAGAAAATTGACATAAATTACTGATTTTTATATGAAGATTTTATTACACATATATACATTCGCATAGTTTGAATACATCGTGTACGTTAACGTTGGAAAATGTACTCAAAACCTGTAACAAAATAAGAAGAAACTATTATGATCTATAATATTCGAAAAAACATGTGATTTTGACAAAAGAACTGCGTGACTTTGGCGGATCGTTATTGTCGAATTGCATTACTTCTTTTCACGATCGTATTTCATAAAAATGTCTCTTGAAAAACAAGAAATGCTAATTGATTAATTGAGCGAGAGGGAGAGAGAGAGTAAGAGCGCGTGAGCGAGAGAGATACAAAACAATTTTAAAAAAAATGGTGCAAGTATTTTACTACAGTGACCTGGCAGATTCCGATATTAAAATATTTTGCGATGAGAAACGTAAGAACGATTCTTCCCGAAGAAATATACTGTGCAAGCTTCTTTTCTATATCGATCTTTTGTACAACAGAAATTATTTAGAAAAAGAAAAAAGGGTAAAACAAAGGATCGTAGGCGACACAAAAAATTCTAGAATCAATCTTACGATCCGTACATAAAAATTTATTTGGTCATTTTCTTTTTCTTTTCTTTTCTTTTCTTTTTTTTCACAGTGATTCTTTACGTTCGGTAATTTTAAGTAATCTATCGAAGCACGATAATTTATATAGCTGCATTTATTTATATGCATATGGTAAAAGAAATTATGGTGCGATTCTTAGTCTGAAAATTTTGAGTATTTTTCGTGCATTTTTATTTTTACAAATCACAAGCCGGTGTTCCTCCCTGTCTATAGTTTGTTCCTTCTCATTCAATTTCTTTTTTTTTTTTTTTTCTTGTTCTTATTCATCTTTTTTCTTCTTTTTCCTTTTTCCTTTTTTTTAAATTTTTAATTAAATAAGTTTCATGTATAGGTACTACTGATGTATCGAATTAGACTTCTTTTTATTTTAAATTCACATACATCGAGAGAGAAAGAGACAGACAGATTAAAAAGGAATGACAATTTCGAAGCATGATATAGCATGGAAAAACATATATAATTGTGATATACACAAGCTCACGAAAATATTCGAACGGTGATGTATATACGTATATACAATTGAAATAGATACAGGTCCTACAGAATAGATAATACATACATATTTTGAAATAGAAATCAATGAAATTTATATACATGTTCTCCATACATAATAAGTGATTCAGTTTCAAAATATCTACTACATTGTAGGATCTGTGTCTAGTTCGATTGTAAATACACCATCATTTGAATACTTTGTGTGTTCTGTGTATGTGTTTTATAAGAAGATCGATCTCGCAAGAACGTTTTAGCTGTATGGTGATAATGGTGATGATGATGATGATGATGATAATGAATTGACCATCGTGATTGTGCTGCAGCGGAAAAAAAGAAAAAAAAACTTTTACATCAATTTATTAAAGATATAACGATTGTGAGACTGATCGATGTATTTAGAAGATAACTTTTATTTACATACAACTATTAGAGATAGGCGAGAATATATTGTACTATTCGTGCATATATTATTAATGAAATTCTAATGATAATAATAAGAAACAATGACTGCCGCAACAAATATATCTCGTTATCGCAATGATTATTATATACATACGGTATGGAACATTTGTACATACATATATATATATATATCAATGTATACATACATATATACATACATATATATATATGTATATATATATATTAATTTTAGACTAACATGTCCAATTCCAATCATTGTACAATGATCATGGAAGTATTAAATCGTTGGTCGATTATCCCATGGTTTGTTTCCTTTTAAAACACAGCGCAACTAATGGGACGGTCGATTATTACGATTGAAGAAAAAGCAAAGTATACCACCTTACGCTATGTACAACTTTGTAATAAAACGATTTTACTTTTAAGGAATCCATCAGTCATGCAAATTGTAAAATGATAACGATTGTACACCATGAAATTGTCATGGTGATTCTTAACGTAGTTCAACGCACATATAATTATATTTTATCTTGATTGATTCTTCTTTCTTTTCTTTTTTCTTTTTTTTTTTTTGTAGAAAAATTTATAGCTTGAATATAGATTGTATTTATACGTATTGTATATCTTTCTTTATTTCATTTTTATTTTTTACGATATGTGTCGTCGATGTGACGTTAGAAAGAGCAAAGAAAACTCGACAAATCAACACCAATCGTGAATCAATGAATTTGTATTATATCAATATGAAGAAGGAAAAACAAAAATGATATGTACTTCTATTACATATTATATATTATATACATATACATATACACGTATAGAAAAGTCTGTGAGATACCAAATTTTGATAGATAAATAAATAATTTAAATCGTATATATATATATATAAATATAGAACATACTTAAAAGGGATGCGCAATATATTAAGAAATGTATCTCTTACTTTTATGTTTTTGGTTTATACAGATATACGAAAAAAGAATCTATTATTATAATTATAATTATTATTATTATTATTATTATTATTATTATTACTACTACTACTACTACTACTACTACTACTACTACTACTACTACTACTACTACTACTACTACTACTACTACTACTACTACTACTACTACTACTACTACTACTACTACTACTACTACTACTACTACTACTACTACTACTACTACTACTACTACTACTACTACTACTACTACTACTACTACTACTACTACTACTACTACTACTACTACTACTACTACTACTACTACTACTACTACTACTACTACTACTACTACTACTACTACTACTACTACTACTACTACTACTACTACTACTACTACTACTACTACTACTACTACTACTACTACTACTACTACTACTACTACTACTACTACTACTACTACTACTACTACTACTACTACTACTACTACTACTACTACTACTACTACTACTACTACTACTACTACTACTACTACTACTACTACTACTACTACTACTACTACTACTACTACTACTACTACTACTACTACTACTACTACTACTACTACTACTACTACTACTACTACTACTACTACTACTACTACTACTACTACTACTACTACTACTACTACTACTACTACTACTACTACTACTACTACTACTACTACTACTACTACTACTACTACTACTACTACTACTACTACTACTACTACTACTACTACTACTACTACTACTACTACTACTACTACTACTACTACTACTACTACTACTACTACTACTACTACTACTACTACTACTACTACTACTACTACTACTACTACTACTACTACTACTACTACTACTACTACTACTACTACTACTACTACTACTACTACTACTACTACTACTACTACTACTACTACTACTACTACTACTACTACTACTACTACTACTACTACTACTACTACTACTACTACTACTACTACTACTACTACTACTACTACTACTACTACTACTACTACTACTACTACTACTACTACTACTACTACTACTACTACTACTACTACTACTACTACTACTACTACTACTACTACTACTACTACTACTACTACTACTACTACTACTACTACTACTACTACTACTACTACTACTACTACTACTACTACTACTACTACTACTACTACTACTACTACTACTACTACTACTACTACTACTACTACTACTACTACTACTACTACTACTACTACTACTACTACTACTACTACTACTACTACTACTACTACTACTACTACTACTACTACTACTACTACTACTACTACTACTACTACTACTACTACTACTACTACTACTACTACTACTACTACTACTACTACTACTACTACTACTACTACTACTACTACTACTACTACTACTACTACTACTACTACTACTACTACTACTACTACTACTACTACTACTACTACTACTACTACTACTACTACTACTACTACTACTACTACTACTACTACTACTACTACTACTACTACTACTACTACTACTACTACTACTACTACTACTACTACTACTACTACTACTACTACTACTACTACTACTACTACTACTACTACTACTACTACTACTACTACTACTACTACTACTACTACTACTACTACTACTACTACTACTACTACTACTACTACTACTACTACTACTACTACTACTACTACTACTACTACTACTACTACTACTACTACTACTACTACTACTACTACTACTACTACTACTACTACTACTACTACTACTACTACTACTACTACTACTACTACTACTACTACTACTACTACTACTACTACTACTACTACTACTACTACTACTACTACTACTACTACTACTACTACTACTACTACTACTACTACTACTACTACTACTACTACTACTACTACTACTACTACTACTACTACTACTACTACTACTACTACTACTACTACTACTACTACTACTACTACTACTACTACTACTACTACTACTACTACTACTACTACTACTACTACTACTACTACTACTACTACTACTACTACTACTACTACTACTACTACTACTACTACTACTACTACTACTACTACTACTACTACTACTACTACTACTACTACTACTACTACTACTACTACTACTACTACTACTACTACTACTACTACTACTACTACTACTACTACTACTACTACTACTACTACTACTACTACTACTACTACTACTACTACTACTACTACTACTACTACTACTACTACTACTACTACTACTACTACTACTACTACTACTACTACTACTACTACTACTACTACTACTACTACTACTACTACTACTACTACTACTACTACTACTACTACTACTACTACTACTACTACTACTACTACTACTACTACTACTACTACTACTACTACTACTACTACTACTACTACTACTACTACTACTACTACTACTACTACTACTACTACTACTACTACTACTACTACTACTACTACTACTACTACTACTACTACTACTACTACTACTACTACTACTACTACTACTACTACTACTACTACTACTACTACTACTACTACTACTACTACTACTACTACTACTACTACTACTACTACTACTACTACTACTACTACTACTACTACTACTACTACTACTACTACTACTACTACTACTACTACTACTACTACTACTACTACTACTACTACTACTACTACTACTACTACTACTACTACTACTACTACTACTACTACTACTACTACTACTACTACTACTACTACTACTACTACTACTACTACTACTACTACTACTACTACTACTACTACTACTACTACTACTACTACTACTACTACTACTACTACTATTATTATTATTTACGTCTTTACTGTTACGCTGTGATGATTAGTCAGTACGACGTATTTAAACTGTTTTTTTATAAAATGCATCAGCAAGCTGTTCGAACGATTGTAACTGAGAGTTCGCTATTGCGGGGATTCTCAAAAGTAGATCGAACGAGTATACAGTTCATAAAACGTGATTGAAAACTGAGAACTCGTAAAAGGTAGAAGATTAAGATATCGAAGCATTTTGCATTTGAATGTCACAAGTATTTTACTGGACGGTGATCTTGAGAGATTAAATCGAGCAGCTTTTTCAACCCTCCATGAAATGTTTCTATGTAGAATAAGCTTATAGAATTAAAATATATTTGACTGAAAAAATTATGATGTTCTGTACCTTATCGTACATATTTACAAAAAAAAAAAAAAAGAAATGAAAATTGTAAAAGTGCAATTAAATCGCTGTGGTGAAAAATATATTTCCTTAAGACCAAGAGAGTTCTAGGAAAGAAACAAAAATTGAATATCGAATGAAAGTGCAAAATGCTTACTCAAAATATTATATATGAATCCATATTGATAGTTTTTTGTAGAAATTCTTTGTATTCGTGTCTTACTTAATAATAAAAAAAAAAGAAAAATATAAGAACAATAATTTCTAATTTGAAGCAAAATACAAAGGAGCAGAAACAAAATTTAATCGAACAAATGCATACGTAAATATTCATGACGTTACGTGCGGTACCAGAAAGTTTGAGAAACCCTGCTCTACGAATTAAGTTCTAAACCATTCTTCTTAAGTTCTAAGACATCATTCTTAAATCATTAATTTTTTATTTTTTATACGAACCAATTAGCAATAATATTGGGATATTTTCATAATTTTCACATAATTAGAGTGATAAAAAGTAAGTTTTTAAATCACGGAATCAAAGCCAAACAAATGCGTATATGATAGGGCGACTAAAATACTATACGCGCGCAATAATTAGATTTTATTAGCGTAAAGATCGTTAAATGGCCAAACTTCCCCCGGATATTTCTTTTCCCGATACAAAATAACTGTAAGTGACCGCAATAAGATCTTACAATTTTCCATACGTACCAATAGAGAATATAAGGAGCACATATTATTGTCATTACTCTTAGAGATACTAAATAGTAATGTTTTGTAATTTATATATATCTTTACACATCTATATATAATACATAAATACGTAAAACTGTACATAGAAATAATGGAAGTTTTTTACGTTATATCTACGATCTGATATATACAGTGCTGGACAAAAGTATTGGCACAGCAAGATTGTTATGATACAAATGCTTATAACTATTAAACAAATTGATTTAAACAAAAAACTTTTTGACGTATTTATTTATTATCTATCCTAGTTTATTACATAACAAGAGCAACAATATAAATAAAATAATACGCAAAATAATAACAAAAATATATTTTTTGAACATTTTATGGGTGGACAAAAGTATTGGCACAGCATGGAACAAACAATGTATCGTCGCCGTTTTCAACGATTTCCGATCGTCATTTGGAAGTAGCGAAGGGAAATCCCCCGTTAGTCTTTTATTATAACACTCGATCAGTGAAACTGGAGACTTCAGTTATTAAACAACAAAAAACCAAGAAAGAGTAATAATGTCTAGAAAAACGAAAGAAACCACAATTGAAGAAAGAAAAATAATATTAAATTTATATAAGATGAATAAATCTTACAACGAAATTGCACAAATCATAAACAGAAGTCGTTTTACTGTGCGTTCAGTCATAAAACGCTTTAAAAGTGAAGAAAATCTAGAGAATCAAATTAGGAGTGGTCGCCCTTCTAAGGTAACAATTCGAGAAAAAAAGGAAAATCGTAAATATTGTAAAGAAGGATCCAAAAACTAATTCGACTGAAATTGCTTCGACGTTAAAAGCTGAGTGTGAAAAAGAAGTAAGTACCAAAACTGTACGTAGGGTATTGAAGGATGCCGGTTATTCTGCCCGTGCAGCACGAAGAAAGCCCTACATCAGTAAAATAAACCAAAAGAAAAGAGTGGAATTCGCGAAAGAGTTTGTTACGAAAGATACTGATTTTTGGGAAAAGATCATGTTTTCAGATGAAAGTAAGTTTAATATTTTTAAATCTGACGGCAGAATATTAGTATGGCGAAAACCCAACACAGAGATGGACGAACTGAATCTGCAAGCCACCATGAAACATGGGGGTGGTGGTTTAATGGTGTGGGGATGTATGGCATCATCGGGTGTAGGAGAACTTATATTCATTGATGAGATAATGGATAAATATGTATATTTAAATATACTCAAGCAAAATCTTTTGAAAAGTACTCAAAAATTAAACCTCCCCAGGGATTTCTATTTTCAGCAGGATCGAGATCCTAAATATACTCAAGCAAAATCTTTTGAAAAGTACTCAAAAATTAAACCTCCCCAGGGATTTCTATTTTCAGCAGGATCGAGATCCTAAACATATGGCGTATATTGTTCGTCAGTGGATAATATATAATACTGCCCACACATTAAACACACCACCTCAAAGTCCCGATATGAATCCCATTGAGCACGTGTGGAACGAATTGGAAAAAAGAATTAGGAAACATAATATCACAAGCAAGTCTGAACTGAAGAAAGTTCTTCTGCAGGAATGGAGCAATATTGTACCTGAATTCACTAAAAAATTAGTCCACTCGATGCCCAGAAGATTAAAGGAAGTCCTTAAAAGAAAAGGACTGCCAACAAAATATTAGAAGTTTATTATGTAATTAGTTATAAGCGTAAATATTCTACTGTGCCAATAGTTTTGTCCACCCATAAAATGTTCAAAAAATATATTTTTGTTATTATTTTGCGTATTATTTTATTTATATTGTTGCTCTTGTTATGTAATAAACTAGAATAGATAATAAATAAATACGTCAAAAAGTTTTTTGTTTAAATCAATTTGTTTAGTAGTTATAAGCATTTCTATCATAACAATCATGCTGTGCCAATACTTTTGTCCAGCACTGTATATATATATATATATATATATATATATAATATATTTACATGCATCTTATAAAATAATGCTTGTGTACATTGCATACTAAATGAACATTTTTATCTATTGCGTGATAAACAAAATCATGCGAGAAGTATTATGTACTTATTCCAATTGTTAAATATTGATTAAAATATTATATATAAAATTCATACAACTTTTCATGAATCATTGCATCGTATAAAATATGCATTTTCGATAAAATTTAGATAATTTATGAGTTCTATCAGTTTAATTTCATTTTCTGGCAGCTTGTTTTCTTTATCCACTAATATCTATGACTTTAAGTATGATATTTTATGTTAAGAATATATATATATTGCCTTCCTAATGCTGTCTGTTGTATATTTGGTGAATAAACGATGATAATTTTAGCAGCTTTTTGTGCTAGCTTCTCGCATCTACTCTTTTAGTCTTTGATCAGGTAGCGTTCAGAAATTTCTTTTCTATATAGCTATTTCTTTCCAACAACTTTGAATCTTATCTTGTTTTTATTGTTTCTGTTATTGTTTTTGCCATTATTAATTGTTATACTCTTATATTCTTTTGCACAATCAGGTATGTAAATCTCTCTATTCCATACTCGGCCAAAAAAGCAGAAAATATGAAATATATCCTGGGGATATGAATTCATACAAAAAGATTTAAGCATTAAAGAATTAACATTGAGGTTTATACAAATCTGCCAATTTCTGTATAATACCTATTTACATACTTCGAAATTTATATCTCCATAATTGCCTTTGTTTTAACAAATTATAATTATTCAATTACTCAAGTATTCCAGTTATTCAAGTATTCCAAGTATTCAAGACAAATATAATACATAAGTCATCTTTTAGCAGGGTCATATAAACAGGTCTTGACATTCATATACCGAAAGCATAGAAAGAATCGTTGAAAAATTGAGTCGTGAGAGATCAACATGGAAGACAAGTCTCGTTCTGCGCATACGTGACATGCTATGAATATCTCAGACAGAAACAGAGACACTCTACTCATCTCTGTCTGTACGCAAAACGAGACCTTTCCGAAGAAAATCTTGATCTTTTTCGATTTAAGAGATGGACGAGGTTTTCTAGCGAGTGTCTAGACCTATTTGTATGACCGTGTTTTAAAGCATACACACTATAAATATTATATAAAAATGATTACTGTAAGTGCATGTACACATATACACTATTCTAATGGTTCGAAAGAATATTATACTTTAATATATTAAAATTATTCTAATTTTACTTAATTTTAATTTAAAATTTATGGTAGAAATATATCATAGGTGCATATTTTTAATTATTATCCGTATCATGTTTTCTTCAGGAATATGTCACGTGTCAACGGATAAACGGCGTGAGAATAGTCGTCATACCTATTCTGGTTTCTGCACGGAGTGCATGAGGTTTGCTAATGCACCTACTGTACAGTTTGTGCTTCTTCACGATATTGTTGTTTCATACGTGAGTATATTTTCAACTTACTTTTTCAATAACTTACAATTTTTGTCAAACCATTTTTATAAATTTCATGAATAAGAATTTATCAATATTTTATAATTATAATATTACAAACAAAAAACTACTATGATTAACAATAAAGCAATACATAGAAAATGCATATAAAAAGATCAGATCATTCGAAGTAATGTCAAAACAATGTTTTCATACGTTAAATACATTAAAAATATGTAAATTCGAAGGACTTTATTGTTAACTTCCGGTTGCTTTGGAAATGTTAAAAAAGCTCTGTTACGCGAAGTCGAGATTGGCAATACTGTTCGTGACATGAAACAAGTGTTTATTTTTTTGGTTGCATACTGTTGTCACAGGAGCAATGTGCTAGATATTTGGTGTATCTCCCTTTATAGATAAAATTTTGAAATGATAAAGATTATCCGACCGCGATTAATAACCTTCGATGTCACTGGTACATTGCTGATGACGAAATTGGAGGATTACGTCGAAATTGGTTCTCAGCACGGCTTGTCACTTGATCGACGCAAATTGGCGCGAAGCTTCAAAAACAACTTTCATAGGCTTAGTTTAGAACATCCTGTCTATGGGAAACACACAGGCATTGGATGGGAAAATTGGTGGAGGCAATTAGTTCATAGCGTTTTTAAGGACCAACACAATTACATTTCGGATACTACTTTAGATAAGGTGATAAAAACCATCATGATGTCGGAAATTTATATTTTACTATGAAACAAATAAAACAAGTATTCTATTTGATTTTTTCACATTTAGTTTTTAACAAACGGTCATTTATATACAGTTCTGCGAAAGTATTAATTATATCTAGATATGGCTTAAAGGTGTTATTTATTATAAATGAAATTAATACTTTTATGGATGAATTAAACTTAAAAACTGTTTAAAAAATTGAACCTTTTAAATGAATATAAATCATTTATATTTCATTATTATCTGCTGCTTATTTTATTACTAATTTTATATCTAAGGAATATATTTTTATTCTTATTAACTTCAGTTTTGGATTTCCGTGATTAATAAAAAAGTATATATTATAAGATGAAGGAAGTACTATCAAAAAGAAAGAGAAAAATGATTACCGAAAGAACTTAACCCAAACTCATACCTACTATCGATGACCCTCTTTTATCGTTATGACCCATAGGTTGCTAACAGTTTGATAAGATGCTATGGCACGAGTATGTGCTGGCGCAAGTATCCAGGCACTATCGAGTTACTGGACTATCTTAGAAAAAAAGAACTGATTTTGGGAGTAATATCGAATTTCGATGAGAGATTGGAAGCGATACTGGAGGATACAATGATACGTTCTTATTTTTCTTTTGTCTTAACATCCTACGATTTTGGCGTGGAGAAACCAGATACTTTGATATTTGACGAGGCGCTCAGGTTAACAAAGAAACAACATAGTATCAACATAAGTCCCCAACAAGCGATACATATTGGCGATTCTGTCAATAATGACTACATTGGTGCTAAAGACGCAAAATGGAATGCAATTCTTATTCAACATGATAATGATGGGAACCAAAAAGAAATCCCTGCGGAGGACGTGTTTAGAAATCTTCGAGATTTGAGGGTACACCTTTCTACACTTTTAGATGGAGGCATGTAGTGTACGCGATTTAACGAAATGAATTTGAAACGAATATTTTAATCATCAAAAAATTCAGATGTTATTTTATCAAAAGAAGACACATTTGTCTATGACAAAACAAATAAGAGCGTTGATAAATATTATTAATGTCTATTTCATGTTGAAAAATTTGACTGTTAGGAATAGAATTTTCTATATCGTATTTTGCGAATATGAGAGCGTTTATTGTTAAATTATAAGATAAAATCGAGGAATATCTCATACGCTTATATACATAATGTAATTTTTTATGAATATAACGTATGTTTAAGTGAACATGTAAGATCATAATAACAGTTACGGAAATATAATTCAGATGATAACTAATGCCATACAAACATATAGTTTTGTTTTATGTATATATAAATATTAATAATAACTTATGTACCTTTTCATACTACCTGAACATTTAATAATATGCTAGTATCACTACTAGCAAATGTAGTAAAAGACTATCTTGAAGAAAAAACATATGTATCTTATCATACATTTATATTTTTATACAAATATAATTTTCTATTGCTTCTACAGTTCTTTATTATTTTCATTCAACATATTAAACTTACATACTTGTATTCATTTATAAATTAACTGAACTTTTTATCAATTGTGAATCAAATCACATTAATGACAGTGAAACGATTACTGATTAAAAAACTATATAAACGCATGGGTGGACTTGCGTTATCATTTCCCATTTCCTGGTAAAAAGATAATAGTCTAAATTGTCAGTATTTTCTAAGTGATAAACATAGAATTATAAATATTGTACAACTTTTTTATACATAAAACAGTTTGTCAATACACATCGTATTTGTTATTAATTTAGTATTCGTCTTTTTTCATTGTTATCCTCAATCATTCATTCTCATTAACACAATATTATTTACAAATTTTTATAATAATGTTTTTAATAAAACTCTACTTTTCCACGTATCCTATTTAAAGAAGTTAAAAACAATAAATTGAAGTATATTATAGTACAATATTGATAATAGTAGAAAGAAGTCATCATTTCCTGAGTAATCTCTTTTTCATTTCCGTTCTAGCAAGATATACTGGCCACGAGCTCTAACAAATAATCTCTAATTTTCATTTCAACTAACAAAAATAAAAATCTCTTATAAATCATATTCTTAACCAAACATTCTAAATTAATATAAATCTATATATATATACATATATAAAGAGAATATCTTTTTTCAAATTCTTAAACGAATTCCTCTTATTCAAAAATTAAAATATAGAAAGATGTTATTGCTTTATTTGTTATTGTATATTTGCATACAATGTTGGTAATAATAAAATGCGAAATGTAACCCTAACGATTTGGTCGTTACATTTCTCTTGGCCTACACTTTCTACCAGGAGTGGCGGCACGTTACCACCACAAACATTGGCATCAGCACATTCGACTTCCCACAGCCTCACTCACGGACTCACTCCCGTTCAGTTTCTCACTAAGCTGTTGCATGGAGAGAGGCTTTCTTCATGGTTTTCCAATTCTCCGTCGGTCGAAGAGGTTAGAATAAGAATTCATTTCTCTGTTTTCAAAATTCGCGATGCTTGTGTGAATTCTGTTGACCAAAGTACTAGTGAACACTTCTCGGCAAATTTGTGATTTATGCAATTGTGATTATTGAAATTTTACTGCTACTTTAGTAAAAGGTTATTAAAGACAGATAATTTTTTTTGTTAAAGTTTTACTTTTACACCTAATAGAGTTGTGTAAATATATGAATCGACAATTTAACTTTTTAAATTATAACTTTATAAATGTTTATTCAAATTACAGTTTATGATTCATGATCTGAAACTTGTATTTGTAGAGAATATATGCATATTTATCTTCTATCTTCTTATCTTTTTAAAACGGTGTATCGTTAAATATAATATTTTAATTTTTAAGATTTTTGAAAAAAGTGAAAAGTGGTGTTCGATTTTATTCAAACAGTCGCCACCTGTGTGATATTATAGAAGTATTTTAATTTGAATTAAAAATTATTTAGACGATTCTATTACTTATATTATAGTCTATAAAATTGTCGTACACAATTTTAATAACGTCTTTATTTTACGTGGTAATTTTATGTTGAGCGATTTCTATTCACCATTCTTTTTAAGTTTTTATTTAGTGATTGATTCTTAATAGAAAAATGTATAAATATAGAATAGAATATAGGACATAGAATATCTTACTTAAATTGTAAAAATTTAATTGTTAAAATTTCATAATTTAAAAATATAAATTATAAATATGATAATAGCCTTTAACTTTTATAAAAGTTATATATAACTTTTTTTATATCAAGTTCAATATACTGAGTATGAATAATGACTCTGAGAGCTAATACAAAGATTAATGAACATTAGGTAGATAAGAGGCGATTCGCGGAATGCGGTCTCAGCAGTAAAAAATAAAAAAATTATTGTTGGGGGTGTTTTCGTCGATGGGCCCGATCGAAAATCAGTGCTCGCTCTAATCTTCAAAAAAATTCAAAAAAGTGGGAATTTGACGGATTTACCTCTGCCGAATAAAAGTGGATCGAAATTACGACAAAGAAGATTCATCGAAAAAGGTTCAAACATGACTAGAGGAAGACATAAGAAGATGTTAATGTTCATTCCAATCCTCTTGGTGGCAGTATTTGCAGAACCTGACCCCTCGGACGAATTATACCGTGGATTTCCAAAATATCGAGACGAAGATAAATGCTACGATGACAGTGGAAAGCCACAGGTTCGTGCTCCTTTTGTTAATATATTATTTATTATATTTGTGAAATAAAAATGACAGTGAATATAAATTTTTTATTAAACTTTATGATTATTGAACATAATTTTGAAAAATTTCGATGTAAAACAAAAATAATTTGTAATGCACGTTAAATGACATTATATTCGATTGTTATATACTTAAATAGTTCGATATTAATTTATAATGCATTTTTTATATGTTCCATACAATATAGTGATCTGAATTTTTTGAGATTTCTTTTGTAAGCATTTATCACTCTCTATAGTTATACTACTCCAGGAACATAAATACCAGCAGTCTGCTGTTTATTCTTAGTCATCAGAATTTCGGTTTCTTTTTTCGATATTACTACATTAGGTTATCATAGTAAAGGTTCGAAGTTACATCAACTTTCGGTGATAGCTGGAAAGATAAAACTCAATAGACCCTCTAAGTGTTAAGGAACGAAAAAGTTCTAAAATACTAATTCTGTATATTTCATTCTATTTTTTACGTCATCCTATTGTATTTGTTGTTAACGGTGTTAAAATTCAATATTTATGTAGTACAATTCAATATTTACGTAATAAGATTCTTTCGATAATATATCCTTGCAAGAATTCTGTAGGAAATACAATTTTGTAGGAACGACTTGGGACGGAAATGTGAATATTAGCATCCTAGGTGGCCTTGCAACATTTGTGTGAGCTACTATAGTATATTAGCATTTAGAATTAGAACATTAAGAAATTCAAAAATTCTTTTTCAAGAAAGAAATTTGAAATTTCTTTTCCAGAAAAAAGAAAATGTCCAAATTTTATTTTTGAGAACATGAGAATAAGAAAGTAATAATAAGAAACCAATGCAGTAGAAAAGATATAAATTATAAAACAAAGAAATTTTGTTAATGTTTCAATAAAAATTTACGGTTCTTTTAAATTGATTTTGAAATGATTTTAAATGCCCTGTGTTATAGAGGTGTATACCACCTTTTGAGAATGCGGCATTTAACGTACTTATGGAAGCAACGAACACGTGTGGTCAAGATCGGCCAACAGAATTTTGTAAACAAACTGGGGTCCAAAAGAAATCTTGTGAGATATGTCAGTACGGAGATCATCAAGCTTTATACCTTACCGATCACGACAATAACGACAATGCAACTTGGTGGCAGTCAGAAACAATGTTCGAGGGTATCGAATATCCAAATCAAGTTAATCTCACACTACATTTAGGTATGACATACTAGATGCTACATTAATTATAGTAGAGCTCTATTTATCTAAATTCTGCGAAACTACCAGTTCATATATATAATAAGAATACACTGGTTTTTTCCACTATTTATGATTTTCCGTTCATATAATGGAAATTTACGCTCAGATAAGTGAATTCAATGGACAGGATTTCATGCGAACGGACATTAACCAAAAATTTTTCCCAATAAATGGAGTTCAAAATAAATGAGTTTCTTCATTATGTATGATATCATAATAAAACGTTCGTTTCAGTGTATTAAAATTTGCCCGCGATGTATCAAGTATTGTGGTTTAATTCAAATGTGGCTGTGGTTTGAATCGCTTTAATTGAGATCATTCGTTGCGGAATTATAGTAGATAATGTCGATGAATCTTACACTATAGATAGAGGAAGGCAGTTCATTCATCGGTATTCGCGATGAACTTTTAACATGTCCTCGATGATTGTCGCTCTCTATTTCTCCCTTTTTAATCTTTTTTTATTTCACATCCTTATCTATGAGGATGCGTGTGCGATGAGATAATTCTCGGAACCACGAACTGATGGAGAAATATACATGTAAGCGAGCCTTCATTCTTGTGTTAATATTTTATTTTGTAAGCTTTTCTCTTTAACAATCATTGCATACCGTTATAATATTTTGTAACTTTTCTTTAAAAATAGTTGTGAAAGTTGCTATCGAAATTTAACGCGAAATTGAAGTTATTTTCTTGTGTAAACGGAGAACGCATTATTTAAATATTTATTGTTAAAGTTAGAGATAACATATACAAACTTTTGTAAAAGTAAAATGCTAACGTTGCGTCTTTAGTATCTGCTAATTGTACATGCCGCTAGAAGATACCCTTTCGTACTTCTACAACGCTACGACATTTTCCTCTATTGAAAATTGATAGTGTTATATATTTGGAACGATCCTTATCATGAAATAGTTTTACCATACGCGTGTAAACTAGTTTTAACACCATGTGTCGAGAATCCGGATAATAGTAGAGGTTCCTTAAACACGTGAAGAACATAGAATCTCTGTCTGTGTAGCACATGTTCATTTAGGAAAGAATCAGCCACTTGCACCCCGCTGGCTTTACAGTGAAGAATTACAGTGGCGTAGAATCCCTTTATTTCGTAATAACTTCGATATTGTTCAAACAATCAAACATTCAAATAGTTGAAAACATGTTTTTCAAAAAATATTTAGTTATTATATATATATATAAATATTTATTATATGATATTGATATTATGTATTACTAATAACAATAATAATAAATATTTATGTGTATTTTTTTACATTTCTCCTTGTTTTTTCACACGTAGTGTTTTTAAATAATTATAGGCAAAACGTTCGATATAACTTACGTTAGAGCACTTTTCGAGTCGCCACGTCCAGAAAGCTGGGGTATTTACAAGAGGAAGAACGAAAAGTCGCCATGGGAACCTTTCCAATTCTATTCAGCAACCTGCAGAGATACATATGACTTACCAGATTTAAAGGAAACTGTACGGGGAGATGATACCAGAGTATTGTGTACTTCTGACTATTCCGATATATCGCCTTTAACTAAGGGTACTGTTGCATTTTCCACTCTGGAAGGTCGACCTTCGGCATATAATTTCGAAACTAATCCAGCATTGCAGGTACAGTTTTCATTTTATCATTTCATAATTCTTCGCTAAAATCGCGTTTCTTTATTAACAGTGACTCTGCTTAATAAGGATCATATAAAGATTTCATTTTTCATTTATATAAATCTATATAATAGAATGATTTATAAATAATATATATTAGAATGAGTAAATGATGAACGTTATCCTCGTTTTAAGGAATGGGTACAAGCAACGGATTTGAGGATCACTCTGGATAGATTAAACACTTTTGGAGACGAAGTTTTTGGCGATGATCATGTATTAAAGTCCTACTACTATGCGATCGCTGACGTCGCCGTTGGAGCACGTTGCGCTTGCAATGGCCACGCTGGAGAATGCGTAAACAGTACCAGCGTGGATGGAAAAACTCGCAGAGTATGTAGGTAAGATAATGTATGGAAATACATATTCTTGTAATATACTATTACTGATTAAAGATGATTAAATATGAATAATATCTGGGATATAAAATATCACGTAAAACGTCTTTGTAAATTTTCGCTTAATAATTGGGAAATATGTACATATATGGAAAATAAAAAAGTTTTCGTGTCATTTCATACATCTAAGATTTTAAGACAATATCCAAATGCAGCTACGTCAGTTTTTTCACTAATTTCCTCCAGCTATTATATGTGATCGTATATGATTTTCAACTACAAATTTCAAAGAGACAAAATTTAATTATTCACAGATGCGAGCATAATACTGCTGGCCCAGATTGCAACGAGTGTTTGCCCTTTTATAATGATGCACCGTGGGGACGTGCCACTACTAAAGATGCGCACGAATGTAAACGTATGTATTTGAATAGCTTTATATAACGTAATTGTGCGAAATATCGTTAAAAAATGAATTAGCAGAAAGTAAGAAGATACGTGTGTGTAACTATTCACACATACACACCCACACACGCATATCATGGGTATAAATGAAAAAAGAATATCTTCAATAAAGGGTCAGTACCCTGGTCAGTGTGTAGGTGGGCCTTGACAAACCTGCTCTTCAAACGGCGGGTTTTCAGGTACTATATTCGGTGACTAGAACATACTCATATAATAATATGTTGTTATAAATGCAAATCACATTATTATTTAGTTTCTATTTAAATCTGTCATTATGCCCCATTTTTTTCCATCTCTTATTAAAGTCTAGTAAAAGTATGTAATAAAAGAATTCATATGTTGTCAATGTTTAATGTCATCTCATTAATAAAATGAGGATTTGCTTATTACGAAAGGAGAAGATAATAAGAAAAAAAAAAGATTATTATTAAGTGCATCAGTTGTTTATTGAAAAAAGTCAACAAAACGTAAAATTAACAAATAGAACTTCTATTGTTGCTACATTTTTAAAATTTTTCTATGATACAGATATATCTCGTATTAGCTCTAATATTGATATCACTGATAATTATTTATTTGTTTGTAACACAGATCGACATAGAATAGCGTGCTATAAATCTAATATATTGACATATATTGTTATATCGAATATGAAGGTATTTTATACAAGGGAGAACAATTTCTTCGGTATTGCGAGTATCACCTTTCCAAGCAGTCGAAGAGAGTTCGCGTTCACGATCACGTTGGCATTACCTAACCAGCTTTACCTTTTACGTTCATTGCTTGTTCTGAAGTGGGGACTGTTGGCAATACAGGAGCACACAATACGGCTTTTCTGTAGATCGCGAGCTCAGTGCTCAAGATATTACGATACAAGCAGATATTTATTACATCGCGTTGATTAGATCGTGTATCGACGCGAATTTTTCAAACAAGAAATCAAGATGGTCTTGATTTTATTCAGTGCAATCAAATATATTACTTATTATTAACAAAACGTCATTATTTCATCGTTAAATGTCATTAGTAATTATAGTAAACGATTTCTTATAGAAGGATCAATGTAAACAAACAGTGTTTATTGTTAGAAAAATTTATATTTGTCAGTGTTTAAACATGCATATATTATAAATTATTGCAACTATGTTGTACCAAGTTAAACAACTTTTTATATATTTTATATTTTTGTAGATTATTCACTAAAAATATATAAGAACATTTATTCAATTTTTAATTCTCAAAATGAATTTCAAATTTTGATGAAGAGTGGTAATAATTAAGAAAAATTATTCGTTTTTTCTTTGTTTATAAATTGTGTAATGAACTGGCCATCTAAAATGAAATTAATCGGATGTTTATTACTTGTGAATGTGATGATTAGTACTTCATCACGGTGGGACGGAATTCTTCCGTGGTATTCGGGATCCAGTAAATATCTAGATAATATTATTATTCATATTAAAACAAATAATACACTATCAAAATTATTTTTTATAATATTATTTATCATTATATTAACCTATCATTATTTATTATTATACATATACAAGCGATTCATTGTTGTTTAAATCTTATTTTAATCTATATCGTGACCTTATTTTTCAGCTTGTAACTGCAATGGTTATTCAGAGAGATGCTTCTTCGATAAGGAACTATACAAGGCTTCTGGACACGGCGGTCACTGCCTGGATTGTCGAGCTAATCGTGATGGCGCGAATTGCGAACATTGTAGGGAGAATTTCTATCAGCGTCCGGAAGACAGTTATTGCGTTGCTTGCAACTGCAACGAAATTGGTAAATTGTTGCATTCTTCGCCATCGCGATCTTGGGAGTTTTTTAATATTTATTAATTAATTTGAAATATATTTTTAAAAAAGTTATAAAAAATCGATTGAAAATATTTAAAATAATTTAAACCTTTTATATTTACTAAAAATAAATATTCGATGCCATTGTACAGGTTCGAGAAGTTTACAATGTAACAGCGAAGGAAAATGTCAGTGCAAACCTGGTGTAACAGGTGACAAATGCGATCGTTGCGCAGCAAATTATTATAACTTTGGATCATACGGTTGCACCTCTTGCGAATGTAACGCAGCCGGTTCCCTTGCGAATGCACCAACTTGTGATCCTACTAATGGTGTTTGTATCTGTAAAGAAAATGTTGAAGGGAAGCGATGTCGAGTGTTAGTAAATTTATATCGTTAATATTTTTAACAGCATAACGTGCATAATAAAAATGAAAAACTAAGTAATAATACCGTTTCTATCATAAATAGATGTAAACCGGGATTTTTCAATCTTGCAATGGATAATGAATTCGGTTGTACACCATGTTTCTGTTACGGACATTCCTCAGTGTGCAGACCAGCGACTGGGTATTCTAAAGTTGTGATTGAGAGTATGTTTGTGAGAGGAACTGAACGATGGAAAGCTACCGTGGCTGGTAACCCGATACCACTTCATTACGATCCTCTTACTCAAACGATATATGCCACGGCATTGGACCGAGACAATGCATATTTTATTGCTCCTGGTAAAAACAAATATATAATAAACTCTTTGCATTCTTTAATAAGAATTATAAAGAATAAAATTTTTAGAAAATATAAGCACAATAAAGCTTTATATTTCATTTATACAAATAAATATCATATTGTTTATTGATGAAAAATGCAGATAGATTCCTCGGGGATCAACGTGCATCTTATAACCAAGACTTATTATTTACACTAAGAATTGGGGAAGCTGGCCCAGCACCCACTGTCCGTGATATAATCCTCGAGGGAGGAAATGGTGAACAAATTACACAACCAATTTTTGGACAAAAGAATTATTTACCTTCAGTGACAGTAAGTAAGACAGCGAAGTAATCATATCAATGGCTTATTAATTATTAAAAAATTATTTCAGCCACATGAATATCGCTTCAAATTGCATGAGCATCCTAGTTATGGTTGGGAACCTCGCCTTTCCTCTCGAGCTTTCATGTCTATTTTATCGAACTTAACAGCTATTAAAATTCGTGGCACCTATACGCATCAAGGTATCTTAATTAAGATTCGTAGATAAAATTGTGTTTATGAAGTTACTGATGCATTTAAAATTTTCTTTCTACAGGTCGAGGATTCTTAGATGATGTTAAGTTGGAGACGGCCCTCCGTGGAGCTGCAGGTGAAACCGCTGATTGGGTGGAGCATTGTCAATGTCCCCATGGTTACGTAGGCCAATTTTGTGAATCCTGTGCACCTGGATTCCATCATGATCCGCCTAATGGTGGTCCTTTTGCACTTTGTGTCCCTTGCAATTGCAATAATCATGCAGATATTTGTGAAGCTGAAACTGGTACTTTTTTAGTGAATTTATAACGAAGATTAATGTAGAAATTTATTCTAGAATCTGAGAATTTATATCTTTCGATTTATTTTAGGGCAGTGTATCTGTGAACATAATACGGCTGGTAGCAATTGTGAATTATGTAAACGTGGATATTACGGTCACCCATTAAAGGGTACACCTGATGATTGTAAACCATGTCCGTGTCCTGACAATGGGCCTTGTATATTACTTGGCAATAATCCTGATCCAATTTGTTCTGAATGTCCACTGGGTAGAACAGGTAAGAATAATCTCTTTAAAGGAAAAAGTGTTTCGTCTCGGGCCTGTTAGTGGATTCGTTAATAAGATAAGCTAACAGGCCCTTGGCTTAGACACAGGGATAGAAGAAGTCGTGTTGAAAAACGTATTTATCGGAAACTAATCAAACAACCGATTGCGAGAAAGCATTAGCGTCAATGGACCTTCAGTGGCAAACGTATAGAGTAATCCTACAATGTCTTTAAATAATTTTATTATTTATATCATTTTTTGTTTTAGGACCTAGATGTGAAACATGTTCGGATGGATACTTCGGAAATCCTGAAAAGGGTATAGCTTGCAGGCCTTGCGATTGTAACAACAATATCGACTTGAACGCTGTAAGAAATTGCAATCATGAAACCGGTGAATGTTTGAAATGTGTAAATAATACAGCTGGTTTCCATTGTGAAGAATGTCTTTCAGGTAAGTAAAATGTAACCGTTATATATTTCATGTACTTTTTTGAAATTATAAATAACGATGTTTATAACATTTAACAGGATATTACGGAGACGCATTGTCTGATCGTAAAGAAGATGGATGTAAGCTATGCCAATGTTTCCCGCCAGGCACAGTCGAACTCAGCGATGGTAGAGTAGCACCTTGTGAACAATTAACAGGTCATTGTACTTGCAAGCCTCATGTAACCGGCCGAAATTGTGATAAATGTGAAGAAGGATATTATCATATTCTAAGTGGAGAGGTATTTCAATCCGCTAATCGTTTCATAATGTATGATAATTACTAAGTTTGCCTAAGTTAAATAATCACATATTTTTTAGGGATGTACGCCTTGCAATTGCGATGCTGAAGGATCTTACAATCGTACTTGCAATGCCGTTACTGGTCAATGTGAATGTAGACCTGGTATTACTGGACAACATTGTGATGCATGCGTTTCTTATCAATATGGATTCAGTAGAGAAGGTTGCAAGCCTTGTGATTGTGATAATATCGGTTCTCAAGACCTGCAATGTGATGCTAGTGGACAATGTCCAGTAAGTTTATAAAATATTACACTATACAATGGAAAGTTTCATTTGTATGCATTTATTAGAATAATTAATCCTGTATTATAGTGCTTCCCTAATGTAGAAGGAAGACGCTGTGATCGTTGTAAAGAGAACAAACATAACAGACAAAATGGATGCGTCGATTGTCCTGATTGTTATAATCTTGTTCAAGCTGCAGTGAATAGCCATAGAGAACGCTTAGCTGAATTAGAAAATACGCTCAAAAAGATTAACAGCAGTCCGACAGTTATAAAAGATTCGGACTTTGAAAAAGAATTGGAAAACGTTCAGAATAAAGTAAAGAATCTTCTACAAATTGCTAAACAAGGATCTGGTAGTAAGTATAATTTATTCAATAATTCATACTTTTTAAATGAGATTATATTTAAAAAATATTTTAGATGAAAATAAAACGTTGGTGGAACAACTTGATGAATTACGTGATCAGCTGAATGAAATTGAAGAAATCGCACAAACTGTGAACCTGACTGCTTTCGATGCACATAGAACTACTTTGGAAGGTTTAATGAACATTGATGAAGCAGAAAAAGTGCTTGATAAAATACATGCTCAATTAACCGTAAGAATAATATTGATATGATATTATCTGAAATTCATAAAATTGGATGTTCAACTCAGATTTTAAACATGCTAGGATACAGAAGATTATTTAGCCACAGATGGAGCAACTGCATTATCAAAAGCGAAATCACGTGCGGATCAAGTTGGTCAACAGAATATACAAATGACTTCAATCGCGCAAGACGCGCGTCTCTTTGCCGAATTGTAAGTAATATAATTTTATAAACTTTTAGTATTTCTTCATAATCAATATTATCCAAACTTTACAGAAATGTTAATGAAGCGAAAAAGATTCATGCACTGGCAGAACAGGCGCGAAATACAACAATGGAAGCTTATAGTCTCGCAAAAAAAACTATAGCAAAATATTCTAACATGACGTATGTACTTATTTACTTTATCTTAGAATATTGGTAATAACGTAATTATTACCAATATCTATACTAATGGTTTTCAAAATCATCTTATTTGTATTGTATTTCTTCTAAAAATTTATTTTGTATTTAGTGATGATATTAGAGGATTAGAAAATAAATTAGAGTTACTAGAGCATCGTATGAGCGAGGTGAAAAATCTTACCAGCATAGCAGCCACTAAATCATCCGCAGTTTCGCAAGAAGCAATAGATTTACTGATTCTCGACTTAGCACTTCCACCTGTTGACATTGAGCAATTGAGAAATCAAGTTGAAGACGTAAATAATGAGGTAAATTTAAACTATGATGATTATTATTGTTACCGAAAATAATTTAAATATTGACAATAATATACATTATAGGGATTACGACTGAAAGAACAAGCACAATTGCTGTTAGATCAAAACGAAAATCTTATAAATGAAATGGTGGAGAAAGTAAGAAAGAGCGAGGAGTTAATAGAGTTAGTACAAGATCAGCAAGCGGCTACTGCCGAACTTGTAGCCGAATTAGATAAAGCAAATGAAAAAGTAGATGATGCTGTCAAACGAGGAGATCAGACTTTAAAAGAAGCTCAGGAAACATTACAGAAATTGGGTGGTATATATCATATCAAGTACTTTTACTAATGATAATATTTTTTCTTTAAAGGGGGAGAAATAAATGTATTTCTCAATTATAATATTATTTTTAGAATTTCATGCTGAAGTAGAGAGAGAGCGCGTTAAAGCTCAAGATGCTTTAAAAGATATAAAAAATATTGAATCATTAATCATGGATGCCAAGGAGAAAGCTTCACAAGCTGAAAAGATATTAAATGGTTCTGAATATAAAGCCGAAAGTGCGCGTGAGATAGCACAAGATGCTCAGGTTAGTACAGTTAATCCCATACGTAATATATAACATAATTTATTATACGCTGAAAACGAAATATGTTTATATTAGACGCATGCAGAGGAAGCTAGTGTAAAAGCGAACACTATTAGAACAGAAGCAAATAAAACTAAAATAGAAGCACTTCGTGTAGGAAACGAAGCTGAAAAATTACATCAAAGAGTTGATATTACAGATTCCATGATGAAGGAATATGAGAAACGAAGTGGGCAAGATACAAATATTACAACCGAAGTAAGGAATTAGTTGTACATATTATTTATTGTAATAACTATACTATACGATAATATAATTACAATGTTATTCAATCATTTTTAGGCAAATCATAAAGTTAGTCTAGCTAAGATTAATGTAACGTTAGCATCGCAACAACTCGATAAAGCTCTAGCCGAAGTAGCTGAAATAATAAAAGAACTTGAAAATTTACCGGAAATTGGTACGTTATTGTTTTGTATCAGAATTTTTTAATTTATCTGTACCTTTTTTAGATTAAATTAATTATTTAAAACTACACATTTTAGTATATATACAATTGAATTTCTTTATTTTAGATAATACTGATTTAAATCCGTTAGAAGAACGTTTAGCTGCAGCTGAAAAGGAAATTGTAGCTGCAAGTCTAGATCAAAGAATTCGTAATTTAACGGATGCAAAAAATTTGCAAACACAGTGGGTAAAGAATTATGAAGATGAAGTCAGTAGGCTAAGAATGGAAGTTGAGAACATTGATGATATAAGAAAAGTTTTGCCTGCCATCTGTAACAATCGTGTACGACTCGAACCCTAAACCACGATATAAAGTTATACCTAAAAGTTTATTTCATAGCGTTAGAGGTGCCTTACATGCACTAAAGGAAAAAATAAGCATAAAAATATGTTCAAAATAATAACTGCAAAATTAGTTATATATCCTTCTGAAATAAGAATTTATACTATACATTATAACTATCTTAAAAAATTATAAACTATATTTTGATTACAGACTTATGATAAAATTAATATTATACTAGCGAATCGTCACAGAAGCAGGATGATATTTGTATATTTACACTTAAATCATTTTATTTAACATATCATTTATAATGTGATCTTGCATTTCTTCTTGAAAATTAATACCATGTGCTTATATATACGAGCGATTAAAATAATGATCATCATACCAAAGATTTCATATAGTAGACATATCTTTCCGTTATCATTACCAGGCCATTTACATTATTCAATTTATTCAACATTTTTGTAATACAACTTATTTGTACGTATGTACAAACATGTATATAGTATCTATATGCAATCATTTTATTGTAATTGTCATACTTTTTAGTCTCCTTTTAAGTCCTAAGAAAGCTTCAAAAGTTCCTCCGAAAGAAGGCAATTGTTTTAATTTCTAATATACAAAATTGAATGTAATAAACTGTATGACTTATTTATGAAATAGTAAAAATTGGGAAAACATTTTTAAAATCGAAAGGAAAACGGAAATTTAAATGTATTTTATAATATGTATCATTATGCAGCATTTTATATGCGTATAATATAACATTTTTATAAAAATATTGATACATATTTAATATGAATACAAAATAAACAATACGTCGGAGAGTATGTAATATGATGTTATTAATCATTAACCAAATATTAATATATCAAGATTAATATATCACCTACCAAAACCTACAAGATAGATTAAAATATTGTGAAATATTGAAATCAATATAATATATATAAAATACTTGGATATTTCAATCTAGTTATTACCTGCAATTGGGAAAGGGAATTCATAATTATCCTGTCAAAAATGTAATAACTGTAAATATTTATTATAATGGATCATAGAATATCGCTATTAATAATTCATTATTAAACAGAATTTAACACATTCGTCTAAATGCTATGAAGAAGAACCAATAAATTCTTAAGGAAACTAGGAAATTAAACGAGATTTACTTAATTATAAATAAAATTATTAGAAACACCAATATAGCGGTCAACACTCCAATGGCTACCCATTGTCTCCGATCTAAAACAAACGGAAAGTAACATCACATGCGTCACTTATAAAAAAAGTAGTCAGAATCAAGAGATTTTATCGTCATTCATTGAACAACGGTAAAATTAAACAAGTCATATATGGCATACTATATAAGAAAAATTAATATTTATATATTTGGCCCTTCTTCAAACAGTAAATATTATATATTATTTTCAACATGCATTCTTCAACAAACATTTTATAACAACACTAGATTTTCTACATTGATACTCTGCACTTAAATATTAAGCTATAAATTTAAGCTATAAAATTAAGCTATAAAATTAATAAATTATTAAGATTTAATCTTTTACATATTTTGAAAGATATTTGCCATATCCATTCAATGCTTTAAAAGTGCAAAGAATCAATATTATAAACTAATTTAAATACCTTTTAAAATTATATTTTTAGTTTGAGTTGTTTATACATAACAAGCAGTAATTGTAACATTTATTAAATTACAGAAGCATCAAAATAATAATTTTTATATATATTCGCTTTTTAGAAATTGCATAAACGCATGAATAAAAATTATTTTCGCATAAACATATAAAAGCAAAAAATGAGGAAAAAATGACATACCTATAAGACACATTTATAAACGTGTTTTAAGTGAAAAAGATCATATTCCATGATTGAGAGATTTTATATTGCTTACTTATATAAGTATTAGAGGAACTGAATGCAGTAAACAAAGTAAAGTGCTGAAAATAGGTTTTAACAAAAATTTAATGAGAAAATATATTCATTATTATCTCTCAAACACAGAATTTAATATATAACGAGTTCTTATACATATATAATATTGTTGTAATTATTATTTGAATAGTTTCAATGGGTAGGAGTTTGTGGTACTTTACAGTAACATGTACAGTATAAATAAAGTCTCAAATTTTATTTATCAGTATGTCTTCACAATTGGTCATTTATGTGAAATAATAAGATATAATTTTTTCTTTTAATTTTTAAATACAACTAGAATAAACAATTTCTCTTTTACGTATGAATTCACAACATTATACTATCAACACTCTTCTAACAATGAATAAACGTGTCAGTTTCTAATTTTTAACTCATTTTATTATGTTTTACTTTCTTAAAATGGAGAGAGAACTTCAGATTACCTGGAGTTACTAAATTTTATAGTACTTATGAACAATCTCATTCGCATTGAGAAACAATCAATCAACAATCACCATACGTACAAATAATTGTTTTCACATTTTTCTCTTCTTTCTCTTCAACACTTTTCTTTCAAACTTTATATTTTCATTTACATTCATTACACACATAAACTGACTGGTACTTTCACAATATCGTATGAATATTTCACACTACCAGGTCCTAAACTATTTTTGTCTACGCTTTAATCAATATATTAATATCACATGTTGTGTACATTGGAAGTAGAAGTATCAGAGGTTTCCAAATTTATTGAAAATGTTTTTCTAATAGTATATATGTATATATGTATGCTATATATATTTGTCTATAAATTTATGACATTAAAATTTTCTCAGGCACAAATTACTTGTGCTACCTTTTCCTGCTTTGATACATGTTTTGAAATATTTGGCAATACGTTAACATTTCTCTACTTATCTAAACTACATTTTTAAATCCCTATATACTGAGGTATTTATATACAATTTGTTTATTTATCTATATTTTGTTGATATATGTTAACTTTCTTTAATTTTCTGATGTTGCTATTGAATTTTATACTACCATTTAGTGCCTATCGTGCTATGTAAATAAATACTTGAACTGTATTGTTTTAAAATTAACTATCGTTCTGAAACTACAACTGGTCCATTTTAATACTACACTTTTAGAGAGCATTTACTAAATTTCAATATATATAACTTTTTTAAAAACTATAAATTTATATACTAATTACTTTATATACATAAATTTTCAACAACTGTTTACATTAAAAAATTAATCTTTGTTTTTGATTATTTTTGTTATGATAAGAATAAAAGTTAACACAACATTTATAAGATCTTATGTTTGAATATATTGTGTAAGAAAAGCATGAACGTTATGGAAAGATGAGTATTAAAATATAAATTTTGCAATTTTTCCTTTTATATTATTATAATAAAAATGATGAATAAAATAACAGAAAGATCTTTTATAATTTAAGCAGGAGTTCCTACTAAGTATATGGATCAATTTTTACTTTTATTTCATATTTATAATATGTTTTAACTCATTATTATCGTTTTACTAAAACTTTAATTATTTGATAAATAATAAATAATTTGTCAATTTAATACTTAATATAATAATAAAAAACTAAAGAAACTAAAATGGTTATTTCATTATATGAAATATATGAATTATAAATGCTATTTATTTTATTAATTTTTTGCTTTAAAAGTAACTTACATTTAACGAGACTTCTACTCTCCAATAAATTTCTCATTCTAAATAATCATATAGCAGTATAATTCTATATATATTTAATAGAAAAATCAAATCATTAAAAATAAGTGCAACAGTGCTAAAAATTAGCTTAAATTAATGAAGAGAATGAATGGGAAATGAATTATTCATGGATAATCACAATATGCAATGTTATTGTAAAGACAAAATGAATTATTAAATTCATTACACAATTCCATAATTTTTCAGTAAATGTTTAAAATTATTAATTTTATATCACATAAAAATTAGGCATCTATAACAAAGCCAAATATTGTAAATAAATTTGAACAAAAGAAAATACTCAAGCAAAAAGAATACGTGGTTTATAAATATTACTGAATAATTATGGTAAAATTATAATAAAAATATCTATTTAATCTCCAGAACACAAGAAACAATTAGTTATTGTATTTGATAAGGATGATAGAGAAGAAGGTTTAGAGGCAAGATCAGAAACACTAGATGTTGCAGTAGTAGGAGCAGGAATGTAATTATTATAATTACCATTACTCATATGAAGAACTTTGGCCATTTTTTTCATTGTTGCATCAAGTTTAGAATCAGTCACCTCTAGCTCATTACCGAATTCATCTAGCATACTGAAACAATTGAAAACATATATTCAAAAACCAACTAAAAAGTAATATTATCAACAACAATAAATTTAAATAGTACTGATTAGAAACTTACACTGCTTGTTCATCTAATTCAGTATTAATTTGTCTGGATACTGTTTTAAGCGTTCCAATGCTTTCACCTATCATATCTAATTGTTCATCTTGTTGCCTCATCATGTCATTTTGTTGTTGTAACGTGTCTCCCAAAAATTGCCTATTTGGACTATCAATTTCATTTTCCAATTTACTGTACTTTGTTGTACCATGATTGACAGGAACTCGAGCAGGACTATTATCTAAGAGTGGCTGCGATAAATAAAAAAATATGAATATATAAATTGTTAAATCAAAAATATAGTACATATATATTAGCTATAAATATGTACACATTGATGTAAAGATATTTAATAATCATTTGACAAGTATATTTAAATTATACTAATGTAGTACAAAAATCTTCTTATGAATTACATTCATGATATCAAATATTGATTTACCGCATAAACCATTTTCTTATTTCAGTAACTTCGATTGCTAGTATCTTATTTGTAAAGCAATAGGAAAGTTGTAGCGTTAAGGAACAAACAAGCAAATTTGATAATCACTATCAACATTATCGGTGAATTTGACAGCTTCATATAGGTGTCGCAATGTATACGATAGTAATTTGCGAGCGAAATTTAAACGTATAAAAGAAAATATATTTAAATGAATTATTACTTTTAATTTCATCTATGAAATTAATATGTTGTGTTACAAACTCTAAATATAAAATACAATAACATAAATTATTTTTATTTGAACAAATGATAAACATAATTATAATTATGTAGTTATATAATTATAAAACATAATTAAATCATGTATGTATGTTTTATATTTTTCGTGATGTTTTTTAAATTATAATTGGTACTTTCATTGAATGCTCCTAAACAATTAAGACGGTAACAGATGACAAAAACTATAAAGATAATCAAATATATATAAATAGTATGTAAATCCGACAAACCTGTCTGGCTGTATTATCGCGATCTCGACCCCTACTTAAATTCATTTTATCCTTCATAGTCTGCAACAAATTAGTAATATGATCGATATATATATATAGAGTCCAGCCGAATAATATTTAAAAGCCTGCATGACATGATTTCTTGTGGAAAAATAAGAAAAAAGTATAAAATAAAATATTTTCATTCTCGACATAGTTTTCGAGGAAATCGAGTTTGAGAATTTATCAAATATACTTAAATAGAGCTAATTCCGGACTGGACAGGTTTAAAATAATCGACAAAACGTCGTTTCATGTGTGAAAATATAGAATAACATTTTTCCATAAGACGTCTTATTTTCGAGAAAAATAAATTTGACAATTTATCATACGCATGTACTACTAGACCGATTCTTAATTAAACATATTCAAACTCTATTTTCCTGAAAACTAAACTTTGAATGGAACAATTTTATTTTACATTTTTTGCTTACTTTCGCATTCAGAATAATATTTTATTGATCGTTCAGATATATCTAGTCGGTATATTAGCCATGTTCAAGTATATCTGATAAATTTTGAAACTCGATTTTCTCGAAAACTAATCTGAGAATAAAAAAATTGTATTCTATATGGTTTTCTTATTTTTTCACAAACAGTCATGTCATGCTCGTTTTTACACGTTATTCGGTCGGATCCTGTACATTTCCGAAAATATTAAATTAAACTACTAATTAATATAAACATTGAATGTTATCTAAGAAGTATTACCTTAACTTCTTCTCGCGTTTGTTCGATAAAACTTCGTTGAACCGTTAATTCCTTGTTATCTATCTTAAACTTTGTCGGATTTTTTTCTACAATACGTATAATCACACATATAGTGCATTAAGGGAAATATAGCATATGGATATAAAAATTCAAAACTTTAAAAAGAACATTTTTCAATTAATTTTATATAAATTTCAATAAATAAATGACGGACGATTTCTAAGAAAAAATGTACATGTTATCCATTCGAGTACACCATTTTAGTATTAAATTTTAATACTGAAAGAATTAATATCATATACTTCGTAATGTATAGATGTATATCAAAGGATATAGATCGTGTCTTCTAGATCATCGAGATCCCATTCTATTGAGCGTAAGGCTTTCCGTAATTCGGTAGTAGTCCACTCCAATTCGTCACGTGAGATTGGGATTCCCCCACTCACGGTAGAGCTCGTGACAATAACATCTTGCAATTCTGTCCAGCGCCCGTATAAACCGCGGTTTTTATTTAAGGCCTTGCAAACTTCGCTACAAAACAAATAAGCGATATTATTTATATTATAAATTAAAAAATTATAATGAGTACATTAATTAAATATTATATCAGTACTATAAATAAATTATACATTAAAATATAAGAATATATGATATAGGATAATATAATACATGTAAATAAACAACACAAACTATTATTGTTTGTAAGGAATAAAATGAATAAAATTATTTCATATTTAAGAAGGAAACGATAAATTTTTGCACTGCAACGTCGTTAGTAATTAATGGTTGATCACAAATATGTTATATAAATATAAGTGCTTTGACTTAACAAGTGTTATATAATCGTAACAAGTACTTTAAATATCAGGAAAATTTGTTTTTGATACTTGACAAACTAGTAAAATTTTGTGCATGTTAAATTTTAATTAGTTGTAATAAATATACATCAAAGTTTCTTTCTAGTAATTCATATCTAGTAATAAATAGTAGTATCTATTAAATATACGAATAAAATAATTTAAGAAATGAGTAATAGGTAATATCAAATAAAAGGTCTTTTTTGATAAGAGATATCAATCGATTATACATTGTCACTTTATGTTTGTTGTGTCTATTAAATGCGCATTAAAATATAAAAACATTGTATAATAATAATTCAATTATTTTTCAATAAAACTATTAAAAAATAAAAATAATTTTTATTGATACATTTAATAGAATGTTGCAAATTTAACATAGTTTTCTACGTATTATAAAAACATAAAAATGCAATAAATTTAATCTAAAATTATTGCGAAAAAAGATTCAACGCTATTCCCGATAAAAATAACGAGTCAAACGTTGAACAAATTCAGCGAACAAAATAATACATATAAAAAGTTCAGATTAGAGGGAGGTGTTTATAACATATGTATATGTATATTAAGATAAGATGCAGAATAAATGGATTATCGTAAAACATTCTCAACGAAAGTTATAACAACTAGAAAATATTTCGAAACACCAAAAGTAAAGTTTCTTTGTAATTTCGTTTGCGACTATTCTTAAAGGGTTGATGTATATATACGATATCAATGTCACAAAAGGAGCAACAAAAATTTAAAAGCTTCACAACTGCATAAACTTTACTGATATTGATATCGACTTTTTTATGGATAATACTGAAACTTGGAGAATATTCGTTAAAAATTTATACAATAGGGAGATCATTTTTTTACTTACTCCTTGACGACAAAGAACGGATTCTCCAGCGTCATTCCTTCTTTTAATTTAAAGAGGTGGCCTTTCTCGCCGCCTCACGGCACCCACAGAAATACGTATACGCGATTTGCCGATCATCGGTGGAAATTCCAAACGATCTTGACAGAATTATTGATACTCAGATGAACGATGACAATAATCAAAATTGACACTTGCTCGCGCTCTAGTGTTATGATACCACGACGTCGTCGTGTATTGTGACGTCTGCTTTCAGTCTTCCTGCAGACGACTATTTATTCGATTTTAACGTTCGTGCGCAAACACGCCTCTCTAACAGCCACTATAATATTGATTTCGTGTTGAAACTCCTAAAGTGAAGTTCACAGTCATTCAATAGAGGACTGATTAATAATCGAAGTAGCGATAAAATATGGATGATAAATAGTAGAATTTAATATTTCATTATATTATTTATTTAATTTCGTAACAATATATAGGAGTTTCATGTTCCTTGTTCGTTTAAAAACGTTTTACTACATGATGATATTTGCTCATCTATATCCACAGATTGAAGCTTGAGCAGACTTGTTTCGCGCTAATTTTTTGAAAATATCGTGTTGTATAAACTTGACATTTGTTGTTAGATTTGAATTCAATTTTAGTTTCAGTGCAATATGAGATTTATTATAATTTGTTTGTAATTACATAAGAAATTGTGCAATTTTAGTTTTTAATTTGTTACAGAAATAAGTTGAGAAAATTGTACATACTATATTTCTAAAGTAACTTGAATTAGCGAAACAAGTGAAAAAAATGCGTGAATTTCCAACTATAAAATTTTAATACATTAGACTATCGTTTTATTTAGTTAATAATATAAATAATATAAATACTATGTATTTATATATGAAACACTTTTAGATAATCACGTATATGTAAGCTTCTTTTTAATTTGTCTATCCTTAGTGATTTATGTTTTTGAGTAGTTGATACGTCATTTCGCGGCAATCTTTCAAAACCGACAAGTGAAAAGTTGTATTTAAAATTTTGTGAATAAGTGAAAAGTATCGTGTTAAAATCTCTTATCTTTTTGAGGACATGCCATAGAAAAAGATAGTCTGTGATTTTGGAAGACAAAATTTGTGAGTATACATGTATAGAGAGTTCAATTTATTCATAACCTCATTTCTTTTAACTTGTACACAATATCAAGAGAATCAACACGTGTTTAAGCGTTCGCAGTAACAATTTATTTTTCTATATATATTTTTACAGTTCGTAAACATGAAATTAGATTATTAAAATATATTTGTGTTTATACATCTTTATTGACGTAAGATCTGCATTCATCGGAATATATTCTATAAGAACAAAAAGAATATAATACTTATGAAGCGGATATCAACATGAGAACAGTATTTTTTAAAGATTATATTCTTAAACATTGTTATATTCAACATAAATACATATATATTACATATTTACTTCTTGTCATAGGATTCCTTGCAGCATGTATAAGGAATTATATCTAAAATATTTTATGTAACTGTTATTTTAAACAAGAAAAATTTCCATGTAAGCAATGTATTTCTGAAAGTATTTTTAAGAATATTTTTCGAAGTATTTTTTACTAAAGTTCTACTAACCATTAAATAATGCTTAGTAAAAGTGCATTAAAGAATTTAACAAGATTTAAGATTTATGTATATACATATATATATATATATATATATATATATATATATATATATATATATATATATATATATATGCGCGCGCGTGTGTGTGTATATATGATTAGTATGCCTGTAAAGAATATTTTTAGGCATTAAATATATATATATCTGAATTAACACAATATAATATCTTTTACAAAATAAAATTTGTTTATACTTTTAGATATAAATAGTTAACCTTAATAATAATAATATGCAATCAACATAATCCTTCATATTCTTCGTCATCTTCTTCTTCATTTCCTATGTTTTTCGAAGGTGCTGCTTGTGCCTCTTCTTTCTCAATAGTATCTTCAGATGACGTTGTTGTAGTATCTTTAGATTCTTTAATACTCATGTTCTGAAAAGTGATATAAATTGAAGAAAATTTTTATGTCTTTTTACATGTAGTTTTATTATATATAATTATATAATATTATATATAATATATATTATATATATAGTTTTATTAAATAAACAAATTTATTGCTTACTTGAACTTCACTTGTAGTTTCTTCCACCAATTTTGAAGCATTAGGAGATGTATATGATTCTGCTGCATTTGCTCTTATTCCTGGAGGAGGTATTGCATATTGTTGCTGTGGTAGAGGTATACTTCTAGCGAGTTTAGCATATTCAACATCCATGTGTTTAATGAAAGGATTATTTAATGCTGCTCTTGCAGCATCTGCATCTTCATTATCGTATGCTTGTAGTAACATTTCTAATGTATTAACCTGATGATAAGTAAGAACAAATGAAAATAAATGTAATGTTTTTGGTTACAGTCTTATATTTTTAAATGGTTCAAACCTCAGGGGCTTCACAATAATTTCCCCATTCTTTGAAAGCTTTCTCAGCTGCTACCTGATCAGCTCGAGCTAGCTGTACTAACACTAATGCTACTGTTAATCTACCAACAGAGGGTGCATGATCTATCTGTTGATGCATTCCAATTTCTCTCCGAATTGCATCTGCTGCTTCATCATACATTTGTAGTTTTACTAATAATCTTGCCACTTTGCTCATGTATTCTGCAGCCTGACGGGGACTATCTTCAGCCTTCATTGAAAAGTACATATTATATGACTTTCAATAACATTATCACTAATTACAAAAGTAAATTATATCTAACCATAACAATATTAGCAGCTCGTTTAAATAATTCTAGTGCTTCTTGTGGTTGAGTAGCTTCTATCATTTTGCCTGCTTTATCAAGTACAGCTGCACCTGCATCAGGTGACCCATGCATTTGATACAAAGAACAGGCACTATGTGCTAATTTTGGTGCCTCTGCAAGATTTCCCATTTCTTTGCAAATTAAAACAGCATGTTCAATACTCCTACAATTGAATATATTATAGCAAATTATAATATTTCTCGTAATATATTATTAAGGATCTAAAGAACTTACTTTGCAGCATGAAACCATCTTTTGTAGAGTTAATGTTAAAGAATAAAATTGCTTCTAAATTGTATAAAAGAAACTTAAAATCATACTCTATCTCAATATATATAAAAACTATATCAATTTAAAAGGATACGATCTATTTTCTTTATAACAATCAGCAGCTTTCATCAAGCATTCTTTACATTGTTGATAGGATTTCGCTATTTTAAAGCAAGTTGCTAAAATAAATAACAGAAGATGTGATTATTAATTGTGTGATATTGTTATGTCAATGATTTCTATGTATATATTTTACCTGCACTTGTATATTCATCGGCCGCAACTTCGAAATCAGGTCTCCATTTTAACAGTGATGTTTTTAAGCTATAACATAGATTTACCGTATTTGAATGAGTGGATCAATAAAAATGAAATTATTTTTACGCTATGAAAAAATACGTATTATCGATTTCAAGCAAAAAATTTACGAAAGTCAGATTAATTGTTGGCATAACTACTCGCAATTCTGCATTGACAGTATCTTTCATATTGACAATACCTTTTCTCAGCTTGTCGTATATGAGCATTTCCTTCTTCGATTTTTGACATTTTTCTCCGAATGGTGCCTTGTTTCAATTTTCGTTGTAGTTGGTGATTGCAGTGATGAAACTGTCAGTTTCGAAATTAATTTTGGTACCGAATGGCTCTTGTCAAACCACCGTACAGACGACAGATTCTCCGCTTTATACAAATCACGGACTACGGACCACGAAACATGCGACATACGACCGTGATACGAACTAAATTGTTGGACTAGTCTGTCAGTTTCAGGGTTGCAGTTGCTATTTACTAGATCGAGGGAAAAGGGGGAGAAGATCTAATGGTAGTGGTGAAAGTATTATAGTTAGGGGACTAGTGACGTTGTGACTCTACTGTAGACAAATGGAGGTGGGGAAGCGAATAATAGTTGTCATTGGATGAAATTCATATTACGTGACACAAGCGAAGTAGCTGTAGAGTGCCAGTGGAGGTAATGTGACGTCATGTTATCTTTCGTAAGGGATTTTGTCTGGCAACTAAACTGTATATGTCATTCTACGATTGCATGTGAAAAAATTTTGGGAACTATTGGTGTCTTACCATTTTCATATCATTTCCAACTTTATCAATATCACGATTGAAAATATTATCATTATTTGAAACATTTGTTTATAAAGATTTCCTATCAATATGATTTTATATTTATAAAATAAAATATACGCGACTGCTATATTTTAATAACTATTATCTTTGGTAAAAATTGGTAAAACCTTACACAGCATAGATCATTTTTCTTTTGACGTAACATTCAAATAAATAATACTATATGTGCTTATAACTTTCGAAATCGCGCCATTTATTTTATATAGATGGCGGTATGAATTTTAATCTTGACCTGATGTTTGTGTTATACACTACTCCACCACATACTCATACCACTTGAGAACAGAAGCATGATTGTTGACATTATTTATTTAAATCTAATAGTACAAATGTTGGAAAATTTCATATGCCTGTGACATCTTATCCTTCTTTTTCTTATATGTGTTATTTTTAATATTCATTTTAAATATATGTCCAATTGACACATTGGCGGGAAATAAGAAGAAACTGTGTTTTAATTCCGATATAATTTTAGTATAAGTTAATTAAAAGATAGCTTGAGTGTGATAACATCTTTAAGACAAGGTAATTTAAATCATAATTTTTATTGCATTTTATTTAATATTTTTCGTTCATACTGCATCATAACCTTAAAGCATAACGTAATTTATTATAAACAATTAAGATTTTTATCTTTTTTAATATTGTACTACCACCCCCCTCCCTAAATATTATGTTTATATAGAATAATTAAATAAAAACATTAGATGGCAGAAAGACTTGAAGATCTTAATTTACCAAATGCAGTTGTAACAAGAATTATAAAAGAAGCATTACCAGAAGGAGTTACAATTGCTAAAGATGCTAGAACTGCAGTGGCAAAAGCATCTTCAATTTTTATATTATATTTGACATCATCTGCAAATATAATAGCTAAGAAAGGAAATCGTAAAACGATAAGTGGTCAGGATGTTATTCAAGCAATGAATGATATTGAGTTTGAGCAGTTTGTTGACCCACTGCAGGAATCATTAGAGAATTTCCGTAAAGCACAAAAAGAAAAAAAAGATGCAACATCTAAAAAAAAACAACAGAAAAAGGATGAAGATGATCTTATAGAAGAGGAGGATGGAGGAAGAGAAGTTATGGTTTTTTGATATGTATTAAGCAAATAAGTTATGATAAAAATAAGTATATATTTTACACAATTATTGTATAAGTCTACCAAACATGTTAAATGCTTCTATTTATTATTCTATAATAAAAGGTAAAATATATTCGTATAAAAAATTTTTAATTGAAATTTCCTTTAAATTTTCTAAAACTCTTTAAAACAAATTGTCTTTTTTAACGTTTTTTATTTATGACTTTTTAAGCTTAACAATATCTGTTTAAAGAGTATATATACATTGGTAAAATGTCAATATTTTATTAATGAATGCTTTTAAGATATTGCACTTAAGAAATGAGATTTTATAAAAAAGTTTTTTTATATAAATTATCATTTATAAAAGCTTGTTTATTATTTTTGGTATTTTTGCATTATTAACTCTTAACCACCATAATAGATTAAAATTGTAAGGCTATTGTATTTACAAATATGTCAGTTATGATTTTATATAAAAATTGATGTTTGTAGTCAAGTGTTAATAAATGCAACTCATTCTATTTCCTTATTTTCAAATATTTAAAATATTTTTTTATTTTTATTGTAGATAATAATAAAAAAGTTAGATAATTTTAATCTATCTTAAATATAATTATTATACATGATCTCATCTCTATAAAGTATCATTATTATATTAAACAGTTCATATACATAACTGAATTTTGTTGCCTAAAATTCTATTTCAATAATAATCATAATTTAACAAAAGACAAACTATAACATTAGAGTAAATTACTAACTGGAAGAGATATATAATTAAAAAAAATTTATTGGATAAATTTTATAGCTTTATGTGATATTATTTTTCTTAGATGGAAATATTTGAAGTGTTACATACGTATTATATATAATACGTATTATATACGTTATTACATTCTTCCATATAAAATTTTAAATAGTAATTTGTTGATATACTATTAAATTAATAAACAAATAATATGTAAATGGAATTGTTTACAAAAAATATTCAAATTTTAAGGCTTTACAATGTGAATTTTATGGTCTATCACACTTCTACACATTGGACAATTTGATGAAATCATATTTGCACAACCTGAACAGCAACAAAGGTGCCCACATGGTAGAAAAATTACTTCACACTATAAGGAAAATGAAATCATAAAAATTATATTGCGAATTTTATTGCAAAGATTTTTTAAATAGAATAAACATTTTGCTTACTTGTAAATCAAGGCAAATTACACATTCGGCAGTATTGATGCTCTGAATAGCATTGTATTCTTGATAATTAGAACTTGTACAAGCTTCTTCTGATGGTGCAGAAGGTATTATGGGTGTTCTAGATTCGTTGAGTTTTAATTCTGCCAAGTAATTTTCAACTGCAAGTCTTATAGCAGTGCGATCATTTTCACAGTGTATTCCAATCTAGAATATGAAATGTGTTATAACTTGTGAATTGAATGATAACGAATAGTACAAATGAATTAATACTTCACATACAGCTTTCAATTGTTCATCACTAAGATCTGGAAGTAATGATGGCAAAGAAGCTAGAAATGGCAAACAATGTAATGCACCCGCTATTGCGACATGTCGCACTAACGTTGGCTCTAACATTTCCAATAAACCCTGAGGACGTGTTTCCATTAAAGACTGATATTGCATTAACCAAAATTGACTTTGTCTTCTAGAATTCTTAAAAGATAGCATAATAATTTCAATAAAATTATAATAAGAAAGACAATAGCATATAAATCTATACTTACAGTAATACAACGTTGTTGTTCTATGCTGTTAATTGTTTCTAGAAGCTGATCTCTTCTGCTTTTCTGCTGTTCTAATAAGTTCATTAGAATAGCACTCAAGGCTACTCTTTTCTCAGCTATTTCATTCTATTTAATAAAATAATAAAATATCTTCATAATATAGAAATCTAAGTGTATGTAAAAAAATTAAATAGTTATGAATACTACATACAAGTTGCTGGTTAATTTCTAATTTTCGCCTCTCTAGTTCAATGTTCGTAAGTGCAGCTAATTGCGATTGTACCAAATTGACTTGTTGCACGATACTCCAACAACGTGCATCGCTACGTTCTAATAGTGCTGCAACAGCAGCCTTTTGCAAAACTTCATCTTGTCTTAATGTGTCAATTAAATCTTGTCTTTTTTCCGCTTGATCTTGCATTATTTGTGCTAAATGATCATTATTCCTTACTTCTCTGAAATATTTATGAAATGTTAATCATATTTTTACTTTTATATAAAATATTATCAGTATGTTACTAACAGTGTGAGTAAAGATTGTGCAGCACAATCTCTATATTTACTATGTTCTTCTAACTTTCTAGTTCTGTGAAGTTCTTCTTCAAGTAATTTCTCCATAGAAACTATTAAAACCATATACATAAATATAAGATTACAATTATATAATGAGTTATATATTGTTCTAAATATTTAATACTAACGAAGAGTATCCTTTGTACGGAACATAAATTGTTCTGTGTGACAAGAAGATAATAGTTGCATTTCTTCTTGTTTTTCCTTTTCTAATAATTCAGCTTGAGTTTGCCTTTCTTCTTCGCTGTTTCTTAAAAATTCTTTAATAACATTATCTGCTTCTTTTTCAGCTAAAGGAAATTATTGATATGTTAGCAGTTGTAATTTTGAAAAAAAACTTTTTTCAATTTTATTAGGAGATTTCTTTTTATTTTTGAATAAAATAAATATAATATAGAAATATTTTGTTTATACCATTATAAATATAAGAAAGTAAGCGTGCTCTGTTAGAATCTCTTTCTTGTTGTACTTTTTGTAATTCGTGTTGTAACTGAGTTTGCTGTAAAGCAAGATCTTGCAAAAGCTAGAAATAGAGATATTTTAATGCAATATATTAAAAGCATTAATTGTAAATAAGTAATTCTAATTTTACTTACCTTCTTTCTGTGTTTTTTTAACATTGTCTGCATCTCCATTTCATATTCTTGTTGCTGCTTGATGTTCTTTTCAACTTCTAATAATGCATTTTGGCGATGCTCCTGCAAGACAAAATAAATCTTCAAATTGCAAATTATTTTCTTTATTTACTAAAATATTATAGAAATAGCTGTTTCAAAATAATTAGAATTAAAAATAAGCAGAATGAAGCATAGTTTAGAAATATTACAATACAAATATATAAATTTTTACTTTTATAAACATATGATAAGTATTTTATAAATAAAAATTAAGTCTCACAATAAACAGTAGCAAATGTGCAAGATATATTAGAAAGCATACTAAAATAAAAGAAGCATCCACATGCCTTCATTTTTTCTAGCTTCTGTAATGCAGCCTAAAAGTAAAAATCAAAATATTTAAGACACACTGTGTAAGTGCAACATCAAAGTTCATAACTCTATATTATATAATACCTGTACATCATTATTTTTATTCTGATATACCCCTTGCATATCTTCAAAACTTATATTTCTTGATATATCTATTTCAGAATCAGGCTCTTCTGGTGAATATTTAATGCCACTTTCATTTGCTAGAAATGCTATAATTACTTTTGTGCCACCATTTAAAATATCTTGAGGTGGATACAATAAGTTTAATCCATCAATATTTAATTCTGCTAATTGTTGTGCATAACCCAAAGATTTAGGGAGTTTATGAAGTTTATTATGACTAATATCTAACATGCTAAGCTGCTTTAAATTTCCCATTGCCTCTGGCAATTGTTTCAATTTATTTTTTGCCACATTCAAAATGTTTAATTTACTTAAGTGTACTATTTCGTTTGGCAGTTTTCGAATATTGTTGTCTTGTAAATAAAGTTCCTGGAATATATATAATTAAAAAATAATTTCATTTCTTCGACTTCAATAATAATACCTTGAGAGAAGCAAGACACATTATGTCTGATGGTAAATGAGTAAATTCATTGTCACGAATATCTAATACAACGAGTAATGATAAATCGCTTAAGGCACCTCCACCCGAAAGTGAAGTCAGCTTGTTACTATACATCCATAGCACCTTCTTTCTGAATACTCTACACAGTGAATAAATACCAGAGGGTACATGTTTTAAAGCACATTCAGACACATCGAATATTGGTTCTGGGTTTTCCCTAGCCTATTAAATAATAATAACATCTGTGATATAATTAGCAATATTTTAGTTAAATATTAAATATTATTAATATTTTGTTCTTATTATTAAAAGAAATTGAATATTTTTCATTAATGAAATAACTAAATCAATATTAAATAAACAAAAAGTATATTAAATTCTAGTGGTTTTCTTATTTGTACGTGTCATTGAAAAATAATAGCATATTAGAAACAATATTATATTATATTATATTGGGATTATCATGTACATATCAAAAGTTAGCTATAGAATCAAGGTTACTTATTATATGAAATGATTAACCTTCATTCATTATGACATACCAGGTATAACTTGTGTTCTAGTCGTGCTTTGTAATCGACATTAACCTTGCTCCCATGCGGTAGAGACATCATTAATCGTATATGTCATGGCAATAAATGAACATTACGAGTACAGGTCATCCTGCTATTGGTTTCCCTTCAACCACCCACATGTGATTTCGCGTACATACTTTATAAAACGCTAACTGATTTTGTCAATTTGACAGTTGTGTGATAAAACGCATAAAACAGTAACGTACCTTAATATTTTAAGTCCCTAGAAACATGCAAGATTAATTTTAAAAAATATATATTTTTCATTGGTCATTATTAATTAAATTTTAATTTGTTTATTTTCATTAGAATAGTAGAAAAATATACGATTTTTATTATTATTAGAAGTGAAGTTCCAGATATTTACGAATTTTATTTTTTACGTGTTTATAAATATGATTACACGAAAAATATGTTACTGTACAATAATTTAAATACTTTATTGATTTATATATTATTATATAAAGGAACAAATTATAAATATGGTACAAAACATTCAATACAAGAGTCTAAGAATTAACTTCGTTTTAAATGATTAAGACAATTTATCTATACATTTTATTGAGCTATACATTTTCATACAAAGAAACAAGTTATAAATATTATACAAAATAATCAACTTTGTTTTGAGTTCGTGAGTTCTTATGTGTTTTAATCCCTATAATAATCAATAGCAGTGACGTGACTTTTTACTATATTTGTAATCTTTAACTTCACTTCATGAATCTTTTTTTTTCATCTTAATTTATTTCCTGAAACATTGTTGTGTATTTATATATGTCAACAAATACTCTAAAAAAATAGGCAGTTGGTATGCATATACATCTAAAATTCAACAGAACCAATTCAAACATTTTATTTGTTGGATAGGTGAATATCTCTCGTAAATTTACGAGATGTAATTTAATTACACTTTGTTCGACTCGTATCTAAACTCTAAAAATACAGTATATTATCAACTACGAGGTCAGATCGCTATACGAATTTGATCGTCTTGTTTTATCGTGTATCAATGCTACTTTTCTTAGATCCATGTTTTAGATAAAAATAATAAACAGTTAGGCGATTTTATACAAAAGTACTACAACAGTTTATAAAAAAAGCATCTTGCCATCGATGATGCTGTTACAAATTTTGTGAAATTTTTTTCTGTCTTAATCGATATTCCGTTGGTGTAAGCATGCCCCTGAAAAATAATTTCTCTCTTAATAAACTTAATTAATTTATTCTAATTACAATAAGTCTAAGCACAATGTTTAAAAGAAATCTAGGTCGATACCAGAAATTAATTAAATCATTGTAATTATCTGTGTACAATATTTTAAACAAACACAAATCAATGCCAAAACATCAAACTATTATTATAATATTATATTTCCAATATTAAAACTGTAGTAAAAGAACATTTTATTTAGATTATTTAAAATTATTCACATTCAAACCTTAAAACCGTATCAAAAGAAACGCAAACGCCTTTGTCGCACATTTTCTTATAAAGATGCCAACATTCTTTTTCTTTATTGGTTTGAAAGTGTGGTTCTATAGACATAGATTGCATATGTTGAAGAGTTTCCTTTGGAGGTGGCGCGAGTGCAGATTTTACCTGCAACTTTTATAAATTGCTTCTTAGTAATTAAAAATAAGTCCATTGTACGTAACGCAATGAAATATTTGCCTTACATTCGCGGTGGAATTATTTATGGATGTTTTAATTTGTTGCGTGGGAATCTCCATTTTCTGTGGGATTAACCTCGGCGACTCGTGCATTTTTATTTTTAGGGATGTCGTTTGTCTCTCCATTCCACTGCAAAACAATTTATTCTAATGTATGTTGCTCTTAGACAGACATGACCCATCGTTTTAGGTAATGGTGAAATTATATTAGGAATAATAAATTTATTCACTTTTAAAGAAAAACATTAAGTGTTATTACTTTCGTATAAAATGTGTACAGGATGAAACAAAAAAAGGATAAATAATGAAATAGGATCTTCATAAACATGGGTTGAAAAATTAGTAGTAAAAATATTAATTAATAATAGAGTTTTAAACAATTTTTATTCCGGTTGAAGCGAGTAACTTTTCCGCTTCGGAAGCTAACGTATCACTTCTTCTTTTCCTTGTTACAAAAGATTTTCTACATAACCTCCTTCCATTTCCGTACACGCTTAGTTCATTCGTATCAGACAATTGCGAACTCTTTCAAAAATTCAATACGGTACAACAGTTTTCGAAGCGAGAAAGTTATTCGCTTCAACCAAAGCGCACAGATGTTTATAGCGTCTTTATTAGGACGAACTTTTATCATTTGGTAAGTACTATCTACTTTTACGAATCCTTTTTTTATTTTACCCTGTATAATCAAAGAGTAACTTATCTATTCTATTTCTCCATAAATTTACGAATACACTTCTTATATATTGCTCAAAATACATTCTTTACACGATTTTTGTAATATTCTTTGAAATATATATACGTATACGCTAGTGAGAAACTTATTACGAACGAACTTATTATTCAACCCGATGGAAGGATTGTGAATGGAAGAAAGGAAAAAGATATTAAAATGAAATGTACGTCCGTTGGATATATTAGCAAACTCATAGAGAAATCTATCGTTCACGTGATTTTGTTACCCTCGAATAAAGAGGAAACGTATTATAAGAACTATTAATACAGCTCGTTCGCTATCCTTTCTATATCGATTATGGTAGGCCTCTTATCGTTCCATTTCTCCCTTTCATCGATATCGTATAAATTCTCAAACGATCGGAATCGTGCCGCGATGGTCAAGCATTGTCGGAATAAAAATTGCTATCGTATCAGATGTCGCGATTAAATTCCCCTCATGAATGCATGTCACAATAAAATTGGATAAAGAAATATGTCGTTACAAATCATTTTCTTAAACTTGACACATTTATATAATATAATAGTAATACTTGTTACATTATTGAAAATTCTTCGTTTCTTGTTTAGAAAACTTTTGCTACATTATTTAATATGTTGGATATGCAAAAGCGTGCTGATGATATTGAATATGCAATAATATGCAAAAACTTTTTAATTGCATAGCACGTGTAATAAGATAAGCTTATATAGCGAGTGTATCCATGCGATTTATTTTCGTTTGCGTTAAAATGTAGCCAATTCCATAGTAATGAGAAAACGAGTGTGAAAACGTTCGCAGACGAATACCCGTTACTTCATTAATTGAAAACCTTTTCCTTGATGAAAGCTATAAAACATATAGTGAACATATAAAATAAATCATAATTATGAAAAAGAGGTAGGTTAAAGAATTTTAGGGAAATTTTAGAAGTGCCTGTTGTGATATATCTTTTTACAGATTCAGATATTTTATTAAGCTTTCTTCATCGAACCAGGCAATTTTTTAATAAAAAATTTTGTCATATCTGTGATATTTAGCAAATTGCATGTACGTATTTCATTTAAAAAACCATCGACCTAATTTTACACGATACAGCTTATACGATTTGTATTATGCTCTTCACCAAGGTGCTATTAAAGAATCATGAAATTCTATTTGTTTTTTATACTCACGATCGTGATGGCGTGCTACGAGTTTTTAGTAATTTCCGTTTTTTATCGTGTAGATCACCAATAGGCACGGCCAGGCATCTCTTTTCACGATCAGTCAACGGGACGTCGAGCGGTTCCTCGACGTCGTGAATCAATGCCAGAATAGGCAGAGCTAAACCGCCGGTAACGTCCGTTCTCCAGGACATCGTTTCCTCGCTCGACGAAGTCGTTCCGTTTCCACGTTGGTTAACGATCGCCAGCCTCGGCTGTGTCGTTTTTTTCTCCTCCCTCGACGACAGTTGTAGCTCTTTCGGTGAAGCATCCTCGTCGAAGGAATTCTGAAAGGAAACTGAGCAACGACTTCGATTTTGTTGATGAACTCATTCTCGATGACACGAAAATTTTGCAGATTTAATCCAGTTTAAACACACATGTAAATAATATCTAAACTATTTTGAAAGAGATCTATATAAAGAGTTTCTATTTATTTCTATTTTGTTTCTAAAGATATTTAAAATATTTCAAATACTATTTAAACTAGCCGTTTAAGCTAGCATCAAGGCAACGTTAATGTTTAAATACCTATGCATACAGAAGATAGTTTTCTAATTTTATTCGAATAAATCGAAACTATATTTGTTCACGAACGACGATGGTCACGATATGTTCGTAATGATTGTATTTATTTAATCGATTCCATTTGAATAAATTCGTTCGATCGCGTTTTTATTTAGCTACTGTCAAGATTTTCTCGTCTGTTCAATTTAATCAAGGTAATATCGAGCCGAATTTTATAGTCACGATAAGTATGTTTACCAAGTAACCTGATTTAATGGGCTGGTATTCGCAACACTTTGCCGTTTACCGAAAACTGGGCCAAACGATATCTCGTGTCATCGATTCGGTTTTACAGAGACTAAATGAGCTATCCAATATTTTTCCACGAATTGTATTCTATCTCTATTTTTTTCCTTCATGCCGTTTCGTTACCAATCGTCTTTTACCAACTCCACGACGATATATTCCGGTCTTAAAGATGATTGGAAGAAGAAAATTGCGAAAGACTTTAGAACATTTTTATTGCTCACTTTTTTACGTAATAAAAAACTATATTATACATGTAGAAAATGAAAAAAAATTCATCTGTATATTTCAATCTATTCTCTTATTGCTGGTCCAAATGTTATTCGAACTTCTCTTTCTTCTTCTCACTAAATTTTGATTTTATCTACCTAAATGCGTTATTTGTAATATATATGTATCATATATTATATATTAAACTATAATATATATATAGAATTATTGGGTTGGCAACTAAATGATTACGGATTTTGTCAATACCACCTAATGACAAAATCCATAATCACTTAGTTGCCAACCCAATAGACCAATAGAATTAAACCAATACGAATACATAATTAAAAGAACCAAAAATAATTGGTAATTACGTTTTTTTCTCGATAAAGGTAAACATAATATCATGAAAAACATTTGCATATGTTTAGTAATTATAAAAATAAAAATTATAATACTAGTCATTTTAATTGGTTCGATAGCGACTTCTATTGTTGACGTTTCGATTCATCGACACTTCTCACGATCCTCGAAAGCGTATACATACTTTACGAATAATCGTTCTTAGAAGTTTCATCGTTAAATCGCATCGACGTTTACCCTGACCGAACAACCATCGATAGAAGTGCAATTATTAAAACCCGATTACGTGGCGAGTTTCAATGGAATATTTCGCTTCAGGGTCAGTGGTGTAATAGAGAAGAAGTTTGGTCGATTTAACGTGTTCGATCCTCTTATTGTCTTCACGGGTTTCATGTCGTTGCACGATAGAAGTTCCCTTTAATTAGCGACGATATACGTATTAAAGGAACCAAGTCAAGTGCTAGAACGATTCGAGAGCGAAACGTACCCTAAGGAATTTCTAACCTCTGCTCGTACCTTAGATTTCTTGCAAGAAGAATTTCCCATGATAAGAGATTAAAGGTAATGTATGTGCAAACTGCAAACAATCGGTATGCAAACGTAGAAGATTTGGTAAATTTCGTTTACGTAAAAGTGAACTTTCACAAATCAATTGAAGTACGTTAGTATTCTTCTAGTATGTTAAAGGCAAGTTTTAAGTTACACGTGAAACAATTAGAATTTGAAATTTGTATAAAAATATTATATATATATATAATATTTTTATCAGACATCATTTTTTTACGATATAGTTGCAGATACACTTGTGTCAGTGGTATAATATGTTGAACGTTTTGTTTAAAAAAGAACAATGAAACGTATTGTACAAATATTAAAGATGCTTCAAGAAGAGTATTTTTCTCTCCTGTAGAAAAGTATGTACAAGCATGAACGTTCGTTGTTCTCGTTACAAGCTCTTCAATTTTTTTACGAACGAAAAAATAAAATCTTGTTACAACACGTTCTTCTCAAAACGGTATCGTTCGATCATATACGAGACTGGGAATCTTTCGTGTGAGGGAACCTTTAAAAGTTTGCGGAAGATCTCGTGGAGATTCGTGCGGATAATGAACAAACAGTTAACAACGCGTTTCGTACGTGTTCTTTTCTTTGTACTTGAAGACAGGACCGGTAAACGAAGATGGACATTTCGAAATAATTCGCGGCATGCGCAGCTCGCGTGTCTTGCGTCGCTTCTAATTAACTCGTTCAATTATCATTCCACGGTCGTCCTTACACGCGCACGTGTGTTATTAAATTCTTGCACGATATTCCTTCGCGAACACGAGGATATTGTCATTCGCAACTTGTCTCAATGCGTTAATCTAATCGCGCTTAACACAATGTGAATGACCTTATAAAATTTAGATAAATGTTGGAGAAAAACAGTTAAACCATTTTGTATCGATAAATTTACGTTTTGCAGCTTTTATTTATTAGCTGATATAGAACGATATATATATGTCGGATTCACGCTAAGATTAGGGTTGTGGGCGTCCAAGGAATCTGCGCTTGGATTAGACATTGGCGTGGTCTATTACGATGACGAGTTTGGCGCAAAGATAATAAATATTCACGTTGGTTAGACGCTCGCGACTAGTGACGATGGTCTCGGGTTCGGTAACGAATCCGCGATCAACGGGATGACAAACACAATATTGGAATTGGTACACTTGTTCCCTGTACTAGTCAAACTTCTCGAACTGCACTGACTCAACTGAATTGAACTATACTGAATATTGAATACTCAATACTGAATACTGAATGTCAGTCAAAGTGGAACTGCCCTTATATACCCCTCTCTATATTCCTCAGGTCGATCCCTGTTGTAAGGAGAGTTATTTAATTACTTCATACCTCTCTTAGGTACACGTCTCTCCCGTGATCGCGGCTACGTTCAGTGACTCATTATGTCACTTCGAGCCCAAGCTCATTGTCATAAATCTCGGATAATCATAATTGACTCAACTCATAAACGGCTATTTCTCAGTTTTATTGTTTAAGTACGGCTATAATAAAAAGTCTGGACTAAAGTATTTGGGACTTTTTCAAACATTCCGAAAGGAAGGCTCTGACGTCCTTTCATCTCCGACATTATATATATTATATACGAGTTATATATAAAATGTTGCGGAATAACGAAGTGGCAAAAGAAAATATCTTTTCTATATATTTTCTACAAGATGTTTTGATATCATTACTGATAACTAGATTGCGAATTTGCAAGCAGAAATTTCTTTTATATACCAAGCATTGCAAACCTCTACTTTGTATATTTTCACATGCTACGCGCATTCTATGTATTTTTACAATCTTAAATTTCCCATAAATGCATTAAAAATTCATAATCTAGCAATGACATTGAAATCAAAGATATTTTCTTGCTAATGATATTAAGATCAAAGATATCTCTTGTCGTAAGTCTTCTATAATAAGGAAGATAACATTTGTAAGTAGATTAAAATACAAAGTTCTAACTGTCTAAAAACTAAGATATGATTTTAAAATTAAAAAAGTCTGTTAATAGATAAGACAGGCTCATATATGAGTGTGTGTATTTCTACAAAGTCTACGAGTGATCTACGGCAAAGTAACTATCGAAGAAATAAAATTCTGAAGTAGAAGATAAACTCAACTTATGAAATCGTCCATAGCGAGAAAAGTAAAACTAATTTTTTTTTTTTTTTAACTAAAAAGCGTTCAATATTTGCTATCTACCTGATTTGATAGGTTTTCCTGTACTACTCAAAGCCGAATTAATCGAAGTTTTAATGATTGATGTAGTAGGTAGTTTGCTGCGTAGCTCGTCGATCAACTTATCTTCCCTGGGTGAATTCTCGGTATCGCTATCGCTGTCTGCAGAGCTAACAAGGGATACCATTGTAACGATGTCCATCGTTCTGGAGTCGATCGAATTTCTTACACGGCCAGCCGATTTATTCCTTGATTTTCCATCTTCTTCGTGTTTCGAGTTACTTCCTCCCCAAAAGCGTCTTTTCGCGCTTCTAGATCGCCTCTTCGATGGCGCCGATCTCACCGCTCGATTTGACGATATCTAACGTGTTAATTACGTAATTTATGTTAATCATATAAGAAAGAAACTTTTCTTCAACTTAGTATGATCGCTAGTATCGAACAAGGTACGTAATAATAAATCAAGTATCTTGAACGATCGCATCCACGCAAGATAAAAGAAATATTACAAAAATTTCACAAATGGAATGGTTTTCATAGTGAAGATAAAATGTTCTTCTAATTTTTATCACCTCCGTTTTGCCTCTCTTTTATCGCAATGATGTCACGTTTCATGGAAAGTATCGTGGCGTGTCACTTAGGAAAAGCTGTGTATTTAAGAAAAGAAAATAAAATATACCTTCGTCAAAGTCATATCTATTTTTTCCATCGCGTTATCTTTACACTCCACATCTTGCTTGCCCTGATTCTTGTTCTTCCCCGATGAATCAATCACTATGTTAACCTGAACGCGATTATTCGCCGAAGTTGATTCGAAACGTCGTTGCGGAGGTGCAGAACTGGTCCTTCTCGATTTTCGATCGATCTTCTGGTTTTCCATCGTCTTCCTCGAAGGTGGATTCCTTTCGTTCACCGAGCTACATCTCACTTCCGACGAATTTCTCGAGAACGTAGCTTTGTCGATCGTACAACTATCTTTGTCTTCGGTTACGGTGCTAGTCGATAGAGTCTTTCTGATCAAATTAAGTCGATCCGCCTCGTTTGTTCTTTGGGTCGTCGTTGTTTTATCGTTTACCGAAGCGTCTCTGCTTTCGATCATCGCTTTAACCCGCGCGTTTTTCTCAGTTACGCGAATTAATTTACTATTTGCAACCATCTTTTGCGTTACTCCTTTCTCGCTGGCCGAATTACAGCGAAGCTCGATCAGGTTTTCCTCCGACGCGCCCCTTTTGTTCGTAACATTCTCTTTGCTCTGTACGATCGCTCGAGCTGAAGTATCTTTTTCTGTAGCGGTACGATCATCGATCGACGATTTTTGTGGTACGTTTTTATCCGACACAGAATTCCATCTGAACTCCGTTGGAGATCTAATTGGGTCGAGGAAGGCTCGGTTGGTACCGCTATGAAAGCTCGCACGCTTTTGCTTCGCCGATGAAAAATCCTCCTTCGACACTTTCGTAACTGCCAGGGTCGAGTTTTCGATTTTGATCGACGGCAACGTTGTACTTGCAACACGATAATGCGAACAGTCGATATTTGCCGATGACTTTTTCTTCGTATTGGTATCGTCGATGTTCGAGTCCCTCGATGTTTCCTTGAAATAGAAAATAATCCCAATAGAGGAAGAAACGAGGGAATAATTGCTTGAAAGAAGATAATCCACTTGTATCGTATTAGTATATGAATAATATTTTTTGTCTATCAGTTTTACAGAACCTAGATCTACGTTAATATCCAATTATACCTCGTTCAATTGTTCCTTTTCTACGTCAGCCTTTCCTCGTTCCTTATTCTTCACATTTACGGAGACCTTGGTTTCTTCTAGAACCTGCTTCGTTTCAGTGGAGGATTGTAGAGATAGAAGCGACAATTCTCTGTCGCTTTTCCCTGAAGTAATCGTATCGTCGTTCTCTGATAAAAGCCTCGTTAATTTATTAGTAATAAGTTTCTCCTCTTCCTTTTCTTCTTTCTCGTCCAGCATTTTATAGTCATTAAGAGGTATTTCGATTTTAGCCTCGTTGCTTTCTCGTACAGGAGATGATGGGACACTGGTCGTAGTATGAGTGGATATTTCAGACTCGCATCTTTCATCCACAGTTTCACGGGCAAGAAAAATGTTAATGTTGGCTTTATTCTTCTGGCGATTTTTCCAAGCAAGCCTCAGCCTCTCGGCCAGTTCTAATCTCGAATAAAGGATCGTTGGTTTGTCGATCCCGACGAAACCCCTTGACCTTCCAGTGGTCGATTTGGATCGTCCAGGAATTTGACGAGCCACCACTTCAACTTGCCCAAGTTCTTGGTCATTCTTTTGGCGGTTTTCCTTCCAGGCAACGCGAACCTGAAATTCGTCGGCCACTATCATAGAATTAATTCTCAGTTAGTATCATGGGGTCGTAGATGATCTACGACGGTTTGAACCGAGTTACCTAATTTCGAAATGCATCGTTTTAATTTATAACTTTGTATTTTAAAAAGACGTATAGACTATCAATGATGTTTGTTAGAATTTCAAGTATAAATTAATATCGCGTCTACTCCAAAGTTAAATAATTCGACTCAAATCTAATTCGATATATAATCATCGGGACTATGGATATTTATGAACCTATGGAAAATTTAAAACGAAAGAATGCTCGATTTTGTATAATGTATACAAATATCCGGATTATGCAAATTACACATGCATGTAATATATAGGATAGAGATCTCCAAAGTAAAATATACTTTATAATTTCTAATAGGCAAAACAAATTTCTATCTACGTATTCATATTTCTATAGTATCCAAATATTCTTTTACACCCAAAGTAAAGTATACTTTGTAATTTCTATTAGGTAAAACAAGTTTCTATCCAAGTATTCATATTTCTTTATCCAAATATTCTTTTATGTCCAAAGTATTCTTTTACACCCAAAGTAGAGTATACTTTGTAATTTCTAATAGGTAAAACAAGTTTCTATCTAAGTATTCATATTTCTTTATCCAAATATTCTTTTACACCCAAAGTAGAGTATACTTTGTAATTTCTAATAGGTAAAACAAATTTCTATCTAAGTATTCATATTTCTTTAGTATCCAAATATTCTTTTACACCTAAAGTAGAGTATACTTTGTAATTTCTAATAGGTAAAACAAGTTTCTATCTAAGTATTCATATTTCTTTAGTATCCAAATATTATTTTATATCCAAAGCATTCTTTTACACCCAAAGTAAAGTATACTTTGTAATTTCTATTAGGTAAAACAAGTTTCTATTTAAGTATTCATATTTCTTTATCCAAATATTCTTTTATGTCCAAAGTATTCTTTTACACCCAAAGTAGAGTATACTTTGTAATTTTTAATAAGTAAAACAAGTTTCTATCTAAGTATTCATATTTCTTTAGTTGTATCCATAAAATATACATTTGGATAAAAGTTCACGGTCTAGTGATCGCCTACAATTTAACGGTACCAGTCGTACAGCATAAAAAATGTAATAAATATAAAATATAAAAATAACAAATAGCAATAAATATCGTTAAAGAAATCGAGGATACCTTAGGTCTCTCAGAGCCGGGTTTACCGCTCGTTCCACGCTTGTCACGTGCGAAGGGACTCGCGCAGATTTGCAACGATTTGTCATCCTCCGCGGATCTTTGTCGCCTAATTTGTTGACGACGAGGCGCAGGTGGTTGCAAGGATAATTGTCTGATCGGTCTGATCGGTTTTTCGGACCCTGACATTCCGATGCTGGCAATCGCCGCTGAAGCTACATTCTACGATAATTTTACATTAGCTTTCTACCATATACTAAACAAAAAAAAAAAAAAAGTAAACAAACGAAGCAACTTTATTAAATATTATCAACGTTATCGATAATTTAAAAAAATACATTCAAAGCATAATAAATCGGTTAATATATCGCTACTCACTCGACCCGTTTACGATTCATACGAAAGATCGAAACGTAAGCGCGATGGATGAACTTCCATCGTAGTGGCGGCGCGAGCAAACGCCGACTGACTAACTTCATCCATTGCCCTCTGACACGATCGTTCACCACCACTGCCATTTCACCGATTTACCTTCGTGTTACCTGCCTACCACCAGCAATCGGTGTCTGTGTACACCCACAGAGCCACTAACACGTTGTCGTTTCCACCCGCTTACCAGTGAAGGGGTGGTTGAACGATGTATTGCTCCGTTTAATTCGAACGACGCCCGACACTACCACACCTATACTTTAATCACAGCCACACTGTGTTAGGGAGGAATGTTAGGGTGGTCGAACTCGCTCACGTACGCTAACTCGACATGCATTGCCCTCTGATTCGCGATCAGTGGCGTAACGCGAGACGTTCAACACCCCCATAGGTAACGATGGTTGCGCTTTTTCAATTATTTGTTTTATTTTGTTTCAGAGAAATATTCGATTTTGAGAATTTAGGAGTTTTTTTAGGAGGGGTGGGGGGGGGGTTTAGAGACGTTTACGTTTAATTGATATCTTTGCTACCCTTGGTTGATCGTTGGACAAAATGTCCTACCCATTCATTTTGAAATACTCCAGAAGAACGAAGTTTTATTGCCTTTTTGTGACGTTTTTGTTCTTCTTCGTTGAATTAAAAATACTTAATTGTATAACTTTACTTGAAAGGTGAAAAGCACGTGGTGTTTTAAAACGACGTATATGTATATCCTTTCCTTACATCGTATCATTTTTCCCCACTAAAACGCTTATCTCGTGAATAATGGTAACGATAATAAATATATCAACGTATTTCGTAAATAAAAAAATACCAAATAGGTGGCCATTTTAATTAAATTTTTATCGATTAAAAATACGATTTAATGTCTTACAATCAAGCAATATAATTCAAACTTGATTCAAATACGATTGCTCGATATTATTTACGACTCGCGACTTTACGACTTGTAGTTAAGATTTAAGCTAATTGTAAGTATGTAACTGTACGTACTTAAACTCCGTTGTTGTAATCGCTTAATAATATAAATAGTGTGCTCAATATTGTGTGCAATACGAGTAATAAGAATTATCTGGGTATTACATATACATCGCGTAAACATTTGCTGATTTTTCATAACACGAACATGAACAAATGTTTAACTGTATACAGCCCTTTATAATTAAATCACAGGATTTTTTTTTAACTAATCATGGACTATTCTTAGAATAATACACAATTTAACAATAAAAAAAAACACTGATTAGATTTATATCTCTTCCAATGTTCCTTACGAAGTACCTTTCTCGTAATTCGAATCTCAAAATATTGAACAACGTTTCTTCCAAGACGAGCATTAAGAAACTTGTATTTCACAATTACGTTCTCCTTTAATCGTTGGATAGTGTGTAATAAAACAACTAATTGACGATAAGCAATTTAGAAAATATTTAGAAAATAATTATTTCCGTATTGTCAAAGCTTTTTGCACTCCTGGTATCAGATACAAAAAGTACATACTTTGAATTTTTTCTGGCAAATGAATAATCGTAGAGAAGCTGGCTTCTCTACGCCAGGTTCTTTACCTGCTGTAAACTTTCAAAAGGTCTACAAAATTCTGGAACACTTGCTGAAATTCCTTTTGTGTTATACGATCGATCTTTGTAGCAAACGTTTCGAAGGAATTTTTCAGAAAAAGTAGAAATTCGTTCCGAGAAAATTCACGAGCGAAATCTCCTTTAGGGTGCGAATGGTTCACGTTGTTTCGTTAACCGAGGATTAATAATTGTATCACGTATAATGACATTGATGACGTGAAATTTATAGCACCGTAGCCTCGCTGTATTCTTTCACCTTTCACCGTCAAAGAGTCAAGAATCAGACAAATTTTCCTACACGAAACTCTGTCAGTTTTCTTGCGTTTAAATAGCATTTAATGCGTGAAGCTCGTTTCAGAGATAAATATACGGGATGTTCGATTGTAAACAGAACATGCAAATTACTGTTAAATTATTCACTGTGCAAAAAAGATGGTTCATACAAGAAACGAACGGCTTTGAGGAGGACGTAATTTGGCGTAATTAGCTTTTCCGTAGATGGCCGGGTAGAGGTCATACGAAATTGACGTACGTTTCTCTAAACGGAGTCATACGGTTTTAAATACAATAATCGATCCGTCTTGGCATTTCCTACAAAAAAGTGTTGACCTATTTATGCCAAAAAATCATTGGTTTAAAAGATGTTTTAATCTCATTAAGTATTGCAAAATGATCGTAATAGCGATGCCTTACACATTGAAAATCAAGGTGTCTCTGAACATTTAACAAAATAATATTTGTAACGATATTAATTGTCGTTCTCTCATCTATCTCCTATCACATTGTAAGAAATATGCCCACTGTAATTTCAGGAAAGTTACAGGCAGGTGTACTTACTATTTAGTATCATTTTGCGATATTGAGATCGAAATATCTTCCAAACCAACGATCTTTCGACATAAACAGGTACCCTTTTGTAGTCAATGTCAAGACGAATTGATTCCTGTATTTAAAAATATATGATTCATTAAAAAAAAAACTGCAGAAAAATTAATTTACACCAAATAATGTCCCCTTTGGAACCATTCGTTTCTTTCTATTTGAACCATCCCTTAATATAGCGATAATTTAATTAATTAAATAACTACTTTGCATGTTCTCTTTATAATCAACAATATGAAACATCAAGTGTGTCAATAAATATAAAACATTTTGATAAACTTGTCTCTTAAACGATACCAGGGATTCTAATAATAATACCATGAATTTCACTGAGAAGAATAATAATAATCGTACGAAGCATCACTTTTATTTCTTACACCGATGCCTTTGAAATTATTTTCTGAAAAAAAAAAAAAAAAAATTAAGGACCGCGTGAAACGTCGCTTCATTCTAGAAATGTTTTCACGCTAAAGTTCTTTTTACTCAAATATGTGAATTCTACATCCTAGGTTTCTTCGGACTGTTGCATCAAATCGAGTACGCGTCTCCCTCTACCGAAGGAGAGCCAGCGATTCGATATTGTTCTTCAAAGTTATTGCGATCGTGTTCGAGTTCCATCGAAAGGCTGAATCTTACTGGAACGTGTCATACGAGCGGCGGACTCGAATTTCAAGCAGCAGTCACCAGGTATTATTGATCAAAACTTTACCTATCATCTGACAGTTTGTTGTCCGGTGTTACCATGGCATCGGCGATCATTCGAATTCGTTTTCCTCTCGTTCGTCTCTTTCTTCCTCGCCCCTTTGCGAAATCACACTTCACCGGAACCTTCAACGGGCGAGGATTTAAACGAGAAACTTTCGCCGTGGAACTCGGCCACGTCGAATCGCCGAAAATTAAGAGAGCCCAGCCATTAGCGCTTGCAACCCTAATTGCCCCTCTTATCAGCGACTTCGACGTGTTGAGGCCAGGGATGGGCAACACCGATGGCTAACTCGTCCATTGAAATCTGTCCCATCGTTTCTTTGTTTTTATTCCCGATTTCTGATCGTAATAAATACCGCTTAATAAAGTTACTGGAATTGTTATTTTAATTATAATTGTACAATAGTTGCTTAATTTTCACGTGGTTATTGTTGACGAAAGAGACGAAGGAGAGTTTATAAAATAAGAATTATAGAAAGACGTAGTAATTTTAAAAAGTGAATTTACATTTAATAAGAACAATGAACAAATATAATAATTACCACGGAACAGACGATCGTCAACCGTATGGTAAAAGATTTTTAGTACAAAACATTTTAAAATTCACAGTGTATATTATAATAATCTACTTATTGTAGCTTAGTTTAATTTTTTATTATAGATATCAAGCTTTCCATTTGTTAAATGTCCACTTATCGATATTACGATACATTTGAGACATTCAGACTAAAAGCACGAAATATTCGATGCAACGATTGGTAGCATTGTGATATCCTGATTTGATTTGCAAATAATAAACTTCTCCATCGTTGCACGATTAATACAGCTTATTGAAATAAATTAATTTCACGAATGCGTGTGGCTTAGTTTACTTTCTCTCTCGATGTCTCGTTACCATAAGGAAGCGCAATAATTGGCCTTGACGAATATAATTTCACTTGCTATACGATTAATTATGTAATTTAAATTACGAACGTAATTTTACCAGAACCATACTAAATATCATTCTATGCCGGTTCCTTTTGGTAAAAAGATTCGGCTTTTACGATTCTACGAATCGAGTTTGTCCATCCCTGTTCCGGTTTCTGGAGAAACGACTGTCTATCGTGCTCGATCGGGACTGGAAAGTTCGACTTGCGAGGCTTGCCAAGAAATTTTCGAGGCCCCGTTTCACGATCGAGCCGTCTCACCGCGATTGATGGACGCTTGATTTGCCCGCGACACGAGAAACGGAATTATAAATTATTTCGCCAACCATTGCCTTGTACAGTTAAGACATGATTTACGTATATCCAGAGAAATGTTATTTTCTAATCGTTTGGCAAGTCGAACGCAAATAAAAAGGACACGGTTGCTTTAACAACGGTAATTAATCAGAAAAAAGCAAGTGATTACCTTCATATAAAAAATAGTATGATTTCGATTATTCGAATTATTCTATGAATAATTGTTATTATTTATTCTCAGTCGATTGTTAATAACGAAATTATATGTATTATACGCGCAATGCTCTTATACAGTCTGTCACACAAGAGCGTGTCTGCGATATCTGCGAAACCTGACACCTAATCAGAATGAGATAAAAAGAATGTAAACAAACGAAAACTTCTCTAATACGCGTTGCTGAATACCTTTCAGTTTCATTTGAAACAGTGAAAGGAACAGAGCTTTTTAATATGAGTGCCGCGTACGCGAAACGTCGAAAATCGTCTGGCATGGGCGAATGAAAACAGAGATCGTGATTGGAGTAATATAATATTCACTGATGAATCTTCGTTTTGGGCATGGTGTCCTATTAGGCGTGCTTGGACTATCCATGGAAGAAGGATGATTCAAAGAAGTGTAAAACACCCTATAAAAGTGCATGTTTGGGGTTGCTTTAACGCACGCGGTTTTGGGACTTTGTGCGTCTTTACAGACAATCTGAATGCACAAAAGATGGTGAAATTGTACCAAAGGGGACTTCTCACATCCGTGAAACGTTGGTTCAACCAAACCGAGGACCAATGGATATTGCAAGAAGACAACGACCCTAAACATCGAAGTCGCATCTGCACCCAATGGAAAGCGAAAAACGCCATCACAGTACTTCCTTGGCCATCGCAGTCCCCTGATGCAAACCCTATCGAAAATGTGTGGTCCCTAATGAAATGCAAGCTGAGAGGAAGACGTATCACAAAAATAAGAACACTTGTACATCACATTCGAAAGATATGGAGGTCGTTACCAGAATCCTACGCTCAAAAATTAGTCGAGAGTATGCCGAAACGATGTCAAGCTATAATCGCTAATGGAGGAGATTGGACACCCTACTAAGTAATAGCGTATTAGTGTTTTAGATGTAGATTCAATTCATATAAATTTTTTTACAAATATATAAATATTTACAGAAATATCGCAGACACGCTCTTGTGTGACAGACTGTATATTACAAACATGATTTTTCACGCAGGTATCGAAAATCGACATCGCAATTGAACATAGAATTTATATATTTCAAGAAAATGGCAAACGATACTTCTTTTACCGCTTTATTAGAGGATTCGTTTTCGGATCATGACAAAAGTAGCGAGGATTATTCGTCTAATTTAAAAATATCCTTTCGAATAATGTTATATTCTCGCGTTACTATTTACACTCTGATGATACAAAACGATTTATTTCTATTAATTATCCTTGACGTAACCATGATCACGATGCTTTGGAGAACCTGACCAAGAGATACGACACGGAGTTGTTGCAACAGGCTCTGCAACGATCTTTATCCTCGTGTTCGGATAATTTGCTCGCCGAGAGAATTTTCAACGAAGTACTTCCTTTCGCCTATCATCTTTTATCCGAGGTAAAGTGAATGATATTACCTTAGAAAGTGATATTAATTCTGTCGCAGTCTTCGAATTTACGTATCTCGATAAGAACGAACGCTTTCAATGACCGAGGAAAATTCTTAGCATGAAATCGAAATTAAAAATTATGATTATCTCGCAATTTCTCCAAACTTAAGAAACGTTTTAAGAATATCGTCACATAAATTCTAGCAAGAATAGTTCAAAGAACGCGACAGAATTAATTAAGAATCTCAAGGGATGCGAACATCGATGGATATTTGGTTCGACCAAGCGTTGCATTCTTTTAAGTTTGTTCTCGTTTGAAGGCTCTGAAGAAAATTGACGAAACGATAAATACAAACGCTGATGGACACACGGTGGAAGATGCGAAACGACAATTGGTCGTGTGTCACGAATTACTGAGTTTGTGGGAGAAATCTATGGAACGCGTTTCGAAACTTTGTAAACCATCTGCCATGGATTTTCAATGCATAGTGGAGAACGTGCTTCTTACGATTCGACTGATATTCGAACATTGTAGAGCAAGGTGAGGTGAATGTTCAGGGACATTCTCAATTATCTTTTCTTTTTTATAATACTGTTATATCAATAACTTAAATTTTTTATTATTATTTGATTTACAGTTTGTCTAGCTAAACATTCGGTAAATTTGTCTGGCTTAATTGCTAAATAACACGCGGATGGCTACCTCAGCTTGATACCATCTTCGAGTGTAACTTAAATAACGTTGCTAAACTGTGGATTTTTATGCGTTTATAAGAAATTTAAAAGCGCAAATTCAAAGTAGAATGCTTGTTGAATAATATTTGTGATAAAAGAAATCTCTGCTTACATTCCATTTCTTTAATTGTATTCATGAAAATATGAATTTGCATAAATATCCATAGTTCAAATATCGTTTAATAATGTTATTCTTAATAAACTAAATAAGAACAGCTGGTAAATATGAATGATATTTTTTCATTTGAAAACTTATCGACTTTTACAGTAAAAAATTGTACGGTACTTTATTCGAGGACGTATCGCAGGAATTAACGAATCTATTTCGCAAAGCGAAAACGATCTTGAATCTATTCCTGGCCACTTTAGAGAACGTAATAGTCTTCGACACGGATACGGAATCGGAAACGGAACTATTGGTAAAAGGTGAGCGATCCTATTACGTCTTAACGATTTTTTAACCCGAACCATCTTTATCTTTATCGAGTACGTCAAGTAGAGGAAAGAAGATACCGTTGCTCTGTTTAATCCATTAATGGCCAACGTTGCTTTAACGAAGTATTCCATTTTCAAATTTTCAAGTTACCAGGCTCTCATATTTTTAGATTATTAGATCATTAGATTTGTAGATTTTCATATTCGTATTGTCCAATAATGTTGCATTTACGTATTTGTTATATGTTATTTCAACGTTTGGTCCAACGAATGGTTTAATCGTTTCACGTATGTACATATCTCGGTATTATTAATTCTTCCCAATTCATTGTTCCAATTAAACTCGATGCTTTTTATTCGTGTGTCTTCTATTAAAAACAGTAATCGATTCCATCGGATTGTTCGTTACCATCTCGCGCGAACTGGATTTGAAAACGTTCGTGGAAACGTCGAAAATATTCGGCAAATTGGCGATTACGAATCAACATCACGTGAAACGAACAAACGTTATGAACGTCACTTTGCAGCTTACCCAATTCACAAAGGATGTATCCTCGATGCTCGTATTTTGCCAGGTACGTTTTAAGACACAAAATTCTACAGTTAGACGAAAAAGTTGTTTTACTTTCTATTATTACTACAAAGTTGATATAATAAAATCGTTGAAATGAACAAAAGTTTGATCCGAACGTGTATTAAAATTTGTAAAACTTCGTTTTTTAATACTTAAAGAATTTAAAAAGAGAGAGAGAAACAGAGATTAGATTATGTTTAAAAATTTATACAGATACACGATGCGTCATATTAATCACACCTATCTATTTGTTGATTGTTTAACAATATAGATCGTATCTGATATTTATTTGTATAGAATTACTTCCTACTTGATCAGTATTTTAAAATTTTTTCTTTTTTTTTTTTTTTTTTTTTTCGTTAGCAGATGTTCTATTTGTGGTTGTGTATTGTGTACTTTAACAATCTCAGATAATTCGCAATAACGCCTTTTCCGTTATCTCAAATAACAAATATCTTTATAAACACAAAATGCTGAACTTGATAGATCTATAAAAATATTTGCTTTTTTCCAAGTTTTTTGTATAATCACCTTTACGTAGGATTCAAATGATCGGGTAGAAGAAAGAACAATAAAAGTTATTGGACATTCGTTAAAAATTTTGGACAGACTGTTTGCAGCCTATTGTTCACACATAAATAACGAAATTCTTCCGTTTGTGATCGAACTTTTGTTAAAGATGCACAGGTATATATATTTTTTTTTATTTGATTTCTCGATTTTTGTGCCTTACGATCAATTAAAGGTTTTTACATCGCTCTTTGCAATCAGGTGTTCTCCTCTGTGTTTACAAAATTCGCAAATTGATAGCAAACTGGTCGATCTAATAAACATTCAAATCTCGAAGGGATCCGAACCATTTTTGAATACCATTTTCAAATCACCCGATTTTAAACAGGTTCGTCGACAAAATCCAATTAACAGATCGGTTTAACGTAGAACGTTCGTATCTTATTCGATATCCCTGAAATATTTTAGGCGTTCTTCGATTACAAAAATCAGGCAAATATCGATCATTTAGGCTACCATCTGTTAACGGTTAATATCATGAAAAAATTAATTTACATGCCATACGAGCAACATTGCAAATGGACATTAGGCGCTGAATCGATCATCGATGTCACGTTAAGCAACATTAATCACTGTAAGTACTACGTTTCGAATCCTATCTTTGGTGTCTATCATTTTTTTTTTTTTTTTTTGTTTCATTATAGAATTTTCAATGAAATAAATCTTATTAACTCGCTTGATCTTTTAATATAAACTTTAAAAGAAACAGATTTTAAAGAATAAGAGAAAACTAACGTTACACATAAAGAATTCTGATATTTTCTAATAATCTTGAAAATTAAATTTTATGTTTGTACTGCTAAACAGTGCAGGAGGAGATTTTCGTGGGTCAGGTGAGATTACCAGGTGTACACGATATTGGAGAAAGATCGAGATCCGCCTCGATATACGAAGCCACGATAGTACCAATTTGTGGACTGATCAGTCAAATTCCTGCAGACGGATTTCACGCTGTCGAGTTGATTTTATTAAAGCATTTATTAAGCAATCAACTTTGGAGTTCTTTGCTTAGTTCGGATATTTGGTGCTTCATCGGCCGGTTTGTAAATCGATCAATAAATGTTCACAGTTGATGTTAAGTTTCGGTCGTTCGTTCTTCGCTTTTGAAGTACAACACTACACCAAATACGTTCTCGATATAGTTTGTCTTGTAATCGAAAAGTGATCATTTAGAAAATTCTATGATATTACAATCCCTGGCCGTCGAATTAAGACCACGTACAAAAATTTCGCGCTTTTAACTACGCAAGACTATGTTATAAATAGTAAATTATTACGCAATATGAACTTAAATCCGTTCATCGAAGAGTACACTCGTATTGTCATAGCGAACAATAAGCAAATTCGTTCGACTTACGTGCCATGAAAAGTATTTAGAATCTGTTGAAATTACTCGTTTACTCGTCTCTGATCATTACGTTACTCGATTTGAAAAAAAAAAAAAAACTCAAGACATGTGGTGAAATAACGAGAACATGGATCAGACAGTACGAGCTATAATATAAAGAGGAAATTTCACGTAAATGTGAAACAAAAGCTATTAAAACGAATACGTATGACATTTTAGCAATTAATAAACGTTATCGTCGCGTATAAGATTCGGCCAAATCTTTCAATTTTGTTAAAAAGCTAAGAGATGTCGGAAACTTTGGGTGGTCGTGATTCGATGATAAGGAATTGCATTTGATCAAGTTAAAACCGATTGTTTCTTCGATGTAAACGCAAACGAATTTTCTGAACATTGCCTGCTTCTTCAACGTAACACTCTGCTTTTCAGTATTGGTTCTTTAGAACTTTGCGCTAGTCACGTGAAATACCTCTTGAACGTTTATGCTGTTTTAACGAGACGTAGTAACAGTCTCGAGATCGTTATGTTGGAAAACTTGATTGGAAGATTGTACAATTTGCTCCCGGAGGAAATGAAGCACACCGTTATAACGGAGCTCGATGATCTGGAAAATCCATGCTGGCTGGCCATCGCACGATTTTTGCCCCCGAAAACAAAAGCCTTCTTGCAGAATCAATTGGCTTGCGTATTAAACGAGATACCGCGCTCATTCACCGAATTACAGCGACAGCCTACTGTACAGAATTGGAACCGTATCGTATGTTATCTTATGTTCAAGGATAGATTACATAATAAAAAGATTTGATAAATTTTCGATCTCGATCTTACGAAAATTTTAACAATCATCTTCCTCGTTAAAAGACAATCCTGATGTCGCTGATCGGAAAACTCAACTACACGGAGGAGAAAAATACCATTAATGTCCTATCCCAAATATGGAACTCGATCGCGAGCACGATCGAAATTTTCGAAGGCAAACAGTTGGATATGTTATCGGAATTTACGTCGAAGCTGTTGAGTGCTACGCAGCCTGAAAAAATTCAAGACGATACTTTCTTCTCGGTATGTACATTTTTCCTCGTTTTCTTTTGCTATATAATTAATTTTTTAAACGATCAGCTCGTGTCTTGACACGTGCACGTTGTCCGATCCAATAAGAACCGATGATCTCCTCACGTCATAGTTTCGCTCAAGGTTTCACAAGTAAAGTAAAAATTCGGACTTTAGATATGATAGTAAAATTTATTGTACGAATCCAACAGAGTAACGGATCAAAGTGTTATAACAAACGGATGTTGAGTGCTGATTTGGGAGGGTTATTATACTAAGGTTTGGTCTCTCTGGAGATCGGGTATCTATCAGCCACGAGTATCCTGTTACTATCTGATTATTGCTTCGACAACTGTAGCATGCAGAATGTTTTATCCATCCTATTATCGTTTCTGAGCGTGAAACATACATAATACAATATAGTGTGAAGTATGGATATGCATACGTTATTAGACAAGAACATAAGTACCAGTGCATGTCCAGCCAGTACCACTACAGTGAATTCCGCCTATGGACTTGTGCACCGAGCCATTAAACTCGTTTGACTGCTATTTATAAACAGAAAATAAGTGATCAACGGCAATGAGAAACAAACCAGGAAATACATATCACATTACAAAACATACTACTGAAAATTATATTTTTAATTTAGTTGCAATTATGGTTCCAATCAACTATTTTCAACTCGTTATTTTTTATTTATTTTTCAATGAAAAATTTTCAATGGAATATTATTTATCTTGAAAGAAAACGTGAAACTTCGAACGCGTGGAACGGTTGCCTGGCTTCCGTCACTCTCTAAAATAAATAGTCTGAAGAAAAAGCGAAGACGCTCGGGATGCTATAGATTAAACTTTCTTCCAGCATTTTTTGTACAATCGTCAACGTAGACAAATTTCGAAAATTATTCTATGCGTACTTTATAAATCCTAACGTTTTATATAAATTTAAGGTTATATTTTTCTGCGATTCGCGTAGTACAGACTGATCCAATACTTTTACATGTTTCATTTATTACGTAATCGATAGAACTCGTACCATCGATGAAATTACTTTACGAAAGTTTATTTTATCGATAAATCACGTGAACCTCATAACAAGTCACAATCTATGCTTTAATGGTATCGTTAACTTACACCATAAATAATCATGTTTAATAATTTCAGATTCTAGAAGCAGTTTTAGCGTCGGTGTTATGTTTCCCGCCACACGTAAAGGCAATAGCGTCGTATTACTTGAGAAACAGTATCGATTCCTTTGATAACTGTGGGATTAAAACGGTTAATGCATTAGCGGAGCTCAATTGTAGACTTTTGGAAGATGAAAATCCATGGGTACGACAGGAAGCTTTCGAATCGTTTGATTATGTAGCTCACATGTGCCCGAACGAGGATCTTGTGACTAAAATGGCAGCCGCGGTTACAAGAAAGTCGTCGTTGAGAGATTCTTTGCCTGCTTATCTTTCCGGCACGATTTATTACGAGCTTCAGGATTTTTCAAATATTCGAGATTATTTGCAACATATGGCGAAACATTCGCAAAATGTTTACCATGTTTGTAACAATTACGAGGATTGTCAAAGGGACCAAAAACTCGCTAAATTTGAAAACGAATCTATCGAAAGTTTCGATGAAAATTCGGCTTTAAATCACCTCGATGAACACGTAAGCAAAATATGTGACGAATTGAATGATATTTTAAAAAATAGTAGTGACATCGCAAATCACGTGATGCAAAGACTACGGTTAATTTGCATGAAGATTTTGGATCTGACTGAATCCAAATAAGTCTTATTCGAATACATTTTATATAATTTGTAATTTTTTATGTCGTAAGAATAAGCGCGCGAAATGATCGAATAAATAAATATAAATACTCTTTTTATTTTCATTAAGAATTCTTCATAATTGTGCAAAGAATAAGAACAATTTAAATAACAATTTAAATAAATACTTATATTGTAGAAAAATTAGGCCTAAGATCATTTTATTTCTTTAATGTTAACTCTTTGCGGACGGGGCCGCTCGACGAGCGAGCGTCGCTGTGACGAGAGGTATTGGCGCGCGCAGTTGAGAAAATATACACGCTGAACGTTTGCGTTATTCATTGTCGAGGCTTGTATTATTTTTATCAATATTTAGTTCCTCATCATTGTCACTATTACTAGAAATATTGAAACGTCTGAGCCGATTCATCGTTGAACAGAGTTCGTTTCTACTGTCTGAAGCACTGTCGTCGTCTTCTATCTTGTCAGGTTCAAAATAATGTTCGTCATCACTACTATCACTATCGAACATGTTCTTTCTGGAACTTTTAGGCATCGTGTATAAGATATTATAAAAAATATATAAATTGTATAAAAAGCTTTCTGATTCATCTGGCAATACCATTGAAAGATTGAAATTCGTTCTGATTCGACCATCATCCTGCATCGCGAATTTACGTTAAACGAAAAATAAGATTTCTAAAGATCTATAATTTTCTTTCATCAAAAACATAATGCTACTGTTTAATTTACTATACCCATGCGTAAATACCCATAAGATTATCGCTTAGGAAAATACATATACGCCAGCTGCTTCAAGATAACTGTCCGGAACAGATTCGGACGACTATATGCCGACACACGTCCGCAAAAGCTTAAATGTATGTATATACAGATATGTAATTTTATAAGAAATTATTGGTCCACTTTATTTTTTTACATATATTACAGTTTATTATATATTAACCACATGCGCTACCAATAAACTCCCGGTTGCGTGTGGCATGCGCTACAATATAATACGTGTTGAGGGGACAAAGTAACCTGTCACCGGGTCTGCGAGTGCAATCTTTTAAGCAGCGCCTCAGCGCGTTGCTAAGGTCTTATATGAAGAGTTTTACACGGATATGAATAGATGCTCACGGCAACAATAGCATTTTATTTATTAATAATCTACTACTGTATGGTAGATTTCAAAATATTTTGGAATATGTAATAACACAAAGTATTCCTTGCACTCCTTAGCCGATGTGCAGCGAACGTCATTTTTAATTCTGCGACAAATGCCAATCGTCGTGGTATACATGCGCTGGCGATTTTAGAACAAAAGCATCTCGACGTGCGTGACACGTCTTTATAGCGGAAGTGATTAAATAGCAAGTTCCAATATTACGGAAATGTCTATGAAATTGTTTTCATATTATGTAACTGTTGCATTAAGTTTGACGTGAATAAGTATACAAGTCTATACTGTGTGACGTTAATAAATAAATGCTACAAGTAAATGCATAATTACATATACATATATGTTTTATCTTAGATATGATGATATCCTACCTGAAATTAGTAAAGTGATCTAGACATCCGAATCAGTTAAGGACTACGATATTATTAAAAAGTAAATTTCAACTGATATCTATTGTCTTATTAAAAAAGAGTGTATATCTCTATCCTTCGGATCGTCTTTCAATCTCGCTGGTTTGCCGATAACAGCGTATAAATCGCGAAGCAAAGCTAAATTTCCGTAGTAGTAACTTCGATAGCGAATTCATCGGTTTTAAATTCAAAGCAATTAGGTTTGTAACAATACGTGTTTAGAACGCTATTCGTGAATTTGCTCCATATTTCAATAGTGATATGTATTTTATTATTAAGTGTGTACCTAACAAGTATAATAATTATATTTTTTAAATCGTATAATATCGATTTCTTTCGATTTATGTCATGTAACTGTTTCTTCCAAAGCTTATAATTTATGATTTTGTTGCAGTAATATTCAATAGGAGGGATTTACATATTACAAATCAAACGTGTTATACATATATTTCCATTGTTTCTTTTTCCAAAAAGAAAAACGCATTAATATATCTTTAAGGTCTTTTTTATTATAATCTTACATAGATTGAGAATGTTTTATTTATTAAAATATTAAATATTAAAATATTTTTATTCGTATATACAGATGCAAAACGCGGAAATGAAGAAGTATCTTCAAAATGATGAAGTATTGAATAAAATAAGTAGCATGTTCATATCGCTACAAATTGATGAGGTAAAGAAAGTTAATAAGCAGTTACTACCGGTACGTTTTCCTGCAAAAAAACTATATAATTAAATATATTGTTCATAATGAGATTATATCAAATATTTAAAAACGTAATAATGACTTAAATTTTCTATTTATATTCATATGTATTATTATAATTTAATTTAATAAATAGGTAATTGAAACGCTAATAAATCATATGAAATCAGAGGATTCACTGTTTGAAAAAATGTACCAAGAAATTATTTTCTGTGGTAGCTTCTATAAAGGTACAAAAATAGAGGCACCAAATGAATTTGATCTCAATATTGCTTTAAGGCTCCCTATCAACTATAATTACATAAATGTAAGGATGTTTTTAGTTAGTTAAGATGGATATTAAATTATGTTTAATTTTATATTAATATATATTTTCTTTCTACTATTTAGTGTTCCTCAGATCGGGCTGGTTTTGTAAGAATATCTATAGAAGATAATGTGCAAGCACGTAATACATATACATATAAAAATCTTACAAATAAAGAAATAAGGTTACAAAATAAACTATAATTATTAAGTATAAAGTATATGAAGGATTTTATTACACTTTTATGTAAAATATTATTGTTTTCTAGACAACTTAACAAATTAATAGATAATAATTTTGTAAATCCAAATACATTTCGTTTCTGGATTAAAGGAATTATAGACAGAGTTATGAACAAGCTACAGAAAGTTGGAGATAGATACAGATTACTAATAAATAATTTTTATGCAGCAAACATTAAAAAAAGTGAAAGTGGGCCTGCAATCACATTAATAGTGAATATTCCATATAAAACTGAGGATATACATGTTGATTTAGCACCATCCTTACCGTTTAATATATATGTTATTGAAAAATATATTCCAAAATTTTATGAACTTAAAGGGGTTTGTGTATTTATCACAGTATTTTATTTAAATAAAGGCACCTATCTCATAAATATTTTTTTTTTTTTAGTATCGATATAATAAATGGTTTGCAATTCCAGTACCAGTACGTACTGATTGTAATAATAGTGATTCTAATTTGGCATCCCTTTATTGGAGAACTGCTTTTAGTCTTCAAGAAAATGAAGTCCTTGCAAGATATGGTCGTGTAAAACAAGTTATACGTTTACTGAAGGTTGCTTAACAAAGTATTTAAACTTAGTATGATTACAATATTTCTAACATCATTGTATTTTTTAGAAATTAAGAAATACACAAAACCTGAAGAGTATAGCAAGCTATTACATAGAAACTACATGTTTAAACAAACTGACAGAAATAGATACGAGCATCGATAGAATATCTTTGACATATTTGTTTTTTGAAGTAATATAAACCATATTGAATCAATACACACATAAAATTTATAAAGTATTACATGTTTCCATATAAATTATTGCTGTGTTTAGATGCTTAGAGAATTACAACGTGTTTGTGAGCAAAGAAAGCTAGACTATTATTGGAATAAAGAGTACAACTTATTATCCAGAATTGGCGAGATGGAAATGTATAACATAGCTCAACGTTTAAAACACATCATTAAAGATATTGAAAAGAATACAACGGATAAATATATATTGGCCAAATATATTCGTAAGTTATGTTGTTTAAAATGTGTTAAATTATATTAAAATAGATATTTGTTTCATGCGACTTCCTAGTGTATAACTTGATACAAATAAGTGGATTTTGTCCCACATGAATATGTAAAACATTTTCTTTGCAAATTCTTTGCTAAAACATTTACAAAGATAGCGTTTAAAGAAATAGGTAATGATTATTCATAATGATAATGTCCTGCTAGTCTGTATCAAATTTAAAGCTATTATTTTTTACATTACAGTAAAATCGGAGGAATTGTTGTCACTAAAGAATAACATAACTAAGCCAGGTATATATTAATTATCATAATAAAACAATAATTACAATAATTATGCACTGTACTAATTACGTCATTATATATGTATTATAGACAACATAATTCCATATGACGAGAGAAACAATGATACAGACCAAACAAATTCGGGTGGTTGTGTAATTCTCTAATTTTATTGCCTAAATTTGTTGTAATAAAATATTACATATATATATTCTTATTATAATATATATATATAAATTTTTTATTTTTATTTTTATTATAGTAAAATTATAACAACTATACTTTAACTTAGCTAATTCCGGATTGATCAAGAGTAAATAAGATGCTTCATTTTAGAAAAAAGCAAATTTGGAAATATATTCTGCGCGTTTATCAGACCAGTTCGTAATTAAACACGTTTACACTTTGTTTTCTTAAAAATGAAGTCTTAAATGAAAAAAGTTTATTTTACATTTTTTACTTATTTTCACATGTATAATAACCTTCTATTGATTGCTTGCTCATACCTAGTGAGTACTTAGCCAAGTTAAAGTATACTTGACAAATTTTCAATTTCGATTTTCTCAGAGACAAAGTGTCATATGAAAAAATTTTATCCTATCTAATTCGACTTATTTTTTCACGTAGATATTCAACTAAAATAACTATCCCTAAGTTAAGAAAACATACTGAAGAAATCAATGTTTGTAGTGTGAAAAAACCTCTTTGTAATAAACGAACTCTAATATATGATAAGGTATTATTATTATTATTATTATTACTATTATTATTATTATTATCATCATTATTATTATTATATACATATGTATATTCTACTATTATAAAAGAATTTTTAGATGTTTTATAAATTCTTATGTACACATTGTAAAATAAATTTCTAAATTTATAGTTACATTTATCACTTCCAAAATTTGTAATATATTTACTAAAATTTATATTTTGAACTATTTTCAGAAGATAAAATAGATTTTGATATAATCCAATATATGTACACATTTAATAGATATATTTCCTTAAGTGGAATCATAAACAGAATACTATCAAAAAAAAAAAAAAAAAAAAATATGTTACTCTTTCAACAAATATGTTTTATTTGCTTGTATAATTAGTTAAAGGTACTGCATTGCAATCTGTCCATTCTAGGAAGAAATTTCTTAATTTGATAGCACAGCGAATCATGGTAAGACAATCACCTTCTGCACTATGTGCATCTTCAGGGTTATTACCAAACATATGTTTATAAATACTACCCAATTTAAAATTAATGGGCCGACTATTTGTAAAATCTAATTGTCTTCTTACATTACTTCCTCTTCTATCCTGAAAATTTTCATCACAGTGTTGTAATTTTATAATTTGATTCTCAGGTGTCTTTTCATTGATTTTTTGTATTTTTTTACAGTAACTAGTTTGTGGAGTGTTAAATACACTATCCAAATGAACTGTTGTTTCTTTAAACTTAGTTGGAGTGTTATTTTTGTCATGATCATTAAGATTTGCATCCATAATAGAATCTAATGCATCAGATAAAATCTTATCATAACCATCATTCAATAAAATACTAACGTCTGTACAGTTGGGACTACTAGCAATAGGTTGTACAATATTCATTTCTTGTATTAGATTTTGCTTACAGGAGAAAAATTCTTTGACTAGATGCATCATGTCAATGCTTAAAACATTTTCACTGAAATTCTTTAAAGAGACAAATTAAATTATTCATGAATTTGTAAAATTATATTACGATATAATATTACATATACCTTCTCAATATTTTTGAATTCTGATAAAAATATTGGATAGTCATAATTAATTCCATTATAAGCTATAAAACAAGTTGGTGCTGCTAATCGATTTATAAAATTCACTACTAAGTTATATATGTCACTGTTGAAACATGGAAATTCTTCTAAATTTTCATTGGATAAACCTATAATAATGTAAGTTTTATTTATATAAAAATTGAAAAATATAGCAGTTTGTTTAAGGTAAAATAAAAATTGTTTGCTAAAAATAATTAAATGTTAGATACCTGTCAATTTTTGAATATTCTTTGGAATAGGTACATTTGGATATATCGGTAAAACAAGTTTCTGTAAAATTCTTGGTAAAATATTTGTAGTATCGCATATAGCAGTTCTTGATACTGCAATTAATGACATTTCTGTGATTTTTGGCATATAATTCTTCGTAATTAATCCAGTTGTTTCCAAATCAAAAAATATAAATGTTTTTATCATTTTTAAAAAGCTTTAATAAGATCAATTAAAGTAGATGTGCAATTGGACTCCTATTTCGGAAATGAAATTTATGTTAACTACAAAATTAATAATTAATTCACTAACTTGTAATGTTATCTTTGCGGTAACCTTTTAAATCATAACATGCATTAAAATACACATAACCATGCTAAGTATTGGGTTGCCAACTTAGTGATTACGGATTCTGTCATTAAGTGGTAATGACAAAACTCGCAATCACTTAGTTGACATCCCAATAGTATAACGTATAGTAGTATAATAATAGTAATATAGTAGTAATATAATATAATAATAATAGTAGTATAATAATAGTAATATATTTAGTCTATAAATTAGTATATGAAATGTTAGAATATTTACTCATGTCTATTATTATCTGTTATCATATCGTGTGGAAATTAATTATTACTATTAAATAAGTTCAATTTTCAACATTATTATGTTGTTTATCAAATGCATACGTGTACTTTTTTTAAGCGTTTACTGTGTATATGAACTTAGTATTTTTTCATGTTCATAAGAATTAGTTACATGTAGAAGCTGCAATATTATGTTATTTCTATATGTTACTTTTCTTACAGTATTTGTACAGTATTTGCAGTAGAATAAAAAATTCGTACTTTTTGTAATATAGGTATTTTTTATTACATAATATATGTATGTACATACAGAGAGGATGCGATGTTGGATAAAACATATGAGAGTTAAAGCTCCCTCAACGTGATAATATCAAACTAATCCTGGTATACGATAACAATAAGTATAAATTCATTTACCATTGCTAATTTCAGATATATAAATTAGCATACATATAAAATCTTCCTTTCGTTTAAAATGGAAAGTATATAGTTAATTGAAATACGTACTATGATACCGTTGATCACGATGTCCACGGATTTAATGAACATCGATGGCAATATAAAAAGAGTGCAAAAAGAAACTTTGACACCATACAAAATAGCAACTGTCATTTTGATTAAAGAATATTGCAATGAAACAACCAAAGGTAATTTACTATCTTCATAGACATCATAATCTAAATTTATTATAAATATTGTATTACTGTATTATTAATGTTATTATTAATACTAATATTTTGTTCCAGCAATTGTGGAAAGACGCGATTTTTGTTTAGTCGCTTTGAAATTGATTCAAGTAAGCATTAATAAAATGATTTTATTTAATATATTTTTTATACACTAAATAAAGTAAAATGTTCTATACACAGACAAACACACACACACACATTCATATATATACTATTATAAAGGGTTAATATTTAATTTTATTGGAGTATATTAAATAATAAATGTTTTTATCTTTTTTGTTAGTCCCCTGACATGGATCTTAATACACTTTTGAATATATTACATTCCCCTGAATATATTTTACATCGGTTTGCACATCATATGGAAGTGCAATTGAATATGTTAAGAGGGAAAGGGGTTGAAGGATTATTAGATTTATTTGATAATGTTGGACGTCTTACGAAACCATCATTGGATCATTCACTTTCTTTACCTGCCCTAAATAAAAATTCTGTGCTTGGACTATATATAAGGAGAGTTATAATTTTTTTTGAAAAATTACCTTTTGATCAAGTTGTAGCTCTTTATGAAGCTTTGAAAAAATACTTGGATAAAAGAATTAATACGTTTGATGGTTCTGATATATCTGCAGCTTCTAAAACAGAAGATTCATATACAAATGAGTATGTGTTCATTATATTCATAAACTGTAATTTTGTTATGTTATATATATGTATTTTGTTATAATTTCTCTGTATTTTGGAAGAATTAAAACAACTTGGGGTGGAAGACAAGCTGAATTGCTTGTTGCACAACAAGCACATACTATACAAACAGATGAACATAAAGCAATGTCTCCTGCAGAACTGCAAGTTCTTGTACGAGAACTTTTAAGTTGTAGTCCTTATTATGCAGAGGCTGTGAGTATCTTGTAGTAAGAACATATTTTATTTATATATATATTTTAAAAGATGCAGTTAAATATCTTTTTGTATTTCTTACTTTCTCATAATCTTTAATATGTTTCAGCATTATTTAAGTTATTTAAACTGTTTAAGGGTCAATGAATACTGTGGAGCTATAGATAGTCTTTATCACTGCTTTGATAGATTAGCACCTTTGGAAAACCGTTCTGCACCTGAAGATAAATCTCGCATTTTCAGATATGCAGCTTTAAATCTAGCAGTTTTACATGCTCAATTTAATCATAAGTGCGTTTTTATATAAATTTTAAAATTAAGAATTTTGTATGCAATTCACGTTGTCATTTCATTCTCATTTAAGGGAAGTAGCACAAGCTGCTTTGAAAGAAGCTGTCATGATGGCTCAAGAAGCTGGAGACAATGTCTGTTTACAATTAGCACATGCTTGGATGTATCATTTAACTATCGAACAAAAGTAAGTTAAAATCTCTTAACTTGCATTGATATATATTTATCACCATATTTGTAATATAATTTAGGGGACCACTGATAGAAAGGTCAGTTGGCAAGGCAAGTATGTTAGGAATAACTCACACAACCGGATTAGGTCTTATTGCCTATGCTCATAATTCTGCTTTAGAAGCTAAGAGTCCATCACAAGTGTTTGAGGTATTTCTTTAATTCAGTTGTATTCAATGTGTGTTCTAATGCTTATTCAATGCAATTAAATTGTTCTTAATATTTAATTGCAGACTCTGATGAAATCCGATGTCTTAAATTGTCAACATTCTATGGTAGATTTAATGTCAATGACATATGCCGAAAAATCTGCGTTATGGGCATACTACGGTAAAACTGAGATGTCTTCAGTCTGTGCTCAGTTATTACTTTTACATAATACAGGAGATAAAAAACAGCATATGTTTAATGGACCATCTACTTGCCAGGCTGTCATTAATATCGCGAATATCTTAGTAGAATTTGGAGAATATTTTTTGGTTGACATCGTACTTGCTCATGCTAAGGAGAGGTTTCCTAATGAACCTTGTAATAAGGTACCATTTAAAAATTAACCCTTTGCGGACGGGGCCGCTCGACGAGCGAGCGTCGCTGTGACGAGAGGTATTGGCGCGCGCAGTTGAGAAAATATACACGTTGAACGTTTGCGTTATTCATTGTCGAGGCTTGTATTATTTTTATCAATATTTAGTTCCTCATCATTGTCACTATTACTAGAAATATTGAAACGTCTGAGCCGATTCATTGTTAAACAGAGTTCGTTTCTACTGTCTGAAGCACTGTCGTCGTCTTCTATCTTGTCAGGTTCAAAATAATATTCGTCATCAGTACTATCACTATCGAACATGTTCTTTCTGGAACTTTTAGGCATCGTGTATAAGATATTATAAAAAATATATAAATTGTATAAAAAGCTTTCTGATTCATCTGGCAATGCCATTGAAAGATTGAAATTCGTTCTGATTCGACCATCATCCTGCATCGCGAATTTACGTTAAACGGAAAATAAGATTTCTAAAGATCTATAATTTTCTTTCATCAAAAACATAATTGTTACGTTCTGTTTAGTAGCCGACGAGAAGGTAGCGTCAACTGACGTTTAATGCAACTGGCAATAGCTCTACTTTCGGTTAACCTGCTAGTGCGAGAATACTAGCACGGGAAAGGATTAAAGTTGTTCGAAAGTAGATTATCGATTTAAAATGTTTCATTTAAATCTTACTCAATTGATAATTGACTGACGAGTATGAAATTCTTCGACTGACAGGTGATGATTCTTCGGTAGACAGATGATAACTAATTCTTCAATAGACGATAACCAAACGGTAAATATTCTCAAAATCAAACTCGAACTTGAACTCCAAAACTAATACTCCAAAACTACTGCTGACTTCTCTGGGTCGCTATATTTATACCCGTCGGAGATGAAAAAACGTCAGAGTTTTTTTTTTGAAAATGTTTGGGAAGATCCCCAACATTTGTTCCACCGTCGATTTTGTTTACAATTTAAATCATCATAATATCATTATAAGAACATAGTATAAGAACGTAATTAGATGAATTTTCGCAAGATATGGTTTTTAGCGGCTTTAACTACCTTTCACTTCAAATATTGTAAACACGGTTTCGAATAAATGTTTTAATTATTTCAATTTGAAGGAATTTATCAATTTTACTTTCGCGCCACGGATCGCGCGGGTCGCGGGACGTGACAATAATACTGTTTAGTTCACTATACCCATTCGTAAATACGCATAAGATTATCGCTTAGAAAAATAGACATACGCCAGCCACTTCAAGATACTGTCTGGAACTGTGAACAGATTCTAGCGGCTATATGCTGACACGCGTCCGCAACGATAAAAAGACTGGACGGCTATTTGCCGACACTCGTCCGCAAAGGGTTAATGTTGTACTTAACCGAATGAATCATATAACGAAGTTTGAATGTTATTTGTTTCATAGATATGGAAGTTAAGTGAGCAACTTTATGTGTTTATGCAATTAATGAGACAAGAAAAGTGGAGTGAGGCTGAAGCAATAGCGTCAAATATTTCAAGTTTAGATCCTTTGGAATCTAAATTTAGGTATAGCGATATGTCAAAATATGTCATTTTATTATGCAGGGTCTGTATTGTCTTTAAAAATTTGAATGTTTAGGTTAGCGGAAGTTTGTTTGGAAAAAGGGGATTATCCAAAAGCTTTAGAATGTATCGATAGAATTGGCAAAGAAGAGCAATTAACACCTCAAAATAAAATAAGAACTATGATTTTATTAAGTCAAATAATGTGCGCTTCTGTTTCACCAGAGAGTGGGATTGTAGGAGTGAATTCTTTGGTACTTCTAAATACAGCTCTAGAACTTGCAGTAAAAAATCATTTATCTTATTATAAAGCATTGATAAAAATGCATCTTGCAAACATTCAGGTAATTAGATTAATTAATACATATTTTCATTAATTTAAAGATATTGAGGATATTGATTACATTACAAATGTTATAGATATTATGAGTATTATATTGATCTTTTATTAACGTTCCAGTTAATAATGGGTATGCCAACTTTAGCACTAAACTTAGTAGAAGAAGCAATTACACAAATTTTAGCGCATGGAGGATATTATGATCAAGGTAGAGCGTTTGTTTTATATACGAAATGTTTAGTTGCTACTGCTCCAACGTGTGACAAGATGCGGAAGGAAGTAATCTTAAAAGCTATTAAAGCACTTTCAAAGGCGAAAAATTATTTTACGAAAGTCGAAGCATATGGAAGACTAAGAATTACATTATGTTTAGAATCTTTACTATGTCACGAGATAGATCTGAAAACTGAACGAAATCAATGTGCTTTTGAATTTCGCCAACTAGATCAACAGCTTCTTACAAAATTAGATAATTTGTCTTTATATTGAAAACCAAAATGCAGAAAAAGAAAATAAGGACAAATATGTAGAATTGGAAAACTTCTACATTTGTATTAAGAAACAAAATATTCAAATATACAGTATTTTCTTAAAAATCCTGCATTATTATTTATCATTAGATATGTGTATTAGGAAACAAATACTAAGGTATTGATACCAATAAAACTCTTATAATTAGATTCATAAAATTACATTTTGTAAAATACAACTTACGTGAAATGTTCTGAAGATATGGAAATATGTTGTAAAATAAGGATAAGGGGAAATGAATAGTCGAACAATGACAAGTATACAATAGAAACATTTATTTATAGAATCCGCTGCGAAGCTACAACGGAATTTTTGATATTCTAAGGTTTCTTACCTACTCCTCGTGTAGGAGTTAGGTATAATCCATACGAGTTATCTTCATTCTGTTTGTTATCCGATAGCATTTTTTTTTTTTTTTTTTTTTTTTTTGAAGAATCAACTCGCATGAATCACATAGTAAGTGCACACAGGACACAAATAGGTGAATGGTGACACATGAAAATCGCAGGGGTGAATTTTTATCAAAACCCCAGAAACTTCCAACGAGTCGTCGAAGATATTAGATGATGCTTTTGTCGAGGAAAATTTGGATGTATATAAGTGATAGATTACATCCGATATAACACGTTGAGAAACACTCATACACGTTTGAATTCTATCGACAATAGTTCTTGTGAGCAATTTTTATCTTATCCAAGTATCTCTTATTTTTTGAAAGCATTTTGTTTTGTATAACAATATTCTCCTCTCTATAATACTAACAGCAAGATTCACTTTGCGAATATGCTTTTTCTTTGCGTCATTTTGTTAAAACAGATATGTTTTCCTTATGAAACCTTTTTCATTTCACCAACTACAATAATGTTTTTCAAATAAACCCGCGATTCTTTCAGATATGGGTTTGCTCATTTTAATTCCTCAAATTATTAACGCTAAAGTGCACGTATTTTTGGTGCAACGAAGGGGGGAAGACATATGAAGATACACAGCCGGGTTCACACATAATATTTTTTTCTTTTACAGTACGAGAATGACATGGTTTAGAAGATTTCTATATTGTCACAATATGTTCTCTTTATTTGCTTCGGTGTACCGATTTACGCATAATTGATCGTTTTGCTTGGCATTTCAAAAATCATTCTTTACAAGAATTTCATGCAATTTGGTACTTCTAGTACGTCAAAAACATTATCTAGAAGTATGATTTTTTTAATTATAACTGATCAATTTGAAACTAAATTCTTTTTCATTAAATTATTTAGTAGTGTTTTTAAACATACGTCGGAGGTATATATGTATATATACTCGCACGTATACAATATCAAATTGTAGGATTTAGCCTGGTTTTCGAGAAAACTTACTTTCTTGAAGAACACAGCGCTCTATAACTCTTCGAACGACAATGAAAATTCTAAATTCTCCCAGTGATGTACACAATTCTTCGAATTAACAGCTTTTGTATCGTAAAAATATAAAGTGGAGAAAAATCTGTTTACACTTTATTCAAAGATTGCATATTAGAATACACGTATTTCTTTTTATAATAAATTTTACAATGCGTTGCTATTACTCCTATGAAAAATAGCATTGTTACCTTGTATATGTCTGTTCTGAAACATATGTACGAGATACCAAAATATGGTTGTTATAAATGTTTAAAATACAGACGATTTTATAATCAGTTTTCCTCTACTTAAAACTTAAGCCTTAAATTATTGTTGACACATACATTGGTAATTTAGAACGTGAATTTCGTAATGCTTAATGGTTATTTTAACGTTAACGATAATAAAATAAATATTATGATAAAAACACGATCGTCGTATTTTCTTAATCGTTCGAATAATTATAAATATGGCGAATTAATAGTTTCGGAGAGGCTCGTTGAAAAATAATAATGTTCCGTGTTTGTGCTTTCAAGCAAAAGAAATCTACAGCCCAGCAAATTAGACGTTCGAAGCTGTGTATTTCGTTCGAGGTAGGTTCTTCATTTTTTATTTTTTCTCTTGTTCAATTGTTATCTTGATTGAGCATCTAAAAAGGGGCAGATTTTGTAGGCGGGCAAGAATCAAGCAATGAGAAGCTCTCTCTATTTCTCTCTTTTGGATCGCTCGTTCTGCTAGGACTTCTCCGGTTTCGATGCGACTCAGCTCGTCTTGTCGAGCATAGGACGGCAAGGTGCTCGTGGAGAAGTAATTCGCACACCATCCAGAAACTATAGAAGGATACGATAGAACGATCAAATCTCCATGACCGTTTGCACGGAGTTGATATCGAGCGCACAACTGCCGGTTGTGTCGGGAGAATCCTGAAGATATTCTTCGGAAGGCGTCATACCGGCTGTTCTCATGTCGTCCCTCACTTTCTCCACCTGAAACGAATAATACGCACGTACAGTTTTTTCTCTTTAAAAAAAATCGCTAGTCTACGCAAGATATCATTCTCATAAAAAAGTTTTACTTTTGTCCTAAGTTTTCGTAAAACAAAAATATTTCTACCTTTTCCTAGAGAAAATGGTCTTTCAGAAGAGAAGTGTTTGTTTCTCCGTTCAATACCTTTATTTTGTTTATATCCTTCGTTTGATAATCGATTGATCGAAAGTTAATTGAAACTCTTGTGGAACTCTTGTGAAACGTCTTGCTTAAAATTTATTCGATTTTCAGAATCAAAAAATTAAACAACAGACTACACTGTTTTTATTTTCGTGTCGTATAAGGAACAATTGGGATGCTCGTGGTGTAGCAACCTGGCAGAAAGATTCGAATTTAGATTTGAACGCGTTCCAACCTTTTGAAGGACTCTCAGCAAGTTCAGTCCGGCGACTTTCTTTAAGTCGTACACATTCCAGTTCCCACTTCGAAGAAGTTCGGCGAACAGTTCCGGATACTTTGAGACATCCTCCAGTCCTCTGGGTGTCCTGTCAACAGAATCGATTCCTTGTAACAAGTCGTGCCCGAGTTTGATTACGATCAAACTGGAAATGGATAGTTGCAACGTTGATCTTTGCGACTTTTCCTATTTTACAATACGCGTATCAAAATGTCCAATTTATTTCAAGTAATGTATAATAATTATAGAGATGAAAATGAATAGAGAGGAATAGCACTTTTTATATCGTAATTTTTTACGGTTATTAACGAACGTTTGATGGATTTTTATATACACGAGGATTCTAATAATTCGAAGAGACGAGGAATTCGTATAAGATTCATCTGCTCGTTTTACAAAATTTATAAACTTTGAGTTATGGCGGCACGCGACGACGGAACTTTCCGATGGCTTCGCGACACTTGGCAACAATGTATTTCGCCAACGCGAAGTGCCTAATGAGCCATCAATATCCCAACGGTCCTTCCGCCGAATATTCGAGAAGAAGAAGTGCGTGGCAACGGTCGCGGATGCCTAACAAACGCGTGGAAAGTGGGGATATTGAGTGGCGACAAAAAGAAAGAAAAGATTCATTCCGTTTCGAACAACGAAGTGCGAAGGGTCTACCGTAACAGTGAAGTAAACACATTCGAGAAGCGTGATTGTTAATTATCGATCGTTAATCGTTGATTGTTGATTGTTGACTGTTAATTGTTTAATAAACCCTTTTTGTTGAACATCAAAGTATTTCTTGGGGCACTTACATCCAACTCCACCTCAGAGTGAAACTTTGATCATTGGATATACCCGTTTGTATCCGTACAATCTATTCCATTAGATAATTATTCAAACGACTCTACTTCTCTCATGAATAATCCCCGTTCTAATTAACATCAAGAGTTACTAAATCGATGCAATGTATAAATAAAAGGAACATTTGTCCAAGCACTGTTGTCCCACGTTCGTTCTATCAGTTTATATCCAGTAATAACAGACATTAATCACAAAGATTTACATTCAAACGCATTAAATTACAGCTTATCTTTCCCACCATGAATCCAAATAAGTTAAACAACCCGTAATTCTTTCCGACGTGTACCTCAAACTCCATCCTCTTGCTCTCTGTATTTTTCTTTTTTATTTTTCTTTTTTCGATCATCGATAACCCGCTGTAACGGACCACCAAGCATCCATCTCGTAATAGAATATCGAAAGGAAAAAAGGAAAGTCTATGGTCTTGTAATTAGATTTACAGTGCCATTAATTCTCCGTTCATCGGTTTACGATAACTTGCACAAACACGATGAATTACCCGACACGAGCCGGTAAATGTGTTCACAGGAAGGTTTACGCTGCCGCACCCTTGTGACTATAAATCTTTTCGACCAACGCCGCCGCATCGAAAAGCTTAATTAGAACCGTGCGTACTCTCTTGATTAAACTTATGGAATATCAAATTGGACCCACGATTCACGATGTTTCCTATTCGGATATTACACCGACTCTGGTGTCCATTTGTAAAAATGACTCATAATCGGACCGTATTTTTGTAAAGGCAAAATAATGGAACAGAAAGTAAGAAGAAACTCGTTTCATCTACTGAGCTATGCCAGGTGTTAGACTTTGAGTATTCTATGTACATTTGTGTGTTACGAACATTCTGTGCATTTTTGCACATTTACATCCGCAAAGATCCACCGGTTGCTTATAACGAAAATGACTTTTTCTTCGTGTTTATCTTTTTCCAGGCGAGTAGAAGAGTACCGTAGAACTTTTTATGAGTTTTTCTAGACAGATATGTACGTTGGGAATGAGTCATATTTGACGATATAAACAATCTTTTGTTTCACATACATGTTTAATTGTATTGCGGTTATATGTATATATATAAATTGTTTACATTATATACTTAATGACATTTATTCGTTTATTACCATCTGAGGCTTCTACGTGTATTATATCTAACATACGTGTATTGTTTTAGGAAACGCTATTATCATCAAACACAACTAATACGTAAAAGTTCCAAGTAACAACTGCAGAAATTGTATACATCGTATATTTAATGATAGTTATTCGTTTATTACCATCTGAGGCTTCTACGTGTATTATATCTAACATACGTGTACTGTTTTAGGGAACGTTATTATCATCGAACACAACTAATACGTAAAAGTTCCAACTAACAACTACAGGAATTGTATACATTATATATTTAATGACATTTATTCGTTTATTACCATCTGAGGCTTCTACGTGTATTATATCTAACATACGTGTACTGTTTTAGGGAACGTTATTATCATCGAACACAACTAATACGTAAAAGTTCCAACTAACAACTACAGGAATTGTATACATTATATATTTAATGACATTTATTCGTTTATTACCATCTGAGGCTTCTACGTGTTATATATCTTACATGTGTGTACTGTTTTAGGAAACGTTATTATCATCAAACACAACTAATACGTAAAAGTTCCAACTAACAACTACAGGAATTGTATACATTATATATTTAATGACAATTATTCGTTTATTACCATCTGAGGCTTCTACGTGTTATATATCTTACATGTGTGTACTGTTTTAGGAAACGTTATTATCATCGAACACAGCTAGTGCATAAAAGTTCCAAGTAGCAACTACAGGAATTGTATATATCGTATATTTAATGACAATTATTCGTTTATTACCATCTGAGGCTTCTACGTGTATTATATCTAACATACGTGTACTGTTTTAGGAAACGCTATTATCATCAAACACAACTAATACGTAAAAGTTCCAACTAACAACTACAGGAATTGTATACATTATATATTTAATGACATTTATTCGTTTATTACCATCTGAGGCTTCTACGTGTATTATATCTAACATAAGTGTACTGTTTTAGGAAACGTTATTATCATCGAACACAACTAATACGTAAAAGTTCCAAGGCACAACTGCAGAAATTGGAAAGTTTCGAAAGGTTTCGCGATTGCGTATTCTATCGTGCATATGTATATGGATTTGCGCGATAGAACGTGTTAAAGAAAAAAATGTACCTACTTGTTGATACCATCGAAGTCGCCACCGACACCGATGTGGTCCACGCCAATTAGATTTTTAATGTAGTAAATGTGCTCGGCGACGTCGGAGACGGTCGCCTGAGAGCCACATTTCACGAAGTAATTATAAAACGTCACCATCACTAATCCACCGTTAGCAGCCTACAAATGAAATTCCATTTTATATCGCATCGTTCGATAAAATCGCTCGAAGTTTCGATCGTACTTCTTATAAAAAACTTATCCGAGCTTTAATTCCATACGTTCGTGTATCGTCATTCAAAAATTTAAAATAGCGGACAAAATTTTTAGGATGCGACGGAATTTAGAAATTGAAAGGTTCGAAAGATCGCGTGTTGAAGTTTGGAAACTCGAATGTTTGGAAATTTGGCTACCTGAACGTTCGAAAGTTTGAACTTTAAGCAAATTTAGATGGCTGGATATTTACAAATTTCAATGTTCGAAGATTCGAGCGTTTGAAAACTTAGAAACCTAAAGATTTGACGCGTTCGGTGAATTTTCCAGGCTTCGAAGACTCGAGTACTTGGAAAATTGAAAACTTGAAAATTTGAAGATCTGGCGACTGGAATCGTTCACCTGAAACAAATAACAAATAGCTTTCGGATCGACGAAAAGTTCGATTATTCTGCTCCAAGTCTGAAATCTTGATCGTGCCTTGTATTAACCGCAGATTCTGACCGCAACTATCGTCACGCATTCCTCGATCAAATCCACCGCAATGTTCTCGCGTAACCGCATTTCGTGTCCATCGTACGTACCTGTGTTTCCTCTTTTGGGCAACTGTTGTACTGTACCCTAGAAAACTGTCGCGAACGAACCTAAATGCTGGTCCAGAATGTTACGAATCTTATTTTAAAGAACGATCTTTCTTATTTTCCAATATAGTTAACGAATGAACGTTGTTTTATTCGAGAGGAAAGAATTTATCGACGGTATTGTTTAACATCGTAAAGTAAATGTAGTAAAGTGAAACTCAACAGATTCTATATAATGGATTCTTTTCTAAAATTTCTTTCCACGATTCAGAAACCTTATAACGATCGCCGACTTGAATAAATCGTAAATTCTTCTTCTCTGATATTTTCTACAGATTTAGCTATGTAATGCTTATTCTCCTTGATCAGAGAATTGCAAAGGATATTACTGACTTTTAACACGTTCGTCGCCCAGCGTGATTCGGCTAAGTTTCCTGCGGGGCCCAAATCCCACCGCCGGTACGCAGAACGTAAATAGAGCGACAAGCAGGAATTCATCGTTTATCGCCTTCGATTCATTGTTTATCCCCTTCGATTCATTGTAAAGAAAAGATTATTTATTTCTGAAATGGAGAAAGCGATAAGCTATCTGCTAGAGTATTCCGAGGGATCTCATGGCAAATATCTCGGATCTTTCATTTAGTCGAGAAGCATACTTGTAAGACGTACATCGGTGATTTTTTCCTCCTCAAAATGATCAGTAAACAGCGTGAAAATATATTTGAAAGCGAGGAGAGTAGCGATGACGGTCTGTAACTATTTTTCGACGTGCCCAAAATCACCCCAAATGTGTTTGGAATGTTTTAACGAATACCATACGATATAGGATAATGTAATATATTATCCAGAATATACAGTCTGTCACACAAGAGCGTGTCTGCGATATTTCTGTAAATATTTATATATTCGTAAAAAAATTTATATGAATTGAATCTACATCTAAAACACTAATACGCTATTATTTAGTAGGGTGTCCAATCTCCTCCATTAGCGATTATAGCTTGACATCGTTTCGGCATACTCTCGACTAATTTTTGAGCGTAGGATTCTGGTAACGACCTCCATATCTTTCGAATGTGATGTACAAGTGTTCTTATTTTTGTGATACGTCTTCCTCTCAGCTTGCATTTCATTAGGGACCACACATTTTCGATAGGGTTTGCATCAGGGGACTGCGATGGCCAAGGAAGTACAATCACGATCTCTGTTTTCATTCGCCCATGCCAGACGATTTTCGACGTTTCGCGTACGCGGCACTCATATTAAAAAGCTCTGTTCCTTTCACTGTTTCAAATGAAACTGAAAGGTATTCAGCAACGCGTATTAGAGAAGTTTTCGTTTGTTTACATTCTTTTTATCTCATTCTGATTAGGTGTCAGGTTTCGCAGATATCGCAGACACGCTCTTGTGTGACAGACTGTAAATTAATAAAAAGTATGGTAAAATGTGTTTTTAATATTTTTATGCTGTATATCCTATATATAATATCGTATATTTAATTAACTCGAACAAGAAGAGCGTCACCATCCTTTGGTGACGGGGCCCCTGTCACGTAAAATAAAAAAGGAGTTTAAGAAAAAAAGAAACTTTATTTTCTGGTTTGCAATACACTTTCGAGCTCTAGGTGTGACTGTACAAGACTGACTTTTTAATTACGATCGGAGGAGAGCTAGTGATGGGTGTGTCTAGCGCATGAGATCACTGGATTTGTTCATGACATCTTCAGTTAGGAAAGTGAGGATAGTAGACATTGTTTCTCATTGGCCAATAAGATGACTGGTAGACTAGAAAGGGTCTTAGCCGCCCTCGAGAGAAGGTTGATAGTGGGAGGCATCGTACGTGCGAAAAACTATCTTTCCCGTAATAGACGATAAACCTTAGTATAGTTGTTAAACAGATGCTCGTAGGATCTTAGCCAGAATTTCCTAAGGTTTATGACGGGTCCTTGAGGTTATTGAGGGTACGCGACAAGGATGTGCGGACATCTGGCTGCCATCCTGCCCGCGGTGTGTAACCCATTCCAGGTGGAAAGTCGGATTTCGTCTATGACACCCCCACGGAAGTATACCCGTCGCATAGATATGTGCGACGTGGCCGATGAACGTGTGAAGAGAACCGAAGATCTTTTGTAACCATCGAGCAACGGAACAGCACTTGTGAAATGCCGATCTCGGACAGTTTCAAGCTTTGTAACGAGATAACTCTCTTGTCAAGCTAAACCAATACGTTTACACAGGTTTCTATGTCGAAACATCGTTTAATAATGTTCACTGTGTAATTTCTTAGAATATTTAAAAAATTCATCTCATTTATCGTAAAATAACTTTTGCTTGATTTCCATTGTATTATTATTATTATATATTATTTTCATTATTTCATTTTATATTATTATTATATTATTATTATTATTATATTATTATTATATTATTATTATTATATTATTATTATTATTATATTATTATTATTATTATTATTATATTATTATTATATTATTATTATTATTATATTATTATTATTATTATTATTATATTATTATTATTATTATTATATATTATTTTCATTATTTCATTTTATATTAAACATATACCGTGTCTATTAGTCTATTTAATAGCGATAAAATACATCTATGTATGTTTATGTTTCAAGGACGTGTATAGGTATGTATTTTACCGTGTTTCACGACTACAAAATTAAATTTTCTATTCTTTTCCAAGCACGAGTTACAAAGTACGAGGCAACGAAATCCGATTAGAAATACGCAGAATGGAAGAGTTAAATTTATAAAAATTGTCGTTACAATTTCATCTTGCTGTATTCCGAGTTCAATTTTTGTAAAACGAAGCATTCTCCTACGCTGGTTCCGCATGTATCTATGAAAAAACGAGAATACGATTTTCCTTCTATGACAGAGGAAAGGATAAATTGTTTTGAAAAAAAATGTCAAACACTGCGTAGGTATCAAGTTGATGATGTATAGGTAAGAATTAAAAGTTCTTTCGGGTGGTTTTACAGTTACGAAACGCAGCGTAGGATTCTAACGAGACGAGGAAAAATCTGCCACTCGAGGGGATTCGAGGAAGAAAATTGCGGTTTGTGGAAAGATACGAAGCCAATGAGGGACAAGGGAACAGATAAATCCGTTAATTTCTCGCCCTACTAATTTGTCGTTTAACGAGGGAACGCGAAGAGGTTTCCTATAATGGAGCAGAAAACCCGACAATAGCCGGTGGTGAATGTTTCGTGTCACTGGGAAACCAGCTGCACAGATAATCGTCTATCCTCTGGAGAGGAAGAAGAACGACCTGGTGCGAGAGAAAGCGCGAGAACCGTCACTTTTCTTTTCGATTCGATGAAACTTATTTCGCAACAAATCTACGTACATCGTTAACAGATGCTCGAACAGGACTTTTATTTGACAAACGTTTTACAAGCTATCGTATAGCAGAGAATATTTTTCCGCTATGTACAGCGCTACGAACAATTATAAACTCAAACAGAATTTCTTATATTATTGTAGCGGCTGTCGCGCGTTCAAGAAGGCCACCCACCCACTCGGCTGCCTTTTTCTCAAATTTAATACCAAAGCTCCCGCGTATCTTTCCCTTATGAAATTTGAATTTAATTTTCGTCCTGCTCCTGAGAATGTATCTTTCCGTTATCCTTTTCCCTTCTCGAGGGAGCATCGGTAATTTTAACAATTTGAATATAATTAGGTTTATTTTTTTATTCATTCCGATATATTAATCTTCTCCAACGAAATTTTTATCTTAGATTTAATTTAATTAAACGGGAAAACAGTCGAATAACGTGGCTTCTGCTTACCAGCTGCCTTAAAATGTCGTCGGGAACGTTCCTCGAGGAATTACAAATAGCGAAGGCCGAGGAGTGAGAAAAAATGACGGGTGCTTTGCTGGCTCTTAAAGCGTCCCTCATGGTTGCCCTCGCTGTATGACTAAGGTCTATCAGCATTCCCAGCCTATTCATTTCCTGAACTACTGTTTTCCCGAACGCCGTTAGACCGCCTCCTAAAACAAACGAGAACTTAACTTTCTCCCTTTCTCTACTTACTGTTGAAACATTTGTCTCGCTGACACAACGAAACTTGGAATTTTTCATTTTCCGATCGTGTTATGCTATTACTATATTTTTTTATAGCTTATATAATATAGTATGATAACATAGTAACGAGTATAATAAAGATTACATCATATACTATGTTTCATTGGATATTTTTAATTTCATTATCATTTCAGTGTGAAAAATGTTGAAGTGATTACTTTGAGGAAAATTCTACACTGGAGAATACACTGTTACGAAGAGAATAGAATTTAGTGAAAAAAATGGAAAATAAAGAGAGGTGCATATTATCGTGTCCTTGAATATAAATTTTCTTTTGGGTTACAAGGTCTAGAAACAAAAGTGCTATAGGTAGCTTTCTATCGTTGTTTCTTGTAGCATTCAGCTAGAGCTACACGCCAAGATTAACTTTTTGGTAATATCCTTTGTCATAAATATATGAACGTACTCCCTATCATCCTTCTTCTATGGTATTGTAACACTGAAAGAATGAGGATCTGGATCAGCATACACTATACCTGTACTTATACTTATTTCTATTACATTTCTATTTATTTTTCTATTACAAATGCATCCACTCGTTCCTTTATCAATCAACCTCAACACTATATTGTACTTTATTAATTATTCAACATTTGTGTGAAATTAATTATCACTAGCAGCAATATCACTTGCAAATCATATTGCCTTTAACTGTATATTCTATGTGTTCTTACCAGTTAAGTTATGTTCTACCAGTCAACCTCAACACAAAATAAAGTTCCATTGCAAATATTTTTGTATCTAGATTGTTATATACTTATAAAAAATTTCAAGGCACGAAAGTGTAGAGAACGCGTGTAAAGTGCAGAAATATATAAAATACTCCAAGTATAGTACTCGTAATAACATTTATCAGGCAAAGTTAATTTCTGTTTATTTCTCACTTTTTTTTTTTTTTAAATTACGTTCTTAAAAAGGTGAATTTACTTAAATATTCACAGTTTATCTATAATACTCACCATCCTCCTCTTCGTCCTCTACCGACGAACTTTTCGCCCACGGTGTGTTACAAGTGTGCGTGAGCGTGAGATACCGTACACCCAATTGATACAGTGTTCTTAAAACAGCTAAACTACTTCCTAGGCTATGTCCACCTTCCACCCCGATCAATGAAGCTATCCTGCCTCTTTCGTGAGCATCTAGAATCTCTGAAAATTAAATCAGTATCACCTGTACAATCTCGTTTGTAGACATAGTATTGAATTATGTGCCGGGCAAACGTTTCTTAATCGTTTGAATTATTTATTTCCTCGGCCTTGCCCTTTCTAAGTGTTAACTTAGACTGTTAACCAACTTTTAAGTGTTAACACTTAGCCAACCGAATAGGGAGATCTCCCCGTTTGGTCACGCAGCGATGTTCTTCACAGAGGGGAGATCTGCCTTTTTCACTTTAGCAACGCGTTTTTTCTTTTTTGTTGTTGTTGTTGTTGTTATCAGTTGTTGTTTACCTGGAATTGTTCCCAATTAATCGCGCCATTTCTGCTTTTATAAAGTACAGTATATAATAAAATACATCAATCTAGTGGTGTTAAAATTAATTAAAAAGTTACACTATCAGTTATGACTAAATGAAGTTATAATCGAACCATACCACACTGTAAAAAAATATTAAAATGCATTGTGAATTCTTAATTTCACATTCAAGTCGTGTTATTTATCTTTAGTCACCTTCAATGTCTTTAATTTTACCTATACTTTTTTATACTTTTAATTTGATGTTTTGTATAAACAATATGCGAAATTTTTAAATAAAATCATTACCACAAAATATAATTGACCGCTTAAATAATTTTTAGACCTTTGTTTTTAAAGCAGTGAATATTAGTCCTCGATACTTGGAAAAATGCGCGGTGGAAACGTACAGCTCGCTGTTGGTTAAGTGTTAACTCAGTGCTCATCGCGTTTGTTATATTCTCTTTCGAAGAAAACAAAGGAAAATACCTATTTAACATAGTGTATGTCTAGCCGGACAAATTGTAGAGTATAAATTAAATAATAATAATAAAAAAAAAACATAGTGCGAGGCCAAATGTAAAGACAAATCTTTCTTGCTAATCATCGTAGTCACTTATCTCTACTATTTCCTTTTCTTCTTTAGTTTCGCGCTTATCACGCCTATTATATTTTTCTTCCTTTTTAACAATTCGTCTGCTTAAGAAACAGAGGGTAGTCAGGGAGCGGTAGAGTTCAGATCTCTGGCTGTTTCGGATAATCGTGAAAGATACTCACCCGTTGAAGATGCAGCGAACTGCATGTGTTGCGAGTACTTCTCTATGAGCCTCTTAATGAGGTCCACCTGCTCCAGAGTCAGCTGGACCGCGTTGAGATGCTGCGACTCGCACGGCACGTAAGCAGCCCAAAACTGTGAACAAGGTACGAGCCGGATTATTCTTTGGTTAATTAGGAACAGCAGAGAAAGAAAGGGAGAAATATCGTCGAGGCTGAATATACTTGCAAGGAACGTAGGTATGCGAAAAATGAACGAAACTTTTCTCTTTTGAGAAAGTCAAAACTGCGTGTTTTCGGCACGATATCTCCTTTAGAATCTTCCACGATATTTCTAATTTCGTTTCTTCACACGTTTTTAGAACAAAGTAATTCGTTGTTTGAAAGACACGTAGTGGATGATGTTGATGTATTATGTCGCTATTATTTTCCTATTTTTGGATGTAATATCTCAGCAATTTCGCTGATACTCTCAGTATTTCAATTTTTATATTTTAAGGTCTTTGTATTTCATTAATATTTTAGTATTGTAGAAATACTTTAATTCAATTGCTTTCTACTACGCCTTGCGTTTTAGCGTATCACGTTTCTTTGGCTTCTCGATACCATATACTTTTTAATTTTCTTCGTTCTCCTTTCATTTAGTCGTTCAAAAAGCGATTTATATTTTTATATCGATTTTTATATCGTTCGATGATTAACTTGCAAGATCGAGAATATTTTGATAAATTTTTGAATTACGTACATTCCATACGTTGCCTCTTTTATCACGTAATCCATTATATCAGTCAGCTGAGAAAGTTGGGTGAACAGAGTTCGCAACACATTCAACTAAAACGTCTGATGATCGATGTGGAACGTTGCTCGAATTTTGGTTCATTATTACAGTTTAATAAGATCGTTGTCCATTATTGTACTCCAATTTATTACGTATTACTTTATTCTGCAAAACTGTGACAAATTTTATGAGGGTGGTTCTACGCTCGTGATTCATCGTACCGCAAATATGGTATCACGTAGCGTCCATAAATAATCGTCTGCATGAAAATTCGTTGTAACTTGCGGTTAATCGGGCCACAAAGATTGCAACGATATAGTTATAGCAACTGGCGAGGTTCAATTTCGAATAAAAATGAAAATACGAATATGTGAATTTCCCTTTGTGTCTCGTCGTATCCATGTAGTATCGTTTTTCTTGTGATAATTCAGGAGATCGATTCTGAAGTCTGAAAATCGAGTTTATTGTGAAAATACTGAAATAAAATACAGGAGTAAACAACAATTAATATCGATCCATAACAATAAATTACATAAACAATAAATAACAAGTTTTGTGCAATGTCTACCTGAAAATCGAGAATCGATTTTCAACGTCCTCAGCTACCGATCTTTCTCCGTCGATCTTCGATATTTTGACGTTGCTCTCTGTGCGTCCGTTTGGGAACTGAGTGTCTCTCAAAACAAAAGAAGGTCGCTCTGTCCGTGAAACAAAGGAAGTCGTGCTATTCGTAAACAGAAAGTGTCCCTATCACACGTGAACTCTAGAGAGTTTACATACATCCATTTTCTAATTTAATTCGATTTCAAATTTATAATTGTTGGAGTACAACGATATTACACACATAGGCACAAATACTTTTATACAGACACCTACACAGGCATTTGAACAGGACACTTACACAGGTCATACTCGTTACTGTTTAGAGAGTGGGGTTCAAAATATTTAAGGGATTATGGGTCCTACAGTTAAAATTTACAGAATCCATAAATTCTTTACCCGCATACTATGTTAATTATACCATATCACTCACTTATATTTTAAATACATTTTGTTACGCCACGAGGCTTAGTATAGATCGTATTTCTAACCGTCGCTCGCGGTTCAACAGCGTCGCAGACAGATCGTCTTATCTGCCCGACGAGGAGCATACAATGTATCGATGAACGCATAGTTGTAACCAAGCAGCGAGTTCTAGAAACGTCGATTTTTGACCGTTACTGCATACACATAAAGGTGGCACGCATGATCATAGGGCAAACGGTGGCGTGATCCGAGCGTAGTGGGGGTCGTCTCTCCGAGAAAATAAAGAAATGATCTAAGGACGATCAGTCTCATTTGAAGATTCAAACGGTATACATCGAGAGGTCTAACGATTGAAATTAAAGTCGCCTAGTCTAACGAATTCAGTGAGAGATATCGTAAAGTCGGGTTGAATTTCTGTAACGCATTAACTGTATTCATCGCTAAACAATTTGTGACGTCTTTATTATTACATCATTTATTGTTAAATATAGCTATATTAACCTGTTAACACAGTGTTAAATTCATTAAACCACTTCTGTCATCTTAACCGAAGCAGGGGAACTACTAATTCGCGGCGTCGATTATACGAATCGTAGCGAGAATTTACGCCTCTCGCTGACGCGTTTCCTCGCGGACGCGTCTCTCTGCGAACGGTCGTAACACATTTGGTTCCACAGTTCTGTTTAATAAATATCACCTAATATTATTTTAACATAAACATCGTGTCTTGCACAGATTATTTATCTTAACTTTAAGATTAAATTCTAACAATAATTATTTTCAGAATTCTTTGAACGTAACGAAAAAACGAGACGATAAATCGTAACGAATACCAAAGAATTTTTACGACGACGCAACTTCCTAAGCCTGAAATTTCAGTGACTGTGAAACTTTGAAAGTAGCGACCGATTATTTACAGTTTTATTGGTTTCACAATTTTTAGATTCATTTCTATAATAAGACTGGGCAATGCGTGATATAACATTTTTCACGCGTTCTTTGAAATATCGATTTCCTCTCAGGTTCGATATTTTCGTTGTTTTCGAACAACGCAACGAGCAATGAATTTTTATCGACGAGCGGAAGTTCCGGATTATAAATAATAAGTAATAAATAAATAGCAGGTGAAACTCTGTTGCTTTCGTTAAATAATTAAACGAATCGAATCGAGACTTTTGACACGCATATCGAAGTTAAAAAACAGTTCGATAATTTATCTCCGCCTCTGTTTATTTTTACTTTTATTTTCATTTTAATTATTCGTAGTCGAAATTCGTCTCGTCCGGGAAAGTAGAAAATTATTTTTCGCGACAGAATAAATTGAATTTGCAGAAAATTGAAGACGAGAGGCTGTCGAGTGTAAGACAGAAAATGCAAAGCTGAAAGGAGGAACATCGAAAAAGAAAATTGTTGCGTTGTGGTTACGCAATATACGGAAGATGAGGTACTAGAACATAGAACATTTTTTCATTTTCCGTTTTCTCTTACGTATATAGTCTTCGCCTGGGAGCGGAGATTGCTTTCCTTTATGGTTCCTTGTGGCGAACTTTTGTTTTCCTTAGAGAAAAACAAGTGCAGCCGGAAACGAATGGATTACACGTTCGTTGAAACTTATTTTCTGATTCAATTTTCGTAATACTCTTAAATCAGCATAGATGAACTCGTAAGAAAATAAGAAATTCGTTCAGCGATGTTAAGGGGCTGTCCTGAATTAGAATGTTCTAAAACAGTGTTTCCTTGTGATTTTTTTTAGAAGGGAAAGAAGGAAATGAAGTTATTGAATTTTGAGGTATGGTTTTATATATATTTAACGAATACAAAAAATTTTTTTTAAAGTAAAAAGAAAAAATTATAACAGATTTCTAAGCCTGTTTCATGCGATACAGTCTTCAATCGGCGAGAGAGATCCACTTCATAATTCTTGACTGAAACAAAATCCAAAAAAGGATTAAATTATTATATATTTTTCTTCTGGGTGAACTAAACAAAGGCAGGAAAAAATGTATTAAAAAAAAAAAAAAATAAACTTTAAGGTGCTATAACAATTATTTAAATAAACTTTTTCCTGCCTTTATTTAGTTCACCCAGAAGAAAAATATATAATAATTTAATCCTTTTTTGATTTTTTGTTTCGGTCAAGAGTTGGATCCGTGGTGATGAGAGTTACAAATTAACTATCTAGTTATCTTAATTATAATACGCTATTGCGATTAGTTCGCGTTAAACAACTATCGTTTCCTGTTTAACCAACATCTATTTAATCCATTTATTGTAAATAAACTAATTGTAGTAAAGATCCTACACTAATATATTGCAGTTTACCAGACTCCGGCAAACCTGCTTTATCCTAACGTTATTATTCTCCACAGTTGATCGTTCGTGTTGTCTCCTAAAGCGCAAACTATCTTCAACAGAGTGGAAAACTAAACCACGAAACATCGTACAATCTCGTTCTCTAAATTTCATCGTACGTTTCATAGGTGGGGACACGCGTCGCGATTCCGCTGACGATTCTCAGGATCGTTGGTTGCTGCGACGAATGCTCGGCTGGGTGGCGCGGTAATGGCATATCCAGAGCGAACGTGGCAAAAGGAGAAGAGGAAAAACGAGAAACAGCCGAGTAGGAAGAAAGCCAACCGGCTAGGTAGCTGCTACGTAAAAAGAAGCAGTCAGAAAACCTGGAGAACCGGTAACGAGCTTGCGGTGGAAAACGCTGGCGCAACGCGCAGAGAGGAATGATATCGGGCTTGCTCGTGTTTGTGCAACGTAATATCGGGCCGTTTTCTGTTTCGCCAGCTAGCGCACACTATCGTTGCCGTGTGTTTCATTATGTGTGTCGCGTTACAGGGTTACCTTGGCGAAGAAAGCAACGTTTTCTGTGTCATCTCGCGGCAGCCTTGTCTTTCTTAATATTGCCGCTCCCGGGGATATCCGGCTCGCTGCGCTGAAACGTTGCTTGCCGGATTTGAAACTGCTCTCACCGAACGACGAATATCGCGTCGACCATCTTTCCGATTTCTGCCCTTTGCACGCTGTCTCGCGCGAAATTCCAAACGTTCTATGCTAACGTACGCTGTCGTTCGTAAACATCGCACGGCCATAATTTCGTGGGTTTGTATGAACGATACCAAATGTTAGTAATTAATGGAGAAAGAAATAGGTAGAAGCGTATTTCTGATTTTCATCTTCTGCGTATTCCTGCTCGTATGAAACTGCAAGCGTTTTCTATTTACACCGACGTTCCTTTTTGCCCACGATACGCGATATGAAATTTAATTAGAATTAATCAGGATAGTTCTTCTGTCTTGTTTTGTTGTCTGTGATGCTGTCTTGTTTGTTTTCTGTGATGTTTTGTATGTTTCTGCGTAGTTTGATATTCAAACGAGTCGAGAACAACGTATTCCTTAAATGGTAATGCTCTTTGTTACATAATGGGATTTAAAAATAAATAAACTTTATCGCGACATAAATATTGTACGACAGCTAACAAGAATAAGAACAACGTCCGAGTCTCCTAGTTTATAATTTTGCGAACGAATTATACTGTATCATAAATAAACAAGCGTTTATATTTACTTTAGAGCCGTGATACACAGGTATTTTCAAGAAATTTTAAAAGAAACCGTACAATTGTCCGTTTTTATTTGTTCTTTTTTCGTTATTTAATTTTTGTTTTGTCAGTTTACGAAAGATGTTGAAAAACGAAGGTACTTCGTATGTTATAAATAATCGTATTCGCACGAATATGTAAAAATGTGTCGATATATCCTGTGTATATTTCCTTTTATTAATAGTGAATGACGAACCAAAGAAAATTTGTGTCTTAGAGGAAACTGGATATTTGGAGAAAATATCTTCTTCTGTTATCAATGCGATCCAGCTGAAAGTTTCCTTTCTTTTTGTGTAATACAGCAATATTCTCGAGATAGCTTTTATTATACCTGGTAGTAATTACTGAAGGTGTTACTTTTTATTTTCGTACAGCTTTTAAGCTCTGAAAGGTTTTAAAACGTAGGCAAACGAGACTGGAAAAGACTTTCACGGTAATCCAATGGTAAGCAGGATATAGAAGTTATTCTCTTCAATCGACATGGAAGGTTATTTGCAACGCTGTTTCATCGTAATGGTTCCTCTGTTAGAGCGAAATTAGTTCAATGGGATTTAATGAAGTGGACATACAGATTCTGGTAAACGGTTTTGCAATTAAGTATTCCGGATGCGGTTCTTTTCATTGTTCTTTTCAGTGTTCCTCTTTCCATTATGAATTTTCCGGTATAGTGTAGGTTAACATTTCATCGGCAACTTTTCCTTTGACGTTATACGTGTCAGTAGCGTTTTATTCAATCTTTTAAATATTCATTTTGCAAATTTTAATCATCCATTAAGCACAGAAAGCGTAATTACTTTAATTGGCAGAATAACTTTATATACAGAGAAAATCTACTTTAGTTCTGAGATTAATATTCTCTGAGAAAAGGGCACATATTGCAATAAATAAATATAATATATGGAACCAAACATATGGCACGTGACAATTTCTCTAAATTTTGCTCTTTTGTTATTGTGTTTGTCATTCTATTACATGCTGTATGTTCCATCCAAAGATATTATTAAAAAAACACTACTAGAATATAAAAATATACATTTATTCTTTCAATTTTTGTAAATTTCTCATCAACGACAAATGGAATATTTTTATATAACTAGCAAGATTTAATAACAATTCCTCCTTCATAAGTGATCCATTGCACCATCCTTGTATCCTATCAGCAGCATTGTGTTTGTCATTCTATTACATGCTGTATGTTCCATCCAAAGATATTATTAATAGACACTACTAGAATATAAAAATATACATTTATTCTTTCAATTTTTGTAAATTTCTCATCAACGACAAATGGAATATTTTTATATAACTAGCAAGATTTAATAACAATTCCTCCTCTATAAGTGATCCATTGCAACATCCTTATATCCTATGTATGTGTTGTATCCAGCAGCATTGTGTTTATCATCCTACTACATGCTATATGTTTCATCTAAAGATATTATTAATAGACACTACTAGAATATAAAAATATACATTTATTCTTTCAATTTTTGTAAATTTCTCATCAACGACAAATGGAATATTTTTATATAACTAGCAAGATTTAATAACAATTTCTCCTCTATAAGTGATCCATTGCAGCATCCTTGTGTCCTATCAGCAGCATTGTGTTTGTCATCCTACTACTTGCTATATGTTCCATCCAAAGATATTAAAAAAGCACTACTAGAATATAAAAATATACATTTATTCTTTCAATTTTTGTAAATTTCTCATCAACGACAAATGGAATATTTTTATATAACTAGCAAGATTTAATGACAATTCCTCCTCTATAAGTGATCCATTGCAGCATCCTTGTGTCCTATCAGCAGCATTGTGTTTGTCATCCTACTACATGCTATATGTTCCATCCAAAGATATCATTAAAAAAACACTACTAGAATATAAAAATATAATTTATTCTTTCAATTTGTGTAAATTACATAAAAACTGTTAAACCTCATCAACGACAAATGGAATTCCTGCTTTATAAATGATTTATTGCAACATCCGTACGTTCCAATGTTTTTGGATATAAAACATATAAATAATTCCTCCTAAATAAAAGATAACTTAAATTTAATCAAATATTAAACTATCAAAATTTTATATTAATATTTTATATTCTATTAGATTGTCCGGAAAGTGTCTTTCTTTCGTAAACGTGTTTTTTACAACATTACACCTTCGTACAAACTTGAAACCAAGTCCGTGAAATGTCACGTTGTTTATCTCAACAGAACAAAATAGATCGTAATTCGACAAAATAATATAAAAAAACGTTGTGCGCCTATTATTTCCTCATAAAACGAAAGAAACTTCTCGGACAACCTAATATATATATAAAAATCTTACATCCCATTATTTTATATTTTATAACGTACCAATCCAACATACGCTGTCACAAAACTTAGTTAAGATTAGAAAACGATCAAACGACTAACAATAAACGCCGCACGATTGCAGATTTTCGTGCCATAGTGTATACGAACCACCTGTTCTCTTCAACTACGAAACGTTCTGTTTGCTATCGCACTTTCGGTCGAATAAGTTGAACACGCGAAAGGTCGAATGTCCTGCCGCTTGCACCGCAAGTCACGATCGAGCTTATAAACGTGCTTCAAGCGCTTCAGATTCAACGACTGATCGATACGTTAAATCTGTTTGGTTCGCCATATCTTTGATATTCTGTCCCGATAAATCGCCTCGATACCAAAGGATTATGCTTGTTTTACGGAACCACATCCTCGGCGCAAATAATCCGATCAGAATTTTTGTTTGACGTCGGTGATCCCTGTTTAGAGGATCAGCCAACTCGAGGGAGAAAAAACGTTGAAGCTATCGCGAGATATAGGGGAGATATCGGCGATAATAAGCTACAGTTTGCCAAAAGAGGGTTGTTTTATAGGCTGGATTAAGGTCGGGGGATAAACTTCTTGTACGATTACGTATTTTACTAATCTTCTTCGCGAATCTTATTTTTCCCCATCTATGGGCGTATCGAAGATGAGAATTAACGTTAGAATTACCACATCAGTGAAATTGATTGGTTTTACAACTTTATTTTTAAATTCCTATTGCGTGTTATATTTTTTTCTCCAATGATGTAATGACTTTCGAAACGATAACTAAAAGAATAATATAACGAGTTTTATTTTGTTTTTTATGTATTCAAACTGAAAATAATTTCGTATCAAGACTACTTATACCAATACCAGTCAAAATGGTACTTGCCAAAGCGTAAAAGGGTCCTGCAATCTGTTTATCGAACTCCAATCAACCAGTTTTCTCGTTTTCTACAATTTGCCACACGTTTTTCAAATTTTGACTGCGTATCATTCGATATGATGATATCAGTTATCAGGAGAATTCCGGATCAATCGCTAGATGCTAAAACACTGGCAATACCACAGGTTCTACAATTTTATAAATATGTCAACTCTCGTTTAGGGATTCCAGATGGATTAATAATATCAAAAATGTGCTACATAACATGGAATTGCTTCTGTAAGAAAGTAATAAATCAATAAATATAAAAATATTCTTTTGTTACTTATTTTTTAAAGTCAGTCATTTTGGCCAGTTCTAGTAGTTCTAGTGTTAAACATTGTCGATACGTTTCTCTTAAACCGCTTCAGAATTCGATACATAAATGTAGTAACGTACAAATGTGTTTTGTTTTATCTAGAGCAAGGACAAGAAAGGATGGTTTATTCAGAGTTAAGTTCAAGTTTATTCGTACAAGCAATACTCAACACAAAGCTGACTACAAATATCGCCGTACGTCTTAACACTCGGCTTCCAACTTTTCAACTGCTCAACTCAAACTGCTACACTTAACTGCTACATTCAACGGACTCTACTCAAGTGACTCTCCGCAACTCACTCTACTCAACTGCCTAACGTCTTCTGCCTGTTCTCCAGATGTGCCTGACCCATTCCCAGATAGATCCCCTTCAATTACCCCAATATTGTAAAGGGCCACAGGTATGACCCATTGTCAGGCACGTCCCTTTTCCCGATACTACAAACATGTAGTAACTCACCAATGTGTGTATTGTCTAGAGCAAGGACAAGAAAGGATGGTTTATTCAGAGTTAAGTTCAAGTTTATTCGTACAAGCAATACTCAAAACAAAACTGACTACAATATCGTCGTATGTCTTAACACTCGGCTTCCAACTTCTCAACTGCTCTACTCAAACTGCTACACTTAACTGCTACATTCAACGGACTCTACTCAACTGACTCTCCGCAACTCACTCTACTCAACTGCCTAACGTCTTCTGCCTGTTCTCCAGATGTGCCTGACCCATTCCCAGGTAGATCCCCTTCAATTATCCCAATGTTTGTAAAGGGCCACAGGTATGACCCATTGTCAAGTACGTCCTTTTTCCTGATGCTACATAAATATGTGATACACAAATGTTACACAAAAGTTTCAATTTCTCGTAATTTTACTAATCGATAGCAGGAAATATTTCTGTCTAACGTCTCATTTCCATAGAATTCGTTTCGTACAACGCGAGATACGTACACAGAGGAAATTTGGTATTTGCAAAGACACGATAAATGTCGTTGTGATAAAAATAGTACGAAGGGTACATGGGTAACATTTTTGAACAGATACGGACAAGTCGATAAAACTGGCGCGTGTAATCGTCAAATTTTCTAGCAATGCTTTCTTACTCGACAAGCTTCTCATTTCCAAATTATCAATTGAACGAAGAAGATTCTCCTATTCCGATAGAAAGACTTTCAACGTGTAATGCAAGCAGCGATATCGAAATAGCTAATACACGAACTTAAGTATTAAAATATTGAAATTTACAATCTTCTAGTTTCATAGGAAGACAGTAAATACAATTTTTAATTATTAATTCATCGTTGAATTGTTACTTTAGCCGAACTCTAATCAAATTTAACATACAGTCGGTATAAATCAAGTATCAAAGTGTACATATTCGTTTGCAACAAATGTCTTCTCTAATTTCTATATACATTTTCAGATTGGTTATAAATATTACCAATACAATCCTGATTATCTGTCTCGTTACAATGCTAATAAAATTTTTTAATGTTTTATACAGCACATACGATATGAACGTAAAAGTTTTGTATGGTAAGCGTTCAACTGCCATCGAAACTGTGTGCAAGCAAAATCGTTCGCGTGAGACGGAGGAAGTTTGGAAAAACCGTTCTGCACCGAGGCAGATCGGCCCTGCAAAGAGGCTGCTGATTAATTACAACGTTCCTTCTAGTTGTCCAAATAAACAACTAAACGAATTTCATGGGGTGAGTAGCCAGCTTGTTTTATTATTCCCTTCTTTTGCCTACGTTTCACATAAGTTTTCCAGTTCACAGAGAAATATGCGCGAACGTGCTAAGAAAATATTTCTCCTTTAATTTTCCTTAATTCCTTGATTACGTGGCTGTAAGCATGTTGCTGGGTAAATCTGTACGCTTGTACACAACGTGTACGCGTGTTTGTGCACCATGGTCGAGCGTGACGAGTTTCCAAGGCTTTGTGACGTTAATCGATGCATTCAACTTGTCCCAGACGAGTAACCCGAAGTAACCCCTGTGTTTAACTATATGGTAAACACCGATTTATTCTTGAGACACCTTGCTATTTTTAAGCTTTGGTATTTTTAAGTATGGAGCAAGGGAATTGGTTGATCGGATAATAGAAGAGTCGAACATTAAACGTAAATTCTCTTCCCTATTCGTTTATCGGATATTTTTGTTCATATTTATTTGTTTAGATATTTATTTATTTATTTACTGCTTCGAGAATTTAATTCTCGAGTGTTTTTTTTTTTCAGATAATTAACTCGAGAGAAGTGAACAGAAACGAAGGTTTGAGTGGATTTGCGAAGACGAAGGGAGACAGACGATCATCCTTATCGCGCGTCTTTTTAATTCCATCTTGTTGAAGTGGTCACAACTTTTAAGAAAGCTCTACATCTAGTTTTAGTTTTCTTAAGCTTTAAAGCCACCGACAGCGACAGACAAAAGATTGGGGCGAAGGCAAAACCATAAACAGTAGACAGGCGACGTTGGCTTCAGGTTTTTTTTTTTTCAATTATAGAGTAACACTGCTAGCGTGCGGATCTGGACCAGCTCGTATATTGTATTCCTTCTTTGTATTTACACTTCAGCTTAAAATATATGTCGGGTTATCATTAGAGTTAGGGGCGCGTAACGAATCTTTCTTTGGATTAGACATTGTTGTTATGCACGAGCGAAGATATTTATTAGTCCAATTATGATTGTGACGGAATTTGACAAGTAACCGTGGTAATTAGATACTCGGAATGTGAATGGCAATGATCTTAGACTCAATAACGAATCCACGGTCAGCGGGATGACAAATGCGATAATGAACTTGACACACGTGTTCCCTGTACTAGTCGAACTTATCGGATTCATTCTCAGTCCAAGTGGAACTGCCCTTATATACTCCTCTTCGTATCTCTCTGTATCCCTCAGGTCAAGTCCTGTTTTTAATGAGAGTAATTTAATTACTTCATACCTCTGTTAGGTACACGTTCCTCCCATGACCGTGGACCTACGTTCAGTGACCCATTATGTCACTTCGAGCCCAAACCCGCTGATGTCACGTCGGAGACACAACAGATCGCGAAATTAACGGATCGCCGGTGATTTCCTCGCGTCGCGGTTCGAACGAAATGATTCTTTCACGAATAGGATAAAGAAACTAGAATTCCGTATGCGACAATGACGTTTATTGCAGAAATCCAACTGAGTGACGGTTACAAAATTGTGGTTTGGAATATCAGAACAGACTGACTCGAGATGTTACAACGAACTGTTTTAGCGCTGGTTTTTGGAAGGTCCTTCTACCGAGGGTCTAGTCCCTTTGGAGGGGGCTTTGTTATTGTTTTAACAGATGTGACATGCGGGGTGTTCGGTCGAGCTGGTTACTGAGCGGGTGGTCTTCTTAAGTGTGTGACACTGTCATAAATCACGGATAATCATAATTGACTTAGCTCATGAACAGCTATTTCTCGGTTTTATCGTTTAAGTACGGCTATAATAAAAAGTCTGGACCAAAGTATTTGGGACTTTCTCAAACATTCCGAAAGGAAGGCTCCGATGTGTTTTCATCTCCGACATATTATTGCACCCATAACCACCTCAGACACACGAGACTGTTACAAAATGATACAAAATTTCACGTGCTTGGACCTAACTAATTAGGTCTGTTTTTCGAATACCATAATAGACGCAATGGTGTGCAAATATCTTTCGTAGCCACCGTAGTTATTAACCACCGTCGATGGATAATCGGGCTATTCGTAATTAAGATAATTACCTGACCGCCGACCATGCCTTGACGTAGCCTGACCAAGTCAGTTTGACTCCAGGCGCTCTTGCTCCAAGGCGCGACCTGTCGTAGATCTTTGTCGAAATCGAATTCGGCCAGTTGGTTGTGAACGAAGTTTCTAATGTTCCAGGGCAGGTCATTGTGGCCGTCGATCAAAGGCACCTCGGAAAGAACCTGCCGCACGGTCTCCAACCTTTCCTTGGGCGATGTCAGGTGTGCAGTCTCGCCATCGGCTGGTCGTGGGCCAACTTTCCCGACCCAGCTTCCGATTGACAGTATGATCACGGTTGCTGTCCAGACACCGCTCTGACCGCCACACTGGAACATCGGTTCGATTATCGGTGGTTAGTGAGCAATTATCGAAGAACATTTCAACAACTGCGATAATAGTAAGTTAGCTCGGAGGTTGTGGAATTCCGTGAGCGGAGGAAAATATTTGAATGTTTGATTCATTCCCGGTCAGAGGAATGTTGGAGCTTTTGGTGTCGGATGATTAATAGATGGCGAATAATCTATAGAAATTCATATGTTTTTCCAGTACGATTGGAAAAATGGAATTTGAGCTGTGAAAAAGGAATTTGTCTCGGCTGTAAAATATCGTAACTTTGGATGTGTTATACATTTTATATTAGGTTGCCCGAAAAGTGTCTCTCTTTTACAGACACGTCTTTTACAACAACGCATCTTTATACAAACGTGAAACCTAATCTGTCGAACGTTGTAATCTTTATCTTTATCATACGTAATTCGATAAAATAATATAAAACGGGAAATATCGTGCATCCATTATTTCCTTATAAAACGAAAGAAATTTTTCGAACGACCTAATACATCGTATGCATTCTATTTCTCCACCTTTAAGTTTCTCGTAAATGCATGAAAATCCGCATCGACGGATGTTTGTGCATTTATAGGCTGCGATTTAAATACGTAAGAATGTACAGGAGGTAAAGCAAATTTTATTGTGTTTTGTATCGTTTGTGGTATTTTAAGTATTGAATTAAGTGAAAGATAGCTATGCGGCAGTGTATAGATTAAGTAACGTATATGTATAGTGTGCAGAGAAACGAATATATATATATGTTTAAGTGTTAGTATTAGATATAAGATGAGATACGTGTGTTTGGGATGGCAGTTTGGATAAGTGTGAGCCTTTGGATGCTCCAATTAAATTATGAGAACGAGTGAGAGTCAGAAATATGTAAGCCAAGGCCTTTTTCTAGGCTGTGAAGCCGAAAAATAAATAAATAAATGTATAAATGTATATTATAATATTTAAAAATTGAACAAATATTTGTCGAAGTTCCATTGATCGTTGAACTGTATTTTTGACAGCTTTTATAAAATTTAAAGAAGTTGAAGAAAGAAATTATATTTTTTCTATGCTATCTGCAAGTTGTATTTTTTAAAAAAATCATTCAATGGAACACATACTATGTAATAGAATAGTAAATACAATAGCAAAAGAGCGAAACTTGCAGAACTCTGCCAATTAAAACTATTACACTTTCTGTTCTTAATAAATATGTACATTATAGTACTTAAAAATGAAAGAAACATTTATGTTGAGATATGTGTAATTTTATATGCTAAATTGACTGAGTAGAATGTGAGTATGAGTATGTGTGTGCGCGGCGTCTTGAAAACAAAAGAATGTAAACGGTTCCATCGTCAGTCGTGTGTGAAAGGGCATCTGGTATGGAAGGTAGCGAGAGAAGGAAGTGCAGAGACACGTGCAAGATTGTATCGTTTAATATCGTTGGGATCGTTCGCTAAATAAATGCATAATTATTTTATTGTAAATATTAAATGAATATTTAGTGTTTCTATACCTTTATTTCGGCGGTAGAGATCCATAATCATTAACAATTTATTTAAATTCTATTTCTTTAGTCGTACATAGAGAAACCTGAACTCGCATGAACACTCACAGTGAATAAATAATACTGAAACAACCCGAACGTCAAAAATAATTGGAGATGATGTTAAGACGAATATTGCAAAGGCAGAAGAAAAAAAAAAAATACAAGTGTAGTATCGGGAAAAGGGACGTGCCTGACAATGGGCCATACCTGTGGCCCTTTACAACATCGGGGTAATTAAAAGGGATCTACCTGAAAATGGGTTATACCTGTGGCCCATTAAAACATCAGGGTAATTAAAGGAGATCTACCTGGGAATGGGTCAGGCACATCTGGGAGTCGAGAAGAAGACGTTAAGCAGTCAAGTTGTCGAGAAGAAGACGTGAGGCAGTCAAGTTGTAGAGAAGACGTGAAGCAGTCGAGACAGACGGAAGACGTGAAGCAGTCGAGGACAGACAGAAGACGTTAGGGAGTCAAATTAAAGAAGAAGACGCTAAGCACTTGAGTTAAGTGAGTTGAGAAGCTGGAAGCGGAGTAGAAGACGCACGACGATTATAGTCAGCTTTATGTTGAGCATTGCTTACACGTATAAACGAACTTAACTCTCAATATACCATCCTTTCTTGTCCTTGCTCTAGAGAATAAAACAAACACCATCTCTAAGTTGCTACACAAGTTTTGAAGATTGAAAATTTCAGATACATAGAAAATTGTTAAATATAATATATGAGAATATAGGTTTAGAAATATAGAGTTTTGGAAGATCTAAAGATATTAGAAAATGCCATATTGAAGGTATTTGATTAAATCACGTAGTAGAAATTAAACAAGAAGATTAAACAACATACTTATTGATATCACGTTTCTTACATATGTGTGTATATGAAGCGTGTGAAAAATGTGAATATTTTCGAAGTTATGGAGGCTGAAAGTTTCCCAGTTACCGAATGAACGAATACATACATAGCTATGTAGACACATATACATAATTTAAATTCCATTAGTTATGAAGAATTTACCCCCTCGACGTCTTTTCCAGTAGCGAGGCGAAATTACGTTCTGGGATCCTTCCAGGCAAACTTGGGCCATATGATTCTAACAATTTACTGGCGGATCATGGTTTTATGACTGCCATTAGGGACGGTTCTGTAGCTAATCGTACGAGCCATAAATACCAAGTCGAGAATAAGTTTTTTACTTAATTCCTTTGACGTTGGCAAATAAACTTTTCTCATTTTGGCTTGGACGATTCGTTACGAAGAAGGTGAAAAAATGACGTATCAGAGATGTAGTTTACTAAATTTCTTCAATTAAATTGATAACATTGCAACATTTGTCGTTTAAAGGTCTGTTAATACAAAATGGAATAAAACATATAGTTAAAGAAATTTCATAATTTAACAGACAAATTTAACTTGCAAATAAACGAATTAATAAATTTATAATAATTAATTCCTAGCCGAAAGGATAGTTCAAATATATATTTAATGTTTATTGATGAAAAATACAATCCGAAGAAACAACATGAATAACGTTATCGCTTAAAACCCTAACAGTACGCACCAGATATCATCAAAAACAGGTCTCAATACGCTTCTATAAACGTGTCCTAATTAATTTCACTTCTACCCAATTACTGGCAAACTCCCTTCCGTTCCATTACCCGAGAATCAGCTTGATTAGAGCTTCATCGATCCTGAGATTCGGTTATCGAAGATCTTTCTCGGTCGTAACCTCAGCCAAATCCAGACTATGGTACGATCAAGCGATTGACCAGCTAAACTCACATTTATGACGGTCAAACCGAAAATGAAATCCCAGAGTGTACGCCGGTATTCGCGAATGTTTATACAACTCATTCTGCTACCTTATCGGAACATGCGATAAATGTTTTAACAACATGTAGTAACTCACAAATTGTGTGTTGTCTAGAGCAAGGACAAGAAAGGATGGTTTGTTCAAAGTTTAGGTTTATTCGTACAAGCAATACTCAAAACAAAACTGACTACAATATCGTCGTACGTCTTAATACTCGGCTTCCAACTTCTCAACTGCTCAAGTCAAACTGCTACACTTAACTGCTACATTCAACGGACTCTACTCAACTGACTCTTCGCAATTCACTCTACTCAACTGCCTAACGTCTTCTGCCTGTTCTCCAGATGTGCCTGACCCATTCCCAAGTACATCCCTTTCAATTATCCCAATGTTGTAAAGGGCCACAGGTATGACCCATTGTCAGATACGTCCCTTTTTCCGATACTACAAACATGTAGTAACTCACCAATGTGTGTGTTGTCTAAAGCAAGAACAAGAAAGGATGGTTTATTCAAAGTTAATTTTAGGTTTATTCGTACAAGCAATACTCAACACAAAGCTGACTACAATATCGTCGTACGTCTTAACACTTGGCTTCCAATTTCTCAACCGCTCCACTCAACTGACTCTACTCAACTGACTCTTCGCAATTCACTCTACTCAACTGCCTAACGTCTTCTGCCTGTTCTCCAGATGTGCCTGACCCATTCCCAAGTACATCCCTTTCAATTATCCCAATGTTGTAAAGGGCCACAGATATGACCCATTGTCAGGTACGTCCCTTTTCCCGATACTGCAAACATGTAGTAACTCACCAATGTGTGTGTTGTCTAAAGCAAGGACAAGAAAGGATGGTTTATTTAAAGTTAAGTTTAGGTTTATTCGTACAGGCAATACTCAAAACAGAACTGACTACAATATCGTCGTACGTCTTAACACTCGGCTTCCAATTTCTCAACTGCTCAACTCAACTCTCGCATCCTTCTCCCACTCCCTCACTTATTTAACTTTGACGTCACCAAAACATACCCTCTTAATTACACCCTCCCTCTCATTCTCTCTTCCCCAAGCACTCTTAACGGTTCTTCTTTTATCTCTTTACAACAGGCCCAGTGTATACCCCCCTTTTCCCGATACTACAAACATATATTTTTCTTTCCAGTAATCATATATCGACGATAAATCGTAGATTAGAATTTGTGATCGTGAAAGTTTTTCAATTTGAATATGTTCGGAATTTTGAGCGACCGTCGGTTTGTGGCACATACAGGCCCATTCCCTTCTTTAGGAAATTCCGAATTGCGTGTCCTCCCCGAGCTGAAAATCTAACGACTCCGAGGTTGGTAAAAAGCCCTGGAAAGGAGCAGCCGGAAGGAAATCGGCAAAGAAAACAACCAGTTTTAACAGACTGATGAAACGTTCAATTCTAAAAAGATTCAACGAAAACTTTGTCGAAACAATCACGATCGTATAAAACTGGCATGTTAATAACAATATTAATATGTTTATCGATAATATCGATGATAAGGTTATTAGATGCGTAAACAAAGGAACCCGTGGATAAATCATAAAGTAGAAAATATATTTTAATACAGAAGTGTAAATACAAGTAGAAATATAACTTGAGCTGATCCAGATCCGCGCGCTAGTGTCACACGCTCAAGAAGGCCACTCGCTCAGTAATCAGGTAGACGAAACATCCTCCACACCACAGCTATGGAAACAATAACCAGACAGTAACGAAATAGCCGCCTCTGATACAACCCTTCCAAAGGGACTAAAATCTCAATATAAAAACCCTCCTAAATTAGCGCTCGGCACATTATTCTGTTGTAACACTTTGAACTGTCGCTCTGTTGGATTTATATAATAAATTCCATCATCATGTACGAAGTTCAATTTCTTCACCTTATTCGATTTCGTGATTTCTTGTGTCTCCGACGTGACAATGGACAGACGAAACCCAACGACTGGTAAGGAGAATCAGCAACGTAGAAGGACGGTTCGTCAACAGACATCGTACCGTACGGGTGAAAGACTTCACTCCCAACAAGATCTTACCACTGCTGTGCATCACATCACACGTTACGTTTCTACAGCGAGTTCAACACAGTGCTGGATTACTCTAACACTCGATCTATTAAACCTCCTCCACCTTGAGCGTTAGCTCATTCAAGGTACGCGATATCGACCGATAGGTTTGACCTGACCGGGTTGCTCTTTAGTCGATAATTCGCAACAGAATATTTCTTTTGTATTATAGTAATCGATTTTTCGATGTCGGGAAGACGGCAAAGGCATCGATTTGATGTTATTTAAGGCCGAGGCTAAATCATGGCAGTTCAACGAACGAATCCGTACGTCACGTTCAAAGATATCTCGAGTGACAATAAAATTGCTTCGATCGTTACTTTCCATCTGAATACAGAGATTTTATAATAGCGGCCGGAAATGTATCTCGCCGATATAATCCAACTGGATGTAAAATGTGATCCAACTGGGGATGTCGTGCACACTCTCAGCCAGGGATTCTCTAAAGAGAGAAAAGGAACGCGATATCCAAAGAGCTGAAGGTGAGCAATGGTAACTGAAGAGGACAGGAGAAAGCTTTGATGTTTTCGTCCAGAAATAATTTACTGTTTCATCCTGTGAGTTGCAAATATTCCCAGGGACACGGTGAACTGTCATCGCGATGTTGTAGGAGCTGAATAGTTTATGATCCTCGTCAAAGGAGCACGAATTCCTTTTCGTGGAACGTCTGTTCAAGGTACGAGCTTTTCAAAGCACGTCAAAATGCACGACGGAGAAAAAGGGATCGCTTTATCTTTCCTTTCCAATTATTCTGCCCTCTGTCCGGTCCTCGATCGAACACAGGGAAATTCTGTTTCTTTTTTTTTTTTTTATTTATTTAGAACCGAGAGAAATGAGGTTGTAACGATTATTATTGATTTCAGTTTAACAGCGATGGTTTAATTTTATCACAGTTGTTATCGACAATTGAGAGGAATAGAATCGTAACGATTATCAACGATGATTCGATATGATTAATTTGTTAGTGGTTGTTTAATTTTATCATATTTGTTATTGAGAACCGTGAGGAATAAAATTATAACGATGATTATTATCTTTGGAGTATTGGCGTTTGTTTAATTTCATTTGTTACGGCGAACCGAGAGCAATGGAATTGCGACGATTATTATCATCTGCGATTACCAATGATTATTTAATTGTATTATGATGACAAAGAAAAAGAATCGGATCCCACCGAAAGTCAAGTTGTAAGTCAAGTTGTTTAGTCTTGAATTGTAATCAGTGTAAACAAAGCGTTAAGAAATAAATTCTCTTTCCTTTTTATTATTATTTTTCACCTTCGATTTCCTATTTTTTTATTATTTTACCTGACACTACTGTTATCGAGAGAGTGTGGTCCACGTGAGAGAGAGCGTCGGAACCGTGGTGACGAGAGTTGCAAATTAATATTTAGTTGTCTTAATTATAGTACGTTATTGCATTTAGTTCACGTTAAATAACCATCGTTTCCTGTTTAACCAACACCTGTTTAATCCATTTTTAACTAAATTAATAAATAAAGATCCTACAGTATATTTCGACAAAATAATTATAAAAAGCTACAAAAAATCTGTCCACTTGATTGGATCTAAAAATTTCAGGACACGTTCGAACATAATTGGGAATTAATTTACGATACGTGCTTGCGCGTTAAACGCTGGAGCAGAGTATATGGTTGATTTTCGCATCGTTGTTCGTCAAACAAGATCATGTCACCACTGGCAATTCGTCAAAGAAATGACGAATTACCTCTTGCCAACAGAGTGATCGATCGAAGTAGTTTGATTAAAAAGGAAGATCACCTGTCCGAATTCGTTTACGTGGAGGACAAGCTTCCATTTTTAATGCATCGCAAGTTGAGACCGGATGGAATCGACAAAGAAGAAATAGTAATTGAAACACCGAGAGGAAGGTCTCATAGTTACACACACGTAAACCTCCATTAACAGATTTTTTTCAACAAAGCTCTCAGCTTTCTTCTCTCGATAGGATGAAGCTTCGTCACACCGAATTGCGGAGAACGTAAATCCAGGAGAAATTGCGTTGCATCGTAGAAAATACTGAAAAATGATATCTTATTGATTGAAAGAAAATTTATTAAATAACATTTATCCCGAGGATTGTTATTTAAAAACTTTCAAATTAATAACGCGCGAAGGAAATTTTTTACCTCGCAATCTCACACCTTTTACCATAAATTTTATTTAGAAAAACACAAAACTATAAGAATCACGTGCTCGAATTAACGATATAATAATTACTAAAGATAATGACAAATTAATAAAATAGAAACGAAGAAGATTAAAATATGAAATTATTATACAATACTTATTCTTATAATTATTACAAATTATGTATTATGTATTATGTATTATGTATTATGTATTATGTATTATGTATTATGTACAAATATGAAACGATATCTACAATGGCAATCTATCAGCAATTCCAAATTTTTTATTCAATATTTCTTCAAATAATTATCTTTATAAATATTCTATATATTCTTTAAAATGTCAAATTAATACGATATTAAAGTTAAAAATATCACTTTTCTATATCTGAATCAATCTTCGAGGTCACTGGATTATTAAATTAATATAAATTTTACATACAATTATTCGTAGATCTGTGGCGATAGATACACTGTAAAACCGTCGTCTCGGGTAACAGCGAGGCGACGGGAAGATAAACAAAACACTCGAGACAAGAGACCGAACCCAACGATTAGCGGGCGATCCACCAAGCGTCTTTGACAAATCGTATACGAAACAGAATGTTTCCGACCGTCACACCGAACAGTCCAACGAACAGTTTGTACGCGTGAGTTTAGATAGTAAACTTTGTTGAGTTTAAACCGATTAATTTATTATTGCACCCATAACCACCTCAGATCATTCGAAGAATGGATACCAGATGAAGAAGAAATGTCATATAGGTCGACTGCTAATAGCAATAGTAAACTGGTAATAGTAAAATAGTAGAATACAAAAATAGTAAGGGTAAAATCCGAACGGAATACAGAGCGTCGAGTACGCTAGTCGTTTTATACACAGAGGGATTAACACGGTTAGATATCATACACGAAAGAAGGAGAAACACTGGAGTGCTGAACAACGTCGTTTAGTGGTATCTAGTATCTGACCAAACGGGAATTTGCGCTACTTACTCGCCAGACTGCGGTAACATTGTTGCGTCTGATATAACATACGCTTTTCTACTAGCTCCTAAGTTGCAAGCTTGAGAGAGCGATCCTTCGAATTTCCTGCGCTTTTATGGGAATATGGATAAGATATAAAATTTCGAATTGTCTTCGCTGTTTGAGAAGATATTTTCTCTTCTATTCTCCACAGTGAATCTGTCAATATAGATCGTTATCCAATACCACCGAATTGTCTAAGCTTAGATTGTGCTTTGTTTAATTCTTCAGTAGATGCAATTTTTTTATTGCAATGAGCATATGTATATAATATTACAATATTTATTATAATATTATTTTATGTAACAGAACAGTTAACGAAGATAGGTTTTCAAGGATCCTAAAAATCAAGAATATTAATAATATTGTAATAAATATTGTAATATTTATTATAATATTATTTTATGTAACAGAACAGTTAACGAAGATAGGTTTTCAAGGATCCTAAAAATCAAGAATATTAATAATATTGTAATAAATATTGTAATATTTATTATAATATTATTTTATGTAACAGAACAGTTAACAGAGATAGGTTTTCAAAAATCAAGAATATTAATAACGCTAAAAATCAAGAATGTTAATCCTAAATGATCTAATTAATCCTAATAAATATGTATGTAGTATCGGGAAAAGGGACGTACTTGACAATGGGTCATACAGTCTGTCACACAAGAGCGTGTCTGCGATATTTCTGTAAATATTTATATATTTGTAAAAAAATTTATATGAATTGAATCTACATCTAAAACACTAATACGCTATTACAGTAGGGTGTCCAATCTCCTCCATTAGCGATTATAGCTTGACATCGTTTCGGCATACTCTCGACTAATTTTTGAGCGTAGGATTCTGGTAACGACCTCCATATCTTTCGAATGTGATGTACAAGTGTTCTTATTTTTGTGATACGTCTTCCTCTCAGCTTGCCTAATAGGACACCATGCCCAAAACGAAGATTCATCAGTGAATATTATATTACTCCAATCACGATCTCTGTTTCCATTCGCCCATGCCAGACAATTTTCGACGTTTCGCGTACGCGGCACTCATATTAAAAAGCTCTGTTCCTTTCACTGTTTCAAATGAAACTGAAAGGTATTCAGCAACGCGTATTAGAGAAGTTTTCGTTTGTTTACATTCTTTTTATCTCATTCTGATTAGGTGTCAGGTTTCGCAGATATCGCAGACACGCTCTTGTGTGACAGACTGTACCTGTGGCCCTTTACAACATTGGGGTAATTGAAGGGGATCTACCTGGGAATGGGTCAGGCACATCTGGAGGACAGACGGAAGACGTGAGGCAGTCGAGTAGGGTCAGTTGAGTCAGTCAGTTGCGGAGAGTCAGTTGAGTAGTAGCAGTTGAGTGGAGCAGTTTGAGTTGAGCAGTTGAGAAGTTGGAAGCCGAGTGTTAAGACGTACGACGATATTGTAGTCAGTTTTGTGTTGAGTATTGCTCGTACGAATAAACTTGAACTTAACTCTGAATAAACCATCCTTTCTTGTCCTTGCTCTAGATAAAAAACAAAACACATTTGTAGATTACTACATATATAAAAAGATATAATCAAATTCTAATAAATATAAAATAATATTACAATAAATATTGTATTTTATATACCATATTATTACCAGTACCATATATTTTACATAACAGAACAGTTAACGGAAATAGTTTTTCAAGGACCCTAAAAATCAAGAATATTAATAACGCAGGAAAAAAATTCAAATATCCGCGATTTAAGGAGTGAAAAAGCGAAACTATTAAAAGCAAGTTTAACGTTATTAAAAGAAGCTTCTTAAATTTAATAAATTAAAAATCCAGATCTCGCGATTGTATCATTTTATTCTCGTTTTCTTCCAATATGCTGATAAAAGCAATTCCATCGCTTTCTCACGAATTAAATTCGTCTAACAGGAAATCACTCCGCCTTCTTTCGGCTCTGGCAGAACGAAGAACGATAGAAACGTCGAAAAACCGGTCGGCAAGCGTGCATAAAACATAAATAAAATTTAATCAAAGTCCCCAGGTGGTAACGCCGAATCCTCGAAAATGAATTCCATTCGGGACAAGATCCTCCTCTCGATCCGCCTTCTCCATTCCCGATTAACACCCCCTCGTAAAAATTCCAATATCGGCTAGCTTCTACGACGACTACATGTCGTCCAACGTCGAAAAATCTCTCACGATTTGGCATCGATACGGAATCGTCTCGCGATTTACATCCACTGGACGTTTTTATTAAAAGATCGTAAAAGACCTTCGTGCAGCTTTCTCCATTCGTTAACGTCGCCGATGTACAGGGTGTTCGTTTAAAAACCTCAAGTCCGATTATTTGGAAAGTTACGTATTTTAGGAAAAGAAGTTTGAAAGAAAAGTTCGAAAAAAAAAGAAAATTATTCGAAGGTTTTATTTTTTTTTTATACGTTTTCTTTACAGATTTTTATTCCACGATTAAAAGGAAGAAACTTTTACGGGAAACATTTTTCTATCGGACTTCATTTTGATAGATATTTGTTGAAATAAAAATTTATTTCAGTTTTTGTTACGTTCGAAGGAGAAGAAGCAAAATTATTTTTTCCTGAAACACGTAGTTTTCGTGATAATTGGACGCAATGTTTTCAAACGAACATTCTGCAGATATGCCACCGTCTAGAAATATTCAGATATCTTTCTTAATTTTATTCCTTTTTGATTTTATTTCTTGACCGAGTGTTAAAGCATTCGTTCATATGGAGACTCCGCAGCGCCTTTGGTACAAATATCAAAAAATTCAAAGGTATAGCATTGAAAGAACAGAGATTCCAATGTCCACGATCCACAGACTTTGGTTATAATCTAAAGACAAAGAGACTTCGTAATTACAAGAGATCAAATACTACTACACGTGAATTATCAAAAATCAGAACTCGTAATATACGACGCGAGGAAATTCATTTTCCAAAGCTAACGCAGCAAGAAAATCTGTCACCGTAATAATCTTACAAAATCGCCGTTACTTGTTGATTCTTCGAAAAACTGCGTTCCTTGAATCACATTAGATTCGATCGTATCTGTTATCGTTAATAATCAACACTAATTAATAGTAATTAATAATTTTCTACAGTTTAACTCTAATTTTAATTTTACGATTCTGCTTAGAACTATATTAACAGATACAGCGATTATTTGCCCAGTTTCTTTTTCCTTCGTCGCGTCCACGGAAATACGAATTAGCATAGAAATACGCAGTCTACTGTTCGGAAGTTTGCTACACGAACTAAACGAGAAGGCACACGAAATCAAAGGAACCAGAAGAAAATTCCATCTCTATCGTTGATGGACATTGAGGACTGGCCAGCATCCAAATATCGAGCGTAATAAAAGGTCGTATTAAGCGAACATGCTCGAAGAAAGTCAGGGACGTTTCTGCGAACAAACAACGATCTCGATCGATCTTCGTTCGAATGGATGACCGGCATCGAGACGAGATTCCGTGAAACCACAATGAGGTAGTTACAACGGTCCGAAAAGTCAGCCAACGATTTCCCTTTCCTTTTTCTCTGCTGCTCTATCCTTCGCTATTTATTTCTCCTCTGTTTCTTCTCCTTCTTCGATACTGTGCTCCGATCGTTTCCTTCGAATCGCTTATATATCGTTACCTCTAACATACAAGACGAAATTTAACGCGTTCTACGAATTTATCACTTTGCTGGCCGAGACAGCTACTTCGAGACTGCACAACGGGAGACAAGCACACGCCGGAGAAATATATTTCTGAAGCCCCAGAGGCGAGATATTTTTGTTTTAACCCGTTTGCTTCGCCGGCGTGGCGGGCTTTTATGCTTTATGCGTGGCCTGTACGCGGCAGCGGTGTCGCGAAGCTTTGGAATTTTGATAAGTCGTGGATTTTGGAATGGATGGTTGCCGCTTATTTCGCTTTTGCGCGTGATGCGACGGTTTGTTGCTCGAACGAAGAGGAATCTCGGTGCCGCGATTCCAAATCGAGGGAATTGCGGGAGACGTCTTAACGGTGTTTGTTTCCCTCAAGCCATTAATTAGGAAACTCGATAGTTTGCTCGAGTTTCCTCTATTTCGTAAGAGAAACGTCAAACTAGTTCTTTAGTTTGTGTGTCCGATTAGAATGTAAAAATATGAAATGTAAAATAACGCAATAGTACGAAGTATTTGTCAGGAAGAAGGTCAAATTAGTTGTTGCGTTCGTTTGATTATAAAAATTATAAAAATGTAACGTGATAATGGAAAGTATTTGTTAGGAAGAATATCAAATTAGTTGTTTGTTTGATTATAAAAATTATAAAAATGTAACGTGATAATGGAAAGTATTTGTTAGGAAGAATATTAAATCAGTTGTTGCGTTCGTTTGATTATAAAAATTATAAAAATGTAACGTGATAATGGAAAGTATTTGTTAGGAAGAATATCAAATTAGTTCTTTGTTTGATTATAAGAATTATAAAAATGTAAAGTAATAATAGAAAGTATTTGTTAGGAGGAATATCAAATTAGTTGGTGCTATAAAATTCGTTTGATTACAAAAATTATAAAAATGTAAAGTAATAATAGAAAATATTTGTTAGGAGGAATATCAAATTAGTTGGTGCTATAAAATTCGTTTGATTACAAAAATTATAAAAATGTAAAGTGATAATGGAAAGTATTTGTTAGGAGGAATATCAAATTAGTTGGTGCCATAAAATTCGTTTGATTACAAAAATTATAAAAATGTAAAGTGATAATAGAAAGTATTTGTTAGGAGGAATATCAAATTAGTTGGTGCTATAAAATTCGTTTGATTACAAAAATTATAAAAATGTAAAGTGATAATGGAAAGTATTTGTTAGGAGGAATATCAAATTAGTTGGTGCTATAAAATTCGTTTGATTACAAAAATTATAAAAATGTAAAGTGATAATAGAAAGTATTTGTTACGAGGAATATCAAATTAGTTGGTGCTATAAAATTCGTTTGATTACAAAAATTATAAAAATGTAAAGTGATAATAGAAAGTATTTGTTAGGAGGAATATCAAATTAGTTGGTGCTATAAAATTCGTTTGATTACAAAAATTATAAAAATGTAAAGTGATAATAGAAAATATTTGTTAGGAGGAATATCAAATTAGTTGGTGCTATAAAATTCGTTTGATTACAAAAATTATAAAAATGTAAAGTGATAATGGAAAGTATTTGTTAGGAGGAATATCAAATTAGTTGTTTGTTTGATTATAAAAATTATAAAAATGTAACGTGATAATAGGAAGTGTTTGTTAGGAAGAATATCAAATTAGTTGGTGCCATAAAATTCGTTTGATTACAAAAATTATAAAAATGTAAAGTGATAATAGAAAGTATTTGTTAGGAAGAATATCAAATTAGTTGGTGCTATAAAATTAGTTTGATTACAAGAATTATAAAAACGTAACGTAATAATAGGAAGTATCTATTAGGAAGAATATCAAATTAGTTGTTGCGTTTGTTTGATTATAAAAATTATAAAAATGTAACGTGATAATAGAAAGTATTTGTTAGAAAGAATATTGAATTAGTTTATAAATTCCTGCGTCCGTTTGATTATACCGGCCTGTATTTGCAAGATAAAAATATGAAGTATGACGTAAAGTAATAACATGAAACACCTATTAGGAAGAATATCAAATTAGGTGCTGTGTTTGTTTGATTATAACGTGAAAATACGAAGCGTAACGTAATATTAGCGTAATTTAATAATACGAAATATTTGTTAGGAGGAATATTAAATTAGTTTATGAATTCCTGTGTCTGTTTGATTATATCAGCCTGTATTGTAAGATAAAAATATGATGTATATTGTAACGTAATAACACGAAACACCTGTCAGGAAGAATATCAAATTAGTTCATAAATATCTGCGTCTGTTCGATTACAAAATAAAAATACCAAGTATGTCATAACGTAATAATATGAAACATTCGTTAGGAAGAATATCAAATTAATTCATAAATTTCTGTGTCCTAGAAATATTCGTTAGAAAGATCATCAGATTGTTTCACGAGTTTCTGCATTAGTTTAGTTATAACAAAAACCAAAAGTACGAAGTTTGTGTTATTGTTCAAAAAGTTTGGAATTATTATTTACGATTCTTTGTCATCTTCATGATAAAATTTTAATCTAAATGATCATTGCAAATGGGCTTGTAACAACACATTCTAAAGTTTTCCACAAAGAGTAGCTTCTACACGTGTGATACATCGAATTTGCATAAATTCGTTGTACGATACCACACAATAGCCAGTGGCGTGTATATTTTTCTATATTTCTGTACACGTGAGAAATTCCTTATTTGAATGTAACGCTTCTAGAACGAAAGGAGTATCACTCTCAACTAAACACGTATAATAACATATTGTAGCCTCCATTTTATTCCAACAAAATTTTCTATATTTTATTCATTAAGCACGCATATCCGCCACCTAACAGCATATTTTAATCTTCGTTTTATTCTATGTAATTATGCTTTCTATGTAATTATTCGTTAAATGCATATATCTACCGCACGCATAATGCCATATTTTAATACTTGTTTTATTTTAATAAAATCTGTCTATTACACATTGCGTACACGTATCCCGTGCGCGATAGTACATCTTAATTTTCATTCTATTTCAGCAACATTCTCTACGCAAAATATTCATCAAAGTACGTACTAACATCGTCCATTAAAAAGTATATATATGTAGTAACGTAGGTGATGTGTGTTTGTTGTTAGTTTCTAGAGCAAGGACAAGGAATGATGGTTATTGAGCGTTAAGTTCGTTTATTCGTATGAGCAATGCTCAACATATAGCTGACTATGATCGTCGTGCGTCATCTACTCGGCTTCCAGCTTCAACTCCACGTCTTCACGTCTTCACATCTTCTCTGCAACTCCCTCGACTCCTTAATCTACTCTCCTTTTACCCCCAGATGTGCCTGACCCATTTTCAGGTAGATCCCCTTTAATTAGAACGATGTTGTAAAGGGCCTCAGGTATGGCCCATTGTCAGGTAGATCCCCTTTAATTACCCCGATGTTGTAATGGGCCCCAGGTATGGCCCATTGTCAGGCACGTCCCTTTTCCCGATACTACATATATTTGTTGCAATATGTATGCTATAGCATAGCAACATTTTCTGCGGCATTCAGATGGCAAACTCTCGGCAGGAAAAGTTGGCGCTAAAAAAAAGCTGAAACGCGAACGTAAATTATCGAGAGCATGCCAAATAACTTAGCGAACGATGTTATTATCGAAATTTCCTCGGTTCCATCGAAACGAATTCGCTTTCGTAAATTCGACGCAAGCTCTGCGAACTGGCGGAAAGGCAATACGTTTTCACTTTGACGCGGTTTTATCGATAGCTCGACAGAAAGCTGCAGGGAAACTCGTAAACTTAGCGATGTCGGTTATCGGGTTTAAACAGCGTTTATCTCGTTTAATCGACGTTTTAACGGCCGGCCAGCCAGGCATCGAATTATCGCGTGGAAATTGCGACTCTTCCGAACGAAAATAACGCCTGGAGCCTCGGCTTTATTAGCCTCGCGATTTCCTCCGACTCGAAATCGAAGGACCCAGACCTGTTTATTTCGTTCAGAGGCAAACGTACAGGTCACCGGTCACGTTTATAGAGCGTTTCGATCCGACCGTTCTACGAGCCACGAGTATTGTTCGTTTCATAATTGACGAAGCAATTTTGCGGATCGAGGCAAAGCCTCGATTGTACGAAAAGCCTCGACCGTGAAACGAGGGCAGAACAAGCGAAACGAGCTCCCCCATCGAGATCTATGGGGCTATGATTTTGTCGCCAAATGCTTTTCCAAGAAAAAGTTTGCTTCGAAAGTTGTAGTTGGGAGCGTGACATCTAATTTTATGCGAATTTAAGATTATTATCTTTTCGTGATTGATTCGTCGACCTGATGGTAGTATAAATTTTAAATTGCCGTTTCTGCATTTTATTTGTCTGCCTGTGTATAGCGTAGATTGTAATCTGTCGTTCGATGGTTCGGCAAAAGTCAATAGGATTTGTCAGTAACTGGAGACTTTTGATGATTTTTTGAATATTTTTGAAATTATTCGATCGAATTAATATCGAGTTTGAAATTATTTTTCCGCGTGTAATTCGTTTATCTATATACAGCGTAAGATTTAATTAATTTGTCTATGGTTCGATGTAACAGTTAATCGAATTCGTTGTCTCTTTAAAGAAATTTTCGACGAATTTTTGGGATTACGAGCTTGTGATAGATTTCTAATTTGGATTCTCAATTACTTTTTGGGATTAATTCACTTTTCCAATGTATGGAATAAATATTAATGTAATTTTTCTCGTACGTAATACAAGGTATAATCTGATTTTTTTTATATTTCGATGTATAAATTAATTAAATCTGCTGGCGATCATTGGCTTCCCAGAAACTTTAATCGGTTTGCGTTACTGGTATCCGATTTTCTAATAGAATATTTCCCTGCAGTCAGTGTGAATTTTAATTTATTTCCCTATGCGCAGCACCAATTTTAATCTATTTTTTTTTTCTGGTTTATTGTAAAAATTGCCACTTCCACCACTTTCCCGACTCTGCTTTCCTCGAAATCGGTTAAACCGATGTTTTGCTTCAAAAACAACGGACACAAATAAAATTCTCTTATCCAGAGATCAAGTAGCATTTATTGTGACAAGAAGAATATTAAGATCTTTTAAGATCACCAAATATCTGATCTATAAGAAATTTTTAATAAAAACATCCTCGGAAGCTATTGCAATAAAATCAATTACCTTCGATTGCCTTCTAAAATTAATTACATTCGATACGAAAGAGGAGAATCAAACTTAATATAATCGCAGTATATTTGAAACAGAAACGAAGTGTAATTAAGTTCAATTAATACGTGCATATTGCACAGATAACAACCATAGAACGCTCAAGGTACGGCGGTACGCTTGGTCGAGCGTAGAATAGCTTTTTCCTTCTTATAATACCTGTTCCATTCCATTTCATTTCATTCCATTTCATTTCTTCAAGGTCACCGATCAACGACCCAGAAGAATTATTCTACGATCTTTTTAACAGCGTTCCACTCGAGAAGAAAGCGAAACAGTCGTTTGCGCGTAGACGCGTAATCTTTGCCTATTTCTGCACGTTTCACCGACAGCAACGACCATCGTAACAGAGAAAGCAGAACAGCGAAGACAGAATACGAGAAACTTAAGCGCTTTGTTACGAAATAGCCTCGTAACGTTCGAAATTGCACGATTGCCACGGCTGGCGACCGTAAAAAAATCTTAAATGGCGATCTTATTTTTAACCGACTCCTTTTCCCTTTCAATTTCACGAGCATTTGTTCCGTCGAACTTCACAAGTAGAAGCGTAATTTACCGCGTGGCTCTCTGCGTCCGTTTCGAAAGTCGGCCACTTCGAAGGGAAAAAGTACAACGGATTCGAGGCGAGTTTTGAAAATCGTAAACCATCACACCATTGTTCCTATTACCAAGGAATTTACATTCGCATCGTTCAAAGTATCCGAGTATTCGCCATATAGAAAGCTTTTATATGCATGCGTTACGTAAAACGTTTCGAAATTTCATTAGCACTGTAAGTTACCAAATGTCCAGCTGGACAAATTGTAAAGTACAAATAAAATAATAAAAGAACAAATTAGCACTATTAGGAGTCACGGCTGGCGTGATCACGTATATCGCTCACAATAGAAATACAATAAACAACCTGGAAGATGGAACCCCGCAGGGGGTAACCATCCACATGCTATATTTTTTCAAGTTATAACATTTTACCAAATGTCCTTCTGGACAAATTGTAACATTCAAACAAATAAATAAATAAATTAAAAAAAAAACGTATATCTGTGAAACTAATCCAAAAACGCGTATAGAAATCACAGTTATTAATACAGAAATGTATCGTTCTTCTGGTTTTATTAATTGATTGACAACTTTATTTGTCACAATATTTTATTGTCACTCGAGATATCTTTGAACGTGACGTACGGATTCGTTCGTTGAACTGCCATGATTTAGCCTCGGCCTTAAATAACATCAAATCGATGCCTTTGCCGTCTTCCCGACATCGAAAAATCGATTACTATAATACAAAAGAAATATTCTGTTGCGAATTATCGACTAAAGAGCAACCCGGTCAGGTCAAACCTATCGGTCGATATCGCGTACCTTGAATGAGCTAACGCTCAAGGTGGAGGAGGTTTAATAGATCGAGTGTTAGAGTAATCCAGCACTGTGTTGAACTCGCTGTAGGAACGTAACGTGTGATGTGATGCACAGCAGTGGTAAGATCTTGTTGGGAGTGAAGTCTTTCACCCGTACGGTACGATGTCTGTTGACGAACCGTCCTTCTACGTTGCTGATTCTCCTTACCAGTCGTTGGGTTTCGTCTGTCCATTGTCACGTCGGAGACACAAGAAATCACGAAATCGAATAAGGTGAAGAAATTGAACTTCGTACATGATGATGGAATTTATTATATAAATCCAACAGAGCGACAGTTCAAAGTGTTACAACAGAATAATGTGCCGAGCGCTAATTTAGGAGGGTTTTTATATTGAGGTTTTAGTCCCTTTGGAAGGGTTGTATCAGAGGCGGCTATTTCGTTACTGTCTGGTTATTGTTTCGATAGCTGTGGTATGCAGGATGTTTCGTCTACCTGATTACTGAGCGGGTGACAATGGCTTCAGTGTTTGAGAAAACTGAAAAGACCAGATGTAGAGTTTTCTTAGAAGTTGTGACCCCTTCAACACTGTTACGACCGTTCGCGGAGAGACGCGATCGCGAGGAAGCACGTCAACGGGAGTCGTAAATTCCCGTTACGATTAAACGATCGACGCCACGAACCGATCGATCTCCTTATTTCTATTACGATAATAGGGGTGGTTTGATTGAATTTACACTGACTCAATAAGTATAAATTATAGTTTATTCCAACAACTTTGTAATGAATATAGGTACGCTGGTGTGTATGTATATGTTGAGTAGGTGACTGATCTAATGGTAGAAACTCGGTCAAAGGTGTTGACCGTTCGAAAGATGGAAAATCAGTGGCGTTCGGCAATGATGCGGTGGCGGAGGAAAGCTAGCGATGGGTGGGTCCGAGGACATGAGACGAGCTGATTCGTTAAGGACAAGGTTTCGTTAGGAGAGAGGGAAATAGGCTCCGTTATCAATTGGTTATTTGCAGGGTTGTTATGTGAGGAAGGGTACTAACCACCCTCGAGATGAAGTTGCTAGTGGGAGGCCTCGTACGTGAGAAGAACCAACTTTCTCGTGTCAACCCGTGGTGCACAATAAGCTTTGGAAATATAATTCGATGAAAGAATGTCTGTTCTGTATGAAGGACCTTTAGCTAGAAATTCCTGAGGTTTATGGAGGGTACTTGAGACTATCGAGGGAACGCAGTAAGGATGCGAAGACATCTGGCTGCTAGCTTGCCCGCGGCGTGTGGCCTGATCTAGGTAGAGAGTCGGCCGACGTAACATACACAGACTAATGATATTACAGCACAATGAATTACATGACGACACATCGAATAATAGGAGTAAAATTATTTCAACAACAATGATTATTTCGATCTTTGTCCACTGCATGTGGCACTGTGATGTTTCAAGACGACGTAGCCAGTTTCGTGGGATGTGATACTGAATTTTGTTTCACATTCGACGATCGTATTCGACATTCGCCCATTACTCGCGCATTTTCGCAGATCTTGGTTTCACAGCTTGAGAAATCAATGAAATAAAGTTGTCTTATCGATGGTGTCTTAGTTTAGGAAGCTTCTGTATGATATTTTTTATACGATAAGACCAGAATACAACGTTCGACTCTTTTATTATCATCTTCATAGATAATTGGACGATAATCGGAATTTCACTCTTTGTATTCTTCATCTTTTAGATTATGCAAGTAATATATATCTGTATAACGATAACTAACTATATCACACATAAGTAAAAAGGAATATTCAAAAGGAAGTTGTATGTGATTGTTCGTAACAAAGTGGAAGAAAATTCGGCAAAGTTGTTTAAAGAAGATACTTTAAAACTAGTATGATCATTTATGATAAAAAAAGAACATCGTGCGAGAACACGCGCACCATATAGCAAAACTAAAAGTTGCAGGAGAAGAAGATTCTAATTCTATCTGATCCCTTTAAACTTTCTCTAAGAACATTCAATCGCATCAACAGGTACGCTCGATGGCCGATGAGTGGACAAAAATATTCTCTCGAAAGACAAACTCACTTACGAAAGTGCTTAGTCGCTAATTAAAAACCTGTAAAATTTCATTTTCTTTAGATGTACACGTTCATAAGAATTCTTCGTTAGGAGCCGGAGATTACGGACGAGATTAAAAATCTTCACACGCTGTTGTAAATATTCATAAGATATTTATTCTTTCTATTCTGGTGTTTCAACCGGTGCTTCGACTTCTACTTTTGCAAATCTCAACACGAAACACGTTGTCGACGTTCTCAGGGGTGGTCCCTCCGGCATCTACGTATCTCACCGTAGAAAATTTGTTCACCGGGCAAGACGGATCGTGATGTTTCGGGGACACACGTAGAATCATCTTTGGACCTGGCGTCTTCGTCCTGGCTGTGCATCCGGGTCTCTGGAGAAATTTCCATGAAATACTGTGTAGACGGTCACGTAACACGAATTGCCATCGGAGAAATTTCCAATTCGTTTCCCCTACGCGCAGGCATTTACTCTTGCATTTCCACTTACTTGCATCCACTTTATCGAGCAGCTCGGCACGTGATTTGGTAATTCGAAAAAATTGCTGGAAAAGATTCAAGTCTGTAAAGAATGCAGAGTAGCATGGTATTATAAAAAAAACATATTACTGTTATTGATATTATTCGTATTATCGATTGTTGAAGTGGTCACCACTTCTAAGAAAACTCTACATCTGGTCTTTTTAGTTGCACTGACTTTTAGTTGCCATCGACAGCGTATAGACAAAAGACTGGGACGAAGGCAGACCATAAACAATAGACAGACGACGATGGTTTCAGGACTTTCAGTCATAGGGTAACACTGCTAGTGTCACGTCAGAGACACAAGAGATCACTGGCGATGTCCTCGCGTCGCAGTTCGAACGTATCACGAATAAAGTGAAGAAATTCAACTTTGTACGTGGTAATGGAATTTATTGTATAAATCTGACAGAGTGACGAGTCAAAGTGTTACAGCAGAATAATGTGTCGAGCGCTAATTTAGGAGGGTTTTTATACTGAGGTTTTAGTCCCTTTGGAGGGGTTATCGTCAGGTGTGTATCAGAGGCGGCTATTTCGTTACTGACTAGTTATTGTTTCGATAGCTGTGATATGCAGGATTTCGTTTAGCTGATTACTGAGCGGGTGGCCCTCTTGAGCGTGTGACACTAGCGTGCGGATCTGGACCAGCTCAAATTATATTCCTACTTGTATTTACACTTTTTATTTATTTATTTGTTTGAATTTTACAATTTGTCCAGAAGGACATTTGGTAAAATGTTATAACTTGAAAAATATAGCATTTGGATGGTTACTCCCAGCGGGGTTCCATCTTCCAGGTTGTTTATTGTATTTCTATTGCGAGGTCTGCGGGATGCTTCTTCTTCAGTCTTCTTTCTATTAGGGTTTCATTTGTTTCAGTTACAAGCTGGTTTGGGTGTGTTGCAAGTCTTTCTTTGTACTTTTTTGCGTATCTGGCGATTTTCTCGTTGACTGTTGGAATTTTTAGATCTTTTCGTATATCTTCATTTCTGACGTACCATGGAGCGTTAACTATTGTTCTTAAAATTTTTGCTTGTTCCGTCTCTATTTTATTTATGTGACTCATTGCTGCCGCCTCCCATAGTGGGACTCCGTATGTCCAGATTGGTTTGATTATTGTTTTGTATATATTTAGTTTATTCGTTGTGCTTAATTTAGATTTTCTATTGGTTAACCAGTACATCTTTTTCCTTATTTCACGTATTCTGTTTATTATTGATTTTATACGATGCTTCCATGTAAGGTGTGTGTCTAAAAGTATTCCTGATATTCGACTTGCTTTGTATGTGCTATATGGGCGCCGTTCAGTTGGATATCTGGTGTTATTCCTTTTTAAGTGCCAATGTTATGTGGTTGCACTTACTGGTGTTCGCTTTTATTTGTTTTCTTTGCAGCCACTTTTCTATTTTTCTAATGTGTTCTTGTAGTAGTGCTGCGGCCGTTCCTGGATTTGTGTGTCTCACTAGTATGGCCGTATCGTCCGCGAACGTAAGTATTTTACTGTTAGCAGTTGTTGGTATGTCTGCCATGTATAATGTGTATAGTATTGGTCCTAGTACGCTTTCCTGCGGTACTCCTGCCTTGATATTCCTGATTTCTGAATATGCATCCTTTATTTTTACTATAAAGGTTCTATTGTTTAGGTAAGATCCGAGTAATTTGTAGATTTGTTTTGGAAATTGCTTTTTGATTGTTTGAAGGAGTTTTTCGTGGTTAACTTTGTCGAATGCTTTTTCGATGTCCATAAAGAGTACCGTGCAATATTGTTTTGTTTCCAGTGCCTGTAAGATTTCATTCACGAGTCTGTGCATTTGTTCTATTGTGTAGTGTATTTACACTTGTGTATTAAAATACATTTTCTACTTTACAATTCATCCACGCGTTCCTTTCTTCATACTTCTAATAACCTCAACAGTCTGTAAGTAGGTAATAGAAATGTAAATAATAATTCCTTAAAAAATCGACGAGGGATTAGCAAAAGTCGTTCGTACATCAAAATCTAACCATTCGAGAATTAGTTCACTTATTCGTTCCTGTTTGTCGAGTCTTGTGAAATAGAGTTTGTTACACTTCGAATGCGGAGCATTTGAGCAAGGACACGTACCATTTTAACTTTTAATAAAAAGTTTACTTCTTTTCTTTAAAGAGCAATTTAAAGGGACTGTTCGAATCAGCCTGTGATTTTGATTGTTTCGTGTCAAGAAACTATTGCGTTACGTTTCTATATCATTTTCTTCTCCTGCAAACTGCTACACTGTATGTACATTTCTCTTCCTCTTCTTTCACCTTTTATCTTATACCAACGGTCAAAGAAGAAGTCGGCAGGTACGTAGAAAAATACAAGGAAAGAACGACGACAGATCCAAACCAGCTGGCTGCTGAAGCGAGCAAAACTCTGATAGAAAGAAGACTAAAAAGAAAACACCCCACTTACCTCACGAAAGAAATAAAATAGTCAAACTCGAAGATGGTACCCTGCTGGAGGTAGCCATCCACATGTTATTTAGAATTAAGTTAGACAAATTTACCAAATGCCCAGCTGGACAAATTGTAAAGTACAAATTAAATAATAATAAAAAAAACCTTTTATCTCATCTCTTCAGCGAAATCAATTCGTAACTGCGACTCCGTTGAAGAATGGATTGCTTACCACACTTATTCCGTGAAAATGTCACAAGTTACATAAGAACACTGTTCTTTGTTAAATGTCAGCGCGATGTCTGACGAAACGCAAGGAAGGATAAACGATTTCTTACGGAAAATGATACGGAAAAATGAAAAGATTGTTCCTCCAGCCATCGACGCTATCTACATAATTAAACGCCACCGTGCGTGATTGCACAAAGAAATTAATATTCAAGACGGTATCAAGTTTCAAGAGAGTTGCGCGTTACACGCGTCTTTTCATCTTTGTCCCCAATTCTCGTTCAAATGCCGCGACGAGATGAAATAACAAATCGTGATACGTGGCGGATAAATGGACGCGCAGGTCTCAAGCTTCGATTTCAACGAACAACGTAGCGATTTCTGTCAGTATTTTTCAAATTCTGATTCAAACGAAATTTCCATGTTCTGACGTCGAACAAAGAATATTCACAAAACGGCAAGGGGGAAAAAATTCATGGATTTCGACGATCTTCTTTCGTTCGTGTTCTCTTTTGTTAGAAGGTCTCGTTGAGAATTCAATCCGACCTTTAGTCTGAAATAGATTTCAGCGTTGTGCCATTATGAATTTGTCGGCCATTGTCATGAAATGCCAGGCGTTCGTTCGTTTATTGCTCGAACGAAAATATCCCTATTTCCATATTCGATCCGCCCTTGAATTTATTTTTCTTCCGCTATTTTTTCGCTGTTCTCGTTTCAACCATTCTGTGTTTTTCGAATATTTCTTTTTCGAGGTTTTCGCGATATCATCGTATCGACGTTGCGATTTCAGGAGATTTAAAATAATTGTACGTTATTGTGTGTGTTTTATTAGGAGAAATTATATGTTATTGCCAAAAAAAAAAAAAAAACAATTTTTTCATTACTTCTTTGTTAACACAGGATGTGAAAAATATCGAACGTATATTTTGATATGAAATTGGATTTTCATAAAATACGCAAACATAGTTATTGCTCGTCGGATGAGAATACCGCGTTATTTGGAAAACGTGAAATGCTCAAGCTCTGCGATTATAAGTACGATTATTTTTATTCATAAACGTCAAACTTTCGCGCGTCTATCGTGTTTTATGAACGATTTTTATTTTCCTCTCATTTGTAATTTCTACGTTGAACAGCAAATATTGAAAGAGTAAATATGAAAACTTCTACGATTGTTTACACAATGATATTCGCTTTAAATAATTTAACCATTTCATTCAACACGTTTAATCCTTTAAGTGCTTCGAGTGCATAATCTTCAACGCTTTTATGATCGCAAGTGATACATCGTAGAATGGTTTAAAATTAATTTCATCTAAAATATTATTTCCTGTCCTATTTTATTAAGCTATTTTAAACAATATTTCTTATAATTCTATCGTCAACAACATGTTTTTTGACCAATTTATTTTCTAACGAAAGAATATCAATCTTGGATTCTGTTAATTAATCGTAGATTATTCTAACAATTATATAATCCTTTTCGAATATTAAACGTACACCTCCAGAAGCTACTTTGATACATTTTTACAAATATAAACTCGATAAAAAGTTATTTAAATGTCTCTCTATCTATTACTGTTGAGATATGTGTAATTTTATGTGCTAAATTGACTGAGTAGAATGTGAGTATGAGTATGTGTGTGCGCGGCGTCTCGAAGACAAAAGAATGTAAACTGTTCCGTAGTCAGTCGTGTGTGGAAGGGCATCTGGTATGGAAGGTAGCGAGAGAAGGAAGTGCCGAGACACGTGCAAGATTGTATCGTTAAAATTCCAACAGTTAAAGAGGAAATCGCTAGATACGCAAAAAAGTACAAAGAAAGACTCGCAGCACACCCAAACCAGCTAGTTGCTGAAACAAATGAAACCGTAATAGAAAGAAGACAGAAGAAGAAGCATCCTGCAGACCTCGCAATAGAAATACAATGAACAACCTGGAAGATGGAACCCCGCTGGGGGTAACCACCCATGTTTCGCTCACTCGCGGAGAGACGCGATCGCAAAGAAGCACGCCAACGGGAGTCGTAAAATCCCGTTACGATTTGATAATCGACGCCGCGAAATGGCCGATCCCCTATTTCGTTTAGGATAACAGGGGTAGTTAATTGAATGCGACACGAATATGATAATGTATGATTCACAGTTTATTCCAACAACTTTGTTATGAATAGTTACGCTGTTGCATGTGTACAAGTTGAGTATGTGACTGATCTAATGCTAGAAATTGGGTCAAAGGTGTTGACCGCTCGAAAGATGGTAAATCAGTGATGTTTGGCAATGATGCGGTGGCGGAGGAAAGCTAGCGATGGGTGGGTCCGAAGACATGAGACGAGCTGATTCGTTAAGGAATAGATTTCGTTATGAGAGAGGGAAATAGGCTTCGTTGTCAATTGGCTGTTTGCTGGGTTCTTAGATGAGGAAGGGTACTAGTCGCCCTCGAGATGAAGTTGCTAGTGGGAGGCTGCATACGTGAGAAGAACTAACTTTCTCGTGTCAACCCGTGATGCACAATAAGTTTAGGAAATATAAATCAAGGAAAGACTGTTTGTTCGGTATGAAGGACCTTTAGCAGGAAATTCCTGGGGTTTATGGAGGGTACTTGAGATTATCGAGGGTACGCGGTAAGGACGTGAAGACATCTGGCTGCCAGTTTGCCCACGGCGTGTGGCCTGGTCTAGGAACAGAGTCGGCCGTCGTAACAACCCACATGCTATATTTTTCAAGTTATAACATTTTACCAAATGTCCTTCTGGACAAATTGTAAAATTTCAAATAAATAAATAAAAAAAAAGATTGTATCGTTTAATATTATTGTGTGGGGGCACTCGACAGTCAAAACACCACCACTCGATACTAACTAGTGTCGGACGACGGCAGCGCAGTGGTTAGCGTCTTAGGTTACGAACGTTCGGAACTCGGGTTCAAATCCATTGGAATCGTTCACTAAATAAATGCATAATTATTTTATCGTGAATATTAGATGGATATTTAGTGTTTCTATACCACATTATTTCGGCAGTTAAGATCCAAAATCATTAACAATTACGGTTGTATCTAAAATTATGTAACTTTGTCATTTCCAAATAATCGATCTAATATATGACAGAAAATTTCTCCTCCTCTAACATGATTTCCAACAACCGAATATCGAACAGAATTTAAAATATATTCCACTTATTAAATTCAAGCTTTAAACTTCTTAGAGCCATTTTGAATTATTACCAAATACACCGTATACGTCTAGATCGATCGAATACGATACAACCGTTTTAGTTTCTTGTTCCGACAAATCCAATTAAATTCTTTCTATTCGTTTAATTAAAATAGCCAAAACTATTCGATCAAAGTTCGATGCAAATATCGAAAAAACTCGATTTCTATGCCCTAACAGGGAAGAAAAAAAACGTTGGTAAGCGTTCATTTTTCGCGTTATTTCCGCCAAGTGATCCTGTTGAAACAAACAGAAGGGAGGCAAACAGAACTGGCTGGTGTGCGATCCGAAAAAAGTATCGATGGCATGGGGTCTCGTTTCGCGAGATAGCATCGCGAGGAACAACGCTGCCAACGAATAGAAGAAAACCGCTTGTGCTATCATTCCCTTGTTTCTCTTTTGTTTGTGCCTTTCGCTTTTTTTTTTTTCATAGTTTCACCATTTTTCGAACTGGACGCGAGAACACGATCCCTTGTTTCGATTTTTGCCAGTCAGTGCGCAGCAGCTGCAACTTTTTTTTTTTTCAAATCGATACATGGGCAGCTGTTTGTAAAGCATGGTAGGGTTTGACGATCTTCAAGTACTATAGTACTAAGTATCATAGTATCGTACGAACAACGTGTCCATCTATCGAGCTTATAGCATTCTTTGCCTTTGTTTGCTTGATCGATGCGATAAAATCGTTGGTAATGACGATCCCATAATTGTTTCGATGTATTTGTTTAAACTTTCACGATAATCGTGTATTTTACAAAACACGTTTTAATTCTTACGTTTGTCCGTTTCTTCTCTTTCTTCCAGTTCCTTATTTTCAACCGTTTCGTTTCTACGAATATTTACTTGTGAAATAACGCGCGATGAACTTCTTTTTCTCTGCTTTCCGCTTCTTTCGTCCGAAACAGCCATTTTTAGAAGATTTTTGGATACGTCCGTCCAAAACTTTGAGTGATGCGTTTCTCGTTTAAAATGCAATTCTGATTCGCGAAATATTCGGACAGTTTTCTCTCACGTCTCTGATATTCTCGAACAAATACGTTTCATCCGGCGATTTATTGCTTTGGTAAATATTTTTAACATCAGGAAAATCCTATTCTTCTGTATCCTACCGCAGCATCTACTCTATGATCTTACGTTTTCGATTATTCCTTTGCTTCTGAAATTTCTGCCTACCACAATCGCGTTGCGCGGGAACTATCGGTTTTTTAATAACATAATTATTTAGTAGCGCAATTATTCAGTTGCCGGATACGTTTCTCGATCCTCTTGTACTTGATCACCACGATCTCGATCTTCCACCACGTGCACGTAGGCTTTGACGTTGCCTGTGTCACGTAAAATAAAAAAAGGAGATCGAAGATAAAAATAAAAAACAAGAAAGTTTATTTCTTAACACTTGGTTTACACTAATGACAGTTTACCTCTGAACTCCAGCCGTGGCGTTCCAAGACTGAAGCTCTTGCAACTTGACTTTCGACGGAATCCGATTGTTACGTCGGCTGACTTTCTACCTGGGCCAGACTACACACCGCGGTCAGGATGGCAGCCACATGTCCGCACTTCCTTGTCGCGTACCCTCGATAGTCTCAAGGACCCGTCATAGATCTTACAAAAATCCGTCTGAGATCCTGCGAGCCGGACGTAACATCTGCTTAGAAACTGTCTTTATGTTTATCGTCTATTACGGGAAAGTTAGTTTTCACACATGCGATGCCTTCCACTATCAACTTTCTTCCGAGGGCGGCCAAGATCCTTCCTAGTCTACCGGTCATCTTATTAACCAATGAGGAACAATGTTCACTACCCTCACTTTCCTGACCAAAAATGTTATGAACAAATCAGCTGATCCCATGCGCTAGACACACCCATCACTAGCTCTCCTCCGACACAGCATCGACACTTCTGGGTCTGTCGCTGTCCGTCGTCAGGACAGTCCACTCCGTAAAGGGTTCTACCCTTAAGTCTCAGTTCGTTGTCCGTCGTGAGAACAGTAAAGTCTGTAAAGGGTCCTACCCTCAAGTAAAAATTATCACTCAACGTTAAATCAGTCAACAAGTTTGTAAAAGGTTCTATCCTTAAACTCTTACTTCATTTGCATCGACGCATCAGTGTACCTCTGTATATTTAGTAAACTGTTATAATAAACTCTAAGTTATACTTGTCAATTCAGTGTAACTTCAATCAAACCACCCCTATTATCGTAATTGAAATAAGGGGATCGATCAGTTCGTGGCGTCGATCGTTTAATCGTAACGGGAATTTACGACTCCCGCTGACGTGCTTTCTCGCGATCGTGTAACCCCAAATTCTTTTACGCCACCTTAGCCGACCACCTCTAAGATATCCACTGGACATAGGACACCTTCCCACCCTGATAAGGAACTTCCAAGAAGTGTAACCCCGAATTGTTTTACGTCACCTTAGCCGACCACCTCTAAGATATCCACTGGACATAGGACATCTTCCCACCCTAATAAGGAACTTCCAAGAATAATATCCCCTCCATCATTACCATTGTTCTCACCTAGTATTTAGACTCCGAATAATGACAGTCAAGTCAGTCTGAATTGCGAAACGCTACTGGAACATTGTAATATTGGTATTCCTGAGAAATAAAGTTTTTATACATATCATCACGAGAATTATTTTTTACGTGACAATCGCGTCTCTCCGCGAACGGTCGTAACACCGATTCTTTTTCTTTGTCATCCCTCGATATCCCCACTATCCACGCGATTGTTAGGCGTTCTCGAACATTCGGCGAAAGGATCGTTGGGATATCGAGGGTTCATTAGGCACTTAGCTTCGGTGACATACATTGTCGCCGAGTGCTGCCACATCTTTTATTTCCTTCATCACCCTATCGGTTCCGAAGCGCAGCCTGGTCTCTCACGTGGTTGGCGTCACACCTGCTTCGTGAGATTTCCTTCTCGTGGCTACGACAAAGTGCTACTCGCAAGGTCTAACGATATAAAATATCACAACAGTAGATTCGAAGAAATTATTTCAAAAGAACTGTCCCAACCGCTGTACCAAAAATTTCGTGACTGCGTTGCCGTTCATTTATCTCAAATACAAGTATATCCATTCGCAAATAATGAAACTTTCCGCGGAACGATAATTAAGTCGTCCGATGGAGCGATATCCAACGACACAGCGCGGGTTTCCAACGTGGACAGCCGTCGTTCGCGGTTCTCTCTGCCGCGGAAAAATGTTGGCGCGTCTCGTAACGAGAGTTGGTAGGCGATGCGCGTCCCGAAACACAAAACCAAGGGGAAAAAGGCCAGGAGGAAGTCAACGGGCGCGAACAACGGGAGAACGAAGAGAGAGAGAGAGAGAGAGAGAGAGAGAGAGAGAGCAGCGAGTGTCCCGAAAAAAGGAACGCGACAGTGACATAAACGAAAAAAAGAACAAAAAAAGAAAGGAAAATGGCAAGAAGAAAAAGGTTGGCAAAGGAAAGAAACAACGCGTTCGTTTAATTTTCGACTGTAGGTAGCGCGAGGAAAATAAAAAGCATTGGCAAGCACGAACTTCCCGCCGCCACCGTCCATCGGCTTCCCTCGAGACCTTTTTATTTCGTTCCTGTTTTTCTCTCGTGAAACAATTCCACGGCGCCCCTGCTCATTGTTGAATCACGCGATCTCTTCCTTCCTTCCTTCCTTCCTTCCTTTCTTCCTTTCTTTCTGCTTCTCTTTTTGCTGCTTCGAACGGGCAAACGAAATGGAGCACGAGAAACGGAAGAGAAGGAAGAAGCTAGGAAAAAGGACGGAGAAGAAACGAGTGAAAGAGAAAGAGAGAGAAACAATGGGGCAAGGCAAGTTTGGGGAAAAATGATAAAACTGTTGCAAAGTTTCCAGGCGAGCCGAGAACTTTGTTATTCCACTGGTCGGAGGAAGATTCATACGTAGTAAGTAGCAAGGAGGGTGACGGTGAACAGGCAAGATGCCTCGACACCGGCCAACTTTCCGCGTGAAACTTCGAGATTGGAAATATTTCGTGGACGCCTGCCCTGTCTTTTTTTTCTTTCTTTCTTTCTTTCTCTCGCTGAAAGAAGAAGAACCGGTCTGCCTGCTGGATTCCGATGCTTTACGCGCGTACGTATTTCATCGTAAATCAACCGATCGAAACTTTTCTGCTGGACGCGCGTATGGGGCTTTAGAATTGGATATCGAAGCGGAGAGAGCGGTAAATCATTCGTTTAGTTTTGAATTTTGTATTTCGTTTAGTGGTCTGTGGCGTGGAAGAGATTCTCGTTCAATTACAATTTATTCGTACTTTTCGAGAACTCTCGTAGGACTTAGAATGACAAAACGATGAATACTAATTAAAAGTAAAATTTATTCAAGCGAAGCTGTGATATTTCAAAAAGCAGAGAAACTAACGATCGTTGTATTATTTAACTTCCATTTTTTTTCTCTTTTTTTTTTTCATTTATTTAATTTCTACTTTACAATTTGTCCAGCTAGACATTCGGTAAATTTTTCTAGCTAACTTGCAATTTATTATTATTACTCTGATATTATTACCTTTAATAATTATTACTCTAAATATGTTACGTATTCTTAATCAGACTTGAACGATAAGACGAAAATGAAAATCACGTTTCTCTCTCTACAAACGAATCAGTATATGCAGTCATGTTTTTGTCTTCGATGAAAGACACTTGCGCGTTTCTAATCGCGAGAGTAACAAATACCGGTCGTTTTGTCTGGTTCGATAGTTAGCCATTGATAATCATAATCTTATTTTCTGTTTCTCGTTTTACAAATAGAATTGTATAGAAGATAGAATTAAGCACACTGAGTTTGCTGGTCATCGATGATTCGATATTATTACTCGGGAGTTAGGTTAATAATTGATCGATAAACTCCATAAACCACAGCGTAGATCAAATAACTTTATTAATTAATAAAGTAGATTACACGATACCGTGACGCAGATTAGATCGAATAACACGGAAACTATATGTGCGTATAGAAAAAATATGTAATCGAGATTCGAAGAATGTCGTGGAAATTTAGCAAACGGAAGGAGAGCCAATAAAAAATGAACTTTTCCAATGTACGACGCACGACGAAGCAAAGAGCCTTGAAATCGGTTTAACCCAGAGCTTCAACTTCGTTCTACTGAAATTTGAGCTCTGTTTGCAGTTAAATCGTGAGTTTTCTCGATCAAGCTTCCTTTTTTCTTGCTAGCGGCAAATTGACGGATCTGCACGACGGCACAAACGAAGAATAGGAAAGAAGAAGAAAGAGAAGAGAAAACGTTACTATATTATTACTCGAAAGGAAATATTTGTGCTGGCTGGCTGGACGGTTACTTGCAAGCAAGAATTACTCGATTCCGTGACTGCTTTCCGTATCTTCTCAAACACGATTCCGCGTTCATTCGGATCCTTTGATGCAATATCGCGAATAAAAGTACTGGAAACGTGTTCAACCTCTCGATACAGAGGGATCCTTGTTGCACGAGAAGCATCGCGCGTGTCTTTTGTTTTTCGTTATCGATCGCTCTTTGTTCGAACTCGCTCCAATCAAACGTTAAATGTTGGAATTAAATATTTGAAATGTGGCAAATTCCAAGGATTAAAGTTAATCGATCGCATTTACTTTAACCCGATTGTATTCACGGATCGGGTATTCAGCGATTTCGTATCATTCGTACGACGAATCAGAGGCATCTTTTGCGTCTGTTTTTTCATACGTGCGATTGAATGTCGTTCCATGCGAACGAAAGGAGGCAAAATCATCATTACCCTGTTGAGAATTGTGGATCTTAGTCGCCGAAATAAATGTATAGGAATACTTACGTTAAACGTAGAAATGATATTAAAATAGTTTCGGATTTATTTAATATGCGATGTACAAGATATTCGTGGATACGCATCACATGCGTATCACCATCTGTTTTTGTCTCGCCATCTATTTTCAACCACGTGTACGGTACAGTTGCATTCTTCTGTTTACGAGACGCTGCGCACGCACGTACTCCCACACACACTCATATTCATATATATGTGTTACTACTACGCGGCTAATCCAGTGTAGCACACAAAATTACACATCTCAATATACCCCACCCCATTGACCTCACTAGAGAAATAAAGTAGTCAAACTTGAATATGGTACGGCTATAATAAAAAGTCTGGACCAAAGTATCGGGGACTTTCCCAAACATTCCGAAAGAAAGGCTCCGGTGTCCTTTCATCTCCGACATATAAATATAATTCATCTCGAAATCATTTTCTTTTAAATTATAGAAAATGATTCATTTCCGCTTTGATCCCCAATAATCTCCCACCCATCAGTAAAATAAAATAACAAAAATACATCATTACCCTGTTGAGTATTGTGGATCTTAATCGCCGAAATAAATGTATAGGAATACTTACGTTAAACGTAGAAATGATATTAAAATAGTTTTAAATTTATTTAATATGCGATGTACAGGATATTCGTAGATACGCATCACACGCGTATCACCATCTGTTTTTGTCTCGCCATCTATTTTCAACCACGTGTACGGTACAGTTGCATTCTTCTGTTTACGAGACGCTGCGCACGCACGTACTCCCACACACACTCATATTCATATATATGTGTTACTACTACGCGGCTAATCCAGTGTAGCACACAAAATTACACATCTCAATATACCCCACCCCACTGACCTCACTAGAGAAATAAAGTAGTCAAACTTGAATATGGTACGGCTATAATAAAAAGTCTGGACCAAAGTATCGGGGACTTTCCCAAACATTCCGAAAGAAAGGCTCCGGTGTCCTTTCATCTCCGACATATAAATATAATTCATCTCGAAATCATTTTCTTTTAAATTATAGAAAATGATTCATTTCCGCTTTGATCCCCAATAATCTCCCACCCATCAGTAAAATAAAATAACAAAAATACATCATTACCCTGTTGAGTATTGTGGATCTTAATCGCCGAAATAAATGTATAGGAATACTTACGTTAAACGTAGAAATGATATTAAAATAGTTTTAAATTTATTTAATATGCGATGTACAGGATATTCGTAGATACGCATCACACGCGTCTCACCATCTGTTTTTGTCTCGCTATCTATTTTCAACCACGTGTACGGTACAATTGCATTCTTCTGTTTACGAGACGCTGCGCACGCACGTACTTCCACACACACACTCATATTCATATATATGTGTCACTACTACGCGGCTAATCCAGTGTAGCACACAAAATTACACATCTCAATATACCCCACCCCACTGACCTCACTAAAAAAATAAAATAGTCAAACTTGAAGATGGTACTCACTGGGAGTAGCCATTCGCATGTCAGTTAGCTATTAAGTTAGAAAAATTTACCAAATGTCCAGCTGGACAAATTGTAAAGTACGAATTAAATAATAATAATAATAATAATAATAACCAATGACGATGTCTCGGATAATCCTCCAAAAAGTTTCTAAGAATTTCCAAACGAACTATTTTCCGTAATTACTCGTTTCATAAAAAGTACCCCCAAAAATGAACAAACGAAAGGAACAAGTGGAAAAGTATTTTTCTACGAATTTGCTATTCGTTCTGTATTTTCATCGATAAGAACTTGTTCCTTTCGACTAGATGGGGTTAGCGTCGATTATAGGTTTTGTCTCGGGAACACAAATTACGGTCCGTTCGACAGTGCGTTAGGAAGAGTTTGAAACGAAGCTTGGCAAACTGCATCTTCGTTGTACGTATTCAGTAAACCAAAGTTGGACGAGTGGCCGCGGGCTAGGGGAATTTGATTTCCGATAAATTCGCAGAGTACAGCCCAGAAGTATCCTGGCTAACCAGTAAGGCGGAAAAACTGATAAGATTTTGCCGGAGGCTCGTTCCTTTTATCATTCATTTGCCAGTCCTTTCCTTATCCGTTTCTCTGAGACCAGTACCACTTAAAAACGAGAATCTCCAACGACTGATTGTAGTTCCAGGTTATTCTTCGTGGTTCGCTTGCATTTTATGGATTAAATAAAAAGGAAAGCTAGAAATTTTAAGAAAAGTAAAAATAGAAGAAATTTTGGAAAACATAGGTCGTTTCTTTCGATTTCACGCGTCGAAACAGTGGTAAGATGAAATCGACTAATTAAAGTCTGTTAACTTGAACAGGAAAAGTACGATGTGAATTCGAAGATGAACAAAAATTCGCGAATATTGTAACAAAGAAATAAACTAAAAGAAGCAAATCTACGATATAAAATTTTTAATAATCTCATTTATATTAGGTTGTCCGAGAAGTTTCTTTCGTTTTATGAGGAAATAATAGACGTACAACGTTTTTTGTTTTATGTTATTTTGTCTCCAACATAGAAATTCTTCAACGATTCTAATCAAAAACTCTAAGATTCTTAATAGATGCACCTTGGTATGTTACCAACGAAACGATACATCGCGACCTTAAGATGCCCAACGTCAAAGAAGAAATATCCAAGTTCAGAAACAGATATAATGTAAGAGTTAACAACCATCAAAACCCACTAGTTACCCAATTACTTGACACGACGGATCAGATCCGCAAACTAAAAAGGCAATACCCCCTAGATCGAAGCATTAGATTCAACTAGGATCAAACATACTATAAACTTTTATAATTCAAGTTATAGTACCACGCCAAAATAATTCACTTAAAATTCTGTACGAGAATTGATTGTAAATAATCTACTAAATAAAAAGAAGAAAAAAAAAGAAAATATTATTTTGTCGAATTGTGTAAGACCCAGTTTGTTCTGTTGAGATAAACGCCGCGACATTTCACAGACTTGGTTTCACGTTTATACGAAGGTGCACTGTTGTCAAAAACACGTTTGCGAAAGAAAAACATTTTTCGGACAACCTAATAAGTTATTAAAGTTCGTAAGTTACTGTTAAAAGAGGAGACGCGTGTTAAACGTCGTATGAAATTTTAGTTTGGATACAGAAAGACTATTTAATTTTGTAGTGACAAAGCAGGTGGTAGGAAGCAGAAGGGTGTCTTGGAAAGTGAAGTGGAAGGTTGAAAGAGCGTCACAGGTCCCAAAACGCAAACACTTTGAACGTAGGCTCGCGTGATCCGTTCAAAGATGCATGCACGTCCTGGTTAATATTGAAACCTTAATTAACGCTCCTGTGCGGACCAGAGGATCAATCTGCAGAATTTAAATTGAACGTTTCATTGTGCTTTCAATAATGCATTTCAATCTTGAAAACGTTTCTTGCGCTACCTGAACGGTAATAATGAACGAAGATGATCAATGATGAATGTAACAATTGTTAGAGCGCAACTATTGCTCGTCTCCTTCCTCCTGTCTGTAACGTACGCTTTTTTATTCGCAGATTCAAATTCGCTGGGATATAAATATATTTTTGCAAGTCTACGAGCAATTGAATTTTTCAGAGCAATCTAATATCGCGAACTTATGTTCAAATGTAGATTCCAAGAAAAGAAAGAAAATGTTCTTTCAACTGTTCTACACATTTATCTTTGAGATTATTTGAAGATATTTCTGAAGATATATAGCAAAGCAAATAAATTTTATCTTATTACAAAAATACTAAGTCTACTTAAATTCTAGTAAGCCTCTATAAGTCTGTGTATTGGATTAATTGAACATTTTTAAAGACACACAAGGAGATCAATATCGTAGTACAAAAACACTGACAAATTCACATAAATTCTAGTAAGCCAGAGATTCGTAAGATCAAGTTCATCGTAATGTATTTGAGTATAATATTATTCTTCCGCATTGACGATCTTCCATCTGTTTACAAATACATATTAGAACGTAGTCTCCTTGAAATTACTAAAAATTTAGTAAAGAAACGGGACAGTAATAAAAATTATTCTTTAACGTATCTTAAAGGAAGCATCTAAAAGGAAGCATTAAATCAAAGCATCTTATTAATTGTTCAATTGTTTAGACACTAGAGATACAAAAGATATCCAGCTATACATAATATAAAATATACTTCCTAGTAAACGTCTGTGTGTGTTACCAAGTCTGGAGAATCGCTGGACGATTTTCACGCGGTTTTCACCATTTTAAAGGATGTTCCTCGAGTGAGGTTCACGTACGTGGAACGTTAACTTATGGCAAAAGGAAGTAGAAGTGGAAGATATGAACCAGAAACAATTTACGGATATTCGTAACGTAACAGCGATTTTCTTCGCTGCGATCTTATTTTGTTCAGAATCGCTGCCACGACCGATGTCTCTCTTTTTCGCGTGCGGTACGTCAGAAGCTTCACGACTTCTCTGTAGGGCAATCGATGTTGCTTCACGGGCTACGGAACGTTTAACACTTTGACTGCCACGCCGAAATTACATGTTTCCCTCAGGACGTCACGAGAGTATTTTTATTATTCAAAGCATACAATGGCAAAATAATAATAAATTGACGATTTAAGACAATATTCTTCCTCGATGGACCATTTATCTTATTGGTGGTCACAGGCGACCACCGTGGCGCATTGGTAACAGTCGATAGCGACGTATTATAACGGGGCTTCGTTTATTTCAACAAACCATTCGCATTGGTTGTTTTGTCGCAAACAAAACGTGCAGAATATATCGTTGAAACGTGTAGAAGATGTTAGTAAACGGTATTTGTTCATTGCATATATAATGGCAAGGTATGTGCACACTTCTAACTTCAATTATACGATTATAAAGCAGCGTTTACGATTATTTTCTAAGCTGTGTTTATAATAATATTCGTAGATTACCCCTCGAACATATGGATGCAAACACAGTGCACAGTTAGATGCAAGATTTGTTCTCATTTTTTTTTATCGATGTTCTAATAAAAATGTTTAATCGTTCAATGGGACACTTTTTACTTCAAAGTATCTTCTATTTATCGGTTATATTCAAAATCCCCTAACTGTCAATTTTCATACAATTTTTACAATTGTAAAAAGTTCAAGCCCCCGGTCATCAATGACCACCGTGGCATCACAGGAGAAACCGTGGCAGTCAAAGTGTTAAGAAAATCACTGGTCGTTTCCTCGCGTCGCAGTTCGAACGTTTCACAAATAAAGTAAAAGCTTGAACTTTAGATATATTTAGTAGCAAAATTTATTGTACAAATCGAACAGAGTGACGGTTCCGAGTGTTATGACAGAGAATGTCGAGAACTGATTTTAGGAAGGTTTATACATATACTAGGTCGTCCGAAAAGTTTCTTTCGTTTTATAAGGAAATAATGAAGGCACAACATTTTCACACAATCACAACGTTCACAACGTTCGACAGATTACGTTTCATGTTTGTATCGTTGTAAAAGACGTGTCTGTAAAAGAAAGACACTTTCCGAACAAACTAATACTATGGGTTTGGCTCCTATGGAGGAGATGTTGCCTGGGCCTAGACCAGAGATGGCCATGCTGTTACTGTTCTCTGACACTGGAACGCTTTCTAAGTTGTTGTTTCGATGACTTGCGGGATGTTCCTTAGACCCCCTTGGTTTTCCTATCGCTAATTTATGGCTCTGTGACACCGTGGCCGGTGATATAATAACCAACGTAGCAGTCAAAGCGTTAACGAGTCAATAGAAATTCACAAAATCGTCAGCCACGTTATTAAAAAGGATTAGACAAAGTTCGAGGCAAAGACCGAGTATATCAGCTAGTTGTTTAATAATTTCGCTACTTTCAGCAAAGTTTCTACCAATTGAACCAACTTCGGACTATCGTCGCGCTCAAACTACCTGTGTCTCCGGTTAAAGGAAAACCGTAGAATCCAACCGGAAGTGTGGAAATTTCGCGGTTTCGCGACGTCAAGTAGAATTACAGCGATCCGAAGCGTAACCTGCTTTTGTGGAAGAATTACTCGGCTCCGCGGAAGGCAACTATAACCGGTCTTAAATTTTACTTAACATTATCTGGCATCGGTAGGAGGATGCTCGCTAGGCCGGCTGCTCGTACCAAAGTTATGCACAGCATTTGCCCGCGAGGACATAACTCTGAACGCAAAGTTGGCAGAGAACAGCGCTGGAATCCCTTCCGTGCTGGAATAACGTGAAAGCTGAAATAACAAACCACCTATGTTACTGTCCGCCCATTCTATCCTCTCTTTTCTTTACAGTCTACCCTCCAGAGCGAACGTTGAATTCGATTTTGAACCGAAAGAACTTGGCAAAATCGCGTCAGGATAGAAACAGCTTTGACTATCGAGAATCGATCGATCGTTATGGTTTTGATATTTCTATGCTTCTGTCATCGTTAATTCGGGTTTGAACGATTAGGATTACGTTGACGATGTAGTGGCGGATAAAGGAATGTTTACAATTGATACGCCTTTGTATTAAAAATTGTTTATCATATCGATGATAATATAATTGTATAAGTAATGTAATTGTCGTATGTATAATATTGTGTTTGTTCATTGTCTTATTAAGTAAAAATCCATTTTATAAAATTGCGGTGTCTTTTTATAATGTATTAAGTCGTCCGAAAAGTTTCTTTCGTTTTATAAGGAAATAATGGATGCACAACATTTTCCGTTTCATATTATTTTATCGAATTACGTATGATCCATTTTGTTCTATCAAAATAAAGATCGCAACGTTCGACAGATTAGGTTTCATGTTTATATAAAGATGCATCGTTGTAAAAGACGGGTCTGTAAAAGAAAGACATTTTCCGGACAACCTAATATATTGTAAGGTAAATTAGGTTCAATTGTTATGGTGAAGTAAAAAGCTATTTGATTATGTAATGCGACGAATGAAATTCTATTATTTAAAATTCAGGTTTCAGTAGTAAGTTAGAACGTAAATGGATCGGATTGTTAAATTAGATCAGAAGATCTATTCTTCATTTATTTACTTACTCTACTTCATATTTATAAAAAATATTCACATAAAATTTCTTCCTTCCACAAATATATGTAGTAACCTACAAATGTGTTGTTTTATTATCTAGAGCAAGGACAAGAAAGGATGGTTTATTCAGAGTTAAGTTCGTTTATTCGTACAAGCAATACTCAACACAAAGCTGACTACAATCGTCGTACGTCTTAAACTCGGCTTCCAACTTCTCAACCGCTTCAACTCAACTCCTACATTCAACGGACTCTACTCAACTGACTCTCCGCAATTGACTAACTCAACTGACCCTACTCGACTGCCTCTCCACAACTGACTAACTCAACTGACTCTACTCGACTCTACTCGACTGCCTAACGTCTTCCGTCTGTCCCCCAGATGTGCCTGACCCATTCCCAGGTAGATCCCCTTCAATTACCCCAGTGTCATAAAGGGCCACAGATATGACCTATTGTCAAGTACGTCCTTTTTCCCGATACTACATATACGCAAAATTTAAAAATTCGTAGCGAATTAAATACACCAATTAAATAGTCCCATTTTGAATTTACACTCTCTAGCTTTCATCTTTTCCTGTACTAAAAAAGCTCTCGGCTAAAATTCAATATACGAGAAAACTCGAGGATTTAAAATACCAAATTACAACCTAAAAAAATCAAATAAAAAAGTTAAGCTTGATCCACGCACTATATATGTCACGTAAGTGGAATATAGCTGTTAGGGAATAGTTGTGGTCGCAACACCGTTCGATATTTTGATAAGGTCGCGAAAGCTAATTATTCGTCGTGGCTCAAAGCATCCGTGTTGCTTCCTCGGTTCGTAATGGAAAAGTTTCTTTCTCACGGCAAACGCGGCGTAACGTGTGGCTGCAGGTCGCGTACGAAACTTTTATTTACGGGTCGGGTAATAAAGACGATAATAGAATATTCTATAAATGGGAAGACTGCCGCCTAGCTTTCATAACGTATTCCATTAGCGGAAGTTGCCGCGACGAACTCGTAGAATGGCCATCCAGAAAAACGATGATAGAATTGAATGTTCAGTCGGTGAAAGAGTTCTCTTATTCTCCGTTCGTTCTCTTCTACAGAAAAGAGAGATTTTCAGAGAATCAATAATTTATGTTTTCGATCGATTCGAAAGTTTGGAAGTTTCTACTTTTTTGTTTTGCAAACGAAATTTCATTGAATTTCGATTTTCTGCTCGCGACAACGACCAAACCTTCCATCGTCGTAATCGATGCAAAGGACCGCGAGTTTCCAGTTTCACGAAGGGAGAACTTTTCGAAATTTCTACCGTGACGAATATAAACTCCCGACATCTAGAAATGGACTCGCTTCGACGTGGTCGGCTATCTCACAGGACGAAGTTGTTTACGAGCGAATTTTTCATCAACGGTTCGATAAATGTAAGGGAAAATATTCCTACTACTTTTCTAGAATGTTTCTCAAATATTGGTAATTAAGGGCAAATAAATTTGCTCGGTTTCGTTTTCTCTCACTTTCACCGTTTACCAACATGGAACTTGAAGAACAGAATTTTCTTGATTTTCAAATTGTACTCTTCTTCGAGCAGCCAGTATGGCCAAGAAAAATTCTCTTATTTCATCCTCCGTCTCTTTCTATCTTTTCGTTTCAATAGCGCCATTTCCTCTTTTCTTTGACAGGACACTTTCCGTATTTTTCCTTTTCCTATCTTCTTATCCATTTTTACTTTCTTACTCTTACCGTGTTCTACTTCCTTTATTTTAGTTTCCTTCACCTCGTATTTGACTTTTATTATTATTTTTTTTTTTAGGTGACACACATTACTATTCTTTGCCTTGCTTCGTTGGCCACTTCTAACAAGCCATGCTATTTATACCTGCATCTTATTTTCTACTTCTCATTTTCCGTTTTTTATTTCACTCTGGTTCACCGTAGCATATTCTCTCCTTTCCTTCTTATCCCCTTTTTCTTACTTTATGTAACGATAAAAATATATAACACTTGAATTCTTTTACATTAGACGAGTTATGTTTCAGCCAGAAATTTCTACAGCCATTGAATGAAGAATTAACGAAGGCAAATCATTTTCAGATAGGTTGATCTCGATTCTAATAAATATCGCTCATTTTAGTCTTAGCATTAACGAAACAACGCGTGGAAAATTATTACGAACGAATGTTACGAAGAACGCTTTACTTTCAATGTTTTATATATTTCAGATTTATATTACCTTGACCGAGAAGTTTCTTTCGTTTCATAAGCTGATAATAGACGAAGGACAACAATTTCTGTTTTATATTATTTTATTGAATTAGGTATGATCCCTTTCGTTCTATTTCTATTATTATGTTCGTGTGTCGCGTCTCGCGCTGCGCACGCCCCGCAACAAAGGCTAAAACCTACCAATAGCGCGAGATGGTGTTTCAATTCGAATAAATTTAACAATTTGGTTAGAAACCAAATTCGAGCTTCGCAAACCGCCACATGACGCCCCCCTCTTCTACGATAGAGCAAACTATAAGTAAACGTAGCAAGTTGGAAGTAGGATCATTATTATTCTTCAGCTCGTTATCATTCAGATTGTGATCATTATTATTCAGATAATTCCTTAGTGTTCTGTCGTCCAGTCGCGGGGAGACGCGATCGCGATGAAGCGCGTCAACGGGAGTCGTAAATTCCCGTTACGATTATAACGATCGACACCACGAACAGGTCGATCCCCTTATTTCTTGTGGGATAATAGGGGTATTTGTTGGGGAATAAAACTGTAGTCTACAGTCTTATAATATTTATATTTTTAACAACTTGTTACACTTGAGGTTCCGTCGTGTCGGAAGATATAATTGGTACAGGTGATGAAGAATAATACACTTGATAGATGAGTAGTAGTAATAAAGAATAGATTAAGATATCACTTTGATCGAAGCGAGGACTGTGTTTTAAGTTGGCTACGCGAAGCTTATAGGAACACTCGTGTTGACTGCACGACGTTTGGTAGAACAGTGCTGACCCGTCTCGTACAATTACGGAGGAAAGTTCGGTATGGGTGCCCTTTTTAATGAGAAATACCTGCTATTTTTAATAGACAAACAACCGCTTTCTCCGTAAGTTATAAGAGCGTGCAATAAACCTAAGGACTGTTTTAAGGACCATCCATAAACCGAAAATACTTATGTGAATAGAAATTAAACTGAGAAGATTCGGTTTATGGTGGTTCCTTAGGTTTATCGAAGGTCAGTATAACGGTATATGTCGGCCTCGGCGATCATACCATGAGGGCCGTCGCACGGACCGTCTTACGCGACGTAACACTTAGTTCTGTGTGATTAGTTCCTCAGTGCTTGGTGATTGATTCCTGGGTTCTTGGTGATCAGTTCCTCAGCTTTTGGCAAGTAATTTCTTGGTTTATAGCGATTAGCTCTCAAATTCCTCAAGGTCTTAACATTTCAGTTACTTTGACTTTTAATTCTTTAGTTCTGTAGAGGTGTGTGTGTGGAGCCATGATAGTTTGTAGCTGCTGGTAGTAGAGGTCGCTGCGGGGGTAGAGTCGCTTTTCTTCTCATTTTGTATCGCGGAAGAAAATATCGGACTCCGGTCGCCGGGATTTGAACCCGAGTTCCGAACGTTCGTAACCTAAGACGCTAACCACTGCGCTGCCGTCGTCCGACACTAGTTAGTGTCGAGTGGTGGTGTTTTGACTGTCGAGTACCCCCACAGTTCTTTAGTTCCTTAGCTCTTAGTTCCTAAGTTCCTTAATTCTTTAGTTCTTTAGTTTTAATTTTCTGTTTCATTTAATTCTCAGTTCTTGTCAGTTTTTCGTTAATCGACGTGCTTGTATTTGTCAATTTGTAAATCATCGAATATCACTTAAATTCAAATCTTGTAATTAGTAAAGCGTATCGCGAACGATTGTAAATTCGAATATTCTAAATAATTCTGTTAATAACCAATCAAAATCAGAATAAACTCTTGTTGTGGAAAATATTTGTTTTACAATATAATTAGATTAAACGAGCATTTATTTTCGCCAACTTTGATCCTCTTCCGTGCCAGTACTCCTGCGCGTAGCGGGTTAGCCGAAACGTGGAGTTTAGTTGGTAATCGCGTTAAACATCGGTCAACGCTACCCACCGATATTTAATTGTCGACAAAATTACTAAGGAATACGACAATTCGGGATCATCAAAAAAGATAACGACATCAAAAAATTTCTAATTGAAGCGATCCTTAGATTGTTTCTGGTGGCAGCAACTACTATTTACCCGAATTTCAAAATTAACGGTAACGTAAACCGAACAATATATCTGGAAACGTAACACGTGCGCAATTCGATAAACTAATATAAAACAAAAATATAAAATTGTGCGTCTATTATTTCCTTATAAAACGAAAGAAACTTTTCGGACAACCTAATATACATACGTGGATTTTTGCGCGTTTAAAATTCCCTGAAATGCACGAATATGCGCTATCTAGTAATACCGATAATACTGCGCTATTATCACAGATTATAAAGCTACGCGATTCTGCCAAGACCATTGTCCCGATCCTCTATAAAGAGATAAAACTTTTAGATTTTTCGACATTACCAGTAAAACTTCATTTATCCGAACTCCACTTATTGGAACCACGTTTTAGTTAATGTCCGCTTAACTGAATTCCCTGCAATTCAATCCACTTATCCGAATGTGAAACCCTATTATTTGAACGAGAAATCCTAGACGAGGGAAGAATCAGTGAATTATTATAGTAGAACGTCGTTTATCCGCACCTCGTTTATGCGAACAAGTTAATGCCCAGCGTCTATTATTCGAACCACGATCCCGCATAATTTCGCAATACGTATAAATGCTTGTTCTTACAATAAATATATTCAAATACGCAATCGTTTGTCTCTTTGCGTAAAATAAATTTCACCGAAAAAATTCTATGGAATATGAAAAAAAAAAAAAAAAAAAAAAAGGAAGAAGAAACTGTGGACGATCCCAATCGTAATACTTAAATCCCAATATTTCTGCTAATAAGAAGAGCCGGAGAGGGTAGCTATTCGATGAACCTATTTTCGGAATAGCTCGATTATCCGAAATGCGTCGTCTCCTAATCTGTTCTAATAAACAAGATTCCAGTGTATTCGAACTGTTAACACTAAACCTACCATACGCGGTCAAATGAGCGTTTTTGAAATTTCGTTTAGAATTTCTCGTATACAACGTTACTGTATCACCGTGTAGCTTATTGACTTTTCCTATAATATACATACAACCCATTTTTCAATATTCACAACTTTCTTTATCGTTTACTTTTCGAAAAAAATTTATAGCACGTCTAGTCTACCACGAACGGTCATTCGACCATTTGAAAAATTCATGTTATTTACGACTATATTCTTCGGAAAGCGCGCTTCTGAAATTGTTTTACGAGTCTACGATGTAATCGTGGATCTACGGTGTAGACAAACGCGCGATTGGAACAAATGCATAGCGTTCTTTATACGACGATACGGTCTTGCGATTCGAACAGAGAGCATCAAAATTTCACAGTGTATCATAGAAATTATTACGTGGTATAAGCGATAGTTTCGACAAAGTCAACAGAGCTAACAATATTTTGTGGTATGATTTACAATTTTTTTTTATTTCTGGTCTCAATGTTTTTGCCCCGTTTGATTTATATTTTTATATTTTAGATTTTACTTTTTACTGTATCATTTGTATATTCATCCCCAAAAATGTCAAGACATTCGAGGAATATCAATTTATTAGACAAAATAAATAATATCGACGAGGGTTGTTCGGAAGATGACCAAGAAGTTTCCGATTTTGATAATGATACGGCAGAAAATAATTGTGACTTATTTGACAGCGATACGGACGAAGAGAATATTTTGAATATACGAAGAGGACGAAAAAGAAGGAGATTTATAGTTAGTTCTGAAAGTGAAAATGAGGAAGGGATTGAAACTGCTATATCGAAACTGCTGAATATCAGAAGGAGAGACAGCTAAGCAAAGAATGTTAATCAAAAACAATAATAAACACAGCTACAGATTCTTCTGGAGGGAAATCTTGTCAAATAAGATATTGTAAAGTCAATAAGACTAACAAAATTTGTATAAAATGTAAAAAATACGTATGTGGAAAATGTGCGATACAAAATGCTGTAATTTGTAAAAAATGTACTGAAAATACATAAAGGTAAATAAAAGTTTCTAAATAGAAAAGCGGGGAGCGGGTTTTTATCGTAGCACCGGAAAGATATTTTGTTTACTATCCAATTCCAATTGGCTAAAATCTCTTTCTATATTAACATACATATGTTTTTTTGAATCGGTCATTTGACCGCTCATGGTAGGATTAGGTATACATGAAATGTCGGTAGGTTTAATGTTAACTACCAACAGAAAGTGGTTCAGTTAAATAGAGCCTTACTTTGCCATTGTTGTACGAATAATAATTTGTAAAGCGCAACAACGATTTTCTCGAACAATTAGATTTTCGCAAAAATGTTTAGCAAAATCGCGCAGAATGCATCCGATACGTAAAAATATTCGTATAAATTACCTAAAATATAGTGCGTATTATGCAACTTCTATTTCTTTCAAACGTATTCTAAAAAAAAAAAAAAAGCAAATTTGTATGAAAATCCACAGTCTATTAATCACTTTAGAAAATCGAAATACTTACGCACGGTAATTTAAGGGTAATTTTTGCAACGATGCTCTAGCAAACATCGACCTAGACGAAAAACGACGACCGAGATTCACGGAACACCGGGCAGAGTCGCTGCCTCCGGTCGGATCTTCTAGCTCGTTACCGTCACTGCTAACGAGAAATTTTGCCACCGAGCCGAGTTAAGAACGTAGCGTGGCGATTGTAATCGTAAACTGAGCTAACGCAAGGAAATGTCCGTCTGTTGATGGTAATTTGACCGTACGTCATGATAAACCGTAAGGTGTATCTGATATGCGAACGATCGCTGACCCGGAAAATCTGATTGTGTCGCTGACGAAATCGCGTCTTGTTGGTATTTTTCTTGGTTGAACGAAGTTGAAGGAAGATTGAAATTGCAGAGGGAAATGACGAAACAGTGGAACGAGTAGATGAATATGATTGAAACGGAGAATAGAATTTTCTAGCTGTGTTTCGTTCCATGTGATAATAATGACGGTATGGGAGCTTTGTCAGTGAAATGTTAACTTCGTCAATGAACTAGCAGTGTGTTTAAAACGAACAATTCGTAATTTTCTGTAACAATTTTTTTTTTTGCAAAAGTTGATCGTTTTTCGATGAAGCGTCAAATCTTTTGGATATAAAAAAATTTCGTGACGTTTATGTTGGAATACAACGATATTACACACATGGACACAAATACTCTTATACCGACACCTACACAGGCATTTGAGCGGGACACTTACACAGATCATACTCGTTACTGTATAGAGAGTGGGGTTCAAAATATTTAAGGGATCATGGGTCACTTGCTACAGTTAGTCTGAGAGTAACTGGCCAACTGTTAACAATACGTAAATTCTTTACCTGCATACTTTGTTAATTATACCATATCACTCACTTATATTTTAAATACATTTGGTTCTGTAGTTCTGTTTAATAAATATCACCTAATATTATTTTAACATAAACATTGTGTCTTCCACAGATTATTTATCTTAACGTTAAGATTAAATTCTAATAGTTTAGAAGGTGTAACAAATTTCGTTAGACTTTAGTTGCGTGCATACAAATATAAATTTACTAGAACATTCATAATCTTGGTATTTTGTAAAAAGTATAAATATTTTCACAGATACATATGTTAAAAGCGATTACCTCAGAAAATTACTTTCACGTTTTTACATTTGTTACTGTTTTCAACTTTGCGATATATTAAAATAGGTTGAAAGCAGTGCATGTTAATTTTATCGCGTCTTCGACAGGAAACAGACAAAAACACGAGGATAATTCAGAAATTATTCCCAAGCGTGGAACAACAATGAGAATCGAAAGTTCGTCGAAACATTCGATTGAATTCCCCATCCTGTTTCAATATGCAGACAGCATAGTCGTAACTTGATTATTTGTTGAAGCTAACTAAATTTTCGGTTAGAGATTTCTTGCACAAACTGGCGCAACTTGGAGAATCGCTTTCCATGAATTGTTCCACGGATTCATCGCGCTCTCTGTTTCGCTTACTCAAAAACAGACGATATTATCGAATTCGAAATTGTCGTACGAACTACGTGTACACATAGCTTCGGTAAAATGAACGTTTAACGGCAAACATATTGATTTGGTTCTTTGATGTTGTAGCTGGGATCGCTTCAAAGCACACGAAACCATTACATCGACCGATTTAATTAAATCCCAACCGATGGTTTTAGATTCCTTTCCAAAGTAGATTCCTATGGCAGAAATGCTTCACAGAAACGGGAACGTAATTCGGCAACGATCACTTGATCGTATTCGATGATAGCTGAAAAGAGCATCGAATTTAAATGAGATCCAAATGAATCGAAAGTTTCTTTTTTCTTTTTCGTTTTACGTTTCGTTTCCTTCCGTTAAACGATTCAACTTTTATAGATAATCGCGGTCTTTACATTCGTAAACGAGGCAATAGAGTTTTTCATAGCGCGTGTTTCTTGTTATCTATTTCGATAGTTATTTATTTATAACTAATTTTCATGGATGTATCGGACCGTGTTAAACATTTTGATATTTCTATAATATCAGCGTTTAATTTTATTATGATAAAACCTGTATGATATGTGCGATCCAATGATCGAAGTAATCTAAGCGAATGTCGAGATTTATTAAGAACAATTTTTTGTAATTGCACTGAAGCAGAATTGCATCTCCTTTTCTTAATAATAAATATTGCTATTGTTTGTTTAATTTATCTAGGCTGCATATACATTTTAACTTGTTAGATCAATGTTGATTAAATAAATTAATAGCTAATTACAAATCATAGACGTGTAGTTGTTACGTTTACGTCTTACTACTCGATAATCTTGTTTATTTACTCACATTACTCACATTATAAAAATTGATCTAACGCAATTATCTTTTCTTCTAATGATATACATCTGTTTGTTTAAATTCATTTTTTACATCTGAGGCTACTTCGCAGCATCTCGAGAAATTCACATTCTTATCGGAGATGAGCGGTCCATAATTAAAAGTTAAATAAATTATTTCATACGTCAGTGTCTAACTCTAATCGTATCATCTAATTAAATTTTTAATAGCCTTGTTAAAAATTTTCCAACAGAGTAACAAAATAATTTTCAGTCAAATATATAGATGAGTTTAATAATTTAAATATGACATTCCACTTGATTTCCTTCAATTTGATCACGTTCACCTGTGTTAAATTTATCAATGGGTGGTTCGCCACACAATGCAATTCTATGAAAATATCTCTCACGAAATATCTATGTAGTAACTTAGAGATGGTGTGTGTTTTATTCTCTAGAGCAAGGACAAGAAAGGATAGTATATCGAGAGTTAAGTTCGTTTATTCGTGTAAGCAATACCCAACATAATGCTGACTATAATCGTCGTGCGTCTTAAGCTCGGCTTCCAGCTTCTCAACTCACTTAACTCAACTGCTTAGCGTCTTCTGTTGAACTAGACTCACTAACGTCTTCTGTCTGTCCTCGACTGCTTCACGTCATCCGTCTGTGTCGACTGCTTCACGTCATCCGTCTGTGTCGACTGCTTCACGTCTTCTGTCTGTCTCGACTGCTTCACGTCTTCCCCACAACTTGACTCCTTAACGTCTTCCTCTCGACTCCCAGATATGCCTGACCCATTCCCAGATAGATCTCCTTTAATTATCCCGATGTTGTAAAGGGCCCCAGGTATGGCCCATTGTCAGGCACGTCCCTTTTCCCGATACTATATCTATGATATTTGATAAAAAGAGAACAATGTACGTACGTATACGTAAGCCTCTTCAGTTTTGCATTACGTTACATAACAATATCAACTTCTATAACAATTTCCTTCGTTTGTATTTCCGTCATATTCCACGAACCTTTGTATTTTCCCTTACTGTTGATTATCGTTATTTCAATCGTATCATGAATTGGAACAACAAACATTTTCGAGCAACAATCGAGATACCTCTACTCGTACTTAAGTCTAGTTCTTGCTTTATTTGCATTGGAATTCCGTTACCTGCCGACTGTTTATGTTCAGTTCCAGATATTTCGATGCACGTAATATTTTAGCGTTGGTAAATTACTCGAATATTCCAACTTCCAACGAGAATCTCGCATAAACTTTTGACTGTTGTTTCATTAACAATGAAACTCCTCTTTTCTTATGTATAGCATATAACAAGATTCTCGTTATCTAGACAATTATTTGATAAAATCTAACGAACATAGAAATACCAAAAATAATTTAATATCTAAAATTTAAAATCAGAGGGTCGGTAAAAATATACTTGACATGTTTTTCTTCCATTATACGATCTATGATTTGGAAACAAACAATCAAAATCCATCAAAACATGTCTCAGAAAATTGCACACGTTGTTCCGCAGAATGCTCTTTGGATGTAACATGTTGTTTCTATTTTTAATTATTGTTTATCGTATTAAAATTCTACTTAATCATAGGGCGATATTGAGATCGGAATATCAATAAGAATAATTCCTTTTTATTACCTGATTTCTTACAATCTTCAGCTTATAATCAATTAGTCAAAGTTCACGGAAACATGTCTCGAACAATTGCACACGTTGCTCCTTCAATTGTTGTTCATCATATTAAAAACCTACTTAATCATAGGGCGATATTGAGATCGGAATATCAATAAGAATAATTCCTTTTTATTACCTGATTTCTTACAATCTTCAGCTTATAATCAATTAGTCAAAGTTCACGGAAACATGTCTCGAACAATTGCACACGTTGCTCCTTCAATTGTTGTTCATCATATTAAAAACCTACTTAATCATAGGGCGATAATAAAATCGGAAGATCAATAAAAATAATTCCTTTTTATCACCTGATTTTTTACAATCTTCAACTTATAAACAATTAGTGAAAATCCTGGAAAATATTTCTGAAACAATCGTACACCTTATTTTGCAGAGTGGATGGTAGTTTTCTCGTAGGTTGAGAAAGTACTAGTCGATGTGCCGCTCATTAGGAGGAACGTGCTGTGGCATCGAGGGAATCCGAATCGTATTAGGTGGCTGGTTAAGGGTAGAGAGGTGGTGTGTCTGGGTGGAAAGAAAAACATTCGTGCACAGTGTGCACGATGCCGGGCCATTGTGTATTCCGCCTCCGCAGCAATATTTCACCAAGTAGTATCCTACGTGCTTTTTCCGCGGTCTGGGCTACCGATATCCCATCCGCGGCAAGAACGAGGTCGCGCCTCCTCTTCCGTCTACGAATTCCGGTCACGCTGGACAGATCTGCTCCTTCCTTCGAAAGAGCTTACTTTCCATAGGAAAGAGCTTACCTTCACCGTTGTTGCTAACAGTGATCGTACGCGTCTCATCTGTGCGCGAATAAATCGTCATTGTGAGACTCGTTGACGAAAGTAGAACTCTAACAAGTTGTTAGATGAAAGGATCGACGAGCTGGATGCTCCGCACGTGCTAAATACAACGCTTTTAACGAACGCGACTCACGTCAATGTATTATACGAAATTGTACACGAGTAACGATCATGTGCAATTTCACGTCTGACTAATTTTGAACTTGCTAACTCTCGAGTAGAGAGTTGGCGTTCGGTTACCGGGTTCAGTTATTGGCTTGGAGATTTGTTGTAAAAAGATGACAAAGTTACGTAACAGAGCAAGTTATGTGACAGAGTTTTGCTATCATGGAATAGAAAAATTACAACGACGTAATATTACATATCTCAATATACACAATTCCTATGTATCTAAAAACACTATTGACTGCAGTATAAGAGCATACGGTAAATTATACCGTTCTTTCTATGCGAATATTCCATTCGCAATTACCATGAATAATTCAAGAATTTATTCGGCTCGCTAGAGCTGTACGAAAATTGCTAGATAAATATGCGAACGTTAGAAGCACTTTCGGAAGCTAGCCATTCCGTACGATACTGAAAACTTGATTTTCTACGATTCAACTGTAGGAATCCGCGAACGCGGACGTAAACATCGCACTTTGCGATCGTTGTTCTTCTTCGTCGACGACGGCATTAACAGATAACGAGCCGTTCGCAACAACGAGCCGGAAAATACGACAATCTAGCAAAACTTACACGGGGATAGCTGCGCTAATGCTAGTATGAAACGAAAACGACCGGTAGAGGGGAACGAACGCGATTTAGCGTCTATATCATGCTGCATTAGGTCGAATACGCACCAGACGACGATAATAGCCATTTTTAATGACGCGAGCTTGTAATTCCTGTTGGCTGGGAAAACGCGGTCGTCCAAACCAATTCAACTCGCGCCGCCCTGCAATTCGCGCTTTGCCAGTTTTTGACGGTGTATGGGCGAGTTAATTCTATGGAAAACTTTTGTATACTGTTTCTGAATCGATAACGAAGTTATTTAAGCGAACGTATGAGAACAGAAGCGGACTAATATCGATGTTCAACAAACGGAGTAATTCGCAATCTGAAATAGATTTCAGCGTAAAATGTTCGCCGTTATAACTAATTTCGTTATATTGTCTGAATTTAATAACGAATTCCTTTGGTTTCGTATCGAATATGAATAAGGTTTATATCGATGAATATATATCAGGTCTGTAAGTATGAAACCGGAATTTGCCTATAGATGGCCCTAGCTGATAATGTAGTTATCACTAAACTGCGTCATTGATGCCAAAAGTCTTTGTTGACATCTCACAAACATTTTCGACTCGCAACGATACAAGTTTCATACAACAGCATAGTTTGTAATAGCGTTGAACATGTCGAATTTTGTGCCTTGAAACTACGATTTGCGGACAGCATTGATTTTCTGTTACCATTTGAAGAAAACTGCTGCAGAATCGCATCGAATGCTTGTCGAAGCTTACGGTGAGCATGCTCTGGGTAAATCACAGTGCTTCGAGTGGTTTAAAGAATTCAGAAGTGGCAATTTTGACGCGAGGAACGAAGAACGTGGAAGACCACCGAAAAAGTTTCAAGACAGCGAATTGCAAGCATCGTTGGATGAGGATGACGCTCAAACGCAACAACAACTCGCTGATCGATTAAACGTGACACGAGAAGCCGTCTCCATACGTTTGAAAGCCATGGGAAAGATCCAGAAGGTGGGAAAATGGGTTGCACATAAACCGAATGGAAGACAGCAGGAAAACCGAAAAACCACTTGCGAAATGCTGCTCGCCAGATACAAAAGAAAGTCATTTCTCCGTCGAATTGTGACTGGCGATGAAAAGTGGATATATTTTGAGAATCCTAAGCGTCAAAGATCATGGGTAGCTCCAGGCGAACCACCGACATCGACTACAAGACCAAATCGCTATGGACGGAAGACAATGCTCTGTGTTTGGTGGGATCAGAAGACAACAAATGATCGATTTGAATCAAGCTTTGCGTGAAAAACGACCAGAATATCAAAAAAGGCAACACAAAGTAATTTTGCTTCGTGATAACGCACCATCGCATGCAGCCAAACCGGTCAAGGAAACGATCGAAGCGTTCAGTTGGGAAATACTTTCGCACGCGGCTTACTCACCAGACTTGGCTCCGTCCGATTACTATTTATTTGCATCGATGGGACACGAACTTTCTGACCAGCACTTCGCTTCTTACGAAAATGTACGAAAATGGCTCGATGACTGGTTTGCCTCGAAAGAGCGACAGTTTTTTTGGCGTGGCATCCACCAATTGCCAGACAGGTGGGAAAAATGTATAGCTAGCGATGGGCAATACTTCGAATAAAATATTTTTAATCATTTTCATACAATAAACGTTTCATATTTACATACTACTCTCGTATTGGCAGAAAAATGCGGCTTAGACGATTTCGGTTTATTGAGATATGTATAATTTTGTGTATTAGACTAGATTGACCGCGTAGTAGTGACACACGTATGCGAATATGAGTGTGTGGAAGTATGTGTGTGCACGGCGTCTCGAAAAACAGACGAATGTAACTGTTCCGTTGGCAGCGTGGTATAGAAGATGGTGAGGCAAAGAAAGTGCTGAGACGGGTGCAAATGTATATCGACGAAGATCCTGGAGATCGTTTGTTAAATAAATCTAAAACTATTTTAATATGAATTCTAAGTGTAACTTTAGTGTTCCTTTGCTTTTATTTCGGCGATTAACCCCTTGGCCTATAACCACGAGCATGGCACGTGGTAAGAGATTTGTGTCATAAGCGAAAATCACGAGTTAGACTCGTGGTAATTTTCAAATTGCTAGTGATTCATTATCCACTTTGAAATAATAAATTATTTTTGTTAACTGATCAATTTATCACGATTACGCCCTAGACGTCTTAAAAACACTATTTGTTCTCAAACGTTGTTTATTATTTCACAATTCCTTTTGTAGTCCCTAAATATATGTCGGAGATGAAAGGACATCGGAGCCTTCCTTTCGGAATGTTTGAGAAAGTCCCAAATACTTTAGTCCAGACTTTTTATTATAGCCGTACCTAAACAATAAAACTGAGAAATAGCTGTTTATGAGTTGAGTCAATTATGATTATCCGAGATTTATGACAGTCGGCTTGGGCTCGAAGTGACATAATGGGTCACTGAACGTGGCCACGGTCACGGGAGGGACGTGTACCTAACAGAGGTATGAAGTAATTAAATTACTCTCATTAAAAACAGGGATTGACCTGAGGGATACAGAGAGATACGAAGAGGAGTATATAAGGGCAGTTCCACTTGGACTGAGGATCAATCCGATAAGTTCGACTAGTACAGGGAACACGTGTGTCAAGTTCATTATCGCATTTGTCATCCCGCTGACCGTGGATTCGTTATCGAGTCTAAGATCATTGCCATTCACATTCCCAGTATCTGATTACCATGGTTACTTGTCAAATTCCGTCACAATCGTAATTGGGCTAGTAAATATCTTCGCTCGTGCATAACAACAATGTCTAATCCAAAGAAAGATTCGTTACACGCCCCTAACTCTAATGATAACCCAACATATACATGTCATAAGAAGTATACATTTTGCGTCAGTTCGGGCACACGACTGAACAGACGAATGGCACGACGCGCGACCGAATTTCTTGCTTACTATGGCTCGCGCGATCGGCAGATAGCGTGTAGGACAAGGGGTGAAGATGCACAATTCTCAACATGGTTGAATATTCTATTTGAATTGCATTAAAATGGTTGTCACAAGACGAAGATTAAATATTTAGATCGCGTAAATAGTTCGGCTATTTATCGAGGATTTGACATTAAAAACACCAGAGTTTCGTATTTCTGAAATGGCTATTTGTCCATGTTTTTATCTTTGTTATATTTGCAAAAGGAGATTGAAAAATAATGTGTTACTGGTTTAAACAAAACACAGAAGGACGATTGTGTTTGTCAAAAAGCAAAAAAGTAACGAACAATTATATGCTCGTACAACGTTAACATGATATTATTATTACAACAATAAACCAATTGTGATTAGAATTCTGAAAAAAAAGTAGATTATTCTAACGTGGTTAAGATATTAGAAGATTTTCGAGTTATAAAATATAGGGTGGACAAAAACGTTTCTTCCCGCCGAAGATTAATTTAACGTGATATCGCAAATACTTTTAAAAGATGGTAATATAGATGAGAGTATAAAAAGACAAATGCGTGTTTTGGTTACATAATTTCTTTAAGCTGTAAACGCGTGATAGAGAAGCAACGCGATGTACGAGCCTTGTACATTAGAAAAGTTGAGAGGAAGAAAGCAGAAGATAAAGCGATAGAAAGCAGGCGACACAAGCTTTCAAAAACTGGGACAGGCGTCGCTTTTTATCTTCCCCTCCTACCTTGCCCTATTTCCCTCTCTCTTGTCTTTTCTTTTTCTTTTTATCTGTACTCTCTAGTACTGTTTTCTACTATTATTTTCGTCTAAGTGTTTCATCCATTCTCGCCTTCTCTTCCATTTCATCTCTTTTCCTTCGTCTTTCCTCGCCCTATTTTTAACCTTTCACTCTCACTGACAAATGAAACAACGAGGACTCGAAAGTAGAACTAGCCAAAGACAAGCGATAAAAACGATCGAGAAATGCAGACGAGTGGCTATTTCTTTCCCCAAAATCCGTCAAAAGGGACTTCCTTAAAGCGTACAATTATCGCACAGAGATTAATTAACACGAAGATGCTCCGCGAACAATGGGAAGTTTCACCAAGATTCTCTCCTCGAACTCGAGGATCATTAAAATTTTCAATGTCTCTCGAGCAGCTCGCAAATCAATTCCTCCATCTTCCTCTTCATCGTTCTCCCTGCAAAATCGCGCAAAGATCTACGACAGCGATCTCGTAATGATAATCAATCATATTTCTAGAAGATACTCATATTTGTATCAATATTAATATTAATATTTGTACATGATATTACATAGAAACGAATCTTTAGATATCATTCTCGTGTGTTTAGCTCTTGCCGGTTCGCAATTTAAAACGAAAATACTTCAACAAATAGAACTTGAAACGTCTCAATGTTATACGTAGAACGGTTTAGAACGAGCTACGAGAGGAGAGAATATGAAAAACGTAATTGCATTGTTTGAGGTACGGAGAAACAGAAGGACAGGTTGATGGAAAAATTGTTCGACGCGATTGCCAAAAAGAATTCTCGATACAGAAAGACAAAAGTTAATAATTACTCCAAATTAATTGACGTTTTCTAAACAAATTACCAATAATTCCTCCATGAAACTCTCGCATCTTTAATAATACATTTTTTTTTTATATTCGACGATGAAAACAACAAAATTCCGTTTAGTAACCAGCCTAAGACATTCTTACAACACCGTGTACGATATTTTAAACAAATTGCATGGGATTGAAGCTTTACTTACCTCGGCAGTGCGGAATGTTATACGCCGCAATTCGGTAAATTCAGATTCCGATATTTTAAAAAGACAAATTGATCGATTTTTTCGTATCCCATGGAAAGCAATCGCAAAAGGGAAGCGGATAACCGGGGAACATCTGTCGCTCGATGGCCATTATCGTCCCATTCGCGGGAACGATCGGCTACCGTTTCTAATCCGCGTTCTGTAAAATTTCTCTGTTGAACCGATCGTTCCGCCACTCGTTACATCCGGTACTTCCAGCGTTTCTCGTTATCGTGGAACAAATGGAGCCCAAGTTTCCGCGAGGCAGTTCCTTGAAAACGCCTGGTTAACAGGCGGCGATCGATCTGTCGGATTCGCGCGGCAGTTGGTTCGAATTAAGCGGCGGAACTTAATTATTCAATCGGCTCGCGGAGGTTGCCAGCGGCGGGAAGAATCGGGCAAAGGCGTTCGGGTTAATAGAGGCGGAAATAAAAGTTGCGCAGGATCGAGAAAGCGGTTGAGCGAATGGAAGCGACGGCGGGCCGAGGGATGCAAAGGAAGTGGAAAAAGTTCGGAAAGAATGGCGCGAATGAAGGGAAAGTGTCGATTTGTGGGTGTGTTTTACTGGTAATTTAATAGGCAGCTTAATTTGTATATGTTGAAGTAACTACTTCAAGAAAAACTCTGCGTCTTTATTTACAGTCTGTCACACAAGAGCGTGTCTGCGATATTTCTGTAAATATTTATATATTTGTAAAAAAATTTATATGAATTGAATCTACATCTAAAACACTAATACGCTATTACTTAGTAGGGTGTCCAATCTCCTCCATTAGCGATTATAGCTTGACATCGTTTCGGCATACTCTCGACTAATTTTTGAGCGTAGGATTCTGGTAACGACCTCCATATCTTTCGAATGTGATGTACAAGTGTTCTTATTTTTGTGATACGTCTTCCTCTCAGCTTGCATTTCATTAGGGACCACACATTTTCGATAGGGTTTGCATCAGGGGACTGCGATGGCCAAGGAAGTACTGTGATGGCGTTTTTCGCTTTCCATTGGGTGCAGATGCGACTTCGATGTTTAGGGTCGTTGTCTTCTTGCAATATCCATTGGTCCTCGGTTTGGTTGAACCAACGTTTCACGGATGTGAGAAGTCCCCTTTGGTACAATTTCACCATCTTTTGTGCATTCAGATTGTCTGTAAAGACGCACAAAGTCCCAAAACCGCGTGCGTTAAAGCAACCCCAAACATGCACTTTTATAGGGTGTTTTACACTTCTTTGAATCATCCTTCTTCCATGGATAGTCCAAGCACGCCTAATAGGACACCATGCCCAAAACGAAGATTCATCAGTGAATATTATATTACTCCAATCACGATCTCTGTTTTCATTCGCCCATGCCAGACGATTTTCGACGTTTCGCGTACGCGGCACTCATATTAAAAAGCTCTGTTCCTTTCACTGTTTCAAATGAAACTGAAAGGTATTCAGCAACGCGTATTAGAGAAGTTTTCGTTTGTTTACATTCTTTTTATCTCATTCTGATTAGGTGTCAGGTTTCGCAGATATCGCAGACACGCTCTTGCGTGACAGACTGTATATGTCGGAGATGAAAGGACATCGGGGCCTTTCTTTTGGAATATTGGGAAGACCGCCGATACTTTACTTTAGTCTGCACTTTTCATTATAGCGGTATTTAATGGGTCATACCTGTGGCCCTTTACAACATTGGGGTAATTGAAAGGGATGTACCTGGGAATGGGTCAGGCACATCTGGAGGAGAGACAGAAGACGTTAGGCAGTCGAGTAGGGTCAGTTGAGTTGGTCAGTTGCAGAGAGGCCCCGGAACTGCACGATGGCACAGGAAACAAGACCCCCCCCCCCAAGCTGCCAAAACTAACCAGGCTGCCTCCCACAACAAAACAGGGAGAGAACGACGAAGGAGCGTCCTGGGAGCAAATTAACGACAGGAACTGGGACGCACCTGAGAACCGTTGGGACGACCACCGTGGGGTTTTTACTCGGTAAGAGTCCGACACTGCCCGCCGCCTACCAGAGGGCGGCCGGGCGTCCATGAGGATTTCCCCATGTCAAAAAAAAAAAAAAAGTTGCAGAGAGGCAGTTGAGTGTAGCAGTTTGAGTTGAGCGGTTGAAAAGATGGAAGCCGAGTGATAAGACGTACGACGATATTTGTAGTCAGCTTTGTGTTGAGTATTGCTTGTACGAATAAACTTGAACTTAACTCTGAATAAACCATCCTTTCTTGTCCTTGCTCTAGATAAAAAAACAACACCTTTGTAGGTTACTACATATATATAAATGATATATAATTTTATAAGAAATATAGAAATAAAATAAATAATAGAAATAAAGCAACGAATATAATGTACATTTATTTATTGAAATTAATCCTTTGCACTTCTATGTCGAGTGTGTCTCGACATCAGTTTTTATCTCAGGAGCTCCTTTTTTTTGTGGAAAGCGCGAAAGAAAAGCAGGATTGCATCCTGGAAATTGTTTCAAGATATATCATACGATTAAAAATTACAAAATACAACAATAGTGTGAATAAAACTGCTATTTAAGTGAATTCCCTTCTTCCTTTATTTATTTAAATTGTCTTATCTTTTAGTTAAAGTAAATTTCAAATGAAACACTTAAAAGCGTTGGCAGCTGCTGCTAACGAAATTGAAATAAAATTCGGAGTGCAAAGGGTTAACAACTGTGCATTATTTTCCGTAATGCGGTGATTTCGATAAATTAAGGTGAAGTTTGGGCTTTGATAATTAATATTACCTGCTTGTAGTCTGTAATTAAATACGTTATATATAGAAGATAGTAAATAAAACAACACGATGAAAATAAGTAAATATATTCTAACGTAATAAAATGTATCATGTTTTTGGTAATTCGGAAGACGAAAAGTCTGAAACCAGTTATTTTATTGCTTTGGTAATTCTAACGCTAATAAATGAAAATGGAACATCGTAACTGCGAGATTTCGTTATGACGAGGTGATTTATAGAATAGACTTATAAATGTTTAATTTTTAATTTCGTAGAAATGTTATCGTATAAATGATGGTTTTCGTAGGTGGAAGGATCGTGTGAGATATTCATCCGATAATAAGAATAAGAATTCGAACAGAAATTAAAAAAGAATTAATAGTAGCAAAATAAATGGTAGAATACGTAGCATGGAATAATCTATCGCACGAAGTAAAAGAACGTATATGGTCTGAGTATAGAAGACAGGGTAAAATAAATTCACGAAATAAGAGGAAAGAGTAAGAAGAGTAAGAGGAAACAGCAAGAAATGGATAAGATATTAAGAAATAAGAGAAAACAAATTGGTATAAATAACGGCAAAAGTCAAGGATTAGAGGATAGCATAAAGAATTATGGTTTCGATAAGAAACATATTAAGAAGATTGAGATGCATTCAAAGAAACAATGTAAAAAGAGAGCGCACAGAACCGATGGAAAATAAAAAGAGTAAGAAGAATGAAATACGGATAGCATCGCTGTGTAAAGAAGATAATGAGAAACATCGAGGATCGATAAAAGGGAGGGAAGCAAAACGAATAAAAGTAAAATGGAAAGGAAAGGAAGAAAAAGAGAATACGAAGATAATAACGAGGAAGAAGGCGAAGAAATAGACAGAAAACGCGAGTTCCAGGGGGTGAGAGTTGGCAGCATCGACTAGAAACGAGGCGATTAACCGTCGCCGTGCTAGACTTCACAGATCGGGTGTCCATGTTAATGGAGGACGATTTTCTAATAACGAGTGCCACGTTCTTTCTGCTTTTACGAGTTCACCGATGATTCCACGGAGGAAAGAAGTGGAACGAACCTTTCTTCGACCAGCTATAATTGCTCTTTCTCGATTGTTTTATTGTACCTTCTCTCCTGAGAATCTCCTCTGCAGACCTTGGAAAATGATCATACCTATGTAAGTGAAATAGGAAGAAGAAATTGGAACGCACGGCTGTAGTTTTCTCGTTCCAGCCTTCTCACATATTCTAGAAACATTCGTACGTAGAGTGGAATACGTTGAGAATTTTCGAGAATGCCGCGTAGTTACTATTTGCTGCGAATGACTGACAATGAAATTCGCGTGAACGAAGAGCCCGTGGCTATGAAATATTTTGGATAGACGCGACTGGATATGTCTTAGGTATATTTCCGTAGCTTTCTTGGCGCGAGTGAAAGAGATTGTAAAATAAAGAAGAGATATATCGCGTGGAAGAGACGTATCGCGCTTGAATTAATTGCTGAATAGCATTGAATTTACTTTTGACCAATTCTATTTTATTTCACGCGTGCTCTATGTTTAGAACTATTTTTCATTCGTTGATTTTGCCCGCCAATTTCGCTGTCGCTTTAATAGGTAAAAATTCTATCGATATTTTAAAAAATAATACTTCGATATATTCAACGACGATTCTTTCATACGTTGTGAGATTTTTAAATTTAAGAAAGTTAAAAATAAAAGCACGCGATTATTGAATTTAAAATGATGCAAAGAACGCGAACTGGTTTACACGCTTAATTACAATTTTATTTGGTTGCAAGTAATTTTACAGCCATGTCTATTTACCCTTTTGCGGAATTAACTTTTTGTCAACTTCACGTGAAAGTTAAGAAAGTATGTTCTGACTATTCCTAAATTTTATTAGTCTGGAAAACGTAATAAGGATTTTCTCGAATCTAGAAGATTCCAATTAGAAATTTTCGCGGTGGTCGATGGAAAATCTGGGCGCTGAAGAACAGAAGGCAAAACGTTTGGCAAAAGTTAAGAACACGTGACGGTGATGTCGAGGAAGAAAATAGAGACGGCGTGGCAGAGGGTCGAAATCTGCGAAGTGGAGAAGTTTCAAAGGGGTCGCGAGGTCCCGTTCGCAAAGCCGATCTTGAAAGCCACTCTGTTCGAGATACCGTGAAGAAAACTCCTTTTCTCCCCCTTGACCATAAAATGTCTGCAAAAACTTCAATAATTCTTGACCCTTGGCCGTATTTCAATATTTAAACAACGTTCAGCCGTCCAGTAGCCTCGCATTGTTTTGCATGAATCGCCTCTGCGAGCCTTTGATAGCTTACAACTTCGATCATATTCGTTTCAACGTTCAATAAAGGGACATTTTCTTCCCTCCTTTGTCATTTCCCTTTTTAATGCTAATCGAAGAGTGATATATATATATATATATATATATATGGCGAAAGAAGTAAATAAATCAACGATAGAGCGTATACGATTTAGAAAAGTTTCTGAAATTAAATCGCGATGTATTAGATTGTCCGAAAAGTTTCTTTTATCTCAAAAAATGATAATAGAAGAACAGCAATTTCTGTTTTATATTATTTTATTGAATTATTTCGTTATATTTCTATTATTATGTTCGCGCATAATTCAATAAACTAATATAAAACAAAAAATATTATTTTCTCTTTATAGAACGAGAGAAACTTTTCGGACAACCTAATAGATAAATTCGACAACTTTGTGAAAATTTCAGAAACCTGAGTGAATATACGTGAAATTTTGTCGTTTATTGTAATTTTATGAAGAGGGTTGCACGTGTGTCAAAGAATATGTGAAAACAATTTTTCTTAACGCCTAATTAAATAATGGGAATAATCTAAGTAAAACAATTTTATATTAAAGATGCATCCCTTTTCTCGATGTTTCAGTCGAGATGTTAACATTCTCGAAGAGAAGACATCTGTAAGATACAGACCCTTCCAATGTATGAAATCAAATTTACAGGTGTAAGTAGTAGAATCCCTGCTTGGTCAGGCAAATGTGACACTGCGAGGTATTAACCGACACCGACTGTGATGCAAGTTGTACCTGATCGGGTTAGTAAAATAGAAACCGTTTCTATATGTGTATCAAGTAAAGCTTGTATTTACATTAGTCAAGTAAAGGCACGCCTTTAGCCAGCTAACTGGAATGGAACTGCGCCTGATGCGACAAGTAGAATAGGAACGTGTCTCGTATGCGTTAGCAAAGGCAAGTGTATTTCGTAGTAGAATAAGATAGATCGTGGTAACACTCATTCGTTTCTACGACTTCTACGTAAACTTTTCTTAATGTTGTTTTATTTTATTATCAATGTCTGTATGACACGAGTATTAATTAAGGGAGAAAAGTGATATAGATAAATGGTATAAAATACTTAATTGGCAAAAACTGGAGATAAATTTTAATTTTAATAGAAAAATCTACATATTTCCAAATATTCAAAAGGTATTAATATGAAGTAAAACAAATATGTACAGCTTCTCATGCGGATAAAAATATGGATAATAAAGAGACGTATCCTTCCCTGTGTGTTTCGATTCTTTCTTTTTTTGTTTTTTAAACACGCACTTGTATCATTTTTCCATCGAACCTTTTAATCATATTATCTACAAATTTGAACAGAGAATTGAAAATGTTACTATCCATTATCGGTCTTTCTCTTTTATTGTAGTATTTAAACAATAGCACATGCAATGAATACCAATTGAAAGTCAACGATGGATGGTCAAACACAATTGGAAAATGTACGTAACAAAAATATGAAATAAAAATATTTGCCATGTGGTCATTTCCCACGTTCAACGCGAAGTTCCCAGTTTATCCCTAAAGTTTAATTTTCACGTTCCGTCGGACCAACGGAACGCAATATTATCCAATATGTACACGCGCGTTTCATATACGTTTCCCACCGGGAACAAAGGAGAAACCGAAAAACAATCGTTCACCGGAAATACGTAAAAATCGTTTATCTCCGGTACTTTCGTGGTTTTGGCCGTAGACTTTGTTGCACGGAAGGGTTGAAAAAATTCGAGGATGGCTCTCTCAGATCGAACATCTGCCCGTTAGAAAATTCCCTGCTACCCAGAATCATAGGGAAGCTATTTCGAGATATTTCTGATTCTCGAATATTATTTCTTTCCCGTTTTCCTTTTCTCTTTTTCCTGTACACAGCTGGCCATTGGTTCTACCCCATATTATTCACATATATCGTCTTATCATATCACGGTTATTGCGATCATCAATTTGAAATGTCCACCTCTGTAACGTATAATACGATGCATTTGAAACAATAACGTTGCATGTTAATAAATGGGGATTCAAATAAAAACGTATGATATTATACGGTTGGAACAATATTATCCCGCGTTAATAACTGTGGATACGAATAAACAGAGGGAATATCGAAGCGTTTAAACGTGGTTGTAACACGAATACTATAATATTTGGATCGAATTGCTTTCTGTTTTGTAAGAGATACAAGATATATGTAGGAATATACGAGGAGAGTATAAATCCACTTTTGTTATTATGCCATTTTAATGTTATTTGATAGTTAGAAAGGCGTATTTTGATGCAGCATAGTCAATTCTCGAGCCAAATTTCTTGCGTATATTTTGGCGAATATATTACTTGTTATTGGTTAAGCTTTAAATTTGCATTACAAATGCTATCAGCTACGTTGCACCAAAAACAATGGTCAACCTGGTCGTTCGATCAATCGGAATTTCTGCGAAAGTTTCATTCGAAAATCCATCGAAGTGTAACCCCAAATTCTTTTACCCCGACGTCACCTCAGCCGACCACCTCTAAGATATCCGCCGGACAGTGGATGACACCTTCCCACCCTGATAAGGAACTTCCAAGAATAATATCCCCTCCGTCATTACCGTTGTTCTCACCTAGTATTTAGACTCCGAATAATGACAGTCAAGCCAGTCTGAATTGTAAGCCGCTACTGGAGCATTGTAATATTGGCACTCAAGAGTGAAACTTAACTCCTGAGAAATAAAGTTTTTACATATATCATCACGAGAGTTATTTTTTACGTGACAGAAGCGTGGACAAACTTCCGCAGCCGTGTTTAACGAGTCATCGACGACACAGGAAGCATCGCGATTCAAATTCCATGGCACGAGGCGATTAACGTTTTCAGAACTGGAAATATCGATTTACGTCTTCCTATAACCGAACATCACGAGGAGAACACCACGTTAATATCGAGCTACTGAAAGAACGTACATCGAATTTATATCGTATCGTGATGAGCTTTTCTTTATTCAGTGGGTTAAGACATTCGCAGAAATAAATAAAACAATCTGTTTCCAATAAAGTTGAAAATAAACAAATCGCGATTAAATTGCTTAAATTCGAGTCTTAAAGATAAAAGAAAGACTTTTCATAAAATAGCCCATTTCATTCTGTTTTTCAATAAAGCGTAACAAAGTTTGAAAAATGTAAATTTCACGCACCTCGTTGTCCACCAGTCGTGTATTCACAAAATTTTTACAACATTCTGCTTCCTTTTATTATCTGTCTATTTTTTTTGTAATATAACATTTACGCGCAAATTCTATTTATTTTTAACTCTATTCAATGAAATCTGTTCATTAACGCGTTAGCTGCCACGTTAGTTATCGGAATTCCATGGACTAAAAAATGGTTGACAACGTGATCGTTGACAATGACTTAGATAAAAGAGAAAAAGCATGCAAATACAATGTAATACTATTTTGCAAAAATTAAATGCTAAACGTATACGTGTATTTCAATCTATCGCGGCTCTTAAAGAAAAATATATGTATAAAATGTTTAAACAACATTCAACAAATTTAAATAATATTCTTTCCATCCTCTTCCATTATAGTTACTTTGTTTAATACAATAATAATAATAACATTCTTCATGCTTGGCCTCAAGGCTAAAAAACGAACTTGGCTTAGAAAATCCTCGGCTTACAATTCCCTACTAATCCTTCGCTCCTCCCAATCGCTCAAATCTTCCCTTTTCATTCTTTCGTTTTCTATTTCCTACCAATATCTTTCCTTACTTCCTATCTCGTTAACATTACTTTGTACCATCGCTCCTTTACCTATTCGAATCCCTTGCATTTACCTCGTGCAATATATAATTTCAAAAGACACGAGATGAAACACGAAATTTTAAATCGCGAAAGATTGCAATTTTTAATTTGCCAAGGGTGCATGAAAAATGACGTGAAAAATGACATCGGTCGTTCGTAATATACGTATTTCGATCTAATTGATTTCCAAGGCAGGACATATGAATCTCGCGTGGCGTGTGAACGCGTTACGTGTGCCATCATTTCCAATCGCGCTTACCTCGTTTGATACATAATTCCGAAAGGCGCGGGATTAAACACGAAATTCTGTTAATAATTATAATTTTTAACATGTCAACGATGCATGAGATCGCGTCGAACGTAATGTCCACGGGGGACAGCCGACGACGACGACAACGACGACGACGGGGCTTTGCCATGGAATTTCCGCTTCGACACCGATAGACGAGGCCATCGTCGCGTCTCGTCGGATTAAATTATAACGTCGACCCTGATTTACATCGATAGCGCTGCAAACTCTCGGTCGTCGGTTCGTTAGAAAGTTTGACGGAAGTGTCGCAGTTGGTGTGTTCCCGGTGCCACCAACCCTGAGCAACGACTCCCATGCAAACAGGGGTGCGCGCGCGCGAGCACACGACTAGTCTACGTTCTAATACTTTGGTCACGGATACCCCGGTTACAGATACCAACACAGAGACAGAGACCTTCGAGGTCTATTTGTTTCAGTTACTTTTCCCAGGAAGTTGCACATCGACCCTCTGCTGATTTACAATTCTCCGCTTCCTTCGGTCCACTGGTGGTCGGTCATGCATATTTAATCGCCGCACGGCCATCAACGGATAACTAGGTTCGCCTCCTTTCTTGCGAAATCCTTCAGAAGTGGTTCTCCGCTTGGAAACTTGGGCGGACGAACATACGTTTGCGCCTTTCCTTGTCTTCCTTTCGGGTTAGAGAGCGTTCTCAAGGCGAAGCACACGCGTTCTTGCTCTCGGATTTATGTTCTTTAGTCTGGAATAAGCGTTGCGGTTGTTGGCCTCGGTGGTGCTAACAGTCGGCGGATGCATTAGGTTAGCTGGTAATTTAGTGGAACAGGACTCTGGCGTGCAATTAAAGAAATTTTGCTACTCGAAAGTTACGTATTATCGGTTATATTAATAATGAAATAGGATATCAGCGATAAAATGAGTATGGTTTCAGAAGTGAATTTTACGAATTAAAAGTTAGCCGATTGTTTTACTCGGCACGAAATTGTAAAATTGTAGAAATTGTTTTTACAGCTGAAGTTTGTGATATCGTTAGTAATGTTTTTTAATTGGTAAATTTAGTTGGTGAATTATTGTGCAAGGCTAGTTGGATGATTATTAGATCGGTTTACGTAAGACAGGAAGATGCTTATTTGCGAAGTGTTAAAAATTATTATTGACTTTCGAACTAAGTTACCAACCTTCGTTAAGTTAGTTCGCAAGTTGATTATAAGATCAGCAACTTTAGATTACACTTTTTTCATCGCTTCGTGATAATTCTATTTAAGCCAATCGTAGTTTTATCTATTTACAACCCAACACTGGACATCTTGTTGACACACGTGTAACATCTCCATTAGTTCGTAATCTCAGTCGCAAATTGACGCTCTACGATTATAATCTAATTTTATCTGAAACTGTAACCGAAATTTACACGCAATCTCTCGTTTCTCTTCCCGGATATATCCTATTATGATACATTTCAGAAGTTATCGATCTTGAGACCCAAAAATTAACTCTGAAAGTGAACTGCTTTATGAGATAAACAATAAGAAAAATGTTACAATCTCACTACTCTTTCAATCCTTTTTTTAATAACAGACAAAATATACACGAATATTGTCCTATTATTTAATAATACTATTTCCGATCCTTTGATACCAAAGACTATTACCTAGATTACGAAAGACATGACGTTTTTTTTACTGAGAACGTACGATCCAATTATCAACAATTTCTTATTTCAAACTTATTTTCCTAGCTGCGTCGCTCTTCTATCTTCCAGCGAATCAATAGCATCCATGATAATACAATATCGCAATATTATATTTTACTAATTATATTTATTAACATTCACTATATTATTATTTGATAATATTTATTAGTTAGTCGATTAATATTCTCACCACGTACTTGGATTCTTTGCATCAACAACTTCACCACATCGTCTCGATTTAACCAAGTTTACTTCTCAGCAGGCTGTTGAGAATCCAAAGAGACTTATCGAATACGAGACAAACAGGATAGCTAGACCGATTCTAACTGTCGATCATCCCTTCAAGATCTTTTTGTTGGCCATTCAGCCGATTGTGAACCGTATTCGCCCGAGGGGTGATTCCGTTGACGGAACGAAAGAGCTTGGGTAAACCTCTCCTCTCGTTCGCTAGTGCATCTTCAATTCGTAATCAGACTGGATTTGTCCTCAGTCCCCTCTTCGGGGTTTCCTCGTCGCAACGAAAGTGGCACGGATCTCTTATAAATAAGGTAGAACGATCCGAACAGACGACAGCTGGCGAACTTGGGAGCACAACGTGGGTACAAAGACTTTGTTCCTGGCTAAACGAAAACTGTCTGTTGGAAGATCCTGCTTGTCTAAGAGGGCTACGTATTTTCAGCGATGGAAATTCGCTGAGTATTTTGGGAGTCGAAGAACCTTCCTGTCGATGAGATTTTTCATTTGTAGATTTGTAGAGTTGAGATTCTAATTATTTAACTAGTAGAGCGATCAAAATGATCGGGTGGCCATTTTTAGTAGACATTTTATGTATACTTTTGTCAGAGCTTATTTCCCGGGACTCGTACGATCTTTGCCAAAGTGAAGTGGTTTATTAAACGCGTTGATTGTTTTATTGAAAGAGACGAGTGATAAGATTGTAATAGTCAATTATATTAAGATCGCTTTAAATAAGAAGGAAAATTCAAAATTTTTGCTTAGAAGTATAACTTTATTCAGTTAGGTATTGTCCGTTTTTGTCGATGACCTTTTGCCATCTTTCGGGCAGTGTCATAATTCCATGTTCATAAAACTCCTGAGTTTTGTCAGCAAAAAACTGAATTAAATGCGATCTTACATTATCAACGGCATAACAAATTTTATTATTTAAGGACTTCTGCAAGGAATGAAATAAATGGAAATTCGAAGGCGCAAGGTCAGGGCTATATGGTGGATGTGACAACACATCCCAACCTAGTTCCAATAATTTTTGGCGAGTGACCAAAGATGTGTGGAGCTTTGCATTATCATATTGGAAAACAATACCCTTACTATTTGCCAATTCTGGCCGCTTTTCTTGAACTGCATCGTTCAGTTTGGCGAGTTGTTGAACGTACACGTCTGAAGTAATCGTTTGTTTTTCTGATAAAAGCTCAAAGTATAGAATTCCTTTATAATCCCACCAAATTAACAGTATAACCGCTTTTTCTTCTTGCTTCGCCTACAATCTTTTCCGATGAACGGTCTTATAAATTATCCATTTTTCGTCACTTGTGATCAGTCGTTTCAGAAATGGATCAATTTTGTTGCGTTTCAGAAGCGAATCGCAGATGCTAACGCGTTGCGTCAAATAAATTTCCTTAAGCTCACAACGGACCCATAAATTTCGTTTCTTGCAATAGTTAAGTTGTTTTAATTTGTGTAGAAAGCATGAATGCGATATATTTAGCTTCTTTGCAATACTACGCATTGTGCAATGAGGAGCTCTTTCGATAATGGTCTTGATAACGATCTCATCAACTTCAACTGGGCGGCCAGGTATCTGAGCATCTTTCAATGAAAAATTACTAGAACGAAATCTCTTAAACCAGTTCTGACATTGCCTTTCTTTCAAGATTTCATTCCCATATATGGCACATAACTTCCTCCATGCTTGCGTTGCGCTCTTGCCTTTTCGAAAATAATACAATAAAATATGTCTGAAATGCTCGTCTTCTATTTCCATTTTTAAATTGATATAAAAATGAAATTAAATAATTAATCGGTACAATTTTTTTCTAAATTAAAGGTGAAGGTCTAAACGATAAGAAAACGATATACATAAGTTAGGTGCTCTGAACACGTTGGCAAAACAAAACAATGTGCGAAGACCATATATTGACAAAATCCGCAGACATATAGTTGCCAACCCAATCGTTGCTCGCTCAATCCTACTGTTTAACTATGCGCTCGCTATTCGACTCTATGTGACTCGCTATAATCACTCGCTTATTCGACTGTATAACTCGCTATGATGACTGACCTAGAGAGCATGTTCGTCTATTTGTATCGACCGGTGTTATTATAAGAAGTTCAAATGTAACTTCGGTTGACGATTACAAATAACGACGACAATGTTTTGTCCGGAGTTCGTTTACCTTTGAACCTAGCAAACCAAAAGAACGTTGGTATTCCAAGGTACAATAATACGAGTCTCTTCCGATTCAAATGTTCCGTTGACTCGTGTACCGTCGTGTATTTTTTCATGTGTTTTTCAGTTTGAATATTTATTATCTTTGATATGAGTTTCATGCTGCTATTAACTAGAGAGATATTAATTAAAGATTTTGAAAACATTTAAAGATATAATTTATTTCTGATAAGAATGAAACTTAGCGCGTTTCATCCAGCCATAAATTACATCCCACAAAGTCGCATTACTTAACAAATTGTCGAGAGTTTGTAGGAGATTATGATCAATATCTCTCGGCTTATATTAGGACTCTAACATCGAGCTAACAAAATTTGTTCAATTACGATCCGATACATCACCTTGCAACAATAATTTATGTACGTTACACGTATACATAAATCACGCTGCAAATTCTGCGAAATATCCTGACAACTAAAAGTTTCGTTATTCACATTAAAATACTACCGACAATTACCGATAAATTAATATAAAGATAAATATAAAATATAATTTAATATAATGTAGTATCGGGAAAAGGGGGGTATACACTAGGCCTGTTGTAAAGGGAGTGAGGGAGTGGAAGATCCGGATGGGTTATACCTGTGGCCCTTTACAACATTGGGGTAATTGAAAGGGATGTACCTGAGAATGGGCCAGGCACATCTGGAGAACATAAGGAGGAAGAGGAAAATCGTGGGACGGAAGACGTTAGGCAGTTGAGTTGGGCAGTTGAGTTGAGAAGTTGGAAGCCCAATGTTAAGACGTACGACGATATTGTAGTCAGTTTTGTTTTAAGTGTTGCTTGTACGAATAAACCTAAACTTAACTTTGAATAAACCATCATTTCTTGTCCTTCCTCTAGACAACACACTCACATTTGTGAGTTATTACATGTTTGTAGTATCGGGAAAAGGGACGTACCTGACAATGGGTCATACCTGTGGCCCTTTACAACATTGGAGTAATTGAAAGGGATGTACTTGGGAATAGGCTAGGCACATCTGGAGAACAGGCAGAAGACGTTAGGCAGTTGAGTAGAGTGAGTTGCGGAGAGTCAGTTGAGTAGAGTGAGTTGCGGAGAGTCAGTTGAGTAGAGTGAGTTGCGGAGAGTCAGTTGAGTAGAGTCAGTTGAGTAGAGTCAGTTGAGTAGAGTCAGTTGAGTGTAGCAGTTGAGTTGAGTGGAGCAGTTTGAGTTGAGCGGTTGAGAAGTTGGAAGCCGAGTGTTAAGACGTACGACGATATTGTAGTCAGTTTTGCGTTGAGTATTGCTTGTACGAATAAACTTGAACTTAACTCTGAATAAACCATCCTTCCTTGTCCTTCCTCTAGATAACAAACTCACACATTTGTAAGTTACTACAATAATAATAATAATAAAAAGAATAAATATAGAACGAAGAAGAAACGCACGAAAAACGACAAACAAAAATCAGAGATTAATCATTGTATTCTGAAAGCATCTCGCTAATGTCCGTGTGTGACACGAATCAGTTTATGAAGATCGTTTATCAAGGAGAGAGGATGTCAATTCGAGTGGCTTAACGGCGCAGTTTTGTGTAGAGCTCTTCCAGAGGAGAGAAGGTAATCCTTTTTAGCGAGTTTGTCAAGAAATCTTTCTTCGTGGCTCGTATCGGAGTCTTTTAAAAGGAAGTGCCCTCTTCCCGACCATGCCACCTGCAAAGGTAATTCTCTTAAGGACCTTCCACGTTCATAAATCTCGCCGTACACCCTTAGTGCGTGGCTGTGAGAATGTTTGCATCCTCGAGGCTCTGGCTGACGAACAGCTGCGGGGATAGAGGAAGATCGAATATCCTCGTGAATAATACACGCAGGACTAGACTGTTCTACTTCCCTTCTTTCTTCTCTTTTCCTCCCTCTAAATCAGGAAACGTGCGTCGAAATATTTTCCATGAGAATAGAGTTTTCAGTATGCCTTCAAGCACGTCTATGTTATTTAGGGTAGTATCCCGTCACGTTTTAAGGAAATTTCACAAATGTTCTGATTCATTGTGCTTAGGTCGGTGACTAGCGGAAATAATGTTGCGAGAAGTTTTTCAAGTTTGCCAATTTATCTATTTATTACGTATGATATGTATGTAATTATAATAGAATTGTCTATTCGATCGTATTTACTGAGAATTGTGGATATTAACTGCCGAAATAAAAGTAAAGAAACACTGAGGTTACACTTAGAATTCATATTAAGATAGTTTTAGATTTATTTAATAAACGATTTCCAGGATCTTCGTCGATATACATTTGCACGCGTCTCAGCATTGTCTGTCTCACCATCTTCCATACTACACTGACAACGGAACAGTTACATTCGTCTGTTTTTCAAGACGCCGTTCACACACATACTTTCTCACACTCATATTCACATACGTGTGTCACTTCTACGCGGCCAATCTAGTCTAGCACACAAAATTATATTATACATATCTCAATAGTATTAATTATTTAAAAGAATTATTCGATAGTATCGATTACCGATTATGTTATCTATTTTAAAAATTGATTCAGTCGTATTAAGGAATGATTGCATTATTTATTTAAAAAGATAATATCCCATAATGTAAATGTTTAAAATTTGCGACGATTGGAGTCAATGTTGTTGACGTTAGCTTTGTCGGTTTAAAATTATCTGTAACGAGTCTTACGAGCTGATTATCGCATAATTATACTAAGCTGAAGTTACACTGTTAATACAAAAATTTGAATTCATTGTAAAATAAAGATATTTACGCGAATATACGATGAAAAACATATACGTGTATAAAATTACGTATTTTTATCGCGTAGTGTAATTTACATAACAATTTATTAAATTTTACCTGCCAAAATTTGTATACATAAAATATCTATTAAAAATTACCAGCTGATCATTTTGATCGCTCTACCAGTTAAATATTAGGTTGTCCCAAAAGTTCCTTTCGTTTTATAAGGAAGTAGTAGATACACAATATCCTTTATTTTATATTATTTTATTGAATTACGTTTGATCCATTTTATTCTATTACTACAAAATGGATCCATAAAAATCCATAAAATAATATAAAATAAAAAATGTCGTGTATCTATTGTTTTACTTATGAAACGAAAGAAACTTTTCGGACAATCTAATAATTAGAATCTCCTCTCTACAAATATACAAATTAAAAATCTCATCGATTCGAACATCCAGGTAGTAAAAATATATCTTTAAGAAACGATTCGCAGATACAAACAGGGGAGGAGGAGTAGCACTCGGATAGAATTCGCACATACATAACTTCGAAGTCGAAGATCCCGAAGAACTCGGCGTTCAACTTGGCGAGAAGTACCGTAAAGTCTCCTAACTACGGTCTTTGGATCGAAGCGATTCAACATCGAGTTTGGCGTGGATCCATCTTGAAGGATTTTCTATTTATTCGTAAAAGATCGTTGTAGAAGTCGTTCGGGATAAACTTCGAATCGAATCGAGCGAAATAAGAACAGAATATACTTGATGGTCAAGAACTGTTGTCATTCCTTATTTAATAAATTTGCTCGATGAGTAGCGAAGTTAAACAAGATGAAGTTATAAGAAGACAACTGAAACGACATTCGGCGTAAAAACAAACGGAGGTTGATAAATTTAATAGAAAAGCATGAATGGATTAATAAAATAAATTCGTTTGGTAGAACGTTAAGCTGGAATATTCGCCGTATGTAGGACGTTTATCAGTTTTATTTCGTTTCTTTTCTCTGTTGCATGAAGCTTATTTCGTACGATAGAAATGATTTTATAATACATACAACGATATAAAGATTTTTATTAACTGTAATACTTTGTACTAGATATACGAAATAGAAGCAAACAACTACGTGTATGAATAAATAAACCTTTTATTTCGATGCAACGTAATTACACAGAATAAAAATTAAAGAAATTAGAGTAAAAACAGAGAAACATATGAAAATTTATAATGCGTGTGTTACAGTGGAAAAAGTTAGAAGCGCGTGACGTTTGTAATACTTAAATTTGTATCTGAAAAAGTATAAACGCGTGGCAATATATAATCCTCAAGTTATAAATTATTATCAAATTTAAAAACAATTGAAAATTCATGGCGCCGTGCAAATTTATCACACCATAATAGATTATAATATAATATAATAGATTAAAGCACCGAGTAACTTCAACGACTCACGCGCTGTCGTCTATTATAACATATTGTAATGGATTATAATTTAATGTAGTAGATCGAAGCATTGATGCACTGTCATTTAAAATCATGTTCATTTAAAATCAATTAAAACCCTGGCTTCCTGCACATATTTAGCTTTACAAGACCCTGTCAATTTTCTAAAAATTCATAGACGTGATTTACGATATTCTAATATAATAGAAAATAGATTCAAATATCAAGAATTGTTGCAAAGAACACTGTCGCGTTGTCATTTAGTACCCTGCGTATCATTCTGTGCTTTTCAATCAGGAAAAACCTAAATCCCTAATTTCTTTCTATCGACCGCTCAAACGCATAAACAGCAAAACATTGAAAGTCATCAAATTCTACAATGTCACCACTTCACCAATGTTACTTCACCAATTGACGCACTGTCATCTACAGTCTCAAGTAGCATTACAAGAAAAGATCTAACGTCCTAGATTTCTGCAAGCCAAATACTCGTTTCCTTAAATTTCTATCAATTCTCCCACCAAAACTCCGAAGCACAAAAACCTTGAGACTCGTCTAATTTCACAACACTGTACTAGGTCGAGGCAACCGTAACACCAGCCCAATCCTACGACCCGATAGCACCCCTGAGGAAACTATTCAGTAAAAAATATATTCACACTAGGAGTATTGATTAGTAGGATCGAAGGGTTCCGTACGGCGAAGGCGAAAGATTCCAATCGGTCGATACGTGCGGCGTACTTTAACGAACCGCAGGGGGGTAGCGCTGGTCATCTTTAATTCAAACAACGATCAAACACGGTCCGGCTCCTTCGTTCCAGCTCTTTGATCCTTTCCACGTTGATTTTCCATCGACCGTCAGTGCGCGGGACTCGTTGTCAGAGAAAAACGACACGGCCGATGCGGGCATTCGTTCGTTCCACGTCCATCGTTCGAATCAATAGTCACGTTGATAAAAATCTATGAATTTTTTCCCCCAACTACGAGTTGCCGGCACCCGTTTGCGGATAAAAGATTTATTCAATAGGAAGCAGGGGAAAGAAGGATGAAAAAAAAAAAAAAATAAAAAGGGAAGAAGAGAGAAACAGAAAAAAGAAAGGAAAAGGAATGTTACGGATAAAATGTAGGTCGCTATTGAGTTTCGCCGCGAAATAAAGTACCCTTTGAAGCGTTCACACTTTTATCGCGAATTCGATACTTTCGCAACGGTGCACGCCACCTATTAGTGTAAAGGCCACCGTTAAACGTTATGGTTTAACGTTTCATTGAAACCCCGCAATTTTTCTTTTGGTATAGCCCTATAATTCGAGTCCGATAATTTCGAGATATCGAGTTGGGTGGAGATTTTTCCCCTCGTTTCTTTGGCCACTCTGTTTCGCTTCGAGCCTCGTCAGGGTTGACCGAGTTGCCTCGACTCGAGCCAGTTGAACACGGTTTATCGAAGTGAACCTGTCGTTTGAAATATCCTCTCGATGTTTTATCCTTCGTATGTTTGTCTTTATTGGGTTGGTCATTTGTTTTTAAGATGTGTGCAATTAATATTTGGCCAACCGAATAGGAAGATCTCCCCTCTGTGAAGAACATCGCTGCGTGACCGAACGAGGAGATCTGCCTTTTTCACTTCAGCAACGCGTTTTTTTCTTTTTTTTTTTTGTTATTATTATCAGTAATTGTTTATTTGGAATTGTTCCCAATTAATTGCGTCACTTTTTCTGCTTTTATAAGGTACAGTATATGATAAAATATACCAATCTAGTGGTGTTAAAATTAATTAAAAAGTTACACTATCAGTTATGACTAAATGAAGTTATAATCGAAAGATACCACGCTGTAAAAAAATGTTAAAATGCATTGTGAATTTTTAATTTCACGTTCAAGTCGTGTTATTTATCTTTACTCATCTTTAATGTTTTTTATTTTACCTATATATCTTTATACTTTTAATTTGATATTCTGTATAAACAATATGTGAAATCGTCAATTAAAATCATTACCGCAAAATATAATTGACCGCTTAAATAATTTGTAGACTTCTTTGTTTCTTAAGCAGTTAACATTAGTCCTCGATACTTTGAAAAATACGCGGTGAAACGGTTGGCTAAATGTTAAGTGGCTTCAAATTATCCTACCGATGCGATTAGGTACTGTATGCTGTTTTCTTTCTTTGATTTGAAATATTCTTTCGTGTTTCGAATAGAGTTAGAGTCGGGGTTCTTTTAACTGTTTCTTGATTTTAGAGGAATAACAGTCATTTACACGATCCACTATAATCCACACGTACCGAGACACCTCAGATATGCAGATTTCATTAAACATCTACTTGAAATCAAGTAACTCAACTAACCTGAATGAGACTCTAAGCGTACATACGACGTTTTAAATATTCTCTTTCCATTAAATGCGCGTCTGAAGTCAAGCAAGTTGACTAATCTGATCGAGGCTTTGGATATACATCACTTTAGTTATACATATTCCATGAAGTATTCGTTCGATGTTAAATATATTTGAACGTAACAACCTCAAGACAAACAATTTAACTTTTGCTTAACACAAACCAGCAGCCCGTGTATGTGTATTTAAAAAAATTCAAATTACTCAAATTCAAGATGCACGCTATGTTTTCGTTCCCCCTTCAATCTCGTAAGTTTCTTGTCTCTGTTCTGTTTTTCCTCTCTGAAAGATGATTTAGCTTTGGTAAACGAGATACGATCGAAGAACAAAATTCAGTCGAGCCTGTAAATTAATTTCCAGACTGGGCGGCTAACGTAGCTGCCGGATATCAGGCAATTGGTCCGATTCAAGTTTATGGGCTCGGTGTTTTATCAGATTTGAATAAATTTCTGGATACCTGTGTCACGTTGCAACGTTCAACCATTCTCAATTCTCTTCTAGACAATTTATCAGGACTTCTATATTCCTGCTGTACGCATGAACGCACGCATACGTCGTATCAATTTTAAATTGCGCGATAGTTTCGCTTATATAGCTGCGAGATACGAGATACAAATTTTATTCGTAATAATTTAAAGAGTTGTACCGAATGTGTAATACAAAATGGAAAGAAATATTGGTCGATCGAAACTATAAATAAGTATCGTATCGAGAGATTTGCCGGAAATGTCGGCACACAAGGTTTATCGGTTATTCCACGCAATTTTGTGTATTTTATCTGAATGTCTTGCTACAGACAAATAGAATAATAAATAGTTGATATATAAATTATTAGCATAAGTATAGGAACGATATAAGTAATTTACGATATAAATTAGAATCAAAAATTATCGAACTGAAATTTGAAATTTAAAATTGAAAAATTTGAAGATCCGGGAATTAATGTATTTTTTTAAAACTTAATAATTAAGAATTAAATGACAAATGATGTAGTTCTAGAAAATAGCAATTTGTTTAATTATTGTGTAATTGCAATAAAATTGTAATTACTTTGTATGAGAAAAATATAAATACATACAAATACCACGATATTCCATATAAATGATCAGTAGTTATACACACATACATACACGTTAATTGGATTACTACTTCCAAAGTATACTGTCGTATACTGTCGACACAATCTGTAATATCCAATATAATATAATATAATTGCTTGCAACCTTTCTTCTGGCAGTGTAAAATATAATCTTTAATAGAAAGCTATAACTATTAAAATACAACACTTCGATTAATACAAAACAGATCAATATCCAGACCAAGCGATGATCCAACGAATGAATACGCCTTCTTATCGAAATGTCAATGTTTTTCTTTTTTCTAACAAATGATAAATTAAAATACTACTATACGCTCGATAAACACTATTATATACACTCATACAACTAATCTCTTATACAATGAAGAAGAATCGCGAGACAAGAGACAGACCTCTGACATAAAGCGTGCACGCCGGATTTATCGTTGATCTTCGTCACTGCTGCTCCATATTCGTCATCGTCAACAACGAACGCGACTTATCTTCGACAGGATCTTGCGATAATTCAATTTGTCGACGTCGCAAGCTAAGCTTGGCCGGCAGAGAAATCGGGTTTATGTCGGTATTTGGCATTCAATATGTATGTATATAGTTCATATTCGCATATACGTATATACGAACAAGCAGTTACGTACACAGAGAGACAAACAGAAACTAGCGCTTGCGAACCGCGTTGTTACGCGATAATGGAATGCACGGCTGGTGTATATCGGCGTGGAATCGGGCAATCGAAAATCAGCGATTGCCAGACCCTCTGGGCCATGACACTGTAACCCAGAAACGCCGAATTTCGGACCATTGGAACGCGATACAGCTCCCTATTGGGCTGCATCTTAAGGATCTGCAATTGAGATTGCACGCCGTCCGTGGCTCGAGATCAGTTGAATAATTTCCGAAACATTGTTTCCGCGTATTTATGCAAGTTCCATCTGGATTCCTGCTCTCTGAAGTATTTCGATGGTTACCGGCGGTTATTTGGAAGAAGAATGATCCTGAATTGCTGAGTCTTTGAATATTTCCATTTTCCAATTACCGAATTTCACAATTTTCAACTCTGAATTTCCTTTTTTGCTTATGAATCCCTGAATCATTGAATGTTTGAATCTTTCAGTTTTTGAATATTTGAATATTTGAATACTTGGATCTTTGAATACTTGAATCATTGAGTATGCACATCTTTGAATATTCGAATATTTGATTCTTTAAATCTTTGAATCTTTGAATTTTTGAATCTTTGAATCTTTGACTCTTTGAATCTTCGAATCTTTGAATCTTCGAATCTTTGAATCTTCGAATCTTTGAATCTTCGAATCTTTGAATCTTTGAATCTTCGAATCTTTGAATCTTCGAATCTTTGAATCTTCGAATCTTCGAATCTTCGAATCTTTGAACCTTTGAATCTTTGAATCTTTGAATCTTCGAATCTTCGAATCTTCGAATCTTTGAATCTTTGAATCTTCGAATCTTCGAATCTTTGAATCTTTGAATCTTTGAATCTTTGAATCTTCGAATCTTTGAATCTTCGAATCTTCGAATCTTTGAATCTTTGAATCTTTGAATCTTCGAATCTTTGAATCTTCGAATCTTTGAATCTTCGAATCTTCGAATCTTTGAATCTTTGAATCTTTGAATCTTTGAATCTTCGAATCTTCGAATCTTCGAATCTTTGAATCTTTGAATCTTTGAATCTTTGAATCTTCGAATCTTCGAATCTTCGAATCTTTGAATCTTTGAATCTTTGAATCTTTGAATTTTTGAATCTGTCAAATCGTGAATTGTTCAATTCTCAAACGTTCCAAAATTTAATTTTCAAATTTTGAATTTCTAATTTTAAGTGGTATTTTTTAAACGAAGGAATAATGCGATCTTATCAAAAATGGCATAGAAATGTATAAGACAGCAGATATAGGGCGATCCTTATCCTTCCACGATGAGCTTCGCGTTAAATAACTGACTATATCGATCAACGTGTTCGTTAAATTGCTCCATGACCCTTAATTCCGTACTTCCTCGAGAAGAATTTTAAACGAGCCCGAAAACCAATTCCTTAAACGGTGACCTACCTTTTTTCCTTCGGCGACGTTCTTTCTCATGGAGAAAGAGTAAACGGGGCAAGAGCGAGGAAAGGTAGGAAATGAAAGTGGACATAGCGAAATGAAACGAAAACCTGTTACAAAAAAAAAAAAGAAAAGAAAAAAAAGAAGACGACGATGATATTATTTCCAGTGTATAACAATTGATCTAAAGATAATTCAAAAGAAATTGGATGGTCATCGGCGAAGAAAACACGCAAAATATTAAAAACCATCGAGAAGAAATTCCAAATATAATATTTATGAGAAGAACATTAAAAAACATGCGTTAAAAGAAGTAAATTTTCCTTATTCTTGATTAAATTTACTTTCGGGGACCTTTCAAGAACCTTCATCTAGCTGTTATGAGAAGGAAACATAAGAAGAGATAGGGTACATATCTTGTTTCAATATCTTAGAAAAACAATTTTTCATATCTAGAGAATTATTATTCGTTTATTATATTTTTAATTTCTTTACTATCTTCGTCATATATAAACTATACCTAATTCGGTAAAAAACCAAATTTATTCTTATCATAGTTGACACAACTACAACTCTGGTGGACGAAAGAAGCTATTTTTCACTATGCTGTTTAATCAAGACTGATAATAAGACAGAGATAAGAGAGACGAAGCAGACAAGAAAAGGGCGATACACTAACAAACCGACGGCGTACTTTTATATTTTTTCCAATTAAATTCTCTTAATTTTGAGTTCTTAAAAATCCCTTTACATTTACATCGCATCAATATCTGTGCAATATTCATAACAATAATTGATTTCTCCAAAAATTTTTAATACTTACAACTACGCTGATTTATCTGTACGCCGATAAGAATTTTTAAACATGTGACAAACGTACAAAATGCTAATAATGTCCATAAATTAAACATTAAAAATCGTTTCCCACGACATTGGAAAAAAAAGGTGTCCAATATTCAAACGGCGAAACGAATCTCCGTTTAAGTTTCATTTCTTTCCTTGTGTCCGCAAGAACGCAGAACTGCATCAAATCCCACTTACGACGAATCGAAATTACTTTAAACTCCCTTTCATCCAATCCGTCCGACGCGAAACGTGTTAAAAACATTGTCCCCGACAAGGGACTATTAAAAACAAAGCGATAAAACGGCGATTAAAACGGGACAGGAGGAAGAAGGAACGAGCGGAACGGTGAAAACGAGCGAAAAAAGAAAGACGTGGAAATCTATCGAGCTGGGTAATCAACTCGTTAAAAAGCGCGTCGAACAGCCTCGTGGCGATCCGCGGGAAAACAGGGCATCGTAGTGATTCTGGCGCGCAATCGGCCGAGCGATACAGCTATTAAATTTCCGGCGGTGAAACGGGGGTGAACGCGGGGCGTTACTCGCAATTAAATTGGTATAGCTGGCGGCGACCGCAACGGCGACGCAATCCGTAGTTTGCAACTTCGGCCAAGTCGTTCGGTCTGCCGGCTGCATCGTGGTTTTGCTCGCCACCGCATCGACGAACAGGCGTGCGCACTATTCGCGCGCGAACCATCCAGAACCAATGCGCTACTCGCTCGATACTGACCGGCAAATCGAGTCACGGGCTCCAACAATTTCCGCTTCCGATCCCTAAACTTCTTCGGCACCCAGCAGATCCTATAGTTTTGCTGCGGTTCCCGTGTCGGCTTGTTTTTAATCTACGATACGTACAAGTCGTAACTTTCGTCGTAAATTTTCATCCGGAGTAGGAGATTTCATCGCGTTTGGTTCGTGCGTGAAGTTTGTTCAGGCATGTTGTGTATCGTATACGAGTGACACGCGACAACTTAGCAATTGCACCCGGTCCATCTGATTTTCTGCTAATATGTACGTATTTCTATGCAGAGAGTCGTATACGACATATTTTTTCACTGCAATTTCATATCGTTTCTCTAGTCTAAAATATCTCGTAAGTTTTGTTTGCTGACATGTTCGCCAACGAAGTACCTGTTCAAAATGCACTGTTTCTATATGGGTGTTTTTTTTAACGTTTATTGACCTAGAAAAAAATATTGTTTACATGAATTTCGGTTGTGGGATGGATTAGGCAAAAGTACCGATACATGACGGTACGACATAGCCATACAATGTTATTTGTGTCTGATATACATTTTTTTTTTTTTTTTTTTTTTTTTGGCATGAAGATTTATAATTGGTTTTAAGTCGCCGTAAGACGGTGCTTATATATGGTATTGTTTTTCTTCTTAATTCTGTCCTGAAAACCTGGTCGCAAAATCAGGGCAGTCGATATGGGTGTTTGTGCAGAGCAAGTTAACCTAAAGAATTAAACGACTGTTTCATTAGATTTTGGTGGAAAGATGGTTCTATTGAAGTATTGTGTATGGTTCATGGGAAGGTATAGCGTAACAGAACACATAGAGTATACAGTTAAAGGCAATATGATTTGCAAGTGATTTTACTGCTAGCGATAAACGATAATTCGTTTCACACGAATGTTTAATAATTAATAAAGTACAATATGGTGAATTTAATTTGTTGAGATTGGCTGATAAAGAAAAGAGTGGATGCATTCGTAATAGAAAAATATATTGAAATAAATATTGGTATAAGTACAGATATAGTGTATGTAGGATCTGGAAAAGGGATGTACCTGACAATGGGTCATACCTGTGGCCTTTACAACATTGGGGAAATTGAAAGGGATATACCTGAGAATGGGTCAGGCACATCTGGAGAACATAAAGAGGGATACGATCATCGTGGGATGGAAGGCGTTAGTTAGTTGAGTAGAATCAGTTGAGTAGAGTCAGTTGAGTAGAGCCAGTTGAGTAGAGTCAGTTGAATAGAGTCAGTTGAGTAGAGCCAGTTGAGTAGAGTCAGTTGAGTAGAGTCAGTTGAGTTGAGTAGAGTCAGTTGAGTTGAGTAGAGTCAGTTGAGTGCAGCAGTTGAGTTGAGTGTAGGAGTTGAGTGGAGCAGTTTGAGTTGAGCGGTTGAGAAGTTGGAAGCCGAGTGTTAAGACGTACGACGATATTGTAGTCAATTTTGTGTTGAGTATTGCTTGTACGAATAAACCTCAACTTAACTCTGAATAAACCATCCTTTCTTGTACTTACTCTAGATAAAAGAAACACATTTGTAAGTTACTACATGTATGCTGATCCAGATACTCACTCTTTCAATGTTACAATACAATAGGAGTATGATAGGGAGCACGTTCATATATTTATGGCAAAGGACAGTACCAAAAAGCTAACTTTGGTGTGTAGCTCTAACTGAAGGTTACAAGAGACAGCGATAAAAATCTACTTGTAGCTCTTTTATTTATATAAGCGGCGCTCGAAGCGAAAGGGTTAAGGAGTTAAGGTTAATAAGTCGTAAAATTCGTATTTGATGTTCAATATTTTGTATTTCTAAGCAATATGCAAAATTCTTTGCTTTAGACGACAAAAGAGAGATACAGTTTTCTAAGGAAACAACGAAGAATCTCTACGGAAGGATCTTCAACATGCCGATCGACTTAAAGAAGATAGAAAAAGAAAATTTGTTTAATAAATTATAATTGTCATCTATCATTTACCATAGTTGTTTCCAATGTTCGTGCGATTTAATTAATTTCAATTTACGTTTTAACGAACGGCTATAAACATTAATTTCTTCTAGTCCACTAACGTTGCTGCAGCAATATTGGTAATGCGAGAAATGCTTCTCGAATCGCCTCGCATCGAGCGAAATTATCAACGCTTATAATTCTTTTCTTTTCGAATGAAAACCCGTTGTTTCCAAAAATTTCACCGTAAGATCGTGCCGTGACTGCTCGTATAACAAACACATACAAACGCGTGATAAAAATATAACGACGGTAATGAAACACAAAATAAAGTAGACAATTTTTCGACAAATCTCAGCGATAAAAGTGTCGATTACACGTTTGATTACAATCGACCGCGTCTCGCGTGCTCTCAGCCATCGACTCGTTTACCAGACCATTGCACCCCTGACTTTTGTACCTGCGTACGTTTTCTTTCCAACGATTTAACGACGATGAGTTCACCGAAACAGCGTATTATTCGAGGGTGGTAGTTCTGAAAATGGCCAGGTCAAGGCAGCATAGAGAAGGAGCTTTGGTAAAATTTCGCGGGCCACCGCGAACAAACGTAATCGCGGCTGCGACCGTGCAAAGAGGAAGACAAAGAGACTGTGCCGAGAGGCGGATGTCGAGGGGTCGGGGTTGAGACGGTGAAAGGAAAACGGAGAGACCGGGGCAGGGAATCGTGTGTGAACGACGATGGGATGGACCGAGAGAAAGCGGTGGAGCAGGGCAGAAGTGGGCGGGGAAAGAGAATTTTACATGAAAAGAAATCAAAATTCAAAAGGACCAGCTGGAAGCTTGTTAGTTATAAAGAATAATGAAAACGAGAAACGAAGAAAGGAAGGACGGGTTTGGGAGCGGCGAGAACTACAGAGAAAAGAGCGAGATGGAAAGTGGAAAGAATAACGATCACGGAAGATCTAGTGGAGACCTGGACAGTGAGAAATAATTTAACGAGACTGTCTTGATATTTTCGCGTATATGAAACTCGGAAGAAAGAACTCGAGTGACAGATGAGCCCGTTAAAAGTATTCCAGAAATATAATTGAACGTTTCACTTACAGAGGAACGTCCAAATCAACGATTTGATACGCGTCACTTGTCAGACATCTTTCCTTATCGATCATTTTTCCGAGGGGCGAAAATTACCTTCAAGCTTTTAAAGATTTTGCTTTCTTTGAACAACGAGTTTGAGACTGCGTAAGCAGATTTGGATAAAGTTTGTTTGTTTAGATAATATATAGAAAATTATTATTACTTTTGTTTCATTTTTATCGTAAAATATGTAATTATGGATTTTCCTGTAAATTCGCCTGTATAGATCACACACATTCTCAGTTATCACGCTGTACTGCTTCATTAACGCCGGTAGCTTTCCATCGGTTGTAACTTATAAAAAATGCAATCTCTCGTCTTTCTCGTAAGTGAAAAAGTTACAAATATTTGTATTTCTTAATTAACTCGGCAGTGAAAAAGTTAACGTACCACGTATAATTATGCGTAATTTTTTATTCAACGACTATAATTTGGATATTTTCTGGATCCTCCTAAATTCATATTTTTTAAATTATCTTCTCATACATATTTTACTGAAATAAGTTGCCTTAAAGCGAACGGGATGATTATTTTATCGTTGGAGTAGCGATTACATTTTAACGGAATAGATTCCTTGCGGAATGATCGTTGCTCCTTCACGGATGACAGCAATTTGTTTGGCCAGAAATTTATAGCAATTTACTGACGCGTAATTAAATCTTATAAGCGAGGACGACGTGTACAAGTGTCTAGAGAAAGAGAGAGATAGAGAGGAGCGTGCCGCGCCGCGTCGCTCACGAGCTTCAGGATGCTGGAGCTTTCAATAATTTAAATATACCGGATGTTTCACAAACCAGCGCGTATAAATAGTAAAACTCACGAAACAAGATTCTTACAAACATTTCACTCCTCGTTTTGTCTTCAAGTTGTAATTTCTATCGTTTTAATTATCCTATCTCAAAACTAAATCGTTATCGATTCAACTATTTTTATCGGTATTTGTTCAAATACGACAATTAATTTTAATTTAACTATTTTTGTTGATAATATCGCGAACCGCATTTACGATTTATTAAAATATTTCGTACGTATACGTACGGACACTTACAATCAATTTTCAATATTATTATATTATTATTAAAATATTAAAATCGTCGTTATCGAAATTACGCTGTTTTAAATAGTCACAGAAGTTCGATTCGTCATGGAAATTTCGCCGACATTTTTACGAAATAATTATTTCAATTATTTTATTTGAAAAAACTAGATTAACATATCAAATTTTAATTCTAGTAATTAAATTTTATTTCTGGTAATAACACCGCGATCTGTACCTACAGTTCTTTAAAATATTTTATTATATGAAAATGCGTGGGCACTTTTTATCAATTTTTGGACATATTTTTTCAAATATAAAAATTGCTGCTGTCGGTAACAAGAAGGACGAAGTTTTATGTTCCTTTAATTGGTCGTAGATTGGATTCGTCATTCACGTTTCGCTGGTATTTTTCTAAAATAACTGATGCGCATACGTTTATTCGAACTGTTAGAACATTAATCGCGATTCGGCTGGCCGTTGGCAGTTTTTTAACGACGTGTAAGCGACCAAAAATATTTGAGAAAAATGCACGGTGTGTCAAAAGGGAATGACAGAAATGATCAAAGAGGGACTAGGGTAAAAAATTTGCGAGTAGGAGACGTTGAAACGATGTCAAAATAGAAACAGTCGACCAGTCTGCACCGTATAGTCGCCGAAAACTCGTAGGAATGAAAATGTACCGCACAGTCGTACATGTAGCGAAAAATCGTGAAAGATACTTACGCGATAAATCAACTTGGAATTTAAATCCAAGGTTCTAAAAGTATTCGTACATTTTTCATAGACGAAGAAGACGAGCGTAAATCGTGGACAAGCTGCTTGGAAATGAAACGCAAAACCTTGATGATGTTGAAGTTAAAGGTTGGAACGAAAGTCCTGAATTATAATGAATGTAATTCATGTTCGTAACGTCGAACGAAAGTTTAAATTGAAAGGTTAATTAAAAGAAGTTTTAATATCTATTTTACAGTCGGTTAATCCGTAAAATATTGTTCTGAAAAAGTAATCCGTGGTTAAGAGTAAACTTCTCGTGCTATTCCATTATTCCATTTGATTTGTGCTTCGAACGAGCATCGAGTAGCTTGCGGGAATTTTGAAGTTTTCGCATAAATCAGCCAGATACGTCGTTTCTTTATTTCGCAATAGTGGCGGTATAGCTGTCGGTATTTGTTTAAACGATACAATTCATTTCTCGATAAGAAAAGGAGCACGAAAATGTTCGTATTCTCTCTTCTTAACAATCCGTTTCGACGACGCATGCAACGTTTAAAACATCCACATTGCTGTAAAGATATCTGTCTGGCACAAAATGAAATACAACGATTTCAACGGAATTAAAATATTGTAAATTACTATACGGCGATGTCTCCGCATATAAATACAAAATTATCGATTGCGTTCTTCTGCCGTTAAGAAATTTCTTAAGTTTGACGAAAAGATGAAAGAATGATCGATTGGTTGTATAAAAAATCTACTTCTTTTTATTTCATATTAAAACTTGCCCTAAAATTATTCGTCGAAACCAGAGCGAAGCTGAACATAATTCAAAAACCACAACAAAGTTATACAGAGTTAGGTGTATAATAAACAATGATCGAGCGAAATAAATTAATTATTTGCATCGTTACATATATAACTATTCTCAAAATTATGTTATGTATCATCAAAACAACCTGTAGATATTGCTACAGATATTTAATATTGTTGAAGTGGTCACACCTTCTAAGAAAACTCTACATCTGGTTTTAGTTTTCTTAAGCATTGAAGCCATCGACAGCGATAGACAAAAGATTGGGGCGAAGGCAAAACCATAAACAGTAGACAGGCGACGTTGGCTTCAGGTTTCTTTTTTTCAGTTATAGAGTAACACTGCTAGCGTGCGGATCTGGACCAGCTCGTATATTGTATTCCTTCTTTGTATTTACACCTCAGCTTAAAATATATATATTTTCTATCTTACAATTTATCCGCGCGTCTCTTTGCTTTCATATACACCTAATAACCTCAACAAATATTACTTGAAGTCGATCAGTTTTGCTGCTGTTAGTTGAAACAAATATGATATCTACCTTTTCATTTCGCGATAATCACGAGGCAATTTCGAACCGCGAACTTTGTCTACGTTTTCCCAACTTCTTCCCAACGATTCACGTAATACCCGCAAGTTTCACGGCGTATCCTCGAAATTGTCGAGGGAGGATTGCTTCGCTCGTGCGCTGAAGCTCTCGTTAAATTGGGCCACGTACTGGGCGAGTAAAAGTCGAGGGGAAAAAAGCGCGCGAAACTTCTCGCGGCAGATATCGAGGATCAGCTCTGCTCGACCGACGATTAACATCGGGCGAAAAATTTCATTTTGCGAAAAGATACGATCGTGGCCAAGCCAAGAGAACTACGGAATAAAAAGGAAACGAGGAAAGGAGAAAAGAATACGTAGAGCGAAAACCTTAATCTAGAACAGGCGGAAAGACATTCTGTGATTAATTTTATAATTATAATTCAATCTAGATTTTAAGACGAATCTCATTTATGGTGGAATAATTTCAACGCAAAATCTGATAGATGCTTTTAAAGAGAATATTTTTGAAACGGCTTTAATCTACTTTTGTTCGATGAGTTTTACCAGGATATATAGAGATTTTGATTTTATCATGGACTTTACTCATAGATAGTATATTCCATGTGAGATGTTAGAGATAGTCAAGGTTGTTCTTCACATTATCAATTTCATCATAGTAGACAGATGTAGATATTCGTAAATATTTTTGCGTATAATAGAAGGCATTTTTTACATCCATTCTTGTACTTCTGCTCACCGTTCACTCATCTAGTTCTTAATTACTACATCTATCTATATTTATACTCTTGAAATATACGATTATATGTATATACATGTCGAGTAATCATTAGAGTTAGGGGCGTGTAACGAACCTTTCTTTGGATTAGACATTGTTGTTATACACGAGCGAAGATATTTACTAGTCTAATTATGATTGTGACGGAATTTGACAAGTAACCATGGTAATTAGATACTCGGAATGTGAATGGCAATGATCTTAGACTCGATAACGAATCCACGGTCAGCGGGATGACAAATGCGATAATGAACTTGACACACGTGTTCCCTGTACTAGTCGAACTTATCGGATTCATTCTCAGTCCAAGTGGAACTGCCCTTATATACTCCTCTTCGTATCTCTCTGTATCCCTCAGGTCAATCCCTGTTTTTAATGAGAGTAATTTAATTACTTCATACCTCTGTTAGGTACACGTCCCTCCCGTGACCGTGGCTACGTTCAGCGACCCATTATGTCACTTGGAGCCCAAGCCCACTGTCATAAATCTCGGATAATCATAATCGACTCAACTCATAAACGGCTATTTCTCAGTTTTATTGTTTAAGTACGGCTATAATAAAAAGTCTGGACTAAAGTATTTGGGACTTTCTCAAACATTCCGAAAGCAAGGCTCCGATGTCCTTTCATCTCCGACAGACATATATGGAAAGTGTCTATTATAACAAATAACATGACGACGAGTGTTAGTGGATATACAGCGATTTCAATCGACGCAAAACTCGATACAACTAGTCCTCGAGCAACTCTGGTTACACTTTTTAACAAGTCGTGGTACTCTTCCTTGTATTAATAGAAAAGTTTCTCATACAAATTGATAAAAATAGATCTACCTAGAATTCTGGTCAGCCGTACGTTCCTCGTTCATACGATCATGTGAAACACACGCTATCTAAACGCTCTTCCGTGCTTCTTGTACCACTTCGCGTAAATGTCATTGCTCCCACGAGATATTCGATAAAATTGGCTACTAAATTCATTTTCTCGGAAATACGAAGTAGTTGGAAGAGTCCTTTCGATTAATCCCATCGCCCTACTAAGTAGATCTAAACTCTAGGACGAGTGTTACTCATCGTCCGACACTTTCGACGCGGTGATCCAATAAACATTTTCGTAGGAAATTTAAAGCAGTTTGAAACTCCTGACGACAAGGACGGGAAGAGGAAGAGGAGGATTGGTCGGAAGCAGATCGATCGAAGCGTAGCAGGTGCGCTCGATAATCGACCACGTCACACCTTCACGGGTTAGACGGGCACTGTGGCCCGTACCTTAAGTGCTCCCAGTCAATTACTCAGGTGTAATTTTGTTCGACGTTCGTAGACTTGGTCCGCTTGCTCTCGACCATAGGAAGCCTCTCTCTCTCTCTCTTTCTCTTCATCTCGAGTTTCCACTTTGCAGGTTGCTTCTACGTGTGCAGGCCAAAACTTGGATTAGTTAGCCTTCAGCTTCGAATGTCATTTAAGCTGGCCACTAACGGACCAGCAGCTTCGCCCTAAGCTACGTTCTCATTTTGGGATGTATGTTCGTTGATATGTTTTCCATCGTGTGCGTAGCAATCCTGCGTACGCCGACAAGTTAACGTCGACAGCGAATATTGACTCTCGATTGATCAAACGGAGTGATTTTCAGACGAAGTTGCTTGATTGGGTATGTAAAGCTGGTTTAGAGTAATGTAATGGAATTGTTAGGTTGTTGCTAGCCGTGAAATAGGTGATTTTACAAGCGTGTAAAATTAGTTGAAATTTAGTCAATTTCATTTTATTCGTTCGGGAAACGAACGAGTAGCATTCGAATTGGACCGAACAGTATATGACAATCTGATAACATTTATTTTCATCGTGCTTCAAAATTTATGTACTGTTCGTTTATTGTCAACGATCCAATTAGTTCAGAATTGCCTTTTAATAGCTGCCGGCGTAATTACCTCTGCAATTTCCATACCGCAAAAATACAGATTTTCGCAAGGAAAATGATTAATTTTGCATTATTTAAATTTCAATTCGGGCAAAATTCAGACTTCCGTAAAAAATAATATCGCTGATATTTTCCTGCAATCTTTCCGAACTCGTTTGTCGCAATTTATATAAATTACATCGCCATGGCGCTAATAATATGAAAATAAATGGAATACGAAACACGGAAAAGCAAAGTACCACTTCATAAATAAATCTTTTTAAAACAAAATTCTTGTTTTCTTCAAATTCTACTGTAAATTTCCGCGATAAAAGCGTCCTTTATATTGCCTCGCGAAAACGTTCGAACGTTAATCACAGAAGATTTTTACAAATATATTTCGTTTATACAAAACTTTTTGAAATTTCATTAGCACGGTCGTTACAATCATAACGATAAAGCTTGAAATCGATCTGCAAATCTATAATATTTACAAGTCATAAGTTTATTACAAACATACATTTAATGAAAAATTGGCATACAGTATGACTAGTTGTCTTAAACATACAACTAACGCTATAGATGGCTACATAATGACATAGATTAAATAAAGTTTATCGATAACAATACGGATAATCGATCGTTTAAACAACTTTCCTATTCTTCTGAAATACTTTTCGCAAGATACAAAATTTCCATTCCATATAGCAGATATATTATACAGTATATAGCATAGTACAGTATATTCAAAATAAGTTGCAACGAGTGTTCGAATACTTTCGTGAGCTTGTGTGCATATTTAATTACAATGCGACCAGTTCAAAACAGCCGATTAATTGCTTTCTCCGTAATTACCTTTACAGTTTCATTTCGCCAGAACAAACAAGAATTACCAATTAAAAATTCCACAAATACGAATCTAAAATCTCACAGTTTCGTGGAAACGTACCATCGAAATTTCCCTGGAATCTTTTTCAACGGCGCTTTCGTGGCAATTCACGCGGCATGGATTCGCGCTGGTAACACGCGTTTCCGGAAGCGGAGCGGAAGTGCGAGGGAAAGCGCGGCAAAGGGACCGCGTGGAAAATAGAGGAGCGCCGATAGAGGACAAAACAGTGAAGGAGTTCTTCGCGGGGACGGTGTTTTGCGTGGAGGGCTTTTTAATTGCACGCCACAGAGGAAGTAGGGAAAGGGCTTGCGGCAGCCGTTCGCGCGGCAAACTTTGCGCTCGAAATTGTCGCCGCTTCGATTTCGCGTCCGATGTCCAATAATGAAAATGCCGGTGGTTCCGCCGTCGACGCTTCTTCGTCGAAACAAACCGGCGGTGACGAGTTGGAAACGTGTTTTCGATGAATGTCGTCGTCATAGACCGTTTCGATTGTCCGATGGGAAATTGCAATCTTTTTCTCCTTTTTCCTCCTTTTTTTCTTTTTTTTAACGCTACACGAGTAGAGGGTTTTGTATTCGATAATATTAAAAGCGATAACGCATAGTTCAAGCATCGTTAATTGTCTCGCGTGTATTTTTTTTATCGCTTTTTATGTAGTTTTCTTCGTTTCTCGCGTGAACAGTAATTTTCGATATTCGATATTGCAGATGTTGTGTTGGTGGATTAATTAGAAAGGCTATAGTAATAGATTATAGTAGATTATAACAGATTGTATAATGGAAATTGTAATCAGGAAGCTGGTATTAATAGATTAGCTGAGATAAAAGGAATAAAATATGTAAAGGTTTGAAATAGTATCTCGGAAGGATAATAATAATAATACGTACAGCAACTGCGTTATTATTTTAACGAGCGGTAGATTTTCGCGTTCTCGTTTCTATGATAATTTGCTCGCTATATGTATGTAAGTAGCTATCGTTACAAATCTCTTTAATATTATAACAGCCTCTGTATTGTTGGCTTTATAATTTATCAGGAAGCATCACGTACCTTCTTTTCCTACTTTTCGTATTCTGTACCATTTCAGATTGATTAAAAGTTCCTTATTCATTAAATCTTTTATTGTATCGACCACTGCATCAATTTTGTATATCGCCTATTTACATATTACAATTTAAATCTAAAAACGATTTCTTTAATATAAAAGATTTACGTTTAACATTTAGTATGGAACATGCCATTTATCTTATCTTTGTATACATACGATTTAATTATCGTCGACCATCTACTTTCTATGCAAATCTTTTAGCCTAATGTTAACTTTAATATATCAATTTCCATAAATTATTTTCTAATTTCCTTCCACTCTCTTCGTTTCCTGATCTCCTAATCATGTCTTGACAACAAGCTCTTAAACGTCTCACAAATTCCAGCGACTAAAAAATAAACGACGACCACACAAGTTACAGAAAATCACGTCGTACGTGCACTTGTAATAGCTGAAATCTTATCCGATAGATTGGCCAGGTCATTCGAGCTCATCCTTGAAGTCAAGAAAATTCAATGTGGGTACACGGATCGATAGTGCGCGAAAGCTTCGTGAGAACCGGATTAACAAGCACAATGCGAAATTATAAAGTTTATCAAGCCGATGTTAGAGTTACCGTATACGTTTGTTTCAAAGGTAACCGGGGGAACTTTACGGCTTCTTATTAGATCCTAAAACAAGATGTGTTTGCATCTCGTTAATTAAATGATAAACACACGCGTACGGATTATTAAGGGAACGCTGTGTGAACTTTGGCCTTTGTTAATGTAACTTCGTTAATAATAAGATTCGTTATCAAGAAGCTATCAGGTCGAGTAAAACACGATGAAAATTCAATTTTTCCTGGTAAATTTGTTGTGTTGTGTTTGGTGTTGCGAGTTTGAATATTCGAGTATCGTATAATATACAAATGAAGATATAAAAAATATTGAAAATAAAGTTGTTTCCTTTTACAAGTAATTCTTAGTAATTAAACTTGCGTTAAAATTACGTAAACTTAACGTATCTTGTTTTATGGGTGTATTTTTATATAGATCCTGTTACGACGGCCGACTCTGTTCCTAGACCAGGCCACAGGCCGTGGGCAAGCTGGCAGCCAGATGTCTTCACGTCCTTACCGCGTACCCTCGATAATCTCAAGTACTCTCCATAAACCCCAGGAATTTCTTGCTAAAGGTCCTTCATACCGAACAAACAGTCTTTCCTTGATTTATATTTCCTAAACTTATTGTGCATCACGGGTTGATACGAGAAAGTTAGTTCTTCTCACGTATGCAGCCTCCCACTAGCAACTTCGTCTCGAGGGCGACTAGTACCCTTCCTCATCTAAGAACCCAGCAAACAGCCAATTGACAACGAAGCCTATTTCCCTCTCTCATAACGAAATCTATTCCTTAACGAATCAGCTCATCTCATGTCTTCGGACCCACCCATCGCTAGCTTTCCTCCGCCACCGCATCATTGCCAAACGCCACTGATTTACCATCTTTCGAGCGGTCAACACCTTTGACCCAATTTCTAGCATTAGATCAGTCACATACTCAACTTGTACACACGCATCAGCGTAACTATTCATAACAAAGTTGTTGGAATAAACTGTGAATCATACATTATCATATTCGTGTCGCATTCAATTAACTACCCCTGTTATCCTAAACGAAATAGGGGATCGGCCATTTCGCGGCGTCGATTATCAAATCGTAACGGGAATTTACGACTCCCGTTGACGTGCTTCTTCGCGATCGCGTCTCTCCGCGAGTGAGCGAAACAGATCCCATTTCCTTAGTTGCGTTCATAAAAATAGCAAGTTGCGTAAAAATTCGCAGTCTAGTAAACTATAAAAACTTGTTAGAAGATACGAATGTCTTCTATGCCGATGCTCGAACTTTCTCCACTCGTCCAACTATTGCTCATACTTCGTCTGTTTCTTCGTTTATTCTCCCCTATGTTACGAGCTACGATTAAAGAAGATATGCTGGTAGCTGTGACGCGAAACTTTCTGTGTTCCACCTTCTCAAACATCAACGATCCTACGTTCTCTTGTTTGTCGTAACCGTAAGTTTTGAAACTATAACAAGAGCTAATTGGCGAGAGAATCGAAATGACGACAAAATTGAAGAATTTCATTTTGTTTCTTAGGATATGACAACGCGGTAAAATAATCATTAAACAATTTTCCTAATTCAACGCCTATCTATTATCTTTATTCCATTTTATCGTGTTCCAAAAGACATTTTTCTTCAAGGATGCCACGTAAATACGCGAACGTGTAGCGTGTATAGCTATCAGAGTTGCTTTGTCGTGGAATGAACTGCGAGCTTGTTGCACACCGGTCCATCGATCGGGCCAATCGAATCAAAGACCTTTGTCATTGACGAAATGGAGCTCGGGATTTCCCGACGGATGAAATTTAGTCGTAAAACCAATAACGATCTCGTATACACAGAAGAAACTGTAAAGTCAGGTGAAATCGGCCGATTAACTTCAATACTTGAAACACGGATACTCTGTTAGTTCCTTCCTGAGGAAATCAAATCGTTAGTGACATATAGTATAGTAACTCCGTATAAAGAATTTTGAAAGAAAGAAACGAATGAAATTGAAATATAAAGTACCTTAAATCGAGTTAAGTGGTCTAGCATCGCACAGTGGATGAAAATTGTTAGCGATTTGAAGGATTTTTAACCGACGAAAGAAATTCTTTGTACGTTAATTGTTATTAAATTACCTACGTTTGAAGTAACAATAATTTCAACACGGTCGAAGAAGTTCTTTCTATAGATAAAGAGGTTGTTTTAAGAGTATTACTCTTTAGGTGGACAACACGATGATGATTTGAATGAGGAAACTTGATCTAATTGAATGAACATTGTTTCATCGTACCATAGCTGCAACTACGCGTCTTACTTCAACGATATTGCAACTTTTACCGTAATATGTTTTATTCCAAGAGAATTACTTCAGCGAATCGTCGCGTTGCGACGATCGAAGGAGAATAACATCGCCACCGTTCTTAATTATCGCAAGTATAGCGACATTAACAACTCAACGAGCCACAATAATTATTCTGTTCAAGCTCCGACCGAGGATGCTTCTCCTTTATTAATGCAACCAAGCCGAGAAATGAAACGCAAACTTCACGGAAACAACTTGGGGGACGAACAGTGTAGTTTCCGCTGCAACTATTTCTGCCAGCCAATGAACGCGCGCGACCAAACTTACGCCAACATCGACGAGCGTAATTTTAAAAGGAATAGCTGCGTCCTCGGAACTGGAACGAGTCGAGTTAGTAGGACCGCATTATATCGCAGGAAACTCGGCTAACAAGCTTGCAAATCCGCCGAAAATGTCGCGAATCCCATCGGGCGACTTAAATTGCCTAGTAAGCCGGTCGATAGAAGCACGAGGAACTCGCTAAATTGTAAGAAAATTTGAAATCCCGCCAGAATCCAAAGAACCTCTCTGCCAGCTCGAACTTTCCATCTTTCGTAATATCAACTTGCTGAACGTGTTTCGATCTCGATGGCACGATCTTTGCGATGAAATCTCGTTCATAAACGCACAAATATTTTATAGGGTCTGATATGGTCGCAGGGTTGAATGTATTTAATTTTTTAGTCGTTCCATTTGATCGATCGTTACACCGTTCCTTTTATTCGAGTACATCGTCGTGTATATCATTTGTGTACGGAATAAGTTTCATAGTTGTAGGAACGAAGTATTGAATTTTTCAATGGTTGTATCGAGGAACGATCGAGGGGCGTACGTATAAGTCTAATTAATTATTGTATTTATATATATTTTATGATTCTATTTCTTTAGGAACGTTTTGCCGCGTGTAGTCTAGATTTTATAATTAATGGTGGAATGACTTAAATTGGTATCTGGATAATTTTCCGTTTATTCGCTTTTCAGTTATTCAAAGGAATCTGGTGTTTCAGGAAAAGGCAGCGTCAGAATTTCAAATGCTCGAGCAAATATTTCTTGCTCTGTTCATGGAAGATATCCCGTTTGACGCTATCAAAGCTTCATCCGCCTCCCCTCGCTGTCGAATCTCTATTCGACTGTCAGTTTCGTTTAAACTTCGATTTTCTTTAATTTCATGGCAAAACAACGAGACCAAATAGGAACGAAGAGGAATAAAATAAAAAGAAAATAAACGGACTGGATGAAAAGTGAACACGATTGAAAACGTCGAAGCTTTTTTGAGATCCCTGGCAAATATTTTTGCGCCAGACAGAGGCTGCTGCTAACCCGATTCTCATTCGTTAAATCAACACTGGTCTATCTACCGATTTTTTCGCTGATTTATTTGACGTTTCCTTCTGCTCTCGATTTTATAAAAATTTCATATAAATCCTTCTCTCCGCGATTTAGACGTATCATCCAATTATTCGTGTTTCCTTTTCAAATTGAATCGCAAGTGAAAGACCGCTAAAGAACATCGAGCAGAATTTCTGTCAGTTTATTCGCAGTTCTCTGTTAATTGATTCGACGCGCGATCCTAGAAAAACAAGCGTTCATCGTCGAACTAACTGAACGCCGTTCGTGACGCTCGCTGAAATTTGTTTTCGTTTTTTCGGCTAATTAATTGCATTTGCTCCAGGCCGTGCGCTATAGATTAAGCTTAATTCCATTTTTGATGGAGCAAATTAAGCTCGATTCTCTCCTTAACGAGATAAATCAGACTTCAACGTTTGGCTATTCGAACGATGCGAGCAGACTCGGTCTTGATTTTTCCTCCCTTTGTACAAGTCGATCGAATCGGCACACAGGCCAATTAGCAGTGACGCGTATTTTCAATTCTTCCTAGACTTTTCCTCTACCCCGTTTTGTTTTTGTTCTCTTTTTTGTCTCTTCACCGCCCAGGCTTTAATCGTACCTTTGTTCCGACCATATTTACAATCGCGCAACGCGGTTTGCGATTCGCAAAAATTACAAACGGTGGCATACTTTCGATAAAGAACGATTGCACGTAACGTCAACTAACGAACTAGCTGGCACGTTTTATAGTTGGCCGGTATAAATTCTGTACGTTGAATGAAAACTCTCTCGAGTCCAATGCCGCGCACCATTTTTCTTCGCCTTTCAAGAAAGTTATCATATTTGATTAATATCGTTAAAAGTAGGTTATAAGTGTTGAGAATTGTGGACCTTAGTCGCCGAAATAAAAGTAAAGGAACACTAAGGATACACTTAGAATTCATATTAAGATAGTTTTAGATTTGTTTAATAAACGATCTCCAGGATGTTCGTCGATATACAGTCTGTCACACAAGAGCGTGTCTGCGATATCTGCGAAACCTGAGACCTAATCAGAATGAGATAAAAAGAATGTAAACAAACGAAAACTTCTCTAATACGCGTTGCTGAATACCTTTCAGTTTCATTTGAAACAGTGAAAGGAACAGAGCTTTTTAATATGAGTGCCGCGTACGCGAAACGTCGAAAATCGTCTGGCATGGGCGAATGAAAACAGAGATCGTGATTGGAGTAATATAATATTCACTGATGAATCTTCGTTTTGGGCATGGTGTCCTATTAGGCGTGCTTGGACTATCCATGGAAGAAGGATGATTCAAAGAAGTGTAAAACACCCTATAAAAGTGCATGTTTGGGGTTGCTTTAACGCACGCGGTTTTGGGACTTTGTGCGTCTTTACAGACAATCTGAATGCACAAAAGATGGTGAAATTGTACCAAAGGGGACTTCTCACATCCGTGAAACGTTGGTTCAACCAAACCGAAGACCAATGGATATTGCAAGAAGACAACGACCCTAAACATCGAAGTCGCATCTGCACCCAATGGAAAGCGAAAAACGCCATCACAGTACTTCCTTGGCCATCGCAGTCCCCTGATGCAAACCCTATCGAAAATGTGTGGTCCCTAATGAAATGCAAGCTGAGAGGAAGACGTATCACAAAAATAAGAACACTTGTACATCACATTCGAAAGATATGGAGGTCGTTACCAGAATCCTACGCTCAAAAATTAGTCGAGAGTATGCCGAAACGATGTCAAGCTATAATCGCTAATGGAGGAGATTGGACACCCTACTAAGTAATAGCGTATTAGTGTTTTAGATGTAGATTCAATTCATATAAATTTTTTTACAAATATATAAATATTTACAGAAATATCGCAGACACGCTCTTGTGTGACAGACTGTACATTTGCACGCGTCTTACCACTTTCTTTGTCTCACCATCTTCCACGCGCACATACATACTTCCACACGCTCATATTCACATACGTGTGTCACTACCATCTAGTCTATCACACAAAATTATACATATCTCAATAATAAGTTTTTCTCAGCGTCGTGGTAAATATCGTTGAAATAACAAGATCCGCAAAAATGTGCCTACGAATTAATACGAAGAGGAACGTGTAACGAGCTGCTATTTTCAAGCAAGCTTTCGATAGTTACGGTATGTTTGTGAATATTTAGCGATGAGCCAATAAATAAACTAGAGTCGCTACAATCGAAGATACTGAGAACAATAGTGAACGCCCCCATGGTATGTCAGAAACGAGGATACACGCAAAGACTTAAAAATACCAATGGCTAAAGAAGAAATCGGCAGGTACGCAGAAAGGTACAAGGAAAGAACGGCAACACATCCAAATCAGCTGGCTGCTGAAGCGAGCAAAACTCTCAATTTTTTTTTTTTTTTTTTTTTATTCGGAAGTGTTGAAGTGGTCGCCACTTCTAAGAAAACTCTACATCTGGTCTTTAGTTTTCTCAAGCACCGAAGCCATCGACAGCGCATAGACAAGGGACTGTCGAAGACAAACCAAAAACGGTACACGTGCAACGTTGGCTTCAGGGTTTTTCAGTTATAGAGTAACACCGCTAGCGTGCGGATCTGGGCCAGCTCGTATATTGTATTCTTTCTTTGTATTTACACTTCAGCTTAAAATATATATATTTTCTATCTTACAATTTATCCACGCGTCTCTTTGCATTCATATACACCTAATAACCTCAACAGGAAGAATTTTACAATCAATTCTCATAGAGAATTATAAGTAAATTATTTTGATACTGTGTGGTACTGTAACTTGGATTATAAGAGTTTATAGTATGTTTGATTCTAATTGAATCTAATACTTCAATCTTGTTGAAGTGGTCGCCACTTCTAAGAAAACTCTACATCTGGTCTTTAGTTTCCTCAGGTACCGAAGCCATCGACAGCGCATAGACAAAAGACTGTCGAAGACAAACCAAAACGGTACACGTGCAACGTTGGCTTCAGGGTTTTTCAGTTATAGAGTAACACTGCTAGCGCGCGGATCTGGACCAGCTCATATATGTATATTGTATTCCTTCTTTGTATTTACACTTCAGCTTAAAATATATATATTTTCTATCTTACAATTTATCCACGCGTCTCTTTGCATTCCTATACATCTAATAACCTCAACAGGAAGAATTTTACAATCAATTTGTGGGGGCACTCGACAGTCAAAACACCATCACTCGACACTAACTAGTGTCGGACGACGGCAGCGCAGTGGTTAGCGCCTTAGGTTACGAACGTTCGGAACTCGGGTTCAAATCCCGGCGACCGGAGTCCGATATTTTCTTCCGCGATACAAATGAGAAGAAAAGCGACTCCTACCCCGCAGCGACCTCTACACCAGCAACTACAACATATCACGGACTATACGACGCCTCTACAAATTCTTATTGAGAATTATAAATAAATTATTTTAGCGTGGTACTGTAACTTGGATTATAAGAGTTTACAGTATGTTTGATTCTAATGTTTAAATCTAGATGGTAATGTCTTTTTAGCCTGCGGATCTGATCCGTCGTGTCAATTAATTGGGTAACTAGTGGGTTTTGATGGTTGTTAACTCTTACATTATATCTATTTCTGAACTTGGATATTTCTTCTTTGACGTTGGGCATCTTAAGGTCGCCATGTATCGTTTCGTTGGTAACATACCAAGGTGCATCTATTAAGGATCTTAGAGTTTTTGATTGGAATCGTTGAAGAATTTCTATGTTAGAGTTACTCGCTGTTCCCCATAGTTGAATCCCATAGGTCCAAACAGGTTTTAATATAGCTTTATATAAAACTCTCATAGAAAGAAGACTAAAAAGGCAACAGCCCACTGACCTCACAAAGAAATAAAATAGTCAAACTCGAAGATGGTATCCTGTTGGGGGTAGCCATCCACATGTTATTTAGCAATTGAGTTAGACAAATTTACCAAATGTCCAGCTGGACAAATTGTAAAGTACAAGTTAGATAATAAAACAAATATTTAGCGAAACTTTATACTGGTAGTCTCACGTGTAACGTAAGCTGGAAATGTTATTTAGATGAAAAATATATTCACGGAATTTACACGCTGCTGTTTCTTTCAAGTAGACGCAGAATTTCTTCGAACCTCGTTATTTGGTAAAATTTACGACAAACTGATTCTTTTCGATCTTATCGAATCTTAACGAAACCTACAAAATATTAGGTTGCCCGAAATGTTTCTTTCGTTCCATGAGGAAATAATAGACGCACGTTTTTTGTTTTACATTATTTTGTCGAATTACGTACGATCCATTTCATTCTACCGAGATAAACATCGCGACATTTCACAGACTTGGTTGCAAGTTTGTATAAAGGTGCACTGTTATAAAAAACACGTTTGCGAAAGAAAGACACTTTTCGAACAACCTAACACGTACATCAATTATCAAAGAGCCCCGAGAAGATAAATTTCTCTGAAATTTCAAGTTACGATCATTCGGAGTAATTTGGTTAACGAGCCGTAAAAATCTTTAACCGCAAAAGCAGCTGAATTTCATACCCATGTCACGTTCTGAACGATTCTCCTCGACGAAGAACAAGAACAAAGACACGCCGGTTTTGCTCGGCTCGCTGTTCCAGACTTTGAGTGGTCGCCGTGCCTAATTGGACCATTTAATTACGATTTACCCGTTATCGCCGACTAGTAATGCGTGTATTGTCCACGTCCGACAGCTTCGCTAATAGGACAACCGTTAATTAATGGTCTTCGTGTGTCCTGTTAAACAATTCGACCGCATTCGGTATTCACGCAAGAAGTATTCACGAGGACAAGTTGCAGGCAACGTCGATGTTCGATCGTGTCTCGCTGATCGTCGAGACGCGGTCGCACGTGTGCGAATCCGTGAAATCGATGAAATTCCACGCACGCATCGCCGTGTCTTAATTATCAAACAATTCGCTTCGATCGGCCGTGTCGATGACGCAATACCGATTCCTCTGTTCGGTCTGATTCCTGGTAACTGCTCGATTTCGGTTAGGTTTCGTCAGTGTCGAGTTCTCGTTCGTGTCGACTATGATCGACGAATGACAATGTTTTCTATGGAACGAGAGAGCAATGGAGCGTTTAAATAATTTTTCGTAAACAGCGGGCTGACTGATTCACAGTGTCTCGCAAAAGTATTCCCACGCTTATAACAACCTCTCTGAATAAACTGTGAGCGTGTTATACCGAACGTTTTAGAATTTCATCGTCGCTGTTCTGGAACTCAACCATTATGATTATATCGATAAAGTTTGAAACACGTCTGAAAATGTATGCAGAAATTCAAGAAATTTTGATGCGAGTATATATTTCGTAGAGATCGCAAGAATATTTCAACAAATCAATTATTCGTTATACCAGGTTAAGTCTCAATATTCAACAGGATTGTCCTTAACATCTATCGTATGCATGGCTGTTCATTCTGTGTACCAATTTTTTATTAAATATATCTTTGCAGTAAATATCTTGTAACGTCTATATGCATTTATAAATTGGTTTATTTATTAAATTTTTGAATTTCAAAATGTTTTACACAACACGCGCAAATAAATATATACAGAGGAGGCCAAGAAACGTATACGCGTCTTCTAGACTTTTTCGAAGTTGAATTTATTTTTTCATTGAAGCGCGTGTACATTTCTTGGCGCCGTCCGAACGTAGGGTTCATTTCTATAATAAAATGTAAAAACAATAAGCGTTCCAATACTTTCGTGAATACTTCCGTGAATACCTGTGATCCGTAGATCGTCTTCGATCCGAATATCATCGAATTCGATATTGCAAACCGAGAATGGCCACTCTTAGCAGCTCGAAAATCATCGCTATGATTTTTCACAACTAGAAGCTTAGCGAAATCGGTGTCAAGCACTTGGAAGCCGTCGATATCGGTGGTTTCACGACTTTTGGCGTCATTAAGATCGATATCTATAATACAATGTCGTCATTGCGGATTCCCATAGCCGAAGAGTCGTCGCTATGGAGTTGTACGACCTGGAGGTCGTTGAAATTGGCTTTTCCACGAAGCCGAGGCTGTCGAGATTGCTTTCTACCAGCGACAGTCATTCCTATTGGATTTCTATGATACAAGAGTTATCGAATTTAAGAGTTCCTGGGATCTCGAATATCGCTGGACCTCGCGAAGAATATTATGTCGCTAAACATTTCCCGAAAATCATTTCTACCTCGACTTATTTCGATTTCCCAAAAAATCATTTTTACTTTTGATTATTTAAATTATGAATTATGAAAACATCGTGAAGTTCAAAAGAATAAAAAAAAAAAGGGATAAAAAATGTTATAAGAAACTAGATGCACTTTTATATATCTTTTGGCGTACCTTCAATGTTAAAATTTTAAATTGCAAGTCGAACTACAAATTTTCTTTTATACGCAACTTTTACCTGTTTCTTACTTCTTTTATTCATTCACCATCTACGATAGCTCTTTCGTCTATTTTTATGCTTTTATCTTTTACCTTCCATCATCGTCGTACGATAGTTTTTCTTTATCTACTCGATACAGCAAGGAATGGTAATATCGACAATGGCAACGACGGTAACCGATCTACGAATCGAGATTATCGACCAACCAAGAATGCAATTCGTTTACAGATCAATTCCATCGTCAGGTTTTTGTTATTTTTCGTCGCAAAATCGAAACGTAACCATACGCAATGTAACCAAGAACGGAAAATCCGTGTGCACGAAATTAAATCGAAACAGTATCGTGACAGTATTTTCACGGTATAACGTGTATTTTATAGTAAATTATTTATGCAAAAAGTAGCGATATGGGAAAGCCAACGTTTGTGATTACATGGAGTCCCAGCACGGATAGGCCACCGGACAATCAGACGAGGCGGTTTAGCAAATTTGAACTTCTCCCACCTTTCATGCAAAAGAAATTTTCCGAGCTCGTGGAAGACGAAGAATTAGAATGTTTACCGAGCAAATCCGACGTGTTTCCAGAAGTAACGTCCAAACCTGACACATCACGCGTCACCCTATGTAGATACGATCTCTTTCGATCGCCGAGTCTTCAACTTGGAGATGCCGAAGAAAAACCATCGGTTTCCTGTACGGACGACTGCAGAAAGATCGAATTGACGTGCGAGGATTTACGCGAGAGCCTGCACGAAGAATCGAGTGAGTACTGTTTATTTTAGGTTATCTATCGTATATATTGGAAATTTGAGTTGATCTGCGATTGAAAAGTTTCGATTGATATTTGCTATGTTCGTACCGAATCGCTTGTAATTCTTTACATATGTATTTGTTGTGTTGTGTTCTTGTAAATATGATTTAGAAAGCTGAGGTATTTCGTTACTACGTCAGGATTATGTTTATCTATCGTATATTTGTATACATGGTGAATGCGAATTCATTTGCGATTGAAAAGTTTCGATTGATTTGTGTCCATGTATTTACTCTTTCACTGATTTCTTCTTTGCTTTGTTCCTGTTCGTGAATATACTTTACTATTTTATTATTGTCCTTATTTATTTATTTTGCTATTTATCGTTTACTATTTCAATATCCATAGGAAAATGTTCAAATTCTGAAAGATGAAAGTTGGATATTACACGTGGTTGGATCTCGTGCCTGTAGATTATTCTGGTAATTATTTTACATTCAATTTGGATATTCTTTTTATGTCAGTATTTATGCAATTTCAAATCGAAACTATTTACATTTGATTATGTTATACGATCTGTAAATAAAATTTCGATTTTATTCAAAAAGACACAGAATTAACACTCTCTACAGTATCGTTTGAAAGTAAAAAAATAATTTTCTTCTAAATATAAGAAGCAATATTTTCAACACATTGCACATTGCAACAAATTTACACATAAGCAACAATCATACCTATAATTTACCAACTTTGAACTCGGATATCGACCAACAAATATTCAAAAGAAAACCGCAAAGTCAATATAGAAACCATCGATCTTCATAGCCATCTGTGCTCAATACACGCATGCCATAATTACGCATGAAAAATACATCAAAATGTAAAATTCGACGACAAATGGAATAACACGGTGCTAATGTTCCGAAAAATTAACGCGTCGTCGGAATTTGGTTAACGCAGCGTCGATTCCAGAAAGCAAGAGCTGCGTTTATTTCATAGAAACGGCTGTCGAATCATCAATCGTCATTCATTGACGCAACATCGATCATGTTTGACGCGATTTTTTGAGAGTCGACGTGCGCGTCGATCGTCGGAGGATTAAATGGCCTGAATTCGAGCATTTCGTCGGTGACGATGATTCGCGTATCGATCCATAAATGCCGTACCCGTCGATAGTTACTGACCAGCCGTTTCGTATCGATTTCTCGCCAGTGTCAATTCTTTTTCTAAAACGTTTCGTTCTTTCAGTCTTTTTCCTTCGTGCGATTTTATTTTCTCGCGCGCTGTCCGCGCATGAAAATTTCCATTCGCCGTCCGGGTACCTTCGTGTCGTTGGCAAGTGGGTGAAAATCGAATCACATTTTCGAGAATGGAATATGCTGGAGTATGTGAACTTTTTTTCAAGACAGAAAGAGGAACATTTTATCGGTGATACGGGCAGCGGTTGTTTGGTAAGTGAAGAGAACATCTAAAATGGTTCGGGCGTTGTGGTTGGTGGTTCTGGTAATTGAGAAGCTTAAAAGAAACGCGGAAACAAACGAAACAATTTTCAGTAGAGATTAAGTTTAATAGAAAGATCTTTGTGCGTTCTTAAATACTGGAACGTCAGGTGTTATTGTTATCGCGAAACTATTGTGAAAAAATATTTGTGCCATTTTTTTTATTCTATGTACGTATAGATACTGCATAAAATTTGCCAAAGCTAAAACCATCAGCTTCAGCTTCTGTGAATTTCTTCATTTTCTCACCCAGATATGCAATTAACATTACTTTCACAAGTTCATTTATCACAAAGGACTTGTACAAATAACGGTAACTTCACAGATAAATTTAGGGAATTATATTTTTAAATATCATCGTTTTACAAAGTTGTTCGACGTTGTGGCTTTTACAGTCTGTCACACAAGAGCGTGTCTGCGATATCTGCGAAACCTGACACCTAATCAGAATGAGATAAAAAGAATGTAAACAAACGAAAACTTCTCTAATACGCGTTGCTGAATACCTTTCAGTTTCATTTGAAACAGTGAAAGGAACAGAGCTTTTTAATATGAGTGCCGCGTACGCGAAACGTCGAAAATCGTCTGGCATGGGCGAATGAAAACAGAGATCGTGATTGGAGTAATATAATATTCACTGATGAATCTTCGTTTTGGGCATGGTGTCCTATTAGGCGTGCTTGGACTATCCATGGAAGAAGGATGATTCAAAGAAGTGTAAAACACCCTATAAAAGTGCGTGTTTGGGGTTGCTTTAACGCACGCGGTTTTGGGACTTTGTGCGTCTTTACAGACAATCTGAATGCACAAAAGATGGTGAAATTGTACCAAAGGGGACTTCTCACATCCGTGAAACGTTGGTTCAACCAAACCGAGGACCAATGGATATTGCAAGAAGACAACGACCCTAAACATCGAAGTCGCATCTGCACCCAATGGAAAGCGAAAAACGCCATCACAGTACTTCCTTGGCCATCGCAGTCCCCTGATGCAAACCCTATCGAAAATGTGTGGTCCCTAATGAAATGCAAGCTGAGAGGAAGACGTATCACAAAAATAAGAACACTTGTACATCACATTCGAAAGATATGGAGGTCGTTACCAGAATCCTACGCTCAAAAATTAGTCGAGAGTATGCCGAAACGATGTCAAGCTATAATCGCTAATGGAGGAGATTGGACACCCTACTAAGTAATAGCGTATTAGTGTTTTAGATGTAGATTCAATTCATATAAATTTTTTTACAAATATATAAATATTTACAGAAATATCGCAGACACGCTCTTGTGTGACAGACTGTAAATGGCTCATACCTCGTTTATCTCGTTTTTGCGAAAAATATATTTGTACCGTTTCTTCGTCGAACTCTTCGATTAATTAATTTTTCTGTCGATAACGTCGAAGAAAGAAATATTTCTAGTTTCTTCTGCGGTTTACTCGTTGAATATCATTGATCGTTATTTCTAAAAAATAATGAAACTTTTTACCTTGTGATCTGCTAGATTGTCGATCCACTAGATTGCATCGAAAATATTTTTGCCAGTGCTTTTAAATAGAGATATCGTTGAGCTTGCCAATAAAGAGTAGCTGATATGTATATGATACAGCGAATCTCTCTACGCCTACATCGTTGAGGATCAGGAGAAGATATCAGAGAGCAAAAGAAGAAAAAGATGTTCTACTCGCTATGCATCTGAAATGAGTCGTCTATCGGAATAGCTCTATAAATATTGTCAGATGTTTTTGCGTCTTCAATACAGTAATACTATTTGCGATGGATACTGTCGTCGGTTTATAAATTCATCGATCGAGAATTTTTACCGTGTTATGTTAAAACTAATCATTTACTTTCTATTTTTCTTTCACAGTGTATATTTACAAACGAAAAAATATATATATGTCGAGTTAATATCGGAGCTAGGGGCGTTTCACGAACTTAGTTACTAAATGAATATAATAATAAATTCACAAGATGATTAGATGACTATTACAGATTTTGACAATTAACCGTGACGATTAGATACGCGAGATGCTAATGACAATAATCTTAGGTTCAATAACGAATACACGATCAACAGGATGCGCTTGCTTTCTTGTCCAGAGTCCAAGTCAAACTGAACTTATGTACTTTCGATGTACCCTTTGGGTCAACTATCTTTTTAAGGAAAGCTGTACAACTCCGTCATACCTTTTTTAGGCAAAAACGTCCACCCCGTGACCGCGGCTACGTTTAGCGACCAGATGTGCCACTTCGAGCTCAAGCTTACTGTCATAAATCTCGGGCATACATAATCAGATTCAATTATAAACAACTATTTCTAAGTTTTATTATTTAAATACAGCTATAATAAAAAGGCTAGAGTAAAGTATTGGGGATCTTCCCAAAAATTCTAAAGGAAAAGCCCCGATGTTCTTTCATCTCTGACATATACGTCGGGTTATCGTTGGAGTTCGGGGCGTGTAACGAATCTTCATATGAGTTGGCCATCGTTGTTGTATACTATAGATGATATTTATTGAAACGGATGTGAGTATTTCAGAGTGTAACAAGTAATAGCGGCGATTGGATAATCGAGAAGTCGATGATAATGAGTTTAGATTTGATAACGAATCCACGGTCAACGGGATGACGAATGTGATTTGATACAAGATTCTGGTGACGCTCAACGTATTTGTCCATTGTACAAGTCGAACCTATTGGACTGAACCTCAGTCCAAGTGGAATTGTGCTTATATACCCTTCTCCGTATCTCTCTGTACCCTTCGGGTCAATTTTTGTTTTTTAAGGAGAGCTATTTAATTACTCCATACCTCTGTTAGGTACACGTCCCTGCCATGACCGCGGCTACGTTCAGAGACCATTTGTGTTACTTCGAGTCCAAGCCCATTGTCACAAATCTCGAGCAAACATAATCGGATTGAATCATAACAACTACTTCTAAGTTTTATTATTTAAATACAGCTATAATAAAAAGTCTAGACTAAAGTATTGGGGATCTTCCCAAAAATTCTAAAGGGAAAGCCCCGATGTTCTTTCATCTCTGACATATATATATTTTTTTTTCAATCTAAAAACCTTAAATTTCATGTAATTCAACGACATTAAACTTCCATTTTATTTTATTTTTTCAATATTTGTTACGTAGTCGTATCGTTCTTGTTTCGCAAAAATTAATATTGCAGACATAATAAATCGTGATTACGAATAACAAGAATGAAATTGGTTTTTAGTTACGAGATAATAATATTGGGTTGAAAAATCGTACCGTGAAAAATAGGTTGGAATTTGCTGAGGATTATGGAGGTTGATCTTCGAGATACGGATATCAAGATTGACGTAGACGACCGGCCATCAATTTCAGTTTCTAGCGGTCAAGAATCGTCATTGTGGATTTTGAAATTGATTCCCGTGGGCTGAGTATCAGCGCTATTGATTTAGGCAACTTAGGAGTCATTAAGATTAATGTCTTCCAGCTGAGCGTGTCAGCTTCAGCAACGCTGATGAAAACCCTTTTTCATGATTGCATCCCTGTGATTCGAACAGAAACAGAGACCAATTCTAGTTAATCTTCAAAACAATAGTCATCCATTGCGAATGATGTTGGACAGCGTTGAACAACATTTGGAAAGTTGTAAAATATAATAAATAGACTGAGGATTTTTACGCAAATTTATATTTCGATAAACGCAATTACGAAATCTCTGGAATCAGTGATTTGCTTTATCCATTAAATATTATAACGACCACTTCAATTTAGACACTTTATATACATTTGCATATCGTATGCATTTCCGCGTCTTTAAACTTCGCATAAATTCACGAAATATCCACAGCCTAATAATAATCGAACTCCGTTTTGAATTTTGTTGCTTCGTCCAGCTTAACACACAGTCCAATTTCTCCGCTACTTTTGTCTTTGGAAGTACGACAAAAGCAAACGCAATTTTCTAGCGTCTTCCAATCGAAACACCACTCTTTGTGCTCGATTGGTTGGCACTGATCGCCTCGAAGGGACTCGCTTTGAATTGTTTAAATCGCTCGGTGCTCGATAAGTGAACACGACCGTGTTCTTCCCGGTCGAGGAAAACAAAACGTCGTATTCGATTTTTCACGTGCGCGCGACTGACTTTCGTTTTTGCTTCCAGTCCGCGTGACGGAAATCGCGGACGACCAGTTCTTCGAGGATCTCGAATATCACGACGACGACGACGATTATAAGAGCTTGGATGAGCTTGTCGACGACGAGGAAGAATTGGAGGAGGAGAAAAAACGAAGGGAAAACTTTCTGTTCCCATGGTTACACATGTGCAAAGATTTGGATGCAGTCAGTGACGTTGAAGAGGATTTTCCGAATACCACGGATCCGTATATGTCTCACGAATTGTGAGTATTTATGGTTATTTGGATGTATGTGATTTTATATAGTGTGAGTCTACGCTAATGTAAAAATTATGAGTATCGGTCGCACAAAACTGTATCTGTTACATGGCTGCTAATTATTATTGTAGTTTTAAACGCGTAAGAGTGGTTTTTCTAAGGTTACGATGAACGATAGATGTTCAATAATTTTCAGGTATATTTCTTGCGTCAGTGACTTTTAGGTTCTACTGTTTTTGGTTTTCTTCTTCATTTTTGTATTTTGTCTCTTATTACAGTTTGATATATGTACACGTTGTAAATAGTTTAATACGTGAAGCTTAGACATTGCGAATTTGATGTATGCGCATGTTACGTCGCGTAAGACGGTCCGTGCGACGGCCCTCATGGTGTGGCCGCCGAGGCCTACACATCGTTACACTGACCCTCGATAAACCTAAGGAACCACCATAAACCGAATCTTCTCAGTTTAATTTCTATTCACATAAGTATTTTCGGTTTATGGATGGTCCTTAAAACAGTCTTTAGGTTTATTACACGCTCTTATAACTTACGGAGAAAGCGGTTGTTTGTCCATTAAAAATAACAGGTATTTCCCATTAAAAAGGACACCCATACCGAGCTTTCCTCCGTAATTGAACGAGACGGGTCAGCACTGTTCGACAAAACGTCGTGCAGTCAACACGACTGTTCCTATCAGCTTCGCGTAGTCCTCACTTCGATCAAAGTGATATTAACTTAGTTTATTCTTTATTATTATTACTCATCTAGCAAGTGTATTATTATTCATCACTTCTATCAATTATATCTTCCTATACGACGGAACCTCCCGTGTAATAAGTTGTTAAAATATAAATATTATAAGACTGTAGACTACAGTTTTATTCCCCAACAAATACCCCTATTGTCCCACAAGAAATAAGGGGATCGACCTGTTCGTGGTGTCGATCGTTATAATCGTAACGGGAATTTACGACTCCCGTTGACGCGCTTCATCGCGATCGCGTTTCCCCGCGACTGGACGACATAACAGCGCATATATATGAACGAAATGCAATCAAGGAAAGAATAAAATTATTTTCTCACAATAGAAGAGAAAAATTTATTTCTGAAAGACGTAATATTTATATTTTTCTTAACAGAGATGCGATCACATATCGGTTGTTATAACTAGAGTGACAGAAAGAAACTAGAGAAGAAGCAAACTATTAATCGCATGAAACCATTATAGCTACAGCGAGCGTAGAAAGTACAAACAGTATTTATAAAAATACATATTGTAAATATTTTCTGAGATTTCTAGAACAAATACAAAAAAAAAAAAAAAAAAAAAGGGAAGAAATATGAATGAGAAATAAGGAAGATACGCTGTTTAAGTAAATATGAATATTAAATCCAAAAATAGGAATTGTGAACGTGTAGGTATTTGCTTTCTTGGCCTTTTAATCGGTGAATGCAATATTTTCGGATGGTTTCAAACTCCGAACACGTTTCACGTGTTTTTTTTTCTTTTAACATTCCAACACTCTTTATAACGATACAACCAGCAGTTTCATTGCGAGATACGTCGCGAACCTGTTCGCAAACATTTGATGGGTAATATTTTATGCGGCTATATACACACGCTTCGTGGTGTGTTACTCGCCACGTGGCAATACATCCCCGAGTCATCCGTCGAATTCATAATTCCCCAGCTTGGTTTATCGTCCTCCGCTCGTATACTTGAAAACCAGACCATCAAAATGGTTATTCGACAGAGTTGAAAAAGGAGATTCGGAGGAAAGAAAGTAAAACGGGCTTGCGCGGTCGTTTGAAATATCCCCGGCTTAATTAATTAAACGTTCTTTTATGCGAAAGAAGAGCGGAGAATTTAGCAGACAAGTTAAAAAATGTCTTTCCAAGCGACGAGAGACAAAAAATGTTTTTCTATGTTTAATGCCTTTATTTCTGTCTTGATCGTGAAATTCGCTGGAAACGAATATTGCGAGACGTCATCTAAGGATTTCGTCATTTTTAATGTATATATTCAGTGATTTATCCTAAAATTTAGACGAAGCTCCAAAATGATTAATCACAATGAGTCAATTGCTTCAATTTTTAACGTCCATCCTGTGGAGTTAAACAAAATATAATGTACTCTTGAAAAGTACAATTTTGGTAATACGAATATTAAAACTGCTTCTCTGTGAAAGATAGGAAATGTGATTTATTATGTTCTTCCTGTGTAGTCTCCATATCGCATCTCTGCCAACCTGAATATCAAAGTGTTTTCGCTTCTAAGATCGCCGTATCATCGCGATTGAATTTACAAAGACAGCGAATTCTCATAAACATCTCCTATATCTAAAATAGCTGACAAAAGCAGGTAATTTTATATTCATGGTGACTTTGTCCGAGCACGAATATATTATACGTATCATACATTTTGGAATTCTGTTGGAATAGTAATGAGACAAGATTATCGCGATTATGTTGACAAAATTCACATGGAAGCATCATATAAAATCAATAATAAACAGAATACGTGAAAAAAGGAAGCAGATGTACTGGTTAATCAATAGAAAATCTAAATTAAGCACAACGAATAAACTAAATATATACAAAACAATAATCAAACCAATCTGGACATACGGAGTCCCACTATGGGGAACGGCAGCAATGAGTCACATAAGTAAAATAGAAACAGAGCAAGCAAAAATTTTAAGGACAATAGTTAACGCTCCATGGTACGTTAGAAATGAAGACTTACGAAAAGATCTAAAAATTCCAACAGTCAACGAGGAAATCGCTAGATACGCAAAACAGTATAAAGAAAGACTTGCAACATACCCAAACCAGCTTGTAGCTAAAACGAATGAAACCCTAATAGAAAGAAGACTGAAGAAGAAGCATCCCGCAGACCTCGCAATAGAAATACAATAAACAACCTGGAAGATGGAACCCCGCTGGGGGTAACCATCTACATGCTGTATTTTTCAAGTTATAACATTTTACCAAATGTCCTTCTGGACAAATTGTAAAATTTAAATAAATAAATAAAAAAAATGTTGATAAAATTCTAAACTAATCTTAAACTACGTATAGAAATTACAAGATTTATATTCTAAGCATACTTTGCAAAAATTGCCAAACTGTTTGAACAGTCAATTATTATCAGTTATCCACGATAATTTGCGAGACTTATTTTATTTAATATTTTATTAAATGTACCTACGTCGACTATAAACATCTCGTAACTTCCATATCTTCCATTTTATTTTATTCTACAATATTCCACAATTTTGTATTTCTCGATTTGCTTCCAAATTCCAGCATAATCACAGCTAATCAAATTCTACAAACCTTCGCATAATACGCGTAATATATTCATAAAAATCTGCATCGAACATCGATCGACTTACTAGTTCCATCGACTCGGCCAACAATCGGCGAACGTCGAACGACAACAAAATCCTACACGATAGATTCAATCGACGCTAATCGTCGTAGCCGTGGCGGAATAAAGTCAATATTAATTCTCGAAAGTAAATGCTAAACAATCGAACGGAAAGGGTGAGAGAGCGTGGGTTATTTAGCAGGATTCCAAGCCTGGTACAGTCTGTCACACAAGAGCGTGTCTGCGATATTTCTGTAAATATTTATATATTTGTAAAAAAATTTATATGAATTGAATCTACATCTAAAACACTAATACGCTATTACTTAGTAGGGTGTCCAATCTCCTCCATTAGCGATTATAGCTTGACATCGTTTCGGCATACTCTCGACTAATTTTTGAGCGTAGGATTCTGGTAACGACCTCCATATCTTTCGAATGTGATGTACAAGTGTTCTTATTTTTGTGATACGTCTTCCTCTCAGCTTGCATTTCATTAGGGACCACACATTTTCGATAGGGTTTGCATCAGGGGACTGCGATGGCCAAGGAAGTACTGTGATGGCGTTTTTCGCTTTCCATTGGGTGCAGATGCGACTTCGATGTTTAGGGTCGTTGTCTTCTTGCAATATCCATTGGTCCTCGGTTTGGTTGAACCAACGTTTCACGGATGTGAGAAGTCCCCTTTGGTACAATTTCACCATCTTTTGTGCATTCAGATTGTCTGTAAAGACGCACAAAGTGCCAAAACCGCGTGCGTTAAAGCAACCCCAAACATGCACTTTTATAGGGTGTTTTACACTTCTTTGAATCATCCTTCTTCCATGGATAGTCCAAGCACGCCTAATAGGACACCATGCCCAAAACGAAGATTCATCAGTGAATATTATATTACTCCAATCACGATCTCTGTTTTCATTCGCCCATGCCAGACGATTTTCCACGTTTCGCGTACGCGGCACTCATATTAAAAAGCTCTGTTCCTTTCACTGTTTCAAATGAAACTGAAAGGTATTCAGCAACGCGTATTAGAGAAGTTTTCGTTTGTTTACATTCTTTTTATCACATTCTGATTAGGTGTCAGGTTTCGCAGATATCGCAGACACGCTCTTGTGTGACAGACTGTAATTCGAACCGTTATTTACCCGCGTGAAACGAGTTTTCCGGTCCCGTTGTGCACCACGGAAGCCACGAATAGACGTCTGGTTATCTCTAAACGAGAATCTCCAGCGTATACCGGCTTCCGTTCTGTCCGTTTAACGTTGGACGGCTCGAAAGGAAGGCCACGTTTTGCCACGCGTTTGCCCACTTTTTCCAGCTAGGCGACGACGGCTAGACGGAAATTGAGGCAAACGTAACTGCCGATGACCTCGGTCAATTACGCTGCCGGTTGACCATTCGCAGAGACGATGCGGCTTTACCCTCTTCACGGGGTTTCCCGACGCTTTTGCTACCTGGTGATTCGACGGAAATTGCTAGAAGAGTAACTCTAACAGCTTCGTGCGAGTTGCTCCTAGGATCGGGATACTCCTAAGAAATAATAGCGACGAGGTCTGATATCGAATCTGGAGGATGATAGGAGGGGTTGGTTTGTGGTGGAACTTTGTTTTATTATTTAATTTGCACTTTGCAATTTGTCCAGTTGGACATTTGGTAAATTTTTCTAACTTAATTGCTAAATAACATGTGGATGGCCACCCCCAGCGGGATACCATCTTCGAGTATGGTGAAACTTGAAAGAAGTTGATTCGTGTGATACGCGCTATCTTGTCGTGGGACCGGCTTTCCGAGGTTTAAAATTGAAATTCTGAATTTAAGAAAAAAGACAGACGACACGTAGACTTTAAAGTACAAAAAATAACAGATTGAGTAGAAAGAACAGATTGAGGTGCCAAAGAAATTATAGGATTAGTGGCTGTAAAATATGAATTACATACGTTATCGAGTCATGATTCGGTTAATCAAGCTTATGAACTTGTTTAAGTTTGCTAAAATCTGTCGAAATCTATTGGAAGATCGATTATAACTAATGTTTGTATTTATCATTTAAGAATCAATTATGAGTTATTGAAGTCTATTGAAATTTATTGGAATTATCGTTACCATCAAAATCATTTCTTTGTTGTATAGTTTTTTAGTCGATAAATAAATTAGACGTATTTTTGTTTGATAACATGTAGTAGAACAGGAAGGCAATGGGTCAGACAGCTCTACCTATAATATTTACTCTCTATTTTTGTTCACGTATACTTTTTAAACATTGATTACAAAATACAGTTTCTATTTGAATAAAAACGAGGAAGGTTTTTTATTTATCTTCTATTCGAATTTTTAGGTATTTACCATACAAACAAATACCACGAGCGCGATATTTCCAAAAGACTAACGACGATATTCTCTCTGCCACTGAAATATTAAACAGAAGACCACGATCACCTGTCAGGTTTGTATTTTCTATCAAAATGTACCCTTTGTTCCAAAATTGTAATAATATTTCACCTAATTATTCCAACCTTGTAATTTGAATAAGGAACCTAAAGAAACATTTTCCTTCGGTGTAAAATTCCAATATTACAATAACTAGCCAGCAATGTGTACCTAAATATACTATACACAAGTAATCGTAATGAAATGATGTAACAATAGTAAAATAAGTATGACGATATTTTGATCTGTATAAAAGTCAACGTTAATTTTTCCAACAGCGTCTGCACGTTCTTATTAACCGCAAGAAAAAAGAAAAAAAAAAAAAAGAGAAAATCGAGATGCATTATTTTGACAAGTTTGGTATTTCTATTGTTAAATTTACAACTATTTCTTTTTGTTCGCGTCTATTGTAAAACAACTGTATTTTGAAAAACTGCGGCTAATCAAAACCAAGATCATAAACACTTACGTACATTACGCGTCTCTTGGTTCATTTCACGGTGTACCTTGAATTCGCAAAATTAACCAGAATTTATTTCGAGGATATCCTCGGAAGAACCGAGAACCAAGGAAATAAATTATTCAAATTTCTCGCTCGCCGTCCTTCCTCTCCAACGTTTCTTCCTTTTTCTTCTTCTCTCCAAGTGAAAAGCAAGACTCATAAATTTTTTAAGCGTCGTAGGAACTCAAGGTGCGATTCATTACCGAACGAGCCGATCCAAGACTATTCCACTTTTTCATTTTATTCTTCGTTACAATTAGCACGATACAGCATTTAGTAATTATGTAGAAAAAGGCACATTTCATCGACTGCATTAACCTTCCTATAATATTGTCAATGTCAGTATTCTGAATAATTTCACTTAAACATATAAACTCTGTTTGGCTCTAGTCTCTCAAATATACATAAAAATATTTTTGGTACTATCTGCATATCGTACTTTTCAGGGATGCATTCCGCTTTGATTTTTAGTTTGGGTTGGTGTGATATTAAAGAAAGTAAGTCTGATGACAAGGAAAAAAGTAATTTTACAACAATATAGCAAATGGTACCATAATGGTAACTTGTATAATAAAGATCGCACCTCATCGATTTTCGTTTGAATTCGAGTTTTGGTTTCATCGCCAACCTGAGTACCACTGCCTCGTATTTGCACTTTTCGATATCGTGACTGAAAATTTTCCATATGAATTGTAATTATTTTTTTAATCTATTATCTAACCAAAGCCTAATACAAATTCGAAAAGATACTTTCATCTCGTGTCCGTACGTATCTGGGAAATTAAAAGACGGTTCACAGTTATTCAAAATGTTGACATCGACAGATGTACAGGTGTACCATTTTCTACTATCGTTTTCTATGGGTTGACGACTAAGTGATTGCGGATTTTGTCATTAGGTGGTATTGACAAAATCCGCAATCACTTAGTTGCTGTTTCACATAAAATCTATAATAAACAGAATACGTGAAATAAGGAAAAAGATGTACTGGTTAACCAATAAAAAATCTAAATTAAGCACAACGAATAAACTAAATATATACAAAACAATAATCAGACCAATCTGGACATACGGAGTCCCACTATGGGGGACGGCAGCAATGAGTCACATAAATAAAATAGAGACAGAACAAACAAAAATTTTAAGAACAATAGTTAACGCTCCATGGTACGTCAGAAATGAAGATATACGAAAAGATCTAAAAATTCCAACAGTCAACGAGGAAATCGCTAGATACGCAAAAAAGTACAAAGAAAGACTTGCAACACACCCAAACCAGCTTGTAACTGAAACAAATGAAACCCTAATAGAAAGAAGACTGAAGAAGAAGCATCCCGCAGACCTCGCAATAGAAATACAATAAACAACCTGGAAGATGGAACCCCGCTGGGGGTAACCATCCACATGCTATATTTTTCAAGTTATAACATTTTACCAAATGTCCTTCTGGACAAATTGTAAAATTAAATAAATAAATAAAAAAGACTTAGTTGCTGTTGAAGTGGTCACCACTTCTAAGAAAACTCTGCATCTGGTCTTTTTAGTTGCACTGAAGCCACCGACAGCGTATAGACAAAAGACTGGGACGAAGGCAGACCATAGACAGTAGACAGGCGACGATGGCTTCAGGGTAACACTGCTAGCGTGCGGATCTGGACCAGCTCAAATTATATTCCTACTTGTACTTACACTTCTGTATTAAAATATATTTTCTACCTTACAATTTATCTACGCGTTCCTTTGTGTTCCACGCATCTAATAACCTCAACAGTTGCCAACCCAATATATTATCACCAACGACTTTTAATCGTTGTTATGATATCGTAGGAAGGTCCTACCGGATAAATTTAATTTGAAAGCCGCGTACATAGAATGGTGTCGGAAACGAAGAGAGATGGAATCGACAAAAGTATTTGAGAAGTCGAAGAAGCAGGCTGTTCGATCGCTGCAGCAACTGTCTGAAAATCAGTTGCAAGGTACAATCAGTTCTGTAGTCCTTCGAGCGATCTACGAGCAGGTCACCTTGACACTGATGGACGTGAAAATCGATACGGACATTCACACGTTCGTTAATGTCGCGGTTATCTGGGCGCTGTCCGAGTTGCAGCTTTTCAATCGCGACATGCTGTCCGACGAGCAGTTACGAAGGAGCGGATTAACGACGGGCAGATTACCGGAGGATTTCATGTACTGTAACTACACACGTACGTATCCATTTTATACCTCGATTTTGTGGCTCTGAGTATCTTTGAATCTCGCAGCTTTTTTTATTTTTTGATATCGATGAACTCGGTAGATTTTTTTCCTCCCTTTCGACAAAACCTTTGAAATTTGTAGCTTCTTTTCGTACCGTGCTATTCATAGCAATTATAGGGTATTTGAATATTTCAAGAAATATCGTTTTTAATTTTTAATCCGCGTATACTCGTATACTTGTTCAAATTGAAAAAATATTAAACTATGGGGCTATAAAACATCGACGAAAATTTTGAAATTTACTTCATATTCAAAGATTATATTACTTAAGGTACATTTGTTTTCGTAGAAAGAAACATCGATCGAATCTTGCAAACTCAAATGCCCGTAAATCATGATTTCTTTATCTATTTTATTTTTAAAATATTCTATTTCTTCTTTTTATTATACCGCATTATATTTCTACGTTTGCACTAAAATTAACTTGATCGAGATTGATTTGTTTTCATCGATCTTTTAATTCCGTACACGATCGTAGAATCTTTTGATTCGATGTGATTCGGTTAACGGATTAATGATTATATACTCTGCTATAGTATTCTAATTTTTCTGTTCCGATCTATTTGTTGTTTCAATAAACAAGATTTTTAACGTTACGAAGAAAATCTTTAACGCTCGAACAAACGCTATTTACGTTAACAACGATCTTGTTATATCGTCCTTTCTTACAAATCTTTTATCGATACCAAAGAATGGTCGCACCAGAATCGTTCGTTCGAGGAAATGCATTTAAATTCAAATTGTAAGTTGTTCGATTTTGATTCCACGAATGTATATCGATAAATCAGAGTAAAGTTAGAACTCAGAACTACTATCTACAGTAAGTTATTGGTATAATTCTATCCGCTAGATTTTGAGGTTCTAACAAGATATATCAGGATAATTCCATTACATGGAAGATCGATATTCCTAACAGTTAAGTTACAAGTTTAATTATAATTCTATAACGTAGCAGAGAAACGAAATTATAATTCGCTAACAGAATCAAATTATCTTGATATCCGAGATCAACGCGATAATTAATTTCCACTTGTTAATAATATCTCCTGAATTTTAAGCAGTTAATCGGTACAATTTGTAGAGAGAGAGAGAGAGAAAAAAAAGAAAAATAAAACAATCAGTCAAACCACGCATCTATAAATAAAGAAATTACTATACCTAATCATTATACGTAATAATTAAGTTCTAACTATTGATAATTTCTAATCCTAATTCCGTGCAGAGAGAGATATCCTGGATGTTACGGGGAATGGAGGAATGCGCAAAACGCTGTTGGGTGTTTATCGGCCACCCTTCAGCAGCAACATCCACGTAACTTTGCATCGTCGTTTACCATGGCCCTACGTAAGTCCCTCGCATGAACAAGGCCACATGAAATTCTATCCAAATGTTCGCGAGAGGATCGACGAGATAGTTGCGGAAACATCCACGCCTGATGCAACGCATATTCCTGATGTGAAGTGCTTCCACCTCCGGGATGTGTCAGACAAATCTTATCTCGCATATAGAAGGACAACGAAACGTATTTCCCAGGCATTTAGTTCTCAGAAATTGGGGGAGAACGTGTTTCTTCATTTAACGGGCTTCGTGTGAAAAATTGAAAAAATAAAGAAACCACTCGTTACTTGGAGAGTTTCGTACATTAAAATGGATAGCGTCAAATCTGTAAAGCATGAGATTTCATTTCGGTTTCTAGAGACTAAGATTATTAATACACGGCATGTATAAAAATAACGAAATTATAATCACGATAGTTTTCGTGGGTCATATTTTTAAGAATTAAGATAATTCTCTTGGAAGTACAATAGTTTTTTTATATGTATGTAGTATCGGGAAAAGGGATGTACCTGACATGGGTCATACCTGTGGCCTTTACAACATTGGGGAAATTGAAAGGGATATACCTGAGAATGGGTCAGACACATCTGGAGAACATAAAGAGGGATACGATCATCGTGGGATGGAAGGCGTTAGTCAGTTGAGTAGAATCAGTTGAGTAGAGTCAGTTGAGTAGAGTCAGTTGAGTAGAGTCAGTTGAGTAGAGTCAGTTGAGTAGAGTCAATTGAGTAGAGCCAGTTGAGTAGAGCCAGTTGAGTAGAGTCAGTTGAGTAGAGCCAGTTGAGTAGAGCCAGTTGAGTAGAGCCAGTTGAGTAGAGCCAGTTGAGTAGAGTCAGTTGAGTAGAGTCAATTGAGTAGAGCCAGTTGAGTGTAGCAGTTGAGTTGAGTGTAGGAGTTGAGTGGAGCAGTTTGAGTTGAGCGGTTGAGAAGTTGGAAGCTGAGTGTTAAGACGTACGACGATATTGTAGTCAGTTTTGTTTTAAGTGTTGCTTGTACGAATAAAACTGAACTGAACTCTGAATAAACCATTCTTTCTTGTCCTTGCTCTAGATAAAACAAAACACCTTTGTAAGTTACTACATGTATAGATTCATATGTTTCTGTAGAATGTTTGAAGCAATGCTAATGACAAGAACAAATTTCTCTGTTCGCTCAATCGTCACAAAAGTGACAATATAAGAGACGTTCCTTGACGTTTTTAACGTTAACCTATTAAAGACTATCGACGTATCGTTATAATTTTCTGTCTAAATTTCTATGAAAATTCGTTAACATGCAATTCAATACGACGAAACAGTCACGCGATGCGCTTGATAACTAAACTCACTTACTTGTTTTACGTCGGAGTTTTGCTTCATATCAACCAGAATCGTAACTTGAGAGTGTTTACTGCAACTTTGTTGCTTTTAAGAATTTAGTTGGAATATTTGTAATATCCTTGAAATCCATTAATTCGATCAATGAAATATATTCGAGATTTCCTCTCAAAGGCTTTGAAACTTCTAAATTGGAAACGAAAATCGCGACATAACGCGTACGTTTGAAAGAATTTGTAAAGTAAATTGTTAAAGGATTGTTAAGGATTTAAAAAAAGGAGCTCTACAGTATATTGTATAATTCAATAAATAAAGGACGAACGAAGAAAGAATCGGATGTCCAAGATTCACGAAGTAATTTATTAAAAAATTATTTAAAAAATTAATAAATTGTAATAAAGAAATGCTTCGAAGGAAAATAAGTTATCCAGACATTTCCTCGATATTAATAGACGATGCGAAAAGCTTGGTTCACCGAAATGTTCGGGAATCCTTATCCACGAAAAGGAAACTCTCTTTAAGATACCAAGAAAGTTCTCCTTCTGTAATAGCGGTCGCTAATAACTTTAAAAGCTGACGCGACATAAAATAAAGAAATAAAAAATTCTCTTCCGTCGAATTTCCTTTTTCTCGAAAGAACTGCTTTATCAAACGATCTTTATAAGCCTCAACGAACTCGACGCTACAGAAGAAGAATTTACAATTAAAGTTTGCCAGGGGAATCGTTTCTTATTGAATCTTCAAGCTCGCTTTAAACAAAAACACCGGCAAAGAGGAAAAAAGACCAACACCGAGGATAATTATTCTTCCTCCGGCCAGATGGGAACTCATCTTTCTTAATGCACCGTTTAATTAGTTTTTACGCAAAGCTTGTACAATTGTTTTATCCGGACGGCTCCTTAATATTTTATTCAACTTTATTTAACTGTTTCCCGGGGTAGAGTTTCCTAGATATTCATGGGCTGCTATGAAATTAGGATATTTGAATATCCGTTCTACGATATAAACAATCGGAATCCATCATTTTTGAAGGCATTCGATGTTACGATATTAATTCTTTGCGTGACGAAGAAAATATAGAAAATTGTTCAAACATCGATCTATCTTCTGCTTCGTAAACTGTGTGAGTAAAAGAACAATGACAAGTAAGTAATCGTTGTTATTCGGAAAAGTAGACGGACGTAGTAATTTGACTACGCTATAACATTACGTGTAACATAAAAACTAAATAGCGTGTGTAATTACTTGTCTATCGTGGTACGTTCTCACATTCGCTACGCGACACGTTATCCATTTCTTGACTATTTTAATATTAAATTGTCAAGAATTGTGGATCGTAATCACCGAAATAAATATGTAGGAACACTTACGTCACACGTACAGATGATAATAAAATAATTTTGTATTTATTTAATATGTGATCTACAAGATGTTCATAGATACCCATCGCACGTTTTTCTCATCATTCCTTCTACCATGCGTACGGAACAATGACATTCTTCTGTTTTACGAGACGCTGCACACGCATATATACTCCCACATATACTCACACTCATATATGTGTATCACTACTGCGCGGCTGATCCGGTATAGCACACAAAATTACATATATTTCAATATAAATATCGACTAATTTTATTGTTAGAATTTAATCTTAAAGTTAAGATAAATAATCCGTGGAAGACACAATGTTTACGTTAAAATAATATTAGGTGATATTTATTAAACAGAACTACAGAACCAAATGTATAAAGTGAGTGATGGATCGTTGACAGATGGCCAGTTACTCTCGGACTAACTGTAGGTAGTGACCCATGACCCTTACAGATTTTGAACCCCACTCTCTATACAGTAATGAGTATGACCTGTGCAAGTGTCTTGTTCAAATACCTGTGTAGGTGTCTGTATAAGAGTATTTGTGTCTATGCGTGTACTATCGTTGCATTCCAACATTTGTATTAAGCGTTCTGGACAAATCAAAGATAATGCAATGAGCTACATAGATCGATTAATCCGTAGGACTGAAAGTGTATGAGTTGGGAAAAGCGTTTCATCCGACACCTGCTAGACGACTCGTCGATACGGTTACCTAGCAAGATCGTGGCTTAGACATCGAGATAGGAGAGGTGATATTGGAAGTTGTATTTATCGAAATGGGTAGTCGAGGCGACCACTGGCGAGAAAGCGTGGTCATATCGTAGACCTGTGGTGGCAGAATAGGCAGTGACCGTACAAATGTAAGTATAACAAGACGTCGTAAAGAATCAATCGACACGAATGTGGGCAGCTAGGTCGTAGTATTCGAGGAAATTCGGGGATTAGGAAAGTGCCTTTTAGACCCTCGTTCGACGTCAGTTGGTACTATCGTGTAAGAATTCAATCAGCCAAGTTCGAATCTAACCGCCCAGGAAAGAATCCCGGAAATAGTATCGACGATTACTAACACCGTGTTTCCCAAGCACTAACAATCTCCTTCCTGGATGAAAATAATCTCGGAGAAGTAAAAATTCCGATTAAGAATACGAGAAAACAGAGAATAAAGAAAATAAATATTTATCATATTTTTGTCGTCATTGAAAATTATCTGATCGTAATTCTGTGGTTTTACGATTCGTGGCACGATTTTAATTAGAACCGTCATCGGTCAGATCGAGACATTTTGTCCGCGCAGCCAGCTATAGCTCGTTAAATCGATCGGTCGGGGCTATCACGCGGGAGATTTAGCTGCTCGTTGTTTTTGGCTCCTTCTATTTCCTGTTCCTCCATTTTCCGAGCATTCATCTTCGCTGCCGAAGCCACGTTTGTTGTTTGTGAAAATAACACACACGGCGCTCCGTGCAGGATGAAAGGGGAAGGTGGTAAAAGAAGGTGGAGGAAGAAAGAGGGAGGCAGGGGGAGAATAAGGCGAGCCAGTGAAATCGAATTCCGGAACAAACTTCCCTTTTCGGCACGACTCGCTTTAAATCGTCCCCGAGGGGTTGCGAGCAATTTTCGCCAAGCAAAAACCGCTCTTTGAAGTGGCCGGAAAAATCATCGTTACTTTATTGGTACACTTTAATCGACCGTATTCGTTCGATCGACCAGAGATCGTTTCGATAAATATACCTTTCATCGAACGACGATTATTTCGTTTTCGAATAAAAATTGTCTGGGAAATTCGGTTAAAGAATTTTTCTATTTAAAATCGAGTAGTGTTTCAAATAAAGACTCAACTTGCTTCCTCACAGATGAAATTCTCTGTCAGTCGTTCGTAAAAATTCGTAGGAGATTGATGTTTTCGCGATATCATGGAATTTCCTGAAATAAAAACCTATGGCCCTACGGTAAATATGTATATAGAGTAAAATATCGAGTGTTCTATAGTCAAATAGTTGAATTTCTCTATGAAATTTGTATTTATTTCGTAAATATAAAAGGAAACAAGATTTTTAAGAACCGCAAGAATTATGAATTCACAGGTAGCCAATATTAAAGAACTGGAACTAAAACTCTCGATTTAATTTACCGAATTCAACATTTTAAGTTGTCAGCCTTTTCGCAGAAAGTTTCTCGATCGAGGAGTTGAAATGGTACGAAAATAAAAGTGAAAAAGGAGATCTTTGCAGTGGGAAAGAATGTAAATTTCGCACGGAATACGAATATTCAAGCTGTAATTGCCAAAGCTATCCCTGCTATTCGTTTTCACAAGTATATTCCTTTACAAATGAGCGTTGTTTTTACAAGCGAGAGAATGGCGGTTAATTTTATACGAAGATAATAATTTCTCGCAATCAGCGAAGTTGTCGAGAATTGGTTTCGCGTGGTCTATTTTGTTAACGAAATAAATTGCTAGGTTTTTGCGGAAAATTTATGTATCGAGAGATGGGTGGAGAAATAGACGAACGAGACTGAAATACGAGAATAGAATCGACACGATGATTTCGAACACGGAGAGCTATTTGTCAATCAGTCTGACCATCGATCCTGGTTGGTCGAGAGTTCTTCGCTTGATGTATTTCATCTTTTCACAGATCTTTCTTCATTTATGTACTTGCTTTTTCCTTGGTATTGGCAAGTTTCCGATTTTCCGCAGTGTTGTAAAAATAACATCTCTATACCTTTCAAACGGCTATTTCTTTGTTTCCTTTCTAAAATTACCTATCTGCTACTGTATCATAGATATCAAGTTCACGGTAAATTAATACGAGACAACCGATATATTTTTCATAATTTCATTTCTTTCATAAATATAGAAAACATTCGATAAATGTCAGGGGTTATAATTTCAAACAAAGAGGCAGAGAAAGGATTAAACATTACGAAAGATACAATTTCGCGTTATTTCGATCGCATTTAAAAACACTCGTTACACTTATAAAAAATTGAACTCGCAGAAGTATCCACGATCTGCTTACAATGCACCAAATTAGAAAATGATACGTTTAAAAAAAAATCGAAGCTCGCATTACGCAAAGGCAATTCAACACGTTTTCCAAACAACCGGAGAAGATCAAACTCGTAGGCGACCGACTGTGAATAAGCAGGAATCAGAAACGAAGAAGGATTGCGACACGTGCGAGTGTCCTTTGCAGCGATAGATCCTGCCGTAATTTCACCGCTGAATCAGCAACTGCTGCAAGTGAGCGGCTCGTGAAGTGGAAAGTCCATTAACCGACATCCTGTTGCCTGCCTCTCGCTTTTTTTCTCGCCCCTTCGTCACCCACTTCGCCAGTCTACAACCTTCCATTACGATAATATAGAGTTCTTGTAGTTCGACCTCGCGGTGGAGAAGATTAGGGTCGACCTCGACCCGCCTAATAGAATGGATGCTGCAAGGGCTTCTCGCGCGGTCTTCTATCAAACATCGCCGATACTCCAGATATTGAAAATTGAAAGCCTCTTCGAGAAATGCCTTCGACCTTAACGCGTTAATCCTGTGGGAACCCTTGAAAGGTTTCTTTTCACTCTTTTTTTTCTCTTTCAAGGTGGCTACTTATTCTTACGCTGACAGCTCTAAACCCCTTGGAATATCATTAAATTGTTTTATATAATAATTTTCAAAGAGTAGAAATATACGAGCAACTCGATGCAAGCGTAACGAAAGCGTATAGTTGCTGAAAATTTAGATTAATTCAATCAGCGATTAAAGATAATACAGCGATGATGGGTAATTAGTGTATAATCGGTATTTATGCGGAGGATTTTATGAATTTTTATCAATCTTTACGAGTATCTATAGCACGGTCATGTGTTTTAATGTTTAAATTAACAGAAAATCTATATCCTTTCAGAGGACGACGTAAATTTTAGGATTTTAGTGATAGAGATTTTTATAACGTTCAGCTTTGAAATAGGATAAAGAGACAAAATTCGCAAAGTTTCAAAGATTAATGAGTCGGTTCTCTCGTTTGCTGGATTTATCACCGTGCTTACCACTATTTATGTAAGTTTGAAAGTTTGAAAGTCTGATATATAGAAGTTCGAAGTTTTGCCATGTTTGCCAAAAATTAATTATTCTTTGTAAAATTTTGAATATCGATAGATAAAGAAGTGTACTTCCAGGGACTGTACCACTGCTATTTAATTCCAATTATAATCGTTATGAATCGCCGTTAAAAAGAACAATTCCTAAACCTGCAAAATTAAAAAGTTGATTAAATCGTTGCCTATACATTTATAATTGCGACAATAATTATCGTTGGTATACCTTTTGATCGCTAGCGAAATTACTAATACCAAGCGAAAGTTTGAAGCGTAAGTCGATTTTCAATTTTAGCTCGGGCACATAGTATGTTTGTTATTAATGTTATCTTTTTGACGTTAAGTAAGATTAAGTTAACGAAGGTTTTTAAGATAGTTTAGGTTATCTCGTTGGAAAGAGACGTCTTTTGAGGCACTGATGAGATGTTGATGATACATTAAGGTAAACGACGAGCAACTCCGTATCGAAGGGAAGAAGTTTTCTCTATTTATAACTAAAAAATGTATCTCGCGTTACATCGAAAATGTAATTTTCAACTCGCGAGAGGAGCTTCCAAGAATGAAAAATTTCAATCTTTAATTTCCTCCCTTCAATCTGAAGCTTTTACGTAAAAACTCTCCGCGGTATTTAAAGTAATTTTTCGTTACTCTACGCCGTATCCTAGAGAATACTTTCTACGCAAAAATTATTTTCCGTTATATCGCGAAAATTTACATACATGAATGCTTGAAATAAAAACGGGCGATTCTTTCCTATGAAAGAGGCGAATCTTATGAAAGATTCAAATATAGAAAAATACTTCAGCCACATTTCTATGGAAGGTTTCCACAAAATTTCACCATTTTCTTTTCTTATCGATATTGGCTGCAGTCCTGAAAGCACACAGCCAACGTATCAGCGCACCAGTGATCTATCAGTAGAAGAACCTCGATTAGAATATTCACAGAGAACCGATCCATTTCATTCGACTAACTTCATCGTTCCGACGAACTCATTAACAAACACTATGCTGTACGAACAACGAAAAAATAGGAAAAAAATCACACTAGAAGCGTGTCGATTAAAGGAAACAAATGAAGGGAGCTGTGGTCGTTCCGGCGATTAAATTCAGCCAAAGTGTCAAGACAGTGACAAACCTGTCTCTATTACTCCAAACTCGAAACCAGCGTATCGATCTGACCCGCGGCAAGAGGATTGATGACATAGATCCTTCACGGTTCCAGTGAACTGTTCCGGTACATCAGGCAAATTCAAGGCCAACAAGTGCTAGAGATCCTTCTTCGATTTTTCAATCTCGCCAGAATTTCATTTAAACTCTTCCGTCTTGTTCTTCCTTTCTACGTATCGAATTGGTAGAGAAATAACGCCGGTTTTGTGGGTTATGGTAATACGAAAATCAGTTTATTTACTAATATATTACAGTTGCATTGGGAACGTTCGCGTAACTTCGTGTAATTTTGATGAATGGCGCAACGAAATAAATTGAATCTAAATACGAGTTCGGTCCACAGAATAAATATCACAGCGAGCGTTTTAAGTGGAATATTTTATACACTTTTACACACTTATGGGCTAACTTTGTACATACTTTTGCACTTTAACACTTAAAATTTCTATAAATGTACCAACATTCTTAGTCTAATTCTTATTTTACTTAATCAATTATATGGTATCCATTTTCCGCGATTGTACAGTACCATGACTTTGGAAATTTCTTGATATCATCCTCATCGAAAAGGGTGCTATATGTTTTTGTTCAACTTCAACCGATCTCTTTATGTTTCTTCCAACCGAATAATTTTCTAGCGGACGAAAATAGCGATAACGCGATGATCCTTGTTGTGCGAAGCTTTTTTAAGGTTTTCAACGGTTCCTGCTAATTGTTTAAAAGCACGTCGGCTATCGGCAGGCTGGTTAAGAACCGAAACAAGGTTATCAAGTAGTAATTAATGTCCACGGGCGGTACCATGAATTATTCACGTACGTTGAACAGCAGATAACTCTAAACTTGATTAAAGTTAATAACGACGATGACGCCCAGCGATTTTAGCCTGCACCCTGTACCGTTGCACGCGCTGCACCAGCCACGAAAACCTCCGTGTCGCCAGGAAATGAATTTACGTGTCGGGTTATGGACCGCGCTAACGACAACGAGTTCGAGTTATTATTTTAAGATAAATATTTGCTTCTTTCTTTACCTTATTTTTCGAAATCGAGCCTTTAACGATATATCTGATCACGTAATTCTTGAGAAAATATCATCGAATAGTTCTTCAACGATCTTTACAGATTTTCACATAAGCTGAAACGAGATCTTAGATTCTAGGCGATTTTAAATAATCTGTAAGACAAAAGCCTTTAGAACGATCTTCGTACGATACCAAGACACTATAATGATCTTCACGCGACTCCAAAAAAGCCTATGACAGTCTTCGAATGACCTTGATCCAGCTCGTATAATCTTCGAACTATCGACTACGGACGACATGGGACAAATTCATTCGAACGATTTGTAGTAATTTCTGAACAGTTTGCAACTATTTTTAACGACGTCCAAATGATTTTCATTTTCATCTAATAAAATCGTTGATACATTAACATTCTTAGGTCCTATATGATACCATGGTATAAAACTTTAATCGAAACGACGCTTTCTTATCTCGTAATTTGTAAAGGATTATTGAGATATGTATAATTTTGTGTACTAGACTAGATTGGCCGCGTAGTAGTGACACACGTATGTGAATATAAGTGTGTGGAAGTATGTGTGTGCGCGTGGAAGATGATAAGACAAAGAAAGTGGTAAGACGCGTGCAAATGTGTATCGACGAACATCCTGAAGATCGTTTATTAAATAAATCTAAAACTATCTTAATATGAATTCTAAGTGTATCCTTAGTGTTCCTTTACTTTTATTTCGGCGATTAAGATCCACGATTCTCAACAAAGATGTTATTTCATTTCTCTCTTAAACTGTTCCGAGATGTTTCAACAGCGATTTACACGTTTCAACGGAGAGCGACAGACCACGCACACCGACTAGAATGAAAGTGAGCTCGAATAAAATCAACGATAGCGTCGAATCTGCCTGGAACCTGAAAAATAAAAATCAGATATGATCGAGCACGGTAGCGATCGTTAAAGGGGTGCTTCAAATAATTCGAGGCTCAAAGTCTCAAGGGACTTAATTCACCGTGAAACGATTATCACCCTCCGTTTGCCCGAATGTCACGTAATCCCGAGGACTTGGTCGCTTTTATTCTCGAAGCTGGCCCTTCCTCCGCTATGCCACGACCAACAATACCGAATTCGTGGTACCGTGAACGAACCGCGCAGAAATAGCCGCGACAATCTCCCGATAAATATTCATAGGCGACAGGAACGCGAAGCGTGCTCCGTCGTAAAACGACATGGGCGAACTTTAACGACGTCTCCTGGTTCTTTGACGACGCGATGGCGGTACACAAAGCCACGCCGGAAGTCGATGGAATCGACGCTTACCGATTTTCTCCTCGAATTAAGGCAACAAAAAAAAAAAAAAAAAAAAAAAAAAAGAAAGAAAGAGGAAAAGAAAAAAAGGAGAAAGAAAAGGAACAATGAAAAGACCTGGTGAGTAACGTCAAAGGCTGCCGACTGCCGATTAATATCGCTAGACGAACCTTTCGAAACCGCGTTCCTGGCTTACTGGCTGGGATCCAGTTTAAAAATACGAAGAACGAACGGAGTGGTTCGAAGTAATCGGACGCAGGGCAGGCTATGAGATATTTGATTGGAAGGGGGAGACAGAGGGGAAAATTAGATTAGGGGGAACGTGTGCTTGGGAAAATGGCAGAGCAGAATGTGGGTCGTGTAGAATTTTACGTTTTTAGTGGGTTGGTTTAGTTATGTTTTTGCGAGCCAGCGCTCTGAAGTTAAATTGCGATCGCGTTGGCAGAGGTTGTACACTCGTTTGTAATCCTACTCCTTCGCTTCCGCGAGAGTGTATGTTTCCTGTTCTCTATGGTAATACCATTTGTGAAATGTTGCCGGGTGTTTGGTGATTAAGAGGCAGGAGGATGAGACGCGCTACTGTTATTGTAGGAACACGTAAGAGAACCATATGTTAACATTTCATGCGAGGCGATCTGAAATTTGAACGAGCTGCAATATAATTTCACGTTACCACGGGTGCAGTCGATGTTTACCGATGTGTCTATGTTTTATCATATTACACACATAGCTTTCGTTTCTTTTATTTCTCTTTTTTTAATATATTCGGTGGTCGTTTGTTTCAAAGTTGCATCTAATCAAATTTTGTTATTTAAAATCTCATCGATCGTGCAGGTTGATAATGATAATGTATTTTTTCGATAAATACATTTAACGGTAATATATTCGAACATATTCATATCACTAAATATATATTAAATACATGCGATGCTGAATAAACGAAACATCTGTTTGCAATTATAAATGAATTCATTCCGTGTTCATAATTTTTTTATCGCATAAAATTATAAAATGGCGAAATGGTACGATATTATCTGCTCCATATCCAGCGAAACGTTGCTTGCTTGCAGCTAGCGGCAAATGTGACTGCAATGTAAAAAGTAAACAATTTTTACGCGCACTTAAACAAAAATAGATTATCTTCGATATTCGAAAAATCATTTTACAAATATGAAAATGGCTACTTGTTAAGGACCAAATTTTATTTTTCGTTGAGAAAAATCAACTCTAAATATCTGTAAAACTTTAACGGATTAAGATGTCGTAAAAGCCGTACGCTACATTATAGATAATCTGTTTTTAAGTTCGCGCAAAAAGCTTTTACTTTTTACAGACCAGTCACATTTGCCGCTGGCTGCAAGCAAACAAGGTTCCCCGGATATGGAGTCGGATAACGTTGTACCAGTCCAGCCATTTCCTGATTTTACGTAATAAACAAAATATGAACACAGAGTCAACATGTTGCTTAGAGTCTCGCTAATAAAAATCTTGCCTCTTTGCCACATACTTTTAGGCACAACAAAATGTTGGGTTCATTTGACAAAAATGTTGCATATTCCCTCGAGAATTAAATTTCAGTCCAACGAAAAACAATTCTTCTTTTAATCACACAAACGTTATTTTCCAAAAACGAAAATAAAAAAATACACACACAAAAAAAAGACAAATTCTAAATGTTGAAGCGAAAGTTCTAAGAAAACTCTACACCTGGTCTTTTCAGTTTTCTCAAGCACCGAAGCCATCGACAGCGTATAGACAATAGACTGGGACAAAGGATTCAGGGTTTTCAGTTATAGGGTAACAATGCTAGCGTGCGGATCAGGATCAGCTCAGATTATATTCCTACTTGTACTTACACTTCTGTATTAAAATATATTTTCTACTTTGCAATTTATCCACGCGTTCCCTTGTTCACACATCTAATAACCTCAACACTAAATCGTCCAAGATTATAACCAAGTTAATGACGATTTTCCACGACAATTTGAGCACTGACAATTTAAAAAATTGGCTTTCTCAGATCGATCGGTTCGATAATGAGAGAGCAGCTATTTACGCGACGAATAACCGAGCTCTATAATAGAGAAGATAGCCGCCTGCACGCAGTCGAAATTCCCGTATATGCTTTCACGGTAACGTGTTACGTTTTAATCCGGTATTACGGTGCAGACAGTACATCATAATCTCGGATCGAGCAGCGGTGGCTAAATGCGTTGCACGTGTAGCGGCGGTGACTTCGTAGCTCGTCCGCTAACGTGCCTCGTAACTGGAACTAACTGTCGCAAGCCAAGGCTGTCGCTCGATTTCCGTTCTATGATTTCACTCGAGTCAAACTTTGAATTTACATCTATATAAAGTGGAATCGCGTAACTGCTACAGGTAATGGTACCTGATTCCTCCATTTTCTAGTTTTATTTTTCACTGTTCGAGTATTCACCGGCATAGTTAGAAAGTACAGTCTGTCACACAAGAGCGTGTCTGCGATATCTGCGAAACCTGACACCTAATCAGAATGAGATAAAAAGAATGTAAACAAACGAAAACTTCTCTAATACGCGTTGCTGAATACCTTTCAGTTTCATTTGAAACAGTGAAAGGAACAGAGCTTTTTAATATGAGTGCCGCGTACGCGAAACGTCGAAAATCGTCTGGCATGGGCGAATGAAAACAGAGATCGTGATTGGAGTAATATAATATTCACTGATGAATCTTCGTTTTGGGCATGGTGTCCTATTAGGCAAGCTGAGAGGAAGACGTATCACAAAAATAAGAACACTTGTACATCACATTCGAAAGATATGGAGGTCGTTACCAGAATCCTACGCTCAAAAATTAGTCGAGAGTATGCCGAAACGATGTCAAGCTATAATCGCTAATGGAGGAGATTGGACACCCTACTGTAATAGCGTATTAGTGTTTTAGATGTAGATTCAATTCATATAAATTTTTTTACAAATATATAAATATTTACAGAAATATCGCAGACACGCTCTTGTGTGACAGACTGTATTCATTATAGGAAACTATTGGAAGATTATCGAAAATCGATTATCTATGAAAGCGTACTGAGAATTTTTTTCCAGTGGAAGCGTTGCAGGAACGAAGACTTAAGGATATCAAATAATTTCAAAGTAAAACGAAGATCATAGGAAAAAGACGCGATTTTTCATTAGCTGTTTGTTTTACTGGCAATTAAAATGTATGGCATTTAAATGACAATTTAAATGTATGGCACGTAGCTAAATAATATGAAAGGGATCTGTTCGATGTAACGATATAGTTTATGAAGTTTTATAGAAATCAAAGGTATAATTGTTAAGACAAATAATATTTTAGCTAGAAAAATTTACCGAATGTCCAGCTGGACAATTTGTAAAGTGGAAATTAAATAATGAAAAAAATAATATTTTAATATGGTCACGAGAAATATTGTTTTAATTACGAACATACTTCTACATTCTATATTCTACATTCAAAACAACAATTCTGACATAATCCGATACGATACAAAAGTTACAAATCAATGATTACAAGAACACAGATTTAATATTAATGTTAAAAGGTTACGCACGTACAGAAAGTTTAAACTGGAACATGAAATTTTTCATAAAATTGATTAAAGCGTATAATACTCTACCAGGAAGACTATGTTGCGTTTCTTTATACGATACAACCGCAAATAAAGAAAATTAAGAGGAAACAAACATCGAATGAAGTCGAACGAACAGTCAGGTACATATGTGCTCGTTAAGTGGTCGAATTTTTGCGGTGTAACAAGAAGCAGAAATTCGACGTGCAAGTTGGATGCTAGTTCACTGGTACGGCAATGCGCGAGGTAACAAATTGCCAGTAATGAGGTTAAATACGTTTGAGCATTTATCATCCACGAGACGGCTACTGCTGGCATTGTGAATCTCCTGTTAATGGCAATCGTTCGGCTGCGTCTGACACTGAGTGCCACGTAAGTCTGATGCCCGATAGAGTTGGGAAAAGATAACGATTGATGCCTTACGAATACGTATAATTATGCGCTTTTCATTTATGCGAAGTCTGAGAAATGATACTTTGTCAGAAAGTTGGAAAGTTATATTTCAGTGAATTTGAAAAGCAATTTTTGGACATTATTGAATTAAGTTTTACATACTTGGATAATAATATCTTGAATAGAATAATATAATTAAATGGAGCAAAGTACCCGATAGAGTGGAAAATCGGACGATACCTTGTGATAACTACGTTTAATTTATACGAAGCTCGGTGTTACGTCGCGTAAGACGGTCCGTGCGACGTCCCTCATGGTGTGGCCGCCGAAGCCTACACATCGTTACACTGACCCTCGATAAACCTAAGGAACCACCATAAACCGAATCTTTTTAGCTTAATTTCTATTCACATAAGTATTTTCGGTTTATGGATGGTCCTTAAAACAGTCCTTAGGTTTATTGCACGCTCTTATAACTTACGGAGAAAGCGGTTGTTTGTCTATTAAAAATAGCAGGTATTTCTCATTAAAAAGGGCACCCATACCGAACTTTCCTCCGTAATTGTACGAGACGGGTCAGCACTGTTCTACCAAACGTCGTGCAGTCAACACGACTGTTCCTATAAGCTTCGCGTAGCCAACTTAAAACACAGTCCTCGCTTCGATCACAGTGATATCTTAATCTATTCTTTATTACTACTACTCATCTATCAAGTGTATTATTCTTCATCACCTGTACCAATTATATCTTCCGACACGACGGAACCTCAAGTGTAACAAGTTGTTAAAAATATAAATATTATAAGACTGTAGACTACAGTTTCATTCCCCAACAAATACCCCTATTATCCCACAAGAAATAAGGGGATCGACCTGTTCGTGGAGTCGATCGTTATAATCGTAACGGGAATCTACGACTCCCGTTGACGCGCTTCAACGCGATCGCGTCTCCCCGCGACTGGACGAGAATACACTCGGTAAGGGGAAATTTCTAAATGTTTGAAAAGTAGTATTTTCAATATCGAGAAAATATTTTTAGAAAAATGACGATTAGGTAGAGTGTCATATAAATTTGAGACACAATGGGCTGAAGACGCGTAAGAGATAGTACTTGGTGAGTAAATTTAATTCGCGTGAAAGTCGGGAAGTAATATTTCTGGAACGTTGAAAAATAGTATTTGTTTTTTACTTTTAGATATTCGGAAGATAATATCACCAGTGGAAGACTAATTATCTGTTCTCATTAATTCTAGAAAGCTTCTGTTATTAGTTCGATCGCTACAACTATTTAGTTCATGTAGGTTGGTATTAGCGAATATATACGGCTATTGTAGCAGAGGTGTAGTTGCGAAGTGCATTACAGATGTACCTATCAGATTATAGGACACCATATTAACAGTAGTATAGAATTGTATAGTAATGGGGTCAACAGTAACGGGTAATAGGGTATATAGTATCGTGGGATAATGACGAGCACCGAATACCAGACACCGAATGCTATCTACTCGCGCGAAGATAGTATCGTAACGATATGATCTACAAAATTCAATGTTTTATTATTTTATACGTATAAAATTCCTGTTCGAAAGTTGAGAAATTTTAATCCGTGAAACAACAACGTAACTGATATAATCGTGTATTTGTTAGTACGATGTGCTACCTGAAAATCTACGCGTGAAACATAATAATAAAAAAGCCAACTGAAACTGGACAAATCGCAAATATGCCGTGTAATCATGACGAACGTTTTAAATCTGAAAATCACGAGACACGGTGTTATTGAGATGGGACAACAGACAACAGAATTGTATAACGTTGCAATAATGACATATAATGGGATTTCATTGGAAACTTTGCAACTATAAAACTCAATCGTGGATCACGAAGTTCGATGACCCGGTAGACCTAACGCTCCAGCTCCAAAATTACAATAAACCTTAGTTTAGAAACTATCGGGCAAAGTAATCCGGGTAACGCGCTAAGAACGTAAATCTTCGCAGTTTCCTTTCCACTTAAAAACTCGAAACTCGATCATCCTAAATTTCAGGTCGATCCGTTTAACCACACACATACACATAGATACAAATACAAGCAGCGAGGAACTTGGCCAAGTTCGACCACTTGCACCGAATCTTCGACCTAATAGCAACCCAACTCTAACTTTCTCCCCTTATCCGCAAGTTATAATTTCGTCCAGTCGAGAACGTAGCTCCGGTAACAGAGATATTTTCAAGAGATACGAGAGATACGCGAAGAAAGCAACAGATTTTACAATGTACAGTGTCGTATAGGCTGATGAGAAGATCATAGAGGATCTGTCTTTGTCGTGAATACACTTCGTGTTTCGTATGGAATATCAGCGAGTTTTATCCTCGACGAGATTTAAGGATCGAGAGATTACACACGTTCCTTTTGTTTCTTTTTAATTTCTGACTTTTCAGAAGATTAGTTCGGCCATATCGATAACGAGACGTCCGCCTTTCTTTCTATCGTATTGTTCGGCGCATGTTTCCTGGGCGGGGAATAACAGAGCGAATGAAATGCGGCGTATTTTCAAATTTATTGGAATATCTGAAATCGGGAAATCTTCCTAGGAGACTAACAATTTTCTTCGCGCGAAACACTTGACCTACTTCTACGTATATTGCATCGCGACTAGTTTATTTTGGAGGTCGAGGACATTGCGCGATCTGTCTACGTAGCTCTTCTTCAACGTATACTTGTAATATTTCGCAAAGTTATAAATTATTAAAAGATTCAAACGTAACCCAGCGAGTAACTAGAGACAAATTATAGCGTTGATAATTGTTCCATCTTTCCGAATTACGCATCTTCCGGGCTTGAAAGGGAACGTTATTCGTATCCAATTTTATTCTTCTGTTATCATCCGAGGGGAATTCGGAGCTGTGAAAATAATATTACTTAACGTATCCAATAATTCTGTTTGATTTATTCATTGCTTTTCCAACGATTGATTACAAGACCTACCAAGTATTAAGAAGGGTATAATAAATGAATATCAATAAGAAACGCCAACAACTTAAAAATTCGATATAAAACAAGAAGAAGGTAAAATATTGGACTTTGGTTCACGCGCTGCTTAAGACTAGTAAATTATGAAAGCGTTGCAAAGATATTCTCACCGAAATCCATTAACCTTCGTTCTCTACAACATCTATTAATGCCTTAATACACGTTTCTTCATTGTCGCCGACTATTATCTGCCGAGGAGTATCAAAGATACAGGCGACACGCTCTACGAAGGTTGCCTGTAATGGTCGCGAGAACGGCAAGATTGTCGTGGATATTACTTTTCGCGCTGCAAGCTATCAGCCCTTGGAGAACCTCGTAATTGACATTCCCGGAGAATGGTTACAGCCAGTACATTTTCGCCTAGGAATGCGCGATAAGAGGTAATGAAACGAATAAGGAAATTTCGTTTCGCGTCGTTGCCAGGGAAGGGCGTTATATCGGCGAGTGGAAGACAGGCAAGAAGATGGAAAGAAACGATGATCCGAAGGACAGAAACGACAAGTAGTTGGTAAAATTACTCAGCCCCTCTTTCAGCGGCCTTGTCTTCGCCCTTTAACCTCGTTCGAGGTCTTTATTCGCGCGAAATAACAGAGGAGCAGCTAAAATTTCGTGGACGTGAAGGGAAACGGAAAAGCTTTTAGGCCGAGGGGAAAGGTTAGGAGGTTCGAGTATCGGAGGAATTTCGCGAGGAAATAGCAAAAGGTACAAAGGTTCGGCTTTGAAAGTGTAATAAAAGCAGCTGAAGATACTAGTCGGTCGATGTTTATATTCAGAGTTCTTTTTTCGCTCGGTTTCATTATCTTTCAGTTGCTTCCGTCTGTCTCTTCAAGTTAGTTTTAAACGATTCTACGCTATTTTCTACTGGCCTACGATATTTATAAGCCTATCCGTATCGCTTAACGGCATAAATTGATAGAATTAGAAGGAATATTCATCGAATAAACGTTAACCATCGAAGTTTTCTCGTATGATAATCGGTAAAACTAGTAGAAATATTACGTGAAACGTGATAGCTATCTAGCGTAGTCTCCAGTCTTGTATCATCTTATTGTCATTTTTAACGTTGATATTAAAGAAATTCTTATCGATGTTAATAAACTGAAGAAATTAAACTAGCATCACGGAGATAGCGTATTCGAACAGTCAATTATCGATCAGGTAGATTAACCCTTTGCACTCGGAATTTTATTTCAATATCGTTAGCAGCAGCTGCCAACGCTTTTAAGTGTTTTATTTGAAATTTATTTGAACTAAAAAATAAGAAAATTCAAATAACTAAAGCAAGAAACAAATTCATTTAAATGTTTTATTCACGCTATTGTCGTATTTTGTAATTTTTAAGCGTATGATACATCTTGAAATAATTTCCAGGATACAATCCTGGTTTCCTGAGATAAGAATTGATGTCGAGTCACTCGACATAGGAGTGCAAAGGGTTAATAACTAACGATATTTAGATCGAGGTCCTCCTTAACGCTGATTATACGTTTACGAACGCTATTCGTTGGTAGGCTAGAACCGATACAAGATAATAAGAATAAAGCAATTAACAGAGACAAATCAGTAAAATGAATGATACTCGATAGCGAACAGGAAGCGGGTTTTTAAAGTCTCACCAAAGGAAGAATCAATCCGACACTCGGGTCGCAATTCAAGCTCCCGTTGGCCGCAGACCAGTCACGCGTCATGCTCGACCCGTATACGCCACCTCCACGCAAATCGGACAATGCTCGGCAAACTACCCTGTTCTACCATGTAACTCGCGAAATGACGCGTGCAATCGTCTTTCGTTTCGTCTCTATGCGACTCACGTCCCCTTTTCCCGACCCTTCTGGCTACCTTCGACCTGTCTAACCATTTTCCGCTTCGTATTCTATACAGGGTGCTTCGGAAAGTTAAAGTCAAAGCTGGTTTAGAAGCACGTAGAACTAGAGGAAAATCTTAATAGAAAGGTTGTCGGTATGTTTTTTCATAGAACCATCGTTGAAATAACGAAAAGTACGCAGTGGAACAACTGTGCACGCGTGCACGCTGTGACATTAAAGCGACAAGGTACGTTCTTCTGTTACTTTTGTTAAACCACGCGAGTATAATTATTACGTATTGCGTTCGTTACACTCGATCCAACAACAAGGTGATACGATACAACGCATCCTCTGACGAATAAAACGTTCCAAGTGCGTGCATTTGCGAATCTACGGATTTCACTGCCTTGACACATTGAGTTCAAAACGCGAATCCTCTGCAACCGTGTGCTAATTCGATAAGTCGCGAGACACACGCGTAGCAAAATCTCTCAGGCTACGTTAAACGTGCTCGATGATAGAAAACATCTTGCGAAAGCGAAACTAAGAATATCTAAATGCATATTTGTAGAGACTTTCGTTAATTTCGACGACCACTACCTACGCCTAAAGCTCGACATCGACTCTCTGATACACCCTGTAGATACGCGCTCATGGAAAACGACGGAGGCGTACATCCGCGACGTCGTTTTCGACGGGACGACAAGGCAGAACAATGTCCTTTCAACTCGTTAGAAGACCATGCGCTCGCGAAAAGGTCAGACTCGTCGGAGGAGAGGGTGGCACGGATAAGAGAGGCCTGGTTGGTGCATTTTTCTCATTACTTCCGGGATTCGCGCGCCTGTCGCTGTGCTGGCTGAATGCCGGTATCGATTTTGATATTCTTCCGTAGGTACGGAATGCACGCGGCCGCCTCCAAATGAATTGGCGACGGGGAAACGTTGAAGGGGCCGTGTAATGGACGCGTCATCGTTCCGCTGATTTATGCCGGGAGTCGCGTTATCCGGGATAAGGTCGAGAAAGAGAGTGCCTCCGTTCTCGTTTAATCTCCGCATGCACCAGTTTTCGTGGCTATGAACAGCGAAGGGGAGAGGGCGGTTTTTTTAGCGCGAGCTGCTAAAAGGGCAGACCTTTTTTCCTTTCAGAGGGCCGAAGGGGGTAAATGATTTCTCCAAGATCTACGAGAGATTGAAATCGAGCGTAAATAAGGTAAATCGGATAATTAGTTGATTAAAAGGAATGGTTGGGATTTTTCATGAATATCCTTTGGAAGGGCGTTGATTTATCGAAGCATCCACGAAATTGGATACGAACAATGTAAATTGGATAATTAGCCGATTAAAAGCAATTAGGATTTCTGGCCAGTTTCTTTCGGAAAGATATTGATTACGGATACAGTAACGTTCGGTTGTTTGTTTTCACGACAGACTGCTTTTTAATTTTTAATTTTAACTTTGAAGGAGATTTCTTTTTCACTCGGCTTGAACCCAAGCGAGTTTTCCTATCTAAATTTACATCGACTATCATATAGCTCGGCAATAATTACGTGTCTTGTATGTATTATTACGCTATTGTATAATATTATGTACCTGAACGTATTCACATTAGCGGAAATGTAAATTATTGAAATGGGCGAATAAAACGTTCAATTAGAATAATAAATAGATTATATATATAAGGATCGAAGGGTGGGTTTTCGAAATATGTAAATAGAAGAGATCGAAATTGAATGTAAATGGTGTAAATTGAATAATTACTAATTAAAATGAAAGGTTAGAATTTTTGCTGAATTTCTTTTGGCAGTGTTAAATAACACAGGGTTGTTTGCTTTCACGATAGTCGTGGAGGTAGAAAGGGACTGATATAGGGGATATTCAAAACGATGGCACCATTGGGAAATAAGTCGAAAATGTGGAATGATTTTCGAACACACTTTGCTCCATTTTCACGAGGGATCATGCTTCTATCGTTTAAATATTTAATTTCCTTTCGGTGAATTGCTATGCCTGGCCATTCCCCGATCGATGGGCTTCTTTATTTCCCCCTTTGAAAAGGAAAGATATAAACAAAACACGGTATAAACGTAACTCACGAGTTGCTCTAAATAAATAAAATTCACTTCGCGTTGGAAAATCTCTCCTTAAAGATAATTCGAAACAAAGACGACAAGAAACCTCTCTCAAATCGCTCGTGTAAAGAACAAACACCGGGTTAAATATACAAAAGAGCGTTCACTCGTGTCAAACGATGTAATAAATTTTTAATAAAGCTTAAAAAAAAGAAGCTTTCGATACAAAAACACGAAAATGCTTTTTACCACAAAGACAGAGAATCAAAGATCGAACGAATTAAATTGGTTTCGTCGTTTGTACAAAGTTAAAGCTATTTTTCAAACACAGATCCGTCTGTTAACAAATCCAAAATCCACGCGTTTGCGTTTTATCTTTGTCGTCGAAGGATCGATCGTCGACTGTAAATAAAAGAATTTTCAATCTGGCCTGACCCAACGACGTAACCCTATCTCGCAATTTCCACTTTTCCATCTGATTTTTTCTTTCCTCTTTTTTTTTCTTTTTTTTTTTTGCCGTGGGTTCGCGTGCACACGAGATTCATAACACTTTTTTGAGCAACTTTTACGAGGTACGATGAAACGAATGGCCGATAATATTTTTCACGGTTGTTTCGGCCGTAAACGGTCAGAACGGGCGGCGGTGACAGCCAGCTACAAGAAATACGATAGAAGATAATCGACGGGGAAGAAATACGCCGGCAGCGTGTAGATACGCGTCTGTCGCGCCTGTTCCACGGTGTTTTATACTTGTTCTTACGATTCTGCCATCGTTAACGAGCCGAACTTCGTCCTAACCCATGTTTCGTTTGGCTGACAAGATACCACCGACGAAAAACCATTGTTTCTCGCTTTGTCACTTTCAAATAATTCTCGGTGTATTTTACGAGCGTTAAAGCGTGGATATCGACAGCAGATGCACGAATATCTTGCTGTTTCCTAACTTTGTTAAAATTTTGTTAGTCACTTTCGTTGATCTTTATGTTTTTAAGAATAAACAGATAAATAATTCGATGGGTTTGAGTTTTTAAATCGTCCTGAAACTCGGTTAATTTCTACCTTTTAGCAGTTAGTTGTGAAAAGTAGATGTTTAAATATTTTTACGATTTCGTTTATTATGTAAAACGAACAATTTTCGAAAATTGAAAATTTTACTACGTTTATGTATAATTTGTGTTTAAAATTATTGATCGCTAAAGTAGGTGGAATAATTCGTGAAATATTCGTAAATAATTTTATATCCTTGATATTCCGTTTTAAACATTCGTTTCTTTTTGATTCAATTATCACGAAAAGGGTTTAACAAACGGTAGTACAGTGATAAATTAAATTTGTTAATGGCCGTGTCAGAGAAAGAAAGCGGATAAATATGGAGATTAATTATTGAAAACTGAGTTTAATTTTTGAATGCTCTGATAAACCAGCTCATAAGAGCGAAAGCAGTAAGGATACATTATTTTACAATACCAATCAATATCGTTAAAGTATATACCAACGCTGATCAAAGGCAGAATTAATTTTACCTTTGCGATATGCGTACGTCTGCACGGAAAAGAAATAAGAGCAATCCTTTGCGCTATGAATTGATCCTTACCTGCAACAAAAATTAAAAACATCAGATTTGATTCATAAAGTGCTTCCTAAATTTCTTACAAATTATAAGTTAATTATAAGTTATACTTATACATACACAAATATAAGTACTACAATTTTTCAAATATAAACATTAACTAATTTTACAATGGAAACTTTGTTACGGGGTTAATGATATCAAAAAAAAAAAGAATAAACAAGTCACGTTCATTTACATTTTTTAATGTGACGAAAGCGACCGAAGTCTCCGATCTGGCCCTTTTGACGTTCGCTCGGCGACTGACTAAAATCGATCATCAATGGTTCGATGTCGGGGAACTTTTAGATTATCGGTGCTCACTCCGCCGGGAACACCGATGACGTACGAATTAATTTCGAGCAACTGAATTATATTTTGACAAGTCAACGTGCTATAAAAGTATACTTTCTCAAGTCTTTCGATGATAACGCGTTACACAATTTTTACGTATTACTTTGCCCTGCGTTCGATCCTCGACGATCGATAAAATCGATAAAATCGGCAGAAGGTTACGAGCAAAATCCAACAGTTGTCAGTAAAATATTCTCGAACCGTATTGCACATAAATCAAGACCCAAGAAACACGTATCTCGTCATGACGTATAATACAAATCACATTGCGTTCCATTCGACTTTTCCACGATTCCGTGGATCTTCCTCTCTTACCAAGGGAAATTGGTACAGCGCGTCGGACCGGTTTCAATCGCGAAACACTAGACCTCTATCATCGATGACACGAGACTTTTCATCAAGGGCGGCCGGTGCAAGTCTGGGTTGGCCGTGTTTAAAAGCACTTTGCATGGCATCCGGTGTAAAAGGCGTCGCGACTGAGTTATAGGCCGCCTTCAATTTCGTTGCTTCACCGAGAACTCGTCCAATCCCTTCCATCTCCTTCCTTTTCTCTATTTACGCCGTTGACTATGAAATATTACTTCTGTCTCCCCGTGGCGAAAGAATATCCTAAGAATAAAAACGAGTCTCGTCTCGCCAACCTCTCGAATCCCAGCCGCGAGAAATTCCTACGTTCGCCGAGATTTCTCTCTCTCTCTCTCACTCTCTCTCTTCGTATCCTGACCAAGGAAGCAGCCAAAGAACCGAGAAAAATCCAGCTGCTGCGTCTGATCGCGATGGGTGGTTGGTGACGAGGCCGAAGAAGGGGCTGTGCCTCGTTCGACCGGTGAATATTGCAACGGCCATTAAGACGAAATTGTTCCCCCTCTTTGTCTTTGTTAATTTTTCACCGACTCTTTCTATTCTTCCCTATCCCTTTGCACATTTACCGCGAGGCTTTACGGTTACACTTTAACTACCACCGCTTTCGACCGTCCATCAGCGAGTATTTTCTTATGGGAAAGGGTGAAGCGCGTCACGTGTAGCTTGTTCGAATGATTTATGAAGACAATTTGGCATAGCCGTTCGGGGTTCTGGAACGACGATGGTACGAGGGTGTGTTTCTTGAAGGGTTGGAAAAGCTTTGGTCGGATGGGTTACAATTTTTATTCCAGTAATATTTCTCGAGTTTATGCCTTCTGTTGTGTGTCGAAGGCGATCGTAGAAACACGAAGCGATGGATCTTGAAAGTCTGTCGCTGCTTCGGTTCAAAGCGACGTGTCGCAAAGAAAGTTACTTGTACGTACATGTACATAGCGTTACTAAATTTGCGCAGCCTTTCAAAATATACAAATTTCCGTTGGATTTTTGCTAACTTTTAACAGTTGAAGCATCGTATTTAATTTATACTTTGAATTGTAAAGGTTTCAACTTTATTGTTTGCGAATACATTTGTTCATCGAACTGAATATATATGCGTACGCATTGACTAGTAACCATACATGTAAGTACATTTACTATTTGCTGTAGTAGGGGAGAGTACAGTAGAACTCCGTTTATCTGAACTCCATTTATTTTAACGAAATTTTAGTTACTGCCCGATTAACCGAGCTTCTACCGATTGAATCCATTTGTCTGAACGCGAGTTCCTATTACTTGAACGAAAAATAAGAAGTAGCGAAAAAGTGTGGCAATTCTTGCTACAGTACAGAACAAGTCGAGCTCCGTCTACTTTTACACACACAGATAACTTTGAATAAAAATATATGACCGTATGCATCGCTATAATCGTTATAAAGGTTGTAACGACCAGTAGTTTGGTCAAGTAGCAAGTAAAGTCGAATTTACACCATTAAATTCGTCGAGAAACATCGCTTTCATCCTCGTTTCGTCCGCAGTGATCCTCCAAAGAGAACAGCGTAGATTCGGCTTCGCTTGCTATTTCTCTAAACCATTGGCCATGTGTGAACTAGCCTTAAGAATAAGCGTTTGTACGGGCGTGTTACGAAGTTCTGCTCGATCATAGTTCGGATAATAGACGGTCAGCGTTAACTTGTTCGCAGGATAAACGAGATTCAACTGTATATAGACTGTATCTAAATTGAAACGGACTGCTCGTCCGTCGACGTGTTCGGACACATGGACATCTACCATGTGTATAAACAAAATAGGAAAGCTAACAACGTTCGCGGTCAAGGCACCCAACAAAGCGGTTTAAGAAGCGGACACTTGTTTCTATGACGATAAATCACGTTGCGATTGAATCGTCCTGCAAACGAAATAACGACAGATCCTCTCATCCAGAATCTTGAAACTTCGCTCTATTGTTGGTTCTCGACAAGATAATGGAAGATTAACGTGCAGCGTGCGGAAGTTTCTATTCTTTTGTTTTTTCTTTCAAGCAAACGCGTTGCCACGAAAGGAAACAAAGTATAAAATCTAGATAAAATGTCGAACGTGCCGGAAGGGGACATCGCCAGATCTCCGGTAGGAATCATGAGCGGTGCCAAGGAAATGAATTACAGACGGTGGATGAAAGAACAGGCGAAGGATAGGGCAGTGGTAAACGAACAGAAACGGCTCCCTCGGGGAATCGGAAGGGAAAGGAAGTTCGTCTTTGCCATTCGAACCGAGATCCCTGGTCCACGACGTGCAACAGGAGATTAGAGCCTGGGAATTTCGGGAAAAGTATGTACTTACCGCGCATCAGATCCTGATTTTATGGAGCCTTACGCTGCTTTCGGATTAGAGGTAAGATGGACGTTACCGAATTCAGGCTGGAGTTTCGATATCGTAAAATGGGATTGCTGCTTCGCTACCGAATATCTATTTTGTACGTATGTATACCGAGTATCTATTTTTGTGCGGAGATTGGGGTAGATAAAGAATCGGAACTAAAAGTTTCATACAAAAGGCGATTTTCTCAAATGAGAATTTACTAAGGTTCGTGGAATCCATGTAAATATCAGATTGACGTGTATGTTGAATTTTTCGAATTTATGAGAATTACCGGTTCTAGAGCTTGAAGATTCTTAGAATGAAATTGTTTTATCATTTACAGTTTCTTGCGCAACGATTCGTTAGAACTGTGAAATGTTTATTTGGAATAAAACACGTCAATCTTTCTGAACTGTTAAATTCGTTTACAGTATTCTCCGCATTGTTTCGTTCAAATTTAGATTTATGCGAGAAAATCGCACGAATATTCTGATTATCGAAGGTCGGAGTAACGAGGTTCGGTTTCGTCATAAATCTTCTTAACATTGAACGTACGTAATTTCGTACAAACTTCTTAACGCGACTAACGCTTGATGCTAAGATAAGATTTAACGACTGATACCGATCTGTAAAATTGAACCTTCGAAAGGTCTTGCATATGCACCCACTTAATACGTGATATTTACATTTTATTAAACGTTGCAAAATGACTTTTAATTATTAAAGAAATTCCACGTTAACAAGCAAGCGCATCAGTATCTTACGATATACGAAACGACATACGAGTAATACGATGCACGAAATTTTAATGCACAATCCGATTATGGCGATACGTATTGCATATAATACGAATTCAATAAAATTCCCATGAGTCTGGAAAGGAGGGAAAAATTTGTTCGTAACAAGACGAGGCATTGAAACCAATAAATTGCAACTTTCCACCGCGTCCTGTACGTGAGAATGTAATTACTCGCTTCTCTGCACCTCTTGCGCCAAGTTCCTGCTTCGCCCTGTTTAAATAATCAATATTGACGTAATAACGTCGAAACGTCGATATCCGTCGCTGTGCTACCGGAGAGCGGAAGATTTCCAGCTGGGTTTTGGCATGCAACGTTGAATAATAAAATGGATATCGTTGAAACTTTTGATACGGACAAGAACGCGTCGAGCGCATTACTCTTTCAACTCCAAACATTTTCTTAACCCAATTCTACCAGTCTCGTCAATATTTGCTCCTCTGACGAACCAATTTCTGTGTATTTTTTGCTTCGTTCTCCCTTTCCTTCTTATTATTTCTTTCCTTCTTTTTTTCATTTTTTATATCTCCTGCGTAGAACCACACTGAAAATATTTTGATTATCGGGGGCCACACGGTTACGTGATATTCAAATTACAGTTGGATAAAAGAAACTGGAAATTCGCGCCCACCAGTGACGAGATTCGAGCAATATTTTTGTCGAACGCCATGTGCTGGAGAAACAAAGTGGAACATGGAAGTTGCGAGCCAGCTTGGGTTCCAGCATATGTTTGGATAAGCGATGCCGACGTAATAACGTCTAGACGACCTCGCCTGGAGCCTTTTGACCCCGAGCTTTCCGAGAAAAATTAATTTTATCTTCTTCCCATATATGTTTTCTCTACGATCCTTGAGTTTTTTTAGCGTGTGTTAGCTTACTAAGATCTCGCGAATCGCGACAAGTTGAAGCATAGGAATTATGAAAATTGCAGGACGTACTTCCTCCGCAGGAATTAAAATTGTAACCTTCTGCACGCGGGAAACACCTCACGAGGAATGTTGGTTATGCCTACGTAGGTAGATGGAAGAGATAAGTAGATAGATTTATTTGTCTCGTCTGTCTCTCCTTGAATGAGATAGGAGAGGTGAAAAAATCGTTTCGGTAATAGCGTTTTGCAAAGATCAATCGGTTGCTTGGATCTACCGCGACGGACTCAATTTCGAACGTTTCGAAAATTGAGCCACGTTTGTTGCCGCAAGATTACCAGAGCCTTGAAAGCAAATAATATTGTAAGAATAATGCAGCTATGGAAGCAAACTATCGTTTACAAGCCTCCAAATGGAGGGATACTGTTCGCATCCGATCATAAAAAAGTAAAATAGCACGTCAACGATCAACCATCTAATGATGCGAACTTTCTCAACGATCTTTGAGAAGACATCGAAGAACACACGAGTTTCTCGGAAGAGATGTATCGTACCTCGAGAATACAAATATTTTCCGCCCGCGATTCTTATGTCGAGACAAGTAAGCGTCACGATACGAATCTAACACGGTTTAACAAAGACATTAAGTACCGAATCGTAAACAAATTTCGTTCGTTTTAAACGAATAAGGTATCCATCGAAGATACAAATGTAGGATATATTATAGCGCTAGTAGGTTCGGTAACGATATGATTTGTTACAATATCGTTCACGCCATTACAAAATCAGTATGATGCTCCGTCAGACTATATGCACGCAGTCACCATTCGTCACTCACTACATACGTTACAACGGTTCTCTTTTTATATGCTGACAACGCTCCATGACAACGCTGACAACGCTGACAACGCTTCTTGACAACGCTGACAACGCTTCTTGACAACGCTGACAACGCTCCATGACAACGCTTTTTGACAACGCTGACAACGCTCCATGACAACGCTCCATGACAACGCTGACAACACTGACAACGCTCCTTGACAACGCTGACAACACTCCATGACAACGCTCCATGACAACGCTCCATGACAACGCTGACAACACTGACAACGCTCCTTGACAACGCTGACAACACTCCATGACAACGCTCCTTGACAACGCTGACAACACTCCATGACAACGCTCCATGACAACGCTCCATGACAACGCTGACAACACTGACAACGCTCCTTGACAACGCTCCTTGACAACGCTCCTTGACAACGCTCCTTGACAACGCTGACAACACACACCCGATATCTCCCAGGCAATCCGTCTACGATACTACACTATACTACACAAATATCTCTTATTCAAGCGAGTATGAATGCACAAGCGTATGTGTATAGCACTGTTCATACAACGTTGTATGTGCCAGTATCGAACGAGTCGTGCGATATTAATTTTGTATACCTTTCAACTGTCGCGGTTAATCCCTCTTAGGCAACAGATATTTGTGTAACAACGTCGAAATGCTCCGCATCTACTGTGCACACGCATCGACTACGGCTCTGTAGCCAAGTTTGGGATGTACACCGACCAGATATCGTTGATTCTGGTTCAGACCCCCAGGCGATATCCCCTCGTTTCGAGTTTTTGACGCCTGTAAAGGAGTCCTGAATTACCTACAGACGTTTCTCACTTGCTCATTTCGCAGTGTCGGCCGTAATCCCTGTCGGCGACAGGGGTGGTTTTTACCGTATCGTCTATGTTTACGGTAGCCACGATAGCCACCCTTTATCTTCTTTGGGTTAGCCGATACGTGGACAAGGTCAAACATCGATAATGGACACCGCATCTGATGGTCTACACCGGGATACATTTATCTTTGGGGATGCTCTGTGATAGGATATAACGTACTCCTATAACGTTTCTCTGTATTAAAGCCATATTCTAGATGGTTTCATCTGTGCGCATTCGGTAAATGCGAAATTAACGTGATAAAGATATTTACTCTGTTAAAGTGTTAAATTATTATAGGCATGTATTAGTATACAGTCTGTCACACAAGAGCGTGTCTGCGATATTTCTGTAAATATTTATATATTTGTAAAAAAATTTATATGAATTGAATCTACATCTAAAACACTAATACGCTATTACTTAGTAGGGTGTCCAATCTCCTCCATTAGCGATTATAGCTTGACATCGTTTCGGCATACTCTCGACTAATTTTTGAGCGTAGGATTCTGGTAACGACCTCCATATCTTTCGAATGTGATGTACAAGTGTTCTTATTTTTGTGATACGTCTTCCTCTCAGCTTGCCTAATAGGACACCATGCCCAAAACGAAGATTCATCAGTGAATATTATATTACTCCAATCACGATCTCTGTTTTCATTCGCCCATGCCAGACGATTTTCGACGTTTCGCGTACGCGGCACTCATATTAAAAAGCTCTGTTCCTTTCACTGTTTCAAATGAAACTGAAAGGTATTCAGCAACGCGTATTAGAGAAGTTTTCGTTTGTTTACATTCTTTTTATCTCATTCTGATTAGGTGTCAGGTTTCGCAGATATCGCAGACACGCTCTTGTGTGACAGACTGTATTTACGGTGCCATTATCTAGATTTCGTTGAATTGGTTTTCTTTTCTTTTTATTTTTATTTTTTTTTTAAGAAAAAAGTACTAAAAGTATACAGTTACTGTATTATCCCATTACGTTATCGTATATAAGAGTATTTTATATAATTATCGTGTTATTATATATTTAGATGTTGTTCAATTTGGGATATAACGTTTATTCTTCCTTTCTCTTTTTTTCTGTACAGAAAAGAGTTAATTGCCGTATTAGAGTGTCACGTTATCATACGCGTATTTCGTATAATCATCGTGGTATTGTATCGATCTTGTTGAATTGCGAATATAACGTGGTTCTTTCTTTAATTAAAGGAGATATATGATTACCGTGTCATAGTGTTACGTTATTATACGTATATTTTATATAATCGTCGTGCTGTTATATCGATTTTGTCGAGTCGAGGATGTAATGTGGTTCTCTCTTTAAAGAAGAGATTTGATTACCGTATGAACGTGTTACGTTATTGTACGTATATTTCGTATAATCATCGTGATACTATATTGGTTTTGTTGAATTGGCGATGCAGCGCGGTATTTCCTTTAAAGAATAGATTTAATTACAGTATCAAAGTGTTACGTTATTATAGCTACCTTTCGTATAATTATGGCGGTTAATCGTGAACTTTGTTGAATATGCGATATAATCTTTTTTAAAGAGAATACGTATACTTGATTGCGTAAACGTCGCCAAGCACTCTTGAATTTCTCTGAGAGTCGTCGTAAAATGTGCCTCAAATAGCTGCAAATTTCTTTGTTACCTTCGAACGACTTGGAACTTAATTCGAACTAACTTCGACTTAAGTAACTGTAAATAAGTTTTAACGATTTTTAAATGACATGGACCAATCTCTGACTATCTTCGAAGACATCTACCGATATTTGATTGACGCCAAACATGGAATATCGTGTGCCTAAGAAATTAGTATTTATCTATCCTCGTATCGTGTGAACGAAAACTCATCGATCGTAACAGCGGGTAGTTTGAAAGAAGACGCAAAACTGTTCACAAACCTACGAGAATTTTGATCGTGGCATCGTGGTATTGTAATCATCCGACATCCGAATTATTCTATTCGACGTTCTATTATTCCACTCGATGGTATTTGATTTCTTACAAGTACATGCACGAATACTGTCAACGCAATTTAACGAACGTTAAGAAAATATCTGGAACGTGTTTCAATCCAGCCATCGGAAGCGAAACTCGCGATTTATCCGGGAAATACCCGTTTCGCAGAGCCGGAGTACACGTGGAAGTAGATTTTTGAAGTATAATTAGAACTTTCGCCACTCGAAACTTGCCTGCACAGTCGACGAGGATTTTATTTTAATTTCCTCAACGTGATCGAGAACAATTAATCCGCTGCGATCGCAGTTTCACTCTCTCGCGTTTCTGAAACTTTGTTTTTCGCATTCCCATCTCGTACTGTATTTCGTACTTCAACGAGACGGAAGATCATAGGCAACCAAGCGCGATGATAATGTTTGTGAGAACACCGTTGAAAAAGACGAACGAAAGCAGACAGGGAAGGGGGAATCTACTCGATTCTACGAGCTCTGATCATACGCTGGCTTTTACTACTGAACACACACTTCCATCACAGTGTTACTCGGTGCGCGTGAATTGCGTGATGCCCACGCAATCGATGCGAATGTTCGAAGCCGAGTTATATGGTCGTAAAAAAGGAGCAAGATGCGGTTTGAAAAATTTATTTCCTTTTTAGTTTTACTGACGCGGTGTCAATGAAAAATTTAACTATTGCCTCTTGATCCTCTCGATTTTCATTCGCCGTTCGTCGATCGGGGCGAACGCGTTCAAAGCGTGACGAGACTCCATTCGGTTTACATGCGAACTTAGGTTACTGGGGCCACAATGCCACTGCATCGAAATCGCGTGTAAAACGGAATTGTTCTTGAGAACAATGAAAACGTTAAGAGAACTCGGTGGATTTTTCAGACAAAGATGGATAAAAGTGTGCCCTGGACCGAGTTCGTTTTCATCAATGCTTTATTTTAACTTTCAAACGAGATTCTATGGGTTTTGTTAGTGGAACGAATATGTTAACAGACGCAGTGCTTTTACGGCGCGTATAAAACATTAAGAGTAATAGCTTTGTTTCGGCAAAATACGTGTAAAGGAAACAGCATGGAATTGAATGCAATTCGTCTGTACACTGTGTGCTGAATGCTTCGATTATAGAAACGAGGGTTATTTTATATTGTTCGTATAGGTTACTATGAGTTTCTTCCAACAAAAAGAAAGAAAATACGACAGAATTTATATATTACGTATCGTACGTAATCTTGACGCTATTAACTTCAATTTAACGTAACTAAAATTTTATCTTGTTCTAATTAATACATCTTTTAAAATACGATTAAGAAACCGCACAAATATATATTTCCATATGATGACCAAATTCTACCTAACTTTATTGTTGAAGTGGTCATCACTCCTAAGAAAACTGTACATCTGGTCTTTGAGTTTTCTCAAGCACCGAAGCCATCGACAGCGTATGGACAAAAGACTGCGTCGAAGACAGACAATAAACTGTAGACAGGCGACGATGGCTTCAGGGTTTTACAGTCATAGGGTAACACTGTTCAGCGTGCTGATCTGGACCAACTCAATTATATTCCGATTTGTATGTACATTTTGGTATTTAAAATATATTTTCTACCTTACAATTTATCCACGTGTTCCGTTGTTCACATACATCTAATAACCTCAACATTTATAAATTTTATCAATACTTTATGAATGATAACTTTATGAATTTAGTTCTGGATTATAAATTCAAATGTATAAATTCAGTCGTAAATTCAAATTATATTAATTGTTTCATCTGTATATTCATTATTTTAATCTGCCTATTGTTTATTTCATTCGCTTCGTACATTTGCAAATAAATAAACGTAGACCTGTATTTGTTACCATTTCCGGTTTATATACTATGAAAATTAACTACCACTCGCCGTATCATTCAACAATAAAAGTCACAGTAACTACTTTAAGATACTTGATGCGTCATGAAGTTCACGCGTCTTGGAAGTTCGCTCGCATTAAATTACGAGAGAACGAGAGGAACCCGGCGTCTTAAGACTGCAGGATGCAGAACGAGGCAACAGAGCTCGTAACTTTCAGCCAGAAACTTCTTTGGCCGAATTCGATAAACAATAAACTTCCCGTCGCGTGCAAACTTCGAACCGTTTACGTACGCGACAGCGCAGCATCTTGAAGAACGACTCGCGTGCCTGCCTGCTGTCGCTTTAATAGATTAACCGTTAATCCTGTTCCTTCCCATAATTTGCTCCGACACGCTTCATCTCTTCGGAGATACTAAATTTTCAAATTTTCCCGACTAATTTAATATAAAGCGTCTGAAAATTTGTTTTATCTCATTCGTTGAAACTATTTGTTCGTGTTGGAGTGGTCACAACTTCTAAGAAAACTCTGCATCTGGTTTTAGTTTCCTAAGCATTGAAGCCATCGACAGCGATAGACAAAAGATTGGGACGAAGGCAAACCATAAACAGTAAACAGGCGACGTTGGCTTCAGGTTTCTTTTTTCAATTACATATAGAGTAACACTGCTAGCGTGCGGATCTGGACCAGCTTGTATATTGTATTCCTTCTTTGTATTTACACTTCAGCTTAAAATATATGTCGGAGATGCAGTAGAATTAGGGTTAGGGGCGCGTAGCGAATCTTCGCCGGGATTACTCATCGTGGCCACACAATTCGAGGTATCGTTTATTGACACGAGCAAAGATGTTACAATATTAACAAGCGACCGAGATAATTATGCAATGAAGACAACGATCTCAGATTCGGCAGCGAATCCGCGATCAACGGGATAACAGCTATGCTTTCTCACAAGTATGAATCACAATCGACTAACTCTTTATGCACGGATCGTAGAGACTGGAAAACTCGCTAAGGAGAGTTCTCGAAAAGAATGCATTTTCTGTCGCGATGATGCCGCGGAGGAAAACTATGATGGGGTGTGTCTAAGGGCACGAGATCATCGGATTCGTCGAGGACGACCTTCGTCCAGAAAGTGAGGGAAACAGACGTTGCCGTTAGTTGGCCAATTTCTGTATTGGTGGTCCGAGAGAGATGCCGGCCGTTCTTGAGAGAAAGTTGCTGGCGGGATGCGTCCCACGTGTGAAAGCCCGATCTCCGGCATCCTCGCGTTCAAAGTGGCAGAAGAGACTGTTTGTTCGTTTTAAGGACCTTGGTACCCAAATCCTCTGATTTATAGCGAGTCCTCGAACTAGCTGCAGAGATGCGTTGACATCTGGTAACCATCGTGCCCGAAGGATAGAGTCTCTGTCTGAACGAAGTGTTTATCCCGTGACCGCGGCTACGCTCGGCGTTTTCCATCTGGCGCCTCGAACCCAAGCTCATTGTCTCGGCTTTTCCTAAGAATTCTAACGGGGAGGCCTGATGTCCTTTCATCTCCGACATATATGTATTTTCTATCTTACAATTTATCCACGCGTCTCTTTGCATTCATATGCACCTAATAACCTCAACAGTTCGTAATTAAAATTATTTATAATTCCGAAATTATTTTCTGTTGTATATCGATCGTTGAAGGAAGAGGCGAAACTACGTTTGATACATTCGTACAGTTTACAATACGCGACAAATTATTTTCTATTCCACTTCCTGGAATTCTTCTGCTGTTGGAAGAATACGCATTTCGGTGAATACTTTAATTTTTCTTGTAGGATTGAACTATTAAGAAAAAATGATAAAATTGTGATTTTCTATTAATTTAAAGTTTCCATTCCTAGTCGATCTCTCGGTCCATTTAAATACAAAAGCGTAATTATGATTGCTAACGACTACTAGTCCAGGCGACAACGAATAAATAAGTAAATAAATAAACAATAAATACATAAGCGAGACAAAATGTTCAACTTTTGGCCCTTGAAGATGCCTTAACAATAAATTTCCAAATATTATTCAATGGAAAAAACTCTATAGAATCAATCTACATTAAATCTCTGTTACACTACGTCAAAAACTACTTTCACGAATTAGTACAATTTCAAATTACCGATCTTCTTATCATCAAGATAATCTATGAGAAAATAAATGTTACGTTTCGTTTAACAAGCCAGGGTCTGTATATAAAGAGGTTGCTTTGAAAGTTAGTTCAACATAAATGCCACGGTTCTACCGAACGATGTCAGATCGTGTCTGGAACGAATCCAGGACGAGGATTTCCACGGAATCTGTAACTTTATAAAATAATATTGACGCAGTGTCGCCCCTGAATGTCTTGGAGATGGTACTTTTTGGAAGATAAATAGATCTCGCGACGTTGATGCCAGAGATAATGCTAGAACGTTTCGCAGTAGTTTCCACGTCTTCGAGCTTCCTGTCTGCGGTTCTCCGCCTCTATGTTCGTCTTAATGCAACTACCAAGTCGCAGCAGCGTCACGCTTTCGCTATTATATTATTAACGACTTGTAACGCGCGATACGTTGCTAGAAACAACCAACATCGTCGCGTTTCAAAGTGAGAGAAATGTATCAGCATTAACGTTAGCAGAAACAAAGGAATATCGATATCATCGAAAATACTTTATATATACTTTATATACTTTATACGATATTATTATTTCAATAGAGTCACGACACGTTTCACGAAAAATTTGGTAAATTTGTTCGGCAAGAAATATTCCATAAATATAAATCATCGTCGTAATATTTGCGAGCTTCTGTCGAGCAACATTTATACAAATAACAAAACTAATTCGTTATTTGCTACATTCTTCCGGTAGAAAAACGCGAAACGTTCTTGGTCGTTCGATCGTATTTGCTCTATTTATATTCTTAAAATTCCTTCCATATTTTTCGATAGTTAAATACTTTACTTTCTCCTCATTTTTTCTCCGCTTCTTCTTCCTATACTCTGAAAACTTCTTTCACGTTTTCTAGCATTCATATACTTCATCCTTTCCGAGATCATCTTTCCTGAAAAAAATATGAAACCTTTCCAGGCAAAGAATTATTTTTTTTTTTTTCTTAGTCTCTAAAAAACTACCTTCGCATTTTACGATACTGATATAACTCTCTTCAACGTTTTAACAAAAAATATGATACCACTTCACACAGAAAATTTCCTTTTCCTTCGGCATATTCTAAAAATATCTTCCATATGCTCCTTTTATCTCTCACATGCTCTTCTGTTCCCTGATCCTTTACCTACGATAATATTTCCTTTTAAAATAATATTTCCTCAGATAAAGCGCACAAACTAAAAAGACAATTTCGCACGTATCTCTCGACATCGAATTCTTCGTTGAAAATCCCATACACCGTCATTCTCTTTTCCGGTACTTTCTTAGCTCGTAGAATGGCTCAGATTTCTGCAGGAGTCGGGTATGCTTGCTGGATAATTGACGATATCAATTACACCGGATCCCGATCTAACCGAATCATATTTCCATTACGTATAATCCGAGCAATTTCCGAGAAAATTGATACGAAGAGCAAAGTTGCGACGAACGATGCACGATTACAATATTTCAAGCTCGGTTAATGCGTAACCGATAATACGGCCGATTTCATTACATTTTTGGCGATAATTCCACGCCTCTAACACTCCCATATACGGATCCTATATTTATGGATCGCATTTAATACACATGGGATGTTGGAATAACTCGATAATATTAATATCGTTACGTACGGTCGACGCGTACGCAAAGCCAAAGTACGTCTCTGTCGAGTAATTCGATACGCCATACGCGTTTACGATATCTACAGCCGTCGCATGACTTTCTTTTCAGGTTCGTCAAATTCTAGAGAAAATTCTATAGAGCGAGCTTCCCGTTTCTAATTTCACGAGCCAAGATAAGAAAGAACGTAGGGATACGAAATTAATGCTGTAGAAGTCGCGGTCCTGGAAACTTTTTATCGAATTGTGACGTATCTGAGAGAGACGGCAATTTAAAACTGGTGGCAATTTTTGTAATGATCTTTCACGTTTAAAAGCGTTTGATTTCATTAAGATATATAATTAGTAAACGAAACGTGTAAGAATATTTTTTTCTGATAAGGTGAGTAAATATAGGTATAGGAAAGTAGAAGACGAACAATTGTAATACTATTTTATTGCGAGTAATTTTTTATATTGCAATTAATAAGATTGTAAACGAGTTTTAAAATTAAATGCATGTGGAAAGGTTTATATAAATCACCTGAAAGTGATTTGAAGCTTGTCTGACCGCACGAAATCTTATTCTACTTGACAGCTGCGTATGCCTTAGCCTGTACATTTTTACCTTTATTTTTTTATTAATGAATTTCGCAGAAGTAATTTGCCATAACTAACTTTTTACGCCTTCCTAATGAAGTTTAACGTTTACTTTATAACACCCCTATAAAAAAAATATATATATATGTCGGAGATGAAAGGACATCGGAGCCTTCCTTTCGGAATGTTTGAGAAAGTCCCAAATACTTTAGTCCAGACTTTTTATTATAGCCGTACTTAAACAATAAAACTGAGAAATAGCCGTTTATGAGTTGAGTCAATTATGATTATCCGAGATTTATGACAGTGGGCTTGGGCTCCAAGTGACATAATGGGTCACTGAACGTAGCCACGGTCGCGGGAAGGACGTGTACCTAACAGAGGTATGAAGTAATTAAATTACTCTCCTTAAAAACAGGGATTGACCTGAGGGATACAGAGAGATACGAAGAGGAGTATATAAGGGCAGTTCCACTTGGACTGAGAATGAATCCGATAAGTTCGACTAGTACAGGGAACACGTGTGTCAAGTTCATTATCGCATTTGTCATCCCGCTGACCGTGGATTCGTTATTGAGTCTAAGATCATTGCCATTCACATTCCCAGTATCTAATTACCACGGTTACTTGTCAAATTCCGTCACAATCATAATTGGACTAGTAAATATCTTTGCTCGTGCATAACAACAATGTCTAATCCAAAGAAAGATTCGCTACGCGCCCCAAACTCTAATGAAAACCCGACATATATTTAACAAAACCAAAAAAGAAAAAGAAAAAAGGAAAAGGGGAGAAAAATTACCGTAAAAGGTTATTAGAAATTGGCTCGATAGAGCCGAAAGTGTCGCTTAATTTTATTTGGATTTTCAGAGATGAAAAAGGAACGAAAATGAATAAATATTATTTTTTATACCGTTTCTCGTTCGACGCGTAAAAGTACGCGAGCCGTTTTAATGATCGTTGCAATTTTGACGGTTCGTTGACGTTTTTAACGGCAATCCGTACACGTTCCGTTTTCGCGTCCAATTCATGGATCGCGTTCAATGGCATATCCTATCGACGAACTGGTCATTCTGACGAGATGCATAGCTGTATGCACTTAACGTACGTATGCAGAAACATCCTGATTAACACCCCAATTATGTACAGGCTCGCAACAGTTCACGCACCAGGAACGAGCCCGGACTAAATCGATGCTCGTGACTTCAGCAGAAACATTCCAGCCATTAAATTATACGGCACGCTTCTTTCTCGATGCGTAGAACTTGCCGCGTATTTAAATATTTTCTCGTAAAACGTCGGATTATTTGTACAAGTAACAAAAATCTGTCGATTTCAAATAATTATTTATATGATTTTCGTTAATGCGACGGTCTTCCTACGTTTATTATCGTTAAAATTCACATAAATAAAACTGTTGAAAATTTTCAGGTAAATCGGTAGGTATACGTATGTCAGAGAAAAATAATCTTTTCCTCTTCGTTATTTTTCTTCTGCTTTTTCATTCCCTCTATTATCGTTGCAAAAAGAGAAATATCTTTAATGCATTACGATTATAAAAAACGAAATATAATTTATTTTAGCATTGTGCAATAATCATCGAATCGAAGAGATTGTATCAGATAAGATTGATAAGAGAGGTAAGACAATATCGCTCTATCTCTGTACATTTATAATGAAATGTAAATAATATTTTCATATATCGTTTCACAAAATTCTTTTTAAGTGAACCCCTATCTTTCGTCCGTTATTAAGCTACTTTAACAGCAAACTTTCAAAATTCGTTTTTCCTGATTTATAGTTTCTCTAAGAACCGTATGACTCGATGTCTGACCATACGCAAACCGTTTCTACTTACGCGTCAGCCATAGGAGAAAACAATAACTGTGTCTATCATTTTCTCAGATTTATATCCTTTTTAAGAGTTCTAAGTATTCTATAAAATTGTGAATGAATTAATCGCGACAGTTACACAAGTTCATCGACAAACACAAACACACACGCATAGACACAGATATACATCTTTCACAGAATTATCTGCCGATCGATCGCAAGCTACGTGACGTATTTGTTTCAGCAAAAACTCGGCATAATTCAACGGAAACCCCTATTCGTTCCACCTGACAATTTACCCAGTTTGTTGTCATTTTTCGTGATAATTCTATGCACGTTCAGCGACCACGTGACCGCGTTCGATACACTCGGGAACCTCGTTGTACGGCACCACATAATAACGTTACAATACATTGGACGTGATCGCAATCACGCGCAACTTGTGAGTAATTTAACATGCCATCGATGGACTGGCAGCAGCTGAACCGTTCGCGTACCGTTCGTGGTTGGAAAGTAGGCTAGAGGAAAGAATGCAGCTCTGATTGGTTTATAGAGTAACAGAACCACCGTCTGTGATACATACAATTTAAAAACTAGGACACACGTATCTTCGCTAATGAACGAAATGGTCAAATTTATATTTGTAAATCGAAGGAAATGGAACGAAGGACGAATAGAGATTCGATGGAAGAGATATTCTAACGAGTTTGTACATTAAAATATTCGTTTTGTCAAACTCAGTGACAACTGACAAAGAAAATACGTACATATATGCAAATAAACAAGTTCTGTTTTGTGTGTTTTCTTATTTTTCATACGCCGTTTTACGAAAGTAAAGTGAACATATCTTTCATACTAAATGTTTTCACACGTAAAAGTATCTTAATATTTTTGTGTAAAGAATACAATAATAGAGAAACGAAGCGTGGAATCTGATTAAAAGATACTTCGTTGGAAAATAAGCGTACCTATATAGGAATATCTTTTCGTAACTATTGAGATATGTATAATTTTGTGTGCTAGACTAGATTGGCCGCGTAGTAGCGACACACGTATGCGAATATGAGTGTGTGGAAGTATGTGTATGCGCGGCGTCTCGAAAAACAGACGAATGTAACTGTTCCGTTGGCAGTGTGGTGTGGAAGATGGTGAGACAAAGAGAGTGTTGAGACGCGAGCAAATGTATATCGACGAAGATCCTGGAGATCGTTTGTTAAATAAATTTAAAACTATTTTAATATGAATTCTAAGTGTAACCTTAGTGTTCCCTTACTTTTATTTCGGCGATTAAGGTCCACAATTCTCAACGATAATCACATTTATGCATTCGCGTAAGACAAGTAAACGTTTTCCATCGAGATTATACGACGTTATTCCGTTAATCTGACGAACTTTCATATCGACCTGAAATTAGTGCAAAGCCTGTGGAAAGGATCGCGCCTTTGATACTAAGCGGTTCGAAAAGTTTTATTAAAGACCCCAGTTCGTAGACGATCATCTCGTTCTTACCACCCACGATTCCCTTTTATTCGAACAGCCAGCTGGGGATCCGATGAGTGATCAAAGGTTCCGTTGATGGCTGCTAAAAGGAAACCCGAATCCTACAAGATCGATCTCCGCTTCTTTCTTCGTCAAAAACTCTGCATACGACCGCTGGTTTAGATTGGTCGCTGTTTCGTTCGAGGAAACGCTTCCTTTCTCGATTCCACGACGAGAGTTTTCCTGCAGTTTATATTTCCCTATATACAGGATGAAGCTTCGAGATTGAGAGCAGCTTTGCTGATCGCATTGGTTCAAGAGAAACATGTTTCGTTTGTAGAAGATGGTCTTGATCTTTGCAACGTACTTTCTAAGATAAACTGTGAACGATAATGATTGTTACAAGATTTCCTTAGAATTTTAAAATATTATTGCACGTTACCCGACGCTATTCTTTCAACTTTCCACCTCTCACTCAGTTTTAAAAATCCCTAATTATACTTAAACAGTGTGACAAAGACAAATAAGTATACTTAATCGTATCTTTGTCTCGAGAAAAAGCACTTGCGTGTTTCTAGCGATCGAAAGAACAACAAATTCGATACCAGTGAGAAACCAAGAATTTTGGTAGTTGTGGTGTTAACGGTGAAATAACGAATTCTATTTATAGATATCTGTGCTGTATGCTATTGACGTATCTCGAACTCTCGTGATTTGAAAATGTTCGTGAATATAATATGTAGCGATATTAACGTTGTCAATGCAATTCACAGCACTTCGTTTAGTTCCCATACATGTACGATACGCGAAACCGATCATATTGTCCGACTAGAAGAGCAATATACTCCACGATGGGAGTTATATAGAAGCCTGGTTCAGTGTCTAGTTACAAGTTTAATTTCAGTTTGTATTCATGTGCTCGTACAAAACTGTTATTTTATCGTATTGAGTAGGTTTCTTTCATTCGTGTATTTCTGTCTAATCAACGTGTAGTGATTCATCGGCGCACTGCAACGCGTATCGCACAACTTTTTTTTATGAATATATCATACGCGTTATACGAAAGTTCTTGAAATTTCAGTAGCGTTGTAACGAAACACGACTACCGTGATTATGTCGATCAAATTTGAAATCAATCGGAAAATGTACATAGAAGTTACAAGATACTTAATGCAAACATACACCTCTGGCGGTAAATTGCTATGCAGTATAAATATTTATCTCAATTATACAATTAACGCTAAAGATGGTCTCATTAAATATTACAACTGTAGAGGTGTGTTGTGCGTAGAGCCGTGATAGGATGTAGCTGCTGGTAGTAGAGGTCGCTGCGGGGGTAGTGTCCGTTTTTCTTCTCATTTGTATCGCGGAAGAAAATATCGAACTCCGGTCGCCGGGATTTGAACCCGAGTTCCGAACGTTCGTAACCTAAGGCGCTAACCACTGCGCTGCCGTCGTCCGACACTAGTTAGTGTCGAGTGGTGGTGTTTTGACTGTCGAGTGCCCCCACACAACTTTGTAATATAGCGAATGGGAGGCTGTTCAAATATTTTATGCTTTCAACAAATATATTTGCAACTTATATATACATTTTCAGATCCGTTGCAAATTTTACCAATACAACGTGTAATAACGATAGTCGTGTCTCGTTACGATGCCAGTGCAATTTGAAAATGTTTCGTATAGTATAATGTTCGCAGGAGTGTCGGAATACTTGCGCCAGCCACCGTAGACACAAGGTTTTACTTTAAAACGGTTGACTTTACGCTCTCTGTTGATTAAGCACTTTTTGCTTCACTAACTAAACACCTACCGCAAGCTACTGAAGTTGCGGATGCTTATTTTTTAACACCTGCTGGTTATCCTACGTATGCTACACGTAACATAACGCCGGTTTCGTTATATTTTAGATACCACGGCCTTTCTCGTTTCTCGGACTAGCGACTCGTAAAGCCACGGACGTCGTGCAATTTAGAATCAACTGTAACGAACGCGTGTGTTCCGATGGGACGTAATTAAACGAGCAAGCATCTGACGTCTGTTTTATACGAAGCGTTAACCGTGATAACTTGCAGGTAAAGAATTTTTCATTAGCCGAAGCAGCATACTTCTGTAGCTCGTTGAAATCTTAGGGCTCACCGAACACAGAGAAAAAAAGAGAGTATGGTAAATATTCAGCGAACCGTTACTTTTGCACGGCTCGTAAAGAAGCTCGCTAACTATTTAATTTCATTCTTTCGCGAGCTTGTTAAATTTTCATACGCGACGTCACGTACAGCAGGCTTCAACGGCGTGCATAAACGAGTCTCATAAAGGAACGGGCCCTGAGAAATTACGAAACATTATGCAGTCTCTTTTGGTCATCCTCCACGAAACTGTGTGTATCAGCTTCTTCTTCTTCCCTTTTCCACTCAGCCCTGTCTTCTACGTGTATTCTACCAGATAGGCGTGTGTTCCCCGAAATGATTTTTTTCCAGCTCAAACGGAATACGCTAGGACCGAGAATTTTCTATAGAAATGGGAAGAGACGCGATGCTTACGTCAGGGTAAATGGACTGTTACGTCGTGATTCTCGAATAAGAATTTGCGCAGGTGAAAAAGTGATACGGAGTTGTATCGTGCTACTCGAGTTTCCAGCTGTTTTCACGATGTAGTATTTTATATGCTGAATTTTATGTAGATTTTTAATTTAATCTCAATCTAGTGTCTCGTGGCTAAGTTTCGTCCTTCGGTTTAGGATTATTCGTCGAGTTCTTACGTATTTAATTCTCTCAGAAACTATGATATGGTTTTGACGTTAAATATTAGAGTACCGTTGATATCGTTGATAAGAGAAGAAGATGAATTATATTACTCGATATACTTAGGATAATATTTAAGGATAATTCGTGAAACCTTTAAAGATATTCGAAAATAATTAAGAACTGTACTTTATGTCAAACATATCAGTGTATGCTTTGTTCAAATGCCATTTTAACGATGATATTTATGAAGAAACATATTCACCTTTTTCATTCCACCTCTTATTAATCCATCGTATACCAAACTGTTTATATGAAAATCCGAAATGAAGATTTGTGTATGTTGAAGTGGTCGCCACTTAACAGGAAGAATTTTACAATCAATTCTCATAGAGAATTATAAGTAAATTATTTTGATACTGCGTGGTACTGTAACTTGGATTATAAGAGTTTATAGTATGTTTGATTCTAATTGAATCTAATACTTCAATCTTGTTGAAGTGGTCGCCACTTCTAAGAAAACTCTACATCTGGTCTTTAGTTTCCTCAGGCACCGAAGCCATCGACAGCGCATAGACAAAAGACTGTCGAAGATAAACCAAAACGGTACACGTGCAACGTTGGCTTCAGGGTTTTTCAGTTATAGAGTAACACTGCTAGCGCGCGGATCTGGACCAGCTCATATATATTGTATTCCTTCTTTGTATTTACACTTCAGCTTAAAATATATATATTTTCTATCTTACAATTTATCCACGCGTCTCTTTGCATTCCTATACATCTAATAAGCTCAACAGTGTAAATTTCACAGAACCCAGAAAATTGCAGTGTTCGATCGAGGATCAAAAGTTAAATCGAAAAAGTATATAATACATTCAACAGTTCAAAAACGTACTTCGATCATTGATTTATTAAAAACCAATTAAACACCACGGGATTACATAGAAATTCTAATTCGTTAAAACTGATCGTTCGATATTCTTCAAACGCTACATACTTCCCTTCTTGTGAATATAATTTACAGACCAAATTATCACGTTTATTATTGCTTCGAAGATTTTTCTCGCGTAGTCGAACATCGTAATAGCGGTAATTACACTTAGCCTGATAATCATTCTCTGGATAGGCGTACGGTAAACGAAAAATCTGCGAATCCCGCCCTTTATTCGTCGCTTAATTGCGTACGATATACGAGAATATGGTTGAAAAATTTCTCGTCGCCGATGTTCGAATAAAAGCCGAAGAAAGCACTCGAATACCATGCTACTGCACCACGTTCCATTGAACATTCTCGTTTTCAAGTTTCTGATCGCAGTCGTTGACGAAGCCATCGCGACCGCGAGACTTCTGTCGATAGTCTTTTGAGACGAAACATTTGTCCCGCGGTTTACTCGTACAACTCTATGGCTCGTACAGTGTCTCGTTCTCTTCTCAACTCATTTTTCTTTTATCGCGTAAACGACATCGTCGATCGCGTGCACAATAACCGTCAATTTGAAGCGAGAAGGTTCTTGAATGTTTTAGAGTTTCATCTTAATTGGTAGAACTTCGTCAAGCTTAATTTTAAATTTGCATTGCATTAATTTTGCATAACTATACCGTTATTTAATTATTCAAATATTCTACTCTTCAAGTATTCCCATATTTAATTATTCGAGTATTTTAACATTTAATTGATCAAGCATCGCGTATGCTACGTTGTTTCGTGCCGCGTTGAACAGTTACATCGCACGAACAGGAAAATTTATATAATTTACAGAAAAAAGATGTTAAAGTACGAGATTTGAGAGTTGTTCGTTTTGTATCGAATAGTTAGATCGTAAAAAGAAAATTTTATTATATACAAATTCTGAACGTTGATGACAAGATTCGGTTCCTTAAAGGATAAACACACAGTTAGCGACTTAATTATTGCCGATGGATCTGTTTGGATGTCGATCGCATTTAGGTGGCTGTTTCCTATTGTAGATGAAAATCAGCAAACTTAAAAAGAGAGTAATTATTGAAAATTTAGAGAATCCTCGCACTTTCCATCGGTGATATAACGAATTTATTATAAAATGGTAAAGGGTGGAAGGTTGTGACACAAATGATAATACTAAGCGATAGGTATTAAATTATAGTCGTCGAGTTACGGATAAGAGTCATCAAAGTATTAAAAGAAAATTGTCATATGGAATGCGTAATAAACTAATAGATAGCGAAATTACGAATTTTGGAATAATGGGTATTCAGAGTTGTGCGGATTAATCTTCGTGGTAAGATTCGTGTTTATAGCTTCATGAAGTATACGCGCAGCTGGCTGATGGTCCTCGTTAATCCATCGCATACGACTCCTTCGAGTTTGCATTACAATGGTTAATAGACATTTAGAATGGAACATGAGGGACGAGATATTTCCAAGTACGAAGCGAACATAAACGAGCAATTTCGTGTCAGAGACAATGCTGGGAATAATTATTAAACCCAATACAAATGTCTTCTTGAACTTTGAATGTAACAAATTTTAGACAATTTAAAAAATGATCAGAGTTCTATCGCATAATAATATATCAGCTATGATAATATAGAAATTCTTTTTAATTATCCCATATAATAAGTTTATTGATCGATAAATCTATTTACAATGGATTAGACAGGAAACGATGATTGCTTAACGTGAACTAGATACAGTAATGTGCTATAACTAAATAGTTAAAATTATAACAGTAATTCACAATTCAGAACTAATAGTTTACAACTTGTAACAAGTCGGCGATTCAACTCTCGATTCCTCACAACTCGATTCCTCACCACTCGACTGTCAACTCACAACTCGACTCTCAACTCACGACTACTCGACTCCTCAGACCTCGACTCTCGACTCACGACTATCCAACTACTCACAGTTCGACCTGAACTCACGACTCTTCTACTCGACTCCTCCCCACTCGACTCTCCGATAAAACCGCCAGGCCCTTTTAGGCCTAACGGCACTTAGGCCTTCCCGCATATTGTTTATGATTCGCCACATATTTCTTAGGCCATTCGTCCACGATATTACAATAATATTAATAAACTGACATAAATCATATTTATATACGTTATAGAGCGATCTTATTTTTCCAGAAAACGGATATTTTTTAGCGTTACGTTGGCAAACTATTATTATTATCGCACAAAGGCATTTATCAATGCAATTATTTTATAACTCGTGAAACATCACCGATAATATTAGTTGAATTGAGACGCAAGTATGTCGATACCAAGACGCAAGAACACGCAAAACTTCAACGTTGAAAGCATTTCGATTCTCCTGCTTTCCGGTCTGACTTCGATATTAAACACACTAACGTCAAGAATTAAATTAAAAAATGTATCTTTGAAGAATCAAGAGATAAAAATGGTAGAACTTTCAGAAGGGAACGTTCGTTCGTTGAAACGCGTGTGACACGCGCTACCCATCTCGTTGAAATCCTGTGAAAAATTGCAGCACGGCTATCGCGCAGATATTCCAAGGGGAAAACGCAAACTCTCGCTATCGGCGATGTTAATAGCATGAATCTCGGGGCTTAACTGGATGTTTTCCAAAGGAGGCACGTAGCCTTTTTGTTTTGCTCGTAATTATGCGCATCAGGGGAAAGGGCGGTAGCAATAAGCCCGGAGGAATTCCTTTTAGCCGAGCGAACAAACGGAATACAGAAAACTGGGACGCTTGTGCCGCGTTCAAATATTCATTTTTCTCTGGTGCCGCGCGGTCAAGACCGACTTCTATTCTCTAAAAATAATTTATATTCCGGCGGAAGTACGTCTCCCGTTATACATTTAACGAACCGAAAATTATTCTCGTGATTTTATTTAAAATGGCAAGAGGATAAGAAAAGAAGAAGGAGTGAGAGAGAGAGAGAAGAAAAAATGGTATCGCATGTACCTGTCCTCAAAGGATCACTTATACGATCTCCTTTCAGCTTTTTATCCAATGTGGAATATGCTTCTCTCTTTGTTCGGCAGGATAAGAAATTGGGACAAAGGAAACTGGACAATGTAACTCAATTGTAAAGGTGGTTGATGATAGGGAAGATTACAAATTACGTTTGTAATCACATTTAGATCGTTGTACTAAAAAAATATAGATTGGAAGGGAAAGTGAAATTCTTCGTTTAATTGAATTTACGATAACGATATTGCAAATTTTAAAAGATGCAAACTCAGTGGTTTTTGGGGTAAAAGTACGAAGATTGAAAATATATCGAGAATATCGGTAGATGGTATTTTTGTTAAGCTAAAATAGTTTAAATAAAATAGCTAAAATAATTATTGGACATTTTAGCAGATGAGATTTCAATGGATTTTCCAGCTATCAAAATATGGTCAGAATTGAACGTTTCCCCTCGACGAAACAATTTAAATCGATATAGAAAATACAGATAGTCGTTTGAAAACAAATACTACTCCCACAATACGATGTAACAAATACGAAATGAAGATCAAACACAAAAACAGTGCAATGAATTGAACGAACATAGCACGACATTTATGGAACAACAAATTGCCGTTCGACCAATTAGTTTCAGTTGTATCGAAATGGAAATGGAAAATCGTAGAAAAAAACACGACGAGCAATTTAAAAATTCTTTACGAGAAAACATCTCAGGCTAAGAACTGTTTAAAATGATTCCAGTATGGACTGATTGGAATTAACTATGAATTATAAATAGCAACGATTAGTAGGTTCCATTAGTAGATTCCATCTGGGATCACAAGATTGGAAAGGATTAACACTAGAACTACCGATAGTTAACACGAAGCTATTTCTATCCAAAACCAGTGAAAATGACTGGTCTTTAAAAAATACACGTACAGTCTGTCACACAAGAGCGTGTCTGCGATATTTCTGTAAATATTTATATATTTGTAAAAAAATTTATATGAATTGAATCTACATCTAAAACACTAATACGCTATTACAGTAGGGTGTCCAATCTCCTCCATTAGCGATTATAGCTTGACATCGTTTCGGCATACTCTCGACTAATTTTTGAGCGTAGGATTCTGGTAACGACCTCCATATCTTTCGAATGTGATGTACAAGTGTTCTTATTTTTGTGATACGTCTTCCTCTCAGCTTGCCTAATAGGACACCATGCCCAAAACGAAGATTCATCAGTGAATATTATATTACTCCAATCACGATCTCTGTTTTCATTCGCCCATGCCAGACAATTTTCGACGTTTCGCGTACGCGGCACTCATATTAAAAAGCTCTGTTCCTTTCACTGTTTCAAATGAAACTGAAAGGTATTCAGCAACGCGTATTAGAGAAGTTTTCGTTTGTTTACATTCTTTTTATCTCATTCTGATTAGGTGTCAGGTTTCGCAGATATCGCAGACACGCTCTTGTGTGACAGACTGTAATAATAGAATATTTTTATATTTATTGATTTATTACTTTCTTACAGAAGAAATTCAATGTTATATAGTACATTTTTGGTATTATTAATTAATGTGGGATTCCTAAACGAGGGTTGACACATTTATAAAATTGTAAAACCAGTCAATTTCACTGGTATGGCATTTCTAGTGTCAGTATCTAGCGCTCTAGCGATCGATCTGGAATTTTCCTGATAACTGATATCATCGTATCGAATGATAAGCAGTAAAAATTTGAGAAACGTGTGGCAAGTTGTAGAAAACGAGGAAACTGGTTGATTGGTATTCGATAAACAGATTGCAGGAGCCTTTTACGCTTTGACAAGTACCATTTTGACTGGTATTGGTATAAGTAGCCTTGATACGAAATTATTTTCAGTTTGAATACATAAAAAACAAAATAAAATTCGTTATATTATTCTTTTAGTTATCGTTGCGAAAGTCGTCGCATCATTGCGGAAAGAAAATATAACACGATGTAGGAATTTTGAAATAAAATTGTAAAACCAGTCAATTTCACTGGTATTGTAGTTCTAGTGTTAACAGTATAGAAAATTGATATCGATAATCAGTGAAAAATTCTATTTCGAACGGTGGAAAGATGAGCGCGGGAAGAGGCATTTCCTTTAAACAAACATTGAAAACCGATGCCTTCCCTTATCGCGCTTGTCGCAAGGGCGGATGTATCATTTCTCATGCGACCGTTATTATTGCGACTGAATAAAGGCCGTTAGCAACTCGGGGCCGCGTGTCGGCCATTAATAACTTTGCAGGACGAATAACCGGACGTTGAAAGTGGTCGCGCCCCGGAAGTGGTACTCGCGTCCGCCCCATTCGCCGCTCGTGTCGCGGGGAAAAAAGCCCCGCATTGTTGCATGGTTTAATTAATCGTCCTCGATTACCAAACCAGCGTCATAATGCTTCCGTCGGTCTATAAATGAAATTTTTCGCGGTCGCACGGTGTTCTTTTCTTTTCTCGTGATTTTATCGTTCTTTTTCCCGAGAGATTGAAATCGTATTAAAATTGGATTATATGGACTTTTCGTTACGTTAGAATTGAATTTGAAAATGGAAGGGAGTATTTTATATTTAATATAGATTTTAGTGCTGATCTGAGAAAGGATACTTGGTAATAATAATAATAGGAATAGCTATAGCGGTTGTATTATCATGTTGTAATTTCTGTTCGTTACAATATCGCGAAACAATTTATTCTTTAGTCACTTTGGTAACGAACGACACAAATCTGAATATTCGAAAGAATATATTTTGCTTTTGTCCTAGCCAGGAAAATTTCTGGTTTTCTACTTTAGGGCTTTTATAGAATTATCGATCGCGAATTACGTTGTCGCTCCATGTAATGTATATTCGATTCTACTCGATAGAGTCGCTATATTGTACTGAACGATTTACTTTTGAAACGGTTGTATTTACACAAAAAAAAACAATAAATATAAAATTACACAAACAACCGCTGAATTACCACTGTACAAACGTGAAAGCGTGCACGCAAGTTTCCGTGAAAACGTAAAGTTAGTCTGTTGCGTTAGAGGCCTGTATCACAAACCTGCCACGCGAAGCCCTTAAAAAACCATGTTTATTCAAGTTCACGCAATTTTCACAGTTTTCCCGTACTCGGTACCTAGATCCGGATACTCGAAACGTTAATGTACACGTGGTCATCGCGCGAACGTTCTTCTGTCCCACTGAAAATGGGTGTTTTTTTCACAGCGACTGTAAAATATACGTTCGGCTGTCAAGTTTCGTCCATAAATTTACGTCGGACGGCACCGTCAAATTGTTACGGCAACGTGGATCGATGACATTTTCGTCGCGTGTCCTCGGATGAAACACAAGCAGCGAAAAATTTTGTAAAATACGTGGAGCGTGTTATAGACTCGGAACGAAACGCGTTACAAGCGTCTGTTCGTCGAAATAATGTCGGTTTAAGCCACGGATTTGCTGCTCCGACTGCTCTGTTATTTAAATACTAAAAAATTCCCTTGCGTTCCCCCGCCAGGCCATAAAATCGACTGTTTTATATCGAATCGTTAAAACCAGTTCCGACGTAGTCCGATTATTTATCCTGAATTAAATGAACGATCGCTCTGCCGGCTGTTTTCACGCTGCAATTCGGGCAACTGTGTTTCGCCGACAGATTGTCCCGCACCGATTTAAATCTCGGAAATACTTCGACGTAACATGGTCTCGTGATAATTCTTTCGAATATATTTATATTCGTCCTGGAACCTATCAAATGGCTATTTGTGTGCGTTTCTATCTACGATCGCAGCGACAGCTGAGGATGTCAACGCTTTAACCGTTATGCTAACGCTAGAGCTGCCGAGCACGTCGAAACGATAGGTTTCACTTTCCTCCTTTTTTCTTTTTCTCCAAGTTGTACGAATGCGCATCTGAACGTGCATGTACATAATTGGTACGAGTACGTAGATACCATTGGCGAAATTAATGTTAACTTTTGTTAAGGTCGAAATATTTGACTTTTACTGTGCGACGTTAATTATAATTATTTTTATGTAATTTAACATTTAAATACTCGTTAGAGGCTGGTCGTTCTAATATCAAAGAAATCCTGTATAATACTTGTTGAGGTTGATCGATAGAAATAGATTTGAAATAAGTAAGGGTAAGTATAAGTACAGGTGTAGTGTATGCTGATCGTGATCCTCACTCTTTCAGTGTTACAATAGTATTTACTATGATAGGGAGTACGTTTGTATATTTATGACAAAAGACATTACCAAAAAGTTCACCTTGGTTTGTAGCTCTAGCTGAAGACTACAAGAAACAGCAATAGAAATCTACTTATAACATTTTTGTTTCTAGACCTTGTAACCCAAAAGAAAATTTATATTCAATGGCACGATAATATGCACCTCTCCTTATTTTCAATTTTTTTCACTAAATTCTATTCTCTTCGTAACAGAGGTCTCCAGGTCACGGATATACAAAAGAAAAGGTGTAGAGTTTTTCTTGAAGTAATTACTTCAACAATACTAATAATACATAGCGATAATACTGAGGTGGATAACGCGTACGCTTGTTTCAGTGGATAAATTTGTAATAGAAAAATATATTGAAATAAATATAAATACAGGGATAGTGTATACCGATCCAGATAGTCGCTCTCTCGATGCTACAATACCAAAAGAAGAATAATAATCTCATAGAGAACACGTTCATACATTTATAGCAACGAACGTTACCACAAAAAGTTAACCTTCTTATGTAACTCTAGCGGAAGATTACAAGAAACAGTATTAACAATCTACTTACAGTTCTCTTGTTTCTAGACCTTGTAACCCAAAACAACGTTAGTATTCAAGAGCACAATGATATGCATCACTCCCTGTTTTGGATCTTTTCTACGGCCATGAGCCATTACGATACTAATAATAGTAAACAATACTATAATAATAATGTAGTAACGTAGGTGATGTGGTGTTTGTGTTAGTTTCTAGAGCAAGGACAAGGAATGATGGTTATTGAGAGTTAAGTTAGTTTATTCGTATAAGCAATGTTCAACATATAGCTGACTATGATCGTCGTGCGTCATCTACTCGGCTTCCAGCTTCAACTTCACGTCTTCACGTCTTCACGTCTTCACGTCTTCACGTCTTCCCATCGACTTCCAACTCCAACTCTACGTCTTCACGTCTTCCCATCGACTTCCCAACTCCAACTCCTCGTCTTCACGTCTCCACGTCTTCACGTCTTCTCATCGACTCCCCAACTCCAACTCCACGTCTTCACGTCTTCACGTCTTCTCTGCAACTCTCCAACTCCAACTCCAACTGCACGTCTTCACGTCTTCCCTTCGACTCTTTAATGTCCTCTCCTTTCACCCCCAGATGTGCCTGACCCATTTTCAGGTAGATCCCCTTTAATTACCCCGATGTTGTAATGGGCTCCAGGTATGGCCCATTGTCAGGCACGTCCCTTTTCCCGATACTACAATAATAATTAATAAAATACTAACAATAATCTGAGAATAACACTTACTCTTTTTTATAGATCCTAAACCCTCAAACGCGTAGCACTGCCATTTGGCAATATCCCTACTAGACCTCTTTCGGTACCAATGCAGGGTCATCTTAGAATTGATGTAACAGATTGTGGAACCGTAACTGGAATCGATATCGGTGAAAACCTTATTTCACCTGTAGCAGTTATGACGTTTCGTAACTGTTCCAGTCAAGACCTTTATATAATGGTTATTAACAGTTATTTTCAGAGTTTTTATAGCCTATGGTCACAACGACTGATTACAGAGAAGAGAAGTTGCTGTAGCGAGGGACAGCATCGGTCTAATGGTTTGGCGCGCAGAAAGCATCGGCGTCTAATTAAGGAAGTTAAGCTACCTTGAACAAAGTTAGCGTTTAGAATTGCCGAGCATCTAGCAAGTCTGTCGACGTTGGTGAGTTTAATTACAACCATTCGGGATAATGACTACGGTGCTCGATGCAGATTCATTGCAGAAAAAGGAGGAGATATATTTCTTTTTAATAATGCAATTTAAGAATAATTTGTCAAATATAAAAATTTTCATCATACGTATGAAAGATGTAATTTTCTGATTATTATTCAGAATCTTCTTCGAAGGACCAAAGGTTTAGATGCCGAGAACGTTGTCAGGTTGCGCAATCGTTGCAGCGTATCGATGCCAATCTACTCGCCCTATTCTCTTCAAGTTACTCTGAAAATGTCAGACCGAATATGTGCGAATTCCTCGAAGAATCGACGTGAAATCGATCGATGTCATATTTTATCCGAAAAGTGTGGACAAAAATGGGAAAAGTCAGAGTCGCCGAAGCTTTTGTACACTCGTACCAAGCTCGAAGGATTAATTCTCTCGGTAGAGCTGACATTGATCAATGACGGGATATTCTCTCTTTATAAGTCGAGTTTCTTAAAAGTAGACACCCAAGGGATTCATTCGGTGAATAGTAACCCTGTTCGAAGCGATTCGCCGATAAAGAGTAAATGGACAGACCAGATATGTAAATGGACGCGTACCTGATAATATTCGCCTATGACATTTATAAAATTTGTCCGCGAGAAGATATCGATTGCAAAAATAAATAAAACCTTCGACAAACGATAACCCATAATTCAGAAAGAATATCCAGCATTGAACCAGGAACTTTTAAATCCTGCAAAGTTCTATAAATGCAAATGGCATTTCTTCAAAATTTCTTTAAAACATAAGGAAACTGTTTGGATTTAAAATAGAAATCACTGCATCTGTAGACATTCAGAGACTTCTAAAAACACTGAATTAATTTAAAAAATCAAATATTCTACTTCCGACAAGTAGCAGAAATTTGAAGAGAAAAAGAGCTTATAGATTTCGTTCGTACTCTCGTTGCAACATAGTTACGAAGCATTATCGCGCGGAATAAGAACAAAGAAGGTACCCTCTGTGCATCGAAGCGATGAAAAATATCCAACACACCGCCGGAAAATCGGAGATATTTTCCTCTGTCAATATTATAATTAGTATCTCAGAGCAAGTTGAACTTTGAACTAAAGAGAAAGACGCTTAAAGGTCGATGGTGACGCGATCACCGAGAAAACAATTCCAAGTTTGATCGGAAGAACTTTTAGCGTGGAAATTAGCACAGCATTCATTCGCCTTTCTTTACCATTGATTTTCCGCATAGAAACGGTAACGAAAATACCGGAAAAGATATTTCTGCCGCTTGGGTGTCTCCTGGGACGTGTCACCGTTAAATGACAACTCTCCCCCAATTAGTTCAACCTAAATAATCTGCCAGCTAAGTGGAGTGTGATTCAAAATGGAGAAAATAGAATATTGTAACGAACTGTCGGACTAAACGAGAGCCACTAATCCTGTGACGAAATTGTAGTTTATATTTGCGTAAAAGTCGAGCGTACTATACGAAAAGTACAAAAAAGTTGATCGCTAGCCAGATACGATAGCGTAGAATAGATCGTATCGAAATCGATTTTACGTTCTATGTGTGATGTACCACATGCGAGGCTCGGCCATTTTTGGTACCAGAGATTCTATTTTATTCAAAAGCGAGGTAACGCCTTTATTTAGTTTAACGTCGCAGGAAGATGAAATTGAAAAAGTATTTTGAAGAATACGATTCTTCAAATACTGTTACCAGTAGATTCCTTGAATCAACATGTGCTGGACAAATAAACCTGTTTATTTTAAATCTGGTTTGTTACAACACAATCGATACTTTATAAAATCCCTTACTTTCTAACTATTAAAATACACCGATTGATTATACAACGAACGATAACACGATGGGTTTTATCAATAAACTAAAAGTATCCTAATAAAATGGATGTTAAAATATCACAGTTGGTCTATTTTGTGAGTGTACCTTCAGAGAATGATTGTTTTTTTACTGCGAAAAGTTAAATAAATCAAATCAATATTACTTTTGTGTCATCCGCATTGAATGCTAATTTCGCTTGTAAGTTTCAAACAACATTTCCTTAAATACGTAGATATAAATATTAGAATATATATATATATATATATATATATATATATATATATATATATATATATGCTAGAACAGATATTACAACAATGTTTCAGACCAGATTACGTATCTGCCTCTATACTCGTGATAGTTAACTCGAACAAACAACATAATCACGAAACAAATCATAAGACCAAGATTAATAAACCTTTTTCTATGCTTGGCACAAGCGTCCCAAATAGACCAACTAATACACTCTCCTCGAATCAGCCTCTCCAAAATACATCGCGTTCAGAATATTACGAACGAATCGATGAAATAGCGTGGGAGCCATCGAGTTCCAAGTTCGAGCGTAACAAATTGGATCCGGGGACGCGTGAGATATTCTAGCGCGAATTTACTGACTCGAAAGCGATTATTAGTCGCGTGCTACACTATCTGCTCGCGAGTCGAATTTATCGACCCATATCTAAGATCGCCGTCATTTCGACCGAGGGTTTATGACACTTTCGACACCTGCTACCTCTCTCTATCCTTCGCCATCAAAAGACAGAGAAACCGTCGGAGAAGCCATCGACTATAGATAGAAGACACTGGAGGAAGGAGGAATGGCGAGCCTCAGGCTGGAACTTCAATCGTTAAACTTTATGGCATATCTTGCGTATTTACGAGCCGAAGGTTTCTTCATCGTCGTCGCCGCCGTGACAATCTTCCTCCAGGAAGCCGTCGGGGCGACGTAAAATCCTGGCCCGGTCTGCGGCAATGCAGGTGACGCACCGCGACTGCAGAAACGTTGAAAGAACGACAGAAGAAAAGAAAAGAGAGAGAGAGAGAGAGGGGAGAGAAAATACTGGATTTTGCAACGCAGCAAGAACCAACGAGAGAAGGTCGCAACACCTTAGGTTGCAGGCAAATTATTTATTTAATGGCCCTTCGATTCCACTGGATGGAAATGAACGATGACACGTTGGCAAACTTGTACGATATAAGAGGAGCTTGTGGATGGTTGGTGAATGTTTATTTTAGAGGCACGTGTTATGGGTCGTTTGGAACCTATCTTGGGAATAAGCGATGGTTGATGAGGCCCATTTGGGTGGATAAGTGAGAACGATTTCGGGAGGTCAGTTTTATGACCACCTCGAAGTGTATTGAATTTTGACGTTTATAAAAGTTTGTTCGAAAATACGGAGAGGATCGTCTGATTTATGTAAATTTAGTTTCGTACGTGGATTCTTGTGTTTTCGTTCGATTTCATATGTGAATTTGCAAACGGTTGATGAGCAAATTTTTGGAATCTTTTTATGGGTATTAGAACAATCGTTTATTTTGTTTCACTTAACTAACTTTTGTTTCGAAATATACTTCGATATTTTATATAGTTTTATATTTGTACACATCCTTGTATATTTCTGCGCTATATTCTTATAATTTGATTGTGCAATATAATGGAAACATTGAGAAGTACCTCGGAATTTTTCCATTTTTTCCCTTTGTATTTTTATAACTTACAACGATAAGAAAACTATAAAATATAAAAACTAATTTTGCCTATAGAATCTTAATTCGAAACGTTCTCATCTACAGCAACGATGGTTGTGTTTAAAGAATACCCATCGTATTAAATCGGAAGGAAAGTAAAATTTTAATGAAGACAATACCGAGCTATACATTATACCGATAATTAAGATTGCAATTCCATGTTTTGATAACGTAATACCTTAATACCGTAGGAAGCGAATTTTCAAGGCTTTAGGCTAACAATTCAAAGTCAGGTGGACGTGACCGAAGGAAAAATCGATTCCGATATCGAAGGTGGGAAATTTATGCGAGCATCGCCGTGATTCGTAGAAGCCCAGGATCTTATGGAATAATTATTTCGTTACTACTCGTGGCAACGACTAATGCGATCGAGTGATTCATTAGAATTCCAAGACTGCTAAGGAGATTTATTACCATTACACTACCGTCGGTAATTTCGCCAGGCGATCTTTCTTAATCCGATTACGCATGCTTTCCGAATAGATAAGCCCTTAAAATTAACATTTAATTGCGTTGATATTAACATTTCTTACAGATCCAATGATTCACGTATGAAAACTTAAGAAGCAGAGCTCTTCTATAGATCATAAATATATGTATTATCTTGTTTCGTTTATAAGATGGAACATCCTTAAATTTTGAAATTTTCCATTCATTCTCCAGTTGAGATATTTTTCATTCGAAAAGGAATATCAATTTAAGCACTTCGTGTAATTTTGAACGTTAAATTGTAAGTTTAATTATTCATTAGAATCTTTATACAACCTGTGGACAGCCGAATATTTCTTATTTTCTAAGATTTGAATAACTCTTAATAATCGTTACACAAATTGAACTATTGATATCACAAACGCTGCACGTATATGAGAATGTTACGAACACTAATATTCTCTTTTAATTTTTCCACAGAAACACGTTTTTACTTCGAAGCTCTGATCATGATATCCTTAAAATTAAAAGCATGTACCAGACAAACTGATCGACTCTACTAAATATTTCTAACTCTACGTTTATGTTATATTTTCCATATACAAGTAGTTTCGTATGATATAGAAAAGCTAATGAAATGTACGATTTAAAAAGAAAAGTTTCAATATCGATATATTCTCGTTTTAAACGAGCCATGTATTTTTATTATCGCCAATTTATTATATATTTCAAAACAGGTAAGCGTTTGGACAATAATTTATCTCGGTGTTTGCACGTTTGGTCGACAATACTTTTGAGAATGTGAGGTGGGTGGTTAAGGTGTAGGCATATTTAATAAAGTAACGAGTAGATGAATTTGTAATAGTCAGATGTGTTAAAGTGATCATCACTTCTAAGAAAACTCTACATCTGGTCTTTTAGCAAACCATAAACAGTAGATAGGCGACGTTGGCTTCAGGCTTTTCAGTCACAGGGTAACACTGCTAGCGTGCGGATCTGAGTCAGTTCAATTATATTCCGATTTGTATTTACGCTTTAGTATCTAAAATATATATTTTTTATCTTACAATTTATCCACGCGTTCCTTTGTATTCACATACATCTAATAACCTCAACAAGATGTATTAAAATAAGTACAAGTACAAGTACACAGACTTTACCGGTTTAATCGTCGTTCGTTCAATGCTACTATAGCAATCGAAAAAAGGATACTAATCCCATAGGGAGCACGTTCATACATTTATATTCTCTAACTGGTTATATAACTCTAGCTGAAGATTACAAGAAACAGCAATAACAAACTAGTGCTTGTAACCGAAAACACCGTTAGTGTCCCAAGGCATCACATTATGGATCTCTCAGTTCTCAATTTTTCGTTTCAACTTGAAACTTTTTCCACGTTCATCAGCCGCTACAAATGGATATTTTTTATAAACGCGTAATTAAAACCGACGATTATTCTGAAACAATGCCTGCGTAGCACAACCGGGCTGAAGAATTTCAACAAGTATCGTACAGTCTGTCACACAAGAGCGTGTCTGCGATATCTGCGAAACCTGACACCTAATCAGAATGAGATAAAAAGAATGTAAACAAACGAAAACTTCTCTAATACGCGTTGCTAAATACCTTTCAGTTTCATTTGAAACAGTGAAAGGAACAGAGCTTTTTAATATGAGTGCCGCGTACGCGAAACGTCGAAAATCGTCTGGCATGGGCGAATGAAAACAGAGATCGTGATTGGAGTAATATAATATTCACTGATGAATCTTCGTTTTGGGCATGGTGTCCTATTAGGCGTGCTTGGACTATCCATGGAAGAAGGATGATTCAAAGAAGTGTAAAACACCCTATAAAAGTGCATGTTTGGGGTTGCTTTAACGCACGCGGTTTTGGGACTTTGTGCGTCTTTACAGACAATCTGAATGCACAAAAGATGGTGAAATTGTACCAAAGGGGACTTCTCACATCCGTGAAACGTTGGTTCAACCAAACCGAGGACCAATGGATATTGCAAGAAGACAACGACCCTAAACATCGAAGTCGCATCTGCACCCAATGGAAAGCGAAAAACGCCATCACAGTACTTCCTTGGCCATCGCAGTTCCCTGATGCAAACCCTATCGAAAATGTGTGGTCCCTAATGAAATGCAAGCTGAGAGGAAGACGTATCACAAAAATAAGAACACTTGTACATCACATTCGAAAGATATGGAGGTCGTTACCAGAATCCTACGCTCAAAAATTAGTCGAGAGTATGCCGAAACGATGTCAAGCTATAATCGCTAATGGAGGAGATTGGACACCCTACTAAGTAATAGCGTATTAGTGTTTTAGATGTAGATTCAATTCATATAAATTTTTTTACAAATATATAAATATTTACAGAAATATCGCAGACACGCTCTTGTGTGACAGACGTATCTACGTTTGCTCGTAGAAAATATTTATTTCATTTGGAAGAGCGTGTATACACCCTCTTTGTAGCGGAAAGGTTATCAATTACGATCGTAAACGTTTTTTTACAAGCTCGTGTTTACAAAATTTTTGTCTAAAATGTAAAAAGATTCATGCGCGTCATAAAACTGTGACTGAAATTTCAGAAGCTTGACAGTGTTAGATTGCGGTCTTTCGTTTCGAAACGACGAAGAATCGGTCCCCTTGTCCGATTGCTCTCGTATGCGGACACTCGAGATTGAAATGAAAAACGTCAGCGATAAATCGTTGCACTGTGTCGAGGCGTGATCGATTATCGTAACAGAAGACGATTAATTGTCCCGGAAATTGATGCTATCCGAGCCTGCTATTACAATACAGTTCCTATCTATTCATCATCCTCATCAAAATTTATGAATAATTAGTACGTTAATTCGTTTAACACAATTTTCAGTATTTTCCGAATATTCATATTGCAAACGTGTGGATGAAAGGTATCGATTTATTTAACCGAATCGGATCTTTCATGCTCCATTTCGTTTTCATCCAGTTTCTCAGACCGCGCTCGTATCCCAGCCGTGTCAATTTTATCATTTGCTAAACGAAACGATGTTTCTGCTAAAACGAAGATAATTTGTTTTGCGTAATACGAACGAAAATGTTTCTACCTTTCTAACGAAGGAATGTGAAAAAGTCATAAATTGCGTATGCTGTTAGTACCTAATCTTATTATGGTCCATCGAATCTTACTTCTATGCAAAACGATTTTTAGTATTTTAAGGAAGACTTTGGTACGAATGATTTCGTATTTTCTTCAACTTGAGAAATCTTTTAATGAAAAGGATATACAAACGTGTGAGAAATACGTCGATGAACGCAACACAGTTAATTCAAGCGTATCAGCTGAATAAAAAATAGAAATCAAAATTTAATAAGCTTGACGATTGCCAAATTGTTCAAACCACAATAGGATTATCCCAGAGTAACAGAGTAGAGATTATCCAAATTATTAAACCATCCAAGATGTTCCAATGTTGAAATAATTGTAGGGTTCTAATTCCCACGATAATTATATTACTGAAAATTAATCAAACATAACCAATTACTAGAACTCAAAGGGATTGCAGATCCTTTCGTAGTTTCACGTTGAAACATTTCTGGTAGAAATGCATATTCGTACGACGGAACCTCGCGAGACTCTAATATCGTTGCGTGTTTGTACGATTAATGTACGCAACGTTTGCATGGTTACAACAAATTTACACAGGTTAGCGCTATGTTTGCTCTGCGACCCGAACGATTAATAGTATTTGCATGTAATAATCTCCGAAAATGTGTTCGCTGGAGTTAAAATATTTAGTTGCAGCACGGAGCCTCGGTCGCATCTCGTGCTAACAAAGAGCGGTGTAGCACGAATTTTTTGACGCGTGGCTGTTAGAAATATGCGCACGACGTAACAGCGTGGCGGAGAAAAAAAAATGCCTACGTCGAATATTACGAATTCCCACGTAGAATGGTCGCGGTGTATGTAATTCGCGATCCAACAGGGAATTCCCGGAACATCGGTTAATCGGAAGTTCGCGCAGCCGAGAATTCATTTTACAATTTCAACCCTACACGTAAGCCGGATGCGTAACGATGCTTATCACGCCGTGAATTTCGCGTGGACGCTTTTTAGCCCCGTGACCAGCCCCGATACAACTACCCTGGCGATCTTCCGGTTCGCGAATGCTTATCTGAACCGCCACCGTTCTCGCTGTTTTCATCCCCTGACATCGTTTGGTTGCTGTATCTCGTGGATCCTCGACGAAAGCTATTTTTCTGCACGGTATCATTATCTACACGCGATCGTTGAATTTACAGAATACTTTGGGGACCGTGTATTATTCGCTCGTTTGTTTATTTATTCGTTTTAACTTCTTTGCAATATTAGGTTATTCTTCTTGTATACCCTACTTATATAAGAAATATACGCACGTGTATAATACCGATATTATAATGGCAGCGTAGAAGAATATGGGAGAATACATGTGGATGATGAGCGATAGGAAACTGAGCGAACGCTCCTGCTAATTATCTATAAAAGTTATGAAGGACATCAAATTATGGGACGATGAAGGATATGAGAACGCAAGAAATGAAAGCTTCCTTAGAATTATTAAACGTACTCTATGAATAGGAGAATATGCGCGATTTAAGTAAATAGTGCCGTAACTGGTCAGGCGCTTGACTTCGATAGACGCGCGTTATATATGTCTCTATTTATCTATCTGTTCAGAGTGTCTCTTTATCGACCTATCAAAATGTAACTCATATTCTAACACACACAGAGTCATATATTTTTCCCAAATTAATCAACCAATACACGAGATAAATATACATATAGTAAAAGGAAGAATAGAATCAAAGAACGATGCTAGGATTTGATCCTACATTAAAATCTAAAATGTCATATAAAAATTCCAATATGGAGTATAATCAACAAATTACAACTGTTCTATTCGTAACAATAGCATCTGGAAGCTCACCAATTTTGCGCAGACCATTAAAGTGTTCCGACCAACAAGATGTGCCGTATCGAGGTACAAAACGATCCTACCGATATGAAAAATAAAAGAATATCTTTATCCGATCGATTTCCGATAAACCGGTGGCATCATCGCATAGAGAGAAATAAAGAGAGACGCGCCAGTAAAATAATAACGAAAGAGAAACGGCTAGTCCCGCTCGTGCAAGTCTCGTAACAAGACGAGATAAAATAAGACGCGTTACAGGTGTAAGTGTGTACGGGATAATTATTATCTCGATGGGAATAGCTCGCGTGTACGTTCGTTTTTAGTGGTGCAATTTCGTGGAGGGAGTTTGCCTGATACTACGCTCGACGGTCATATTCCCTTGATGACCTTTACTTTCACAAATGCCCGTCTAAATTACGTCCACAGTGCATGGCATCGCAGCGCGAGGCCATTCGTTTCTTTTCCTAAACAGTAAGTTAATATTTCAGGCGAAACGCGCGCTTGGTATTCGCCACGGTGTGATTACGTTCCTCTTTTTGTTCATGACCTTCCGCGGTTTACGGTGTTGCGACGTAAAGTACGGTAGACCGTAAGTTTGTGATTTTTTCAGTTTATGCGAGAAGATACTGTTATCTACGATTTGCATAAGTAATCGAACGCTAAGGTATCCAAAGAGTGTTTTAGGGACTTTCTGTACGAGTAAACTAGATCCTTCGATCTCCTAATTGTACACGTTTTTCGGAATACGTTACGCGTGGTTTCCCCTCCCCCTCCCTCTCTTCCCACCCCTCCACAAGTTCCACAGCACCCAAAAAGTAGACTACCGAAATGTCCTGTTTTGCGGCCAAGTTTTCAGGACAGAAACAACAATTAAAAACAAGATCATATAAAAGCTCCGCTCCCCAGCGGCTTAAATCCAAACAATACACTAAAACACAAAAAATGTAAAACTCCGACACATAATATAATATGGCTGCGTCGTACCGTCGCGCATCGGTACTTTTGCCTAACCCACATTATCAACACCTTCATAGTTTATTGTGAATAACATACACATGTAATATTCATCTTCTTGGTTCAATAAACGTTATAAAAAATAAAAAAAAAACGTTACGCGTGGTTCTAGGCATTGTGGAGCAGTTACGGCAACTAGTTCTCTTAGTTCGAAGCGTAAACTTTGCTGTTTGATCTATCGTACACGATTTTCATCCTTTCAAAAGATATATTTTTGTATCGAAGATCGTCGATTGAAAAAAGGAAGAGACAGTTTATTTAACTATAATTATTTAATATTTCTAGAGGAGTGTTACGGTATTAATTATAGCAATTAAGTTGAAATTCACTCGCCTCAAACGAAGCGAATAAATCCATAAAATATTACTACCTTTATTTCTTTTTCCATTATATGCAAGCTGCTTCTCTCGAATATATATTTGCACACTTCGAAGTTACTTCAGCAACGTCTGACGTATATTGGCGATACGATTTCCTCGCACGTCGTTTAAAGTACGTACGTAACCCGTATCGTATCTCGAATGTACTTACAAATATTTTACAATGAATTTTCCAACAGCTATCAAATATTTATACAAGCGCATTTAAAGCGCGGCAAGCGACCTTTTTAATTTCACACGATATTCGTTTAGCTTTTATTTCGCACGCATTTTCGTCTAAACGTTCGTTCTTCGAAATTTAGATGTAATTCCACGGTTGAGGAGTAATTTTCGCATTTAAAACTCGTTTGTTCGCACAACGCGTTTGCTGTCGAAACTGTTCCATCGTTAAAGGGCGAACCATATATAATCCACTTAATTTTAAGCTATCGTATACGCCATTCGGGTGTAACCAATATCGTTCCGGTTATAAATTACGCGGTTCTTCGTGCTCGTTAGCAAACAATTTACACGTTGTAACCAAGCGGCGATTTGTTTCGAACTGACTCGTTAAATAGATACATACATGCACATATTCGGCTGATTAATTCTACCGCGGTCGAGTGCAGTATGTTCAATGTTAATTGAGATTGATGCAATCGTTCGCCTGTACAGCGTCAGTCTTAGTCGAACGCGGCTTATCCACGGATCATTTGACGGGATTCGAACCCGATCGCGTTTAGAATGATAAAGCTCGCGGCATGCGTCAAAATTAAAAACCGTTGAGCCTGGATTAATCGAACGTTTTACAAACGACGCGGCATTGCAATTTTTCTTCGTGCCACACGGTACATTAATTATAGGATATTAAAACACTAAAATTGAAATATGTTCGTAGAAAACGATGGTAATACCATAACGAATAACGTGAAATAAACGTGGCAGAAATGGATAGGAGTTACATAAAAAAGAAGCTTCCGTGGTCTGATCGTTGTTTCAGTATGAGGCTAAAACCTATGAACTACGTTCATAGTCCTTTCGTCTTTAATTCGCTCTTTAGTCTTATCGTTGTTTAAAATATTCGTCGATTCTGTGAACCAAACAACGAAGAAAATTATGATGGAGCGTCGCAAACAATTTAAAAAAATTTATTTTACGCTTTACGATTCCTTACGTCGAAACACGATAACAAAGAAACTTTCTGTTCCTACACATTAGTACGTTACGTATATCGCAATAAATATAAAACACGAAGAATTCATGCGTGTTACCATCCAATATAGTTCGCTTTCTAAGAGTTCCGCCTGTTAAGAGTCGAAGATCGATTAATGCAAAAATGCTGATACTCCAAACCAATCCAATAAACGACGTAAGACGTTCGTGGGGCATACCGTATCTCGTTTCACACGGAACTGAAACTGCAACTTATTTATGTTTACGATACGTATCCACGAGATGGTTGTTCTTTGTGCAACGAGAGTCTCAAGACACAAAGACGGAAACAATCTACGGGACTGTCACAATGTCAGCTCTTAAACAGCTACTCGAGGAGCGAAGCTCGTTGCTCGCGACAGGATCAAAAGGCCATTTCCTTCGGGATCGTCGGAGCTTGCCTCCTTCGATCGGGTCCTGACGTCGCTTTAAGTGTATAACCGATCGGCACGGGGCGGCAGCATATTGCGCTTTACGCGTGACAGTGTCGCGACGGGTACTTAAGGGCACTTCACAAGGAAACAAAGGACGTCTCAGTTCGACGAGCATTCTCCTTCTTTCGCCTCCTTTGATCAAGCTCTTTCAGCTCCAACACCACCTCCTTAAAGTTCAGTGTTCAGCTAATGCTCAGGATAAAAATGATCCTACGGCTTTTCGAAGATTTACCAGGGGAACTTATGGGCTCGTTAAAAGGATCAGCTAATGAAAGGTCGAAAATTTGTGGATTTTAAAGCGATCAAAATCTCTTTCTCGTCTTCTCGATGTTCTGTGTGAAACGTAGATTTGTTGCAACGCACGTGTAAGATTTAATAAATGTACGCGTACACGTTTTTCTCTCGAATGTCTTGCAGCTTTTATAAACGTTATTCGCTTTAAGTTTTACATACGCAATGTCGATGATTATGTTTCAATTGTAACGTTACAGTCTGTCACACAAGAGCGTGTCTGCGATATCTGCGAAACCTGACACCTAATCAGAATGAGATAAAAAGAATGTAAACAAACGAAAACTTCTCTAATACGCGTTGCTGAATACCTTTCAGTTTCATTTGAAACAGTGAAAGGAACAGAGCTTTTTAATATGAGTGCCGCGTACGCGAAACGATTTGAAGCAGTATTCTTGTGTTGCCACCCAAAAGGGCCAAAATTGAGTTTCCCGAGTGCTGCTAAATATATGCACAAGTCGGTACAGTTTGTTAAGAAGTGGGTAGACCGATATAAGGAGACAAAAAATGTCGACGACTTCCAAAATCGGGGGTTAAAGAGGAAGACCGATATCCGACGAGACAAAATGATTCTCCGGCTTTTCGAGAAGAATCCGACTCTCTCATTACGGAAAGGTCAAGTATTTTTGGCTAAAAAGGGTATAAATATCAGTATAATGACACTGAAACGGCGTTTAGACGAATTTGGTGTTAAGTGGCAAAGTACATTGTTAAAACCGATGCTTTCAAAAAAGCACGTCGAAAATCGTCTGGCATGGGCGAATGAAAACAGAGATCGTGATTGTACTTCCTTGGCCATCGCAGTCCCCTGATGCAAACCCTATCGAAAATGTGTGGTCCCTAATGAAATGCAAGCTGAGAGGAAGACGTATCACAAAAATAAGAACACTTGTACATCACATTCGAAAGATATGGAGGTCGTTACCAGAATCCTACGCTCAAAAATTAGTCGAGAGTATGCCGAAACGATGTCAAGCTATAATCGCTAATGGAGGAGATTGGACACCCTACTAAGTAATAGCGTATTAGTGTTTTAGATGTAAATTCAATTCATATAAATTTTTTTACAAATATATAAATATTTACAGAAATATCGCAGACACGCTCTTGTGTGACAGACTGTATCTTCGGCACTAGGTCTAATATACGTACGTATACATTTTTATCGTTTAAAATTTGTATAGTTTCACTGTACTCCTTTAGCAAAAGCATCTCCTAAAAATAAGTATGAAAATGAGTGCAATCATCCCGAGTATTCGAGACAATAACAACAAGACTATAGAAAGATATTATGTTAGAAGTATCTACTATTTCTAGTAGATGTATTCATTTACTAAACAATCAGTGTATATACGTGAATTGATAATCGAAGCCAATTTACCGAATTAGTACATTCTGTGAAACCCCTTGCCATTTAGTTACAAAAATTCGTGTTTTGCGATCTGTCGCCCGAACCGACAAACTTTACTTCTACTCATACGGAAAATTCCAGCAACGTAAAGCGCAAATTCTTCAACGGAGCACTCTCCGGACTGAAATAAAGCATGGATTTCAATGCAATAACTTATTGAAATATTCGAGTGGGAAGTTGGTTTACGATCGAAGTTTCCATCGTGAAAGAAGTAATAAGGAAGAATTCTTAATCGAATCTTCGAAACCGTGATGAAAATTTGTAAACCGAGGGCGACGAGAATCTATGGATTTGCTTAGCTAAGTCAGATTGAACCGTAGGTCGGTTCCACCGTCTCGCTTCGGGTAATCTCTCGATCGTTCACAGCACTCGAACACGTATTTAACTGGAAGTTTTATTCGGAGTAGGGGAAAGTTTGAAACGTAAATCCACTGCTCGACCAATTCCAGCTCACCGATGTTAATTTTGATGGGATATAGTAACATAGGAGTTGAACAAAATACGGACCGACCACGCTTTTCTCAACAGTTGCACGAAGTTAATGTAAATGGATTTCCACGGATATTTCACTTTAATTGTCAAGGATAATGTGCAATCAACGAAAGTAGAAACACGTTTGTCTGTACGAATTTATGGTCGTCGAATTTATTACGGCAATTGCTTTAAGATTGCTTTACGACTGTTGGGAAGCTGAAAGTATCGAAGATACTATTTCCAGTCTCTGGCTAAAGACGTTTAATGGATATTTAATGCACTGATCTAATTCACCATCGAACGTCTAAGTGTTTCTATATTTTTACAATTACTGTCAAAGGTTTAGCCTTTTACGGTATATAGACCAATGCAAATTCGAGAAAGCTATTCGATATACACAGTACTATAAATTTCACATCTCGAGTGTCATCATATATAATGGAATTCTTAATAGCTATTTCCTGTAAAAAGTTACAAGTCTGTATTTTTTTCTATCTGGCGCGAAAAACGTAAAAAGCCTCGACGATAAGGGAAAACGAATTCCCAATTTTTCGCTGTTTTACTACTCCGTCAAAGGGTTAACGAAGTGGTGATTTCGTTCGAGGCTTCATTGACAAAAGAAAGGAAAATGAACTTCTGAAGAAAGAATATATAAAAAATATATGTATTCTATGTATTAGGTTGTCCGAAAAGTGTCTTTCTTTGACAGACACGTCTTTTACTACGACGCATCTTTAAACAAACATGAAACCTAATCTATCGAACGTTGTGATCTTTATATCTTGATAGAACAAAATGGATCATGTATTCGATAAAATAATATAAAACGAAAAATGTTGTGTGTCTATTATTTCCTTACGAAACGTAAGAAACTTTTCGGACGACCTAATAATATCAGATTCAAGAATCAGCGTACTTAGAATTCTTATAAACTTGGAATCTTAGAAGGGTTAAGTAACAAGTTCTCCGATCAATTTGGCTAGAATAGCTGATTCTTGATTCTACGTCTTTACTCAGAAATGTCTTCGTTGTAATTTCCGAAAAATCGGAAACAATCGCGATTCTCGATGGGATTGCGACAAAAGTAACCGAAGCTCGACTGTTCGGATCGATTCTTGGAAAGCACACGGCTAAAGCGGGTCGGCGCCGACCTCGAAAACTCGAGGACAGACATAACGATCTGCCAGCTAGCGAAGCTAAGGATACGCGAAGAAGACATACACGCGTCAGCATCATTCGCATGTCCTGCACGATTCGATGCATTACATATGTATGACGAACATCTCATCCAATTCTGCCACGGTATTGGTTACAGCTATATCCATGCATATGTAACAGGAATCTGATCGGATATTTGAAAGAAAATAGATAGCTGGACTCATAAACTGGAGTCGTGTATCACGAACCATCGAAATCCGATGTGTCGATGTTTTCAAGCTCGCAAATATATTTGCAATTTCGTTTATCGAGTTGCTGAGTATGCAAGTTGTATATGCTGCGTGCGAGTTAGCGTATTATCTAGCGCTTTCTCGTTTCATTTGATTGATATAAGTGTCGAAATTTTACAAGTCAAAAGTTAGAAGTTAACAAAGATAGTGAGTTTTTTTTTGCATAACAGTAGAAAGTAAAACAAGTAAAATTCTATAAGTAAATTTCACAGCTTACCTGATTACGATGTAAGGTGTAAAATTGTAAAAATGTAGATGCAGTTTGTCGTTTCGTATAAAGATATTTTTGTCACTTACAGTCTGTCACACAAGAGCGTGTCTGCGATATTTATGTAAATATTTATATATTTGTAAAAAAATTTATATGAATTGAATCTACATCTAAAACACTAATACGCTATTACTTAGTAGGGTGTCCAATCTCCTCTATTAGCGATTATAGCTTGACATCGTTTCGGCATACTCTCGACTAATTTTTGAGCGTAGGATTCTGGTAACGACCTCCATATCTTTCGAATGTGATGTACAAGTGTTCTTATTTTTGTGATACGTCTTCCTCTCAGCTTGCATTTCATTAGGGACCACACATTTTCGATAGGGTTTGCATCAGGGGACTGCGATGGCCAAGGAAGTACAATCACGATCTCTGTTTTCATTCGCCCATGCCAGACGATTTTCGACGTGCTTTTTTGAAAGCATCGGTTTTAACAATGTACTTTGCCACTTAACACCAAATTCGTCTAAACGCCGTTTCAGTGTCATTATACTGATATTTATACCCTTTTTAGCCAAAAATACTTGACCTTTCCGTAATGAGAGAGTCGGATTCTTCTCGAAAAGCCGGAGAATCATTTTGTCTCGTCGGATATCGGTCTTCCTCTTTAACCCCCGATTTTGGAAGTCGTCGACATTTTTTGTCTCCTTATATCGGTCTACCCACTTCTTAACAAACTGTACCGACTTGTGCATATATTTAGCAGCACTCGGGAAACTCAATTTTGGCCCTTTTGGGTGGCAACACAAGAATACTGCTTCAAATCGTTTCGCGTACGCGGCACTCATATTAAAAAGCTCTGTTCCTTTCACTGTTTCAAATGAAACTGAAAGGTATTCAGCAACGCGTATTAGAGAAGTTTTCGTTTGTTTACATTCTTTTTATCTCATTCTGATTAGGTGTCAGGTTTCGCAGATATCGCAGACACGCTCTTGTGTGATAGACTGTATTACTGTGTATTACTTTGTAAGATATCTCTCGAGTTAATTTCCGTTTAACGAGGCAATTAATCAGACATCGAACAATGACAAAGCGTAAAACGTTTCACGTGCAGACTCTCTTTGCGTAAATTTGCAATTACTGGAAAATGTGTCGAGTAAATCGGATAAACACCGTTTCACTGACTCGTTTAAATCGTCTCAAGTATCTACCTATAATACGATTCCGCTATTACGCAAATACCGTCTTGTATATCCACGAAGAATCGGAATACTCAGTACGAATCTACAGGCGAACGATTTATCTGTTTAATGGACTAAAGAAGTTTGATCGAGCCTGATCATATTTTTCCTCCCTCCGCTATACCAAATCTTTCTTCTACGAGTGGATGTGGTTTTGCTAGATAAACGTTGAGGAAAGTTAGAAGAAACTGAAACTGCATTATCACGGAAAGAATCTTTGCTTTCGCGAAGTTTTCATTTCGTATAATTTCACAATCGATAGCACGGCTAAATGGAATTTCCTATACAAAGGTTTCTCCCGCGTTTATATTAAAACCGTCGCGAGTTATCCCTTAACTTTCTGGTGCATAGTGGGCTACAAAATGTACATAGTTTTAATAAAATAGTTTTATTTAATTTCCATATACATAGTGAAATATTTTTCAACCTATCTTGACGTATTAGGATAACTCGAAGCACAGCGACATGTCCCAGTGATTTCGTTCTGTTACAGATACGACTAACGCGCGTTTAATAGACGTACGGTAAAAACACGTACCAATTTGCCTGGTACGTGTTCATAGCCCATCCAGAGTAATCGTAACTTAGGATCTTTCCTTGTCTTAAAATTCTGTGCCCCGAAGAACGAAAAGACATCGTTATTTCAATATGTAGAATTTTTATCTAGGGATACAGCTACGGTCCCAAAATTTTTATATCACCTTCGTTTGAACAAGCAAGAAGAATATCGATACAAGAAGTCGTACACACGAAGAATGATTCTTTCATGCCGTCCTTAAATTTAATACTACTGCGATTCCCGACCTTTTTACGAGACTTTTTATGTTCTAAGAATATCTGTACCATAAATCTGAAGCGAAAAAACACGCACAGCTACGAATAACAATTTTTTCTCGCCTTGCTCCAGCTAAAGAATTTTTCCAACGATAGGAGGATACAATTCGGCCGAAGATGATCCGGAAAGCATAGGAGGTTTAAGACGATTTTGAACGACAGATGAGCGCAATTAAAACGAGAATGGCGAAATAAAAACGCGGCTGAAATAATATTCACGTACGATGCGACGTTTGTATTTCTCGACGATTTAAGAAAGCTTCGCCTGATATCGTTGAAAAATTTGTCTCGCAGGACGAAGTAGCGAGCCAGGATACGGAGTTCTCTCGGGACTCGATCCGGGATGGGTCGTGTACGTACACGTGTAACGCAGGTAAATGCCTCGCGTGGGAATTGCGCGAGTTCTTATATCGAGTCTGGCGTCGACGACGTCGTCCGTAAAGAACCTTTCATGCCGGCCGTTCCCCAGAGTCGCCGTTCGTTCTTTCATCCCTCGACCAGGAAACTATAACTCAACTGTGTCCGAACGGGCAGTTTCGCCTTGTTCTGCCTGTGTTGTTTCGCGCTCAGCCCGGCAGGGAAACGTTGTGGACGTCGTTTGATAAATCGAAAATTACAAGTTTCGCGAGGACGCAGCAGCTTGATGAATAGCGCGTGCTCCCTGTTCCAGCGAAATTAACAATTGCACGAGCGTGGAAACAAGCGAGGAAAAATGAAAAAACAGCCATTTCCAACGAAGGTGCTGGAAGACATTTCGTTTCGTTTTGCATAAAATCGAAGGGATGGATCGTTGCCGAGAAAAGGGCGAAGAGCGATGAACTACGGGGATGTTCGGGGCCTCGCGATGCATTCGCCAAGTCGAACGGTGCTTTTCTGACGGTGAATGTTTTCTGTGGCACCCTTGGGAAACTAACGCGGACACTTTGAAATCAGTTGCGCGATAGAAACTCACGTGGGAGCCGGTGAAATTTACGGTGTCACTTAAAAATGGAAATTGATACCGGCTGTGAAGTCGGACACGTCAAACGAATGGTATAAAGTTCGTTAACTTGTGCCCGACCTTATGAAACCTTTGCTACGTTCGTGCATTTCCTCCATTATCGAAGTTTATATCGTAGTTGGGAAGTATCGAATTGGGTAGAACGTAAGTATATTAAATTTTGCAGTTTCATCCTCAACCGGTACTATTGGCTAAGTTATGCTTAATGATTTAGATTAGGTGGTTACTTAATTTCAGGACGCTTGATTTCATTCTGAATTCTGCATTTTAAGCGATAAGGGTCATTAATTGTCGGTGAAGATCTGTTTTCATTAATCCAGTTTAAACGTAATACAAACTAATGTAGTTAGGTGTAAACGAACGAAATTTAATTGAGATTTAACCATGCAATATTACATCTATCCGAAATCCCATTAACATCATCCTGGCAACAGAATACTTTATCCATAAATTTCTGACTCTAAATAATATCGTATTTCCCAAATGTTGTTTTTTTTTGCCTTGTATTATATTTACATTAAATTACGTGTATTATATTTTTTGATATTTCTATGCGTGGAAGTGGTCGCCACTTCTAAGAAAACTCTACATCTGGTCTTTAGTTTTCTCAAGCACCGAAGCCATCGACAGCGCATAGACAAGGGACTGTCGAAGACAAACCAAAAACGGTACACGTGCAACGTTAGCTTCAGGGTTTTTCAGTTATAGAGTAACACTGCTAGCGTGCGGATCTGGACCAGCTTGTATATTGTATTCCTTCTTTGTATTTACACTTCAGCTTAAAATATATATTTTCTATCTTACAATTTATCCACGCGTCTCTTTGCATTCATATACACCTAATAACCTCAACACTATGTTATACTTATATTCGTTATAGTAATACTCGTTCTTACATATATTTGCATCTTTAGACATTTCATAAACGAATACACATGCACGGTCTAATTTGAAACTAATCGTCGTCGAGATGACCAGGATCGATTTGAAGCCTTGGGATATTCAAACACGTGTACGATAAAACTCGATGATTTTAGGTTCGATGTTGCAATTCATAAGATATTTCACGATCCAGTCGTCGGTCAACGTTTTCTTTTTCGCGGTGAACCCGGGTAGAGATGTCGGAAACGCGAAGGTACGCGATTCTATCTTAAAGAATGCCTTTGCGAGCAGCAAGGATTTGCTGCTCGAGCAGAAGAACCATTTTCTTTCGGTTGATAGCACCCTCTCAGGTCATAGATATCCTCGGTGAATTTTCTATCCGAGTGTCTTTCATGGTCTCCCAAGGGTCGTTTGTAGCGTACCTCGACAGGGGATTTTATGAAATCGGTTAAATTAACTTTCGATTACGATAGCCACTTATAGCTTTGAGGTAGTAATTGGTCTCTTTCGAGTTCACGTGCAAAATTCTCCTCTCCTTAATAATTCTTCTAACGACCGCGGTCTAGATTATGATTAAAATTCAAGAAGATTAAACTTAAGGATCGCGACAAGATCCTCCAAGTTTAGTAATACGGAACGAAAATTATTAAACAAATACGATGTATTTTGAAATTAAGAAACTTTGCGCTTTAAAATTTGATAGCAGCGAGAAGACAACTATAGTAGATCTCCGTTAACTCATGGCTAATTAACCATTATAAAAAGAGATGATTTCATTAAAAAGCGTATAATCAGTGAAAAATCACAAACTAAAAATTTTAAACAAAAAATCACAAACTAGAGAATTAAAATATTCTATGCACTTTACATATTTGTTTTGCGTCCAAATAAAAGTCCACTAATATGCTAGTAAAGCAAGTTTACGTTTCGGATATGTAATATAGAATTCTGGTCGACGTCAGAATCTCACCGAAGGAAAAGGTTCAGTCGCAGCTGCCAGTGAAACATATGAAATACCAAAATCACGTTGAATTTTGGGAGAACTCGATTTGAATTGTATGAAGCGAGTATACCGTTCCGCCGAATCGAGAATTTGTCGGAACACGCGAGACTCTTGAGAATCTGTGTCAACGATACATTCTATGAAACTGCAACAATCCAGTCGTATTTCTACAAACATTCTATTTCGCATAGATTAGCGTAATTCGTAGAATTGTTGCATTCACGAGGGAAATGCAATTTACGTCACGATTTTCTATGACACGGTATATAGCCAGCTATAAGAGGTTCAGTTACGCGATTTCGCTGTTTCTTTGAATTTCATTGTTTGTCTTCGTTGCTCGTTTATATATTGTAGGATTTTATTTATTATTTAAAATGGATTAAACAGGTGTTGGTTAAACAGGAAACGATGGTTATTTAACGCGAAGTAAATACAATAATGTGCTATGACTAAGGCAACTAAATATTAATTTGCAACTCTCGTCACCACAGTTCCGTCCCTCTCTTTCAAGTGGACAACACTCTCTGACTTCTCAACTCACACTAACTGTTAATTCGTCTTTCTCCCTTAGCTTCCCTTTGTCTTTTCTCATATCCCCACCACGTACGTGTTCCGTAACCGTCCGCGATTATAATCATTTTCCGCGTAACTATTCGAACGAAGGAGAGACAACACATTGATGGGCCTGTCGATACTTAGGCTTTCTCGCGACACTGTTTATGGTTCACCCGATATTTCGTAGGCCATTCGTCCACGATGCTACAATATTATATTTATTTATTATTACTGTTCCAGACTTCAAAATAATATATTCTATACTTTACGCGATAAAACCTACGTGTTAACGATTTTTACCGCTTAAATATAAAACATAAGGTAGAGATAAATGTTCTAACTTAAAAATCACTGTAGCCATCAGTAAATGATTAACGCACACGTAATTATATTTTAAAGAAGGTTTCAAGCTTCCAGCTAAAAGTATCTGATTATTTAACTTTTCTATTTAACACGCCGTATAAGTTTTACTTCTCGTTCAGAATACTCTTTTCTGGTCGAGAATTTTATAAAATAATTATATAGGACGAGTAATATCTCTCTGTTGATTCGACAAATATTGAAATACAGAAAAAGTGATAACGGCTTGCTCCGTAGTAATTAAAAGAATTACAAAATTACCGCATCGCCAGAACGTTGAACGTACTTTTTTTTATAATATACAGAGAACGCTTGCAGCACAATTCGTTTCAGCGAAATTGCCGAAACTCAATCGCTCGGAAAATTAGGAATATTTGTCTAAATGAGAATTAATCCACGTCGGCAGGTCGTTCGTGTGCAGGTCGATATTTTGACAATCACCACTAATTGGTCACCGGAACAATCCAAACGATTTTTAACGAGTACCGTTGATTAAAACGCTTTTGAATAATCCGGGTTAACCGAGGCGCTAGATCCATGCCATTAGGTTTGCTCATCCATCAGGCCTCCGGATGCAGGTTTTCGCGGGTACCTGGTTACGGAACAAATTAATGACCATCGAATTTGCAATATCCCGGCTAGCGCTGCTACGAATTTATACACGCACACTCCACTAAGCATCGATATGCGTCGATCTGCAACAGCCAACAACGAATTGTTTCTTTTATTTGTTCAGTAGAACTGTATCGCTTGTTAGACTTTGCTCGCTTTAAACGATCTGCGTCTCTCTTATAGGAAATTTAAATAATTCTAGCTTCTATCATCGAATCTTCTTCTTTTTGTACGTTTCCAATATCCCAGTTAGAAGATTCGAAAGAAACTTGCGAAAGTTTTTAAGTTACAAACTTCTTAAAGAGAGTAGATACAGTGATCTAGAGAAGCGTTCGAACACGCGCTATGGGAACTCTCTTTTATGAAAAGTTCGCTAGCAATAACGAGACACGATTATCACGATTATATTGGCAAGGCTGGGAATAAACTGCAAAATGTAAAAGTACGTAATGTGTTTATTACAATTCGCCAGTTATTTACTTTCATAAACCTCGATATACTTAGCGACGATACTATTAACGCTAATTACATGTTCAAGACGACTATTCATGCTGTGTTAAATATTTTTCTTACTTCTATGAAATTTACGACATACGTCTTGTAATTTCTGTGTACGTTTCAAAAATCCTTAGTAACTTTATCTTATTATGATAATCTTGTCTCGATGCAGACTCAACGGAGATGCAAAACCTTTTACTTTGTGATATCGTATAAGATATACATGTAGTAACTTAGGTGATGTGGTGTTTGTTTTAGTTTCTAGAGCAAGGACAAGGAATGATGGTTATTGAGAGTTAAGTTCGTTTATTCGTATGAGCAATGCTCAACATATAGCTGACTATAATCGTCGTGCGTCTTCTACTCGGCTTCCAAACTCCAACTCCACGTCTTCACTCTTCACGTCTTCCCATCGACCTCCCAACTCCAACTGCACGTCTTCACGTCTTTTCTTCGACTTCTCAACTCCTTAATGTACTCTCCTTTTACCCCCAGATGTGCCTGACCCATTTTCAGGTAGATCCCCTTTAATTAGAACGATGTTATAAAGGGCCTCAGGTATGGCCCATTGTCAGGTAGATCCCCTTTAATTACCCCGATGTTGTAATGGGCCCCAGGTATGGCCCATTGTCAGGCACGTCCCTTTTCCCGATACTACATACATATAAGTATATAGTACAATTTCAAATATTTCACGAATCTGTGTACATATAATATTTTACGAATTAATCGGTGAACGATTAAATGTAAAATAACGCAGGCATTAAATCATCGTGTGGAAGAACCGTAAATAAACTTGCATTGCGCGTATAAAGGATTACTCCGAGAGTTTTGCTTCTTAGTCAGTAATAAACAACGCGATTTGAGCAATAGTTTCCGCTTAATCGCGTCGAGTCACCGCTACCTCATCCATTTTCTAGCATGGCTATCTTCAATGACTGGACTCTATCCGAGAGAATGCACAGCGAATGTTGTCGCAATAATGCACGTTGGTGCACATTAGCGTGAATACGCAATTCATAGTTTGCTAATCAAAGAGGAAATTATTAAAATCGACCAGAAATATCACTTTGTATCAATGTTCCTCGTGTACTTAACTCGCGTCAAAACTTTATTCGTCTCTCGAAGCGAAAATTTATGAAATCCTATTTGTTTTCATGAATCCTAAGCTCTACGTGCATGAAGAGAGATAAGATGTTTTTATTGTGATCGTAAAAAGTGAAATTACCACGTTTTACATGGTAACGACACGTTGTTTCTTCTCAAGTGACGTCGAACGGGGGTAGTTTTTAGGATGACGCTGGCAAACGAGCGTGCAGTGTACAATAGACCCGACGCGATAATGTTACGGCACATCGTCGCTTGCACCGATGCACACGTGCAGTCTAGCGATACGATTTGTATTGTGCGACTGCAATTCCGCGTGGCTCGTGATGACACCCGCATTGAAAACTACTGATGCCCGTTGTAAATTATCCTGTAATATTCGTCAGACGCTTCAACAGCATCCTATCACGGGGTTCTTGCTCGTGATTTAGTACGTCGAACAGTTATCGGGTAGTAAAATCTTATTAAAAGATAGTCTTCAAATGTAATATTTTGATAAACTACAAATTGAATTGATTTTCATTTTCTCTTATAATGTCAGTACGATGAAACGAGCCGCGGAAACGATTGCAAAGTAAACGAAACCGTAGGAAATTGTAAACGAAATAATAAGTAATATGGTATATACTTCATTTTTACGTTCAACGTTTGTATTTATATTTAATTCGTATTTTATATTTTATATGCTATATTTCGACAATAAGGTAAAATTCACTGTCTTTTTTTCCCTTCGATAAGGGTAAGAAGTTTTCGCGATAAATTCGCTATCTCGATGATAATATTTAATAAAAATGTAGCCGATAACATAATATTCGTATAGGTAAACAGTACCGTTCATAATTATTTAAACGATACAGAGTGAAGTTACTTTGCTATATCGTTTTACCATTGCAAAGCAATTTTTACGCTGTATGCGATATTTATTATCCATTTTATACCTAAAGTTATTTTTGAATGATGATCGAAAGTATCGGTGCAAATCAGCATCTCACCTAAAATTCTCTGCAAATTCGTCAAAATATTTTTGCTCGTTAATGTAACATACATATATTTATAAGCTTTTACAGTCACCATATATTGTATACACCGTATATACCTGATACCTCGTATACGATGGAATATTATTAACTACTACGATTATTTCGGTTCAGGTTCTGCCAAATTTTATCAAATTTTTCAGATAAGCATATTTTCGAAGAAAATTCCACGGCCGGAATTTGAAGCACTCGTTATGATATTCGCTGTATGCCAGTTATTTCTGATGAAACATCAGCACGGGTTTGCTTTCACGCGTGTGCACCCTCTAATCCGATGTCGCGCTCAAGCGAATTCCAAGCGCGGAGACGCAAATCGAATTACGTCCAATTACTTTTTAATCGTGTTCGCGACTTCATCGGCTTTCAGCGATGCATTGCCTCGCGCTGTGTTTTCACCTGCGCGTACCTACATGTATGTATAATGTATATTCATAGAGACCTGGCCGAAACTTCAGGTGGAAACTCTCTCGGCCGTTAAACCGGTTTGAATAAAAAGCTTTTGTGAAAAGTCCATGGCTACGAGTGATAATTAAATGAACAAACTGCATTTGACTTCTCTCCAGTCTTTCCTAAATCGTGAAATCGTCACGAAACGTATCGAGCTATGCGAGCGATTTAATTGGAAATGGGTTCGATAGATCGTGTGGGTTTGAAGAATTTAGTTCGCGGAAGTGTGAAGTGATTGCAAGTGGAACTGGAATATTTAAATGGTATCTTTTAAACGAATATTGGAATCAGAATTTCTGAAATTCTGTGAATTTAAGCGGCGAAGAAATTCAGGGAAAATAATCAAATTTATTAAGTTATTCGCTAATTGTAAGTATGTAGTATAAGTGTCTCTTTCTTTTAGAAAAATTGCAATTAAAGAAACTTTTTTTATTTCCAGCTATTAGTCGACAGTAAATTCCTTGTACATACAGTTGTTTCTAATTTTTTTTTTTTTTTTTTGGCAATTTTTTGTGAAATTTTCTTTTTGTAGAATCTTTCATCAAGGAATAGTTTAATGATCTTCATGATGTTTTTGATCTTTTGGAGCTGCTAGAAAATGGAAGTGATATGGAAATATTGTATAAATACGGATCTCGCTAAACAAATTTTGAATCGTTATGTTCCAAAGAACACTGAATATTACGGAGAAAAACACACATTTAATATCAAATATTGCTTTGACTTCGTTCAACTACAGCGAGTAATCAAAATGAAAAAGAAAAAAGAAAAACACTCGAACTCGGCGAGAGTTCTCCACTTCTCCAAAATCTCTTCGCATTTCAACCGTAAATAAAACTTATAACTCAAAACGTTTCTAAAGTTCATTCAAACAAATTCATCCAATGAAATCCACAAAAACAAAGGCGTCCCTCTCTTAACCCAACTGCAAATAGTCTCTCTTTTTAATAAAGATAATTCAGCTATAAAACGGTCAGTTCCTTCGAAAAACCGCGTAAACCAAGCACGGAGTATCATGTGCATGTTCGACTCTGAAAGTTCTCCGAAGGGAACCACGTTCGACTTTCTCGAGAGCTCTCCTGCGGTCATTCGATATTCCAACCTATTTTCGCAGTAGAGAGAGAGAGAGAGAGAGAGGGAGTGAGAGAGAGAGAGAAAGGGAGGGAATGGAATTTTGTGTAAAACGTTCATCGTCTAGAATACACCACCCAATTTCACTCGTGGCTTTTCTCGGTAAAAATAAGCGTGCCAAGGGTTGCATTCGCGTAACATCGACCCGTTGTTTATTCAGTGCTCGTGTCCCCTTTGGACCATAGAATTTCGCGAGAAATTTCAAGATTATCGCTATCACGAGAAGGGAAAACGTCGCGTCCCGACTTTTGAATATTCCGGCATATTTCCTCGTAACCATCGTGCGACGCGCGCCATTTTCCCTACGAAAGCGCCTTTTCGTGTTATGGCCGACCGAATAGCGTGGAAGATGCCGAGGGTTCTTAGAATTCGCGAAACGTAATAAAGGCGCCATTCCATCCGTTGTCTCCTGGTCCCGCGACTTTTCTCTCGCGACCTTTACTCCTCTGTTTTATATCTTCTAAAAATTACAATGGCCGTAAAGTCACCTCTGTCGTTAACGTTATTTCACGTTACACAGCCACCTTTTCCTTCCGGCCTTTCAGTGGCCGCACTCTTTTCTACCTTAATCAGTGAGAGTTCTAAATACCAAACAGCGAGTAGAAATTATCTAGCTTCTTTTTTATGATCGAGTTTTAAGCGATACAGATTTTCATAACGCCTCGCTCGCGCCTCTATCGGATTTGTTATTTCAGAGATGTTTTGTACAGAATGCAGTCTGGCTTTTTATGATGGCCTTTGATCGTCGATTCTTGGTATTTTAAGGGAGAAAAATCCACTCTCGAATACTTGCGGAGAGAATAACGTATTTATTACAAGCTACTGTTCCTTTTCCCGTGTCACTCGGTTTTACTTGCAAGTTATTTGATAACAATTACGTGCTAATCAAAGTAGCTACTTTTTTTCTTTTTTTTTTTTTTTCACGTGGAGAAATCCTCATGGACGTTCCGCCACTGCGAGCACCACCAGAGCAGTATCGGACTCTTACCGACTAAAACTACACGAGGGCCTGCCTGCGCGTATGATAAGAATGCTCCGTGATCCGGTTCTTTGCGAATTGCTATCGGTGCATTCCCCGCGATCCCTTAATCGAGTCGATCCTTATGTATTGGCACCAACGGGGGCCCCTACTCCTGGTGTCATCCGCTTGCTAGTCGCATCCGATTGAGGGTGGTGGTGGTGGTGCGGCCCTGGGTCGCCTGACCGCCATCCCCCTCTATCGCGTTATCCTACAAGGATGAGAGTTTCTCTTTCTCCCCCTTTCTGCTCGTTCCTTTGCGAGCATGACTCGTTCGCAGAAGAGGCGGACAGCCTCGTATTTCTGCGGCTCGCTCAGCATTCCTTCTATGACTGTCGGGGAGGGCCAGCCTCTTGCCAATGATGAGACGCAGGGTGTAGCAGGGCCGCTCCCACGCCGAGCAAGACTCCGGCGTGTGCTGCGCTGTGTCCCTGCTCTCCCCGCAGTGGTGACAGATGTCCGTCGTCTCGCGCCCGAATTTCTTCAGGAACTCGCCGAACACGCCGTGTCCTGTAAGCACCTGGGTCATCCTGAAGGACAGCGGAAGGATCACGGGAAAATATTTCTTTCGTAAACTAGATTTACTTGCAAAGTATAAGCTACAGGATAGCAGAATTGTGGTACCGACGAATCGACAGATTAAAACGATGCGTATGGTGTCTCTTTTTCTGCTTCTTTTCGACCTTTAATTCCGTCCACTCCTAAACGCGAATGGAATTTCTTGTTGCACCTTCTCTTTCACGTTGCATCATACTGCGTGTCGCAACACACACATTCCGGCTCGAAAGTCTTAGGACATCTGTTATTAGTAACAAATCTTTGATACGTTGTATAGATTACGTATATTACAACATCTTTTTCATCGTTTATACATTTTAACAGTATATATTTTCATTATCGTACAAACTATCCAGTTAAATGCATAAAGAATATTTTTCAGCTTTCGACAAAACGAAACAGCAGTTATAACACATCATTCTACGTATTCTTTGATTCTCTAGCTGAAGATCATCTGAGAACTGATTTCACGACTCAACGTTCAAATTGAAATCTTTTTCGTTCTTCGTTGAGTTAAGACTACTACATATGCTAAATTAAATTACGTTTAATATATTGGGTTGGCAACTAAGTGATACTAATACATCGCTTAATGTTCAAAATTACACGCGCTACGTTTTTCCTGGATGCACGACGTCCGTGTTTTAAATTTTCCAGTGTATCGCGACAGAGTGTATACGGTTAATCTATTTTCGCTGCGCAGCACGAGTTATGAAGCTGTATTTTATTGCGCCACGGAAAAATTGAATTCCGCGATAACTTTGAACAGCAATATCGGATTATAAATTGTCATAAATCACCGGGCCAAATCGCGATACTTTCGCAACGATTACAATTAATAGCTTGCGCGCGTATGTCGTTGGTATTACGGAAATTTTGTCGTAATCATGGGAGTGATTTATGCAAACGCGATGAAACTTTCGCGCTGGACTTCTCCAATTTACAAAGGTTTCGGAATATCCTGGAAATGTTGATCGTTTCTGGCTGAGATTCTACAATTTATCCAGAGACTCTGCCGATATGATTTTTCAGACGCTTAACACTTTCAATGGCACAGGAATTTCAATGATTTCGTTTAAAAATGCAGAAGATTTGAAAGTTTGGACTTCGAGGACTCGAGATTCAACAAGATCTAAATTCTGTAGTTATGTCGTATCTAAACTTTTATCTCTTGCACCAAGGTTGTGACTTGGTGGAAAGTCTCAAGATTCAGTAAGCTCAACATTTTGGAGCTACGCGATATCGAATGAAGTTTTTTTTTTAAATTATAGAAATAAGAAATTGGTATAGACGTTTACTGCGAGCGATTAATAGTACAGTACCAGAAATGTAAGGAAAACTCGAATGTGTAAGTACTTAGGTACATTGAGATTAGGACGTAGAAAGAAAATCTATGGCCAGTGAAAAGTTTGGGTATATTTAATCCGAATTGAGCGACAAGGATTATAAAATACAGGAAAAAGGAGTACGAAGTGTATATTGCGTGGAAAGCTTCATGGATCGGAATTCAGTTTCACGAATGGAACTGAGAGTAACAGTTATTTGAGAGCGAAAGCAATCTGTTGTAGAGTGATTTTGTGCCCTGGAATTTTCTATTATCGAAATACGTAGTATTCTATCGAACTGATACTTGGGAAATAAAATGTTTCGCAAATTCCCATCGCTATTCAAAACCATTGAAAAAATCTTTTATCAAAGGTACAAATATCATATTAACACCGTTAAACTACATTGTGTACAATGACAAAAAATAGAGAATATCCTGTAACTCAAGTTCGCTGTAATCATCAGCTGATACGATACGTATAGAATTTCAGACACAAACGGATTCTTCCATCTATTCTAGTCCGGCAACTAAAATTATTAATTGCAGTTCCTAAACACGAATCAACCGCCATGACAAAACCCAAAACGATCCGATATCGTTACCGTGACGACCAAGATTTGTGGCGAATGGTCCGTGATCGAACCGTGACCGTAGTCTGACTAAAATGTACCTATAAATCAACCCTTAACAGACGTCATTTGCTTAGAAACGAGGACGCTAGAGGCTGTTAGCCTATTGGAGTACCGACCAAACGAAGGTCGTGTCGTTTACAGCCGATATAAACTTCCATTTGGTGGAGAGGTGTACGAGGTTTCCACGCACACAGAACATCCTCGGAATTCCTAAGGTGTTATAGGTGATAATTTCGCGAATTTCCAGTTCGTTAATAGACGCGTGCTCGACGATAGTATCCGGTGATTCCTTTCTCTCTGTCTCTCTTCCTCTCTCTCTTTCTCTTTCTCTTTAGGTCGATGGTTTTCAACTAATGGATTCAACGTGGATTCGCATGCATTTCGCGACACGTCGTCGGCAGAGTGCTGAAGCTATGTACGTCTCTACATGCTTTCTCCATCGGTTTATCGGTAATTTAATTATGTCGTATAGCAACCACACAGTAGCAGCAGCATCACGCAGTGTCGTAATTACTATCTTGTCCCTAATAATGTCGGATAATGCCCCGCCACTGACTCTACGACACGTACAAGTTAGTCTGTAAATTAGAGACGTCCTTTCGCCTTGCCTCGTATTCCTGATTTATCGTACGTAGCCTTGCCGTTATCGTTTCCTGCACACACCCTCCATGTTGATCGCGTCTTAAGAAATCGCGATTCAACGTGACTCCGATATCAAACGGTCCCCTTCTTTCATCCGGAATAATTTTCCCTTCGTCTGTGAAATCTTTATCTTTCGAGCCACAGACTTGTTCGAAAAGTATCAAAATGTAGAAATATTTCTCTATCCTGTGCATTCCATATTTCTGCCTACGAAATAGATATTTTTAATTGCGTAAATAATAAAATACCTGTACCTTTTATTTCTAAATTGTTGTATAAAATGTATCTTCAATTGATATTTTCAAAGATATTAAAATTACTATGGAAGAAACGAAAAGTAATAACGTAGCAATTGCAACGATTAAACGCAACGATTGAAACGCATGAACGATTTCATCGAAACTGCCTTCGATATCTTAAATTGAGAATCATAATACGCTTCATTAACGATAGTACAATTAATAACTAAGAATAAGAGATACAAGATTATCAATCATCCATAAAAAAAAGAGAACGTGATTTTGTTCGACTGACAGAATTTTCATCTCTTTTGCCTCGGCGTAGAGAAGATCGGGAAACCAGGTTTTACAATGCGCGCTCTGTTTTCAATTAAAGGAATATTGCATTTCTAGCCGCGGCGATTAAATATGAAATTACAGGCAGCTGCTTTCCGTCGCGCACGACAGATTTTAATTTTTTTCTTTCGATTTTAATTTCGATAGGAATTTATGAACGCTCGAGAGCGTTGATCCAGTGGGAAGTTTTTAGAAATAAATGTCATGGATAATTGATTCCTAAGAGGATCGAGGCGAATCTCTTGCCCGGATATTCGTCCATCGACACTTTGCGCGATAAGAAACGCACGATGTTAAGTGAACAAGGATCCTCGTAAATAATTGCACGACCTGAGTTGTGAACATCTCATCGGTCAGCCATTCTTAGAAGAAAGGAAAAGAAATATTCCTCTTCGCGGATAATAACCAAATCATAATAACTCGTGGATAATAATAACCAAATTAGACAGTTTTATTTATTAGTATCTTCTCGAAACATTGTTTCTCTCACACTTTCTCTCTTTTTAATCTTCTTTTCTGGCTAATCTGTTCTCCCATTTGGATTCAAATGAATAATCTTCATTAGAAATAAATTTAATAATATTGCTTTTACGAGTTACGATATAAAGCCAGCCTTGCGCAACAGATTTCTATTTTCAGAAATTCATTGTATCACAACAATAGAATAAAATTGTAGAATAGCGGGAAACTTTTAATGTTACGCGAAGGCAATAACAATTTACAGTGAAATATCAAACGAACACACCCAGGCATTTTTACCTAAGTTGCCAAGCGAATACCTTTCTTTTAAATATAAAGGAACAGAAAGGACGTAATCACGGTTTACGATCCGATGCATTTTTATTCGAGCTGCTCCATCAATTGCAAAACGACTTTATACACGGGTTAAAATGTTGCGAGTTTTTGCGCGGTCTTATCTTCAATTTAGTCGAGTAATTTTCCAATAAAAAAAAGCATCAAAGTTTTCCGAGCGGTTGGTCGAAATTAATTAATGGTTTCATTAAGAAATGAATATGTTGAAGAAACTAGAAGCAAAGAAATGGTATCGCAGTTTGACCGTTTCTCCTCCAAGTAATTTCATTAATTCAATCTCTCGTTTTCTGCCTCTGAAATTAACCAACGAAAGAATATCGAGGTGTCTGAGTTTTCTCTGCTCGCGATAATTTCCACCATAGTTCGTATTACACTCTCGTCTCGGTTCGCGATTCGCTGCGTGGCTAACAACTTTGAAATCAATAACCGTAAATATTATGCTTCGTTATTGATTAATGGAAAAAGAAGAAATTATTAAAATTCATTTAGTAGGGAAAACGAAAAACACGTTTTTGTTTGCACCTGTGGTCAAAAATCTAAAGAATTTCGATGGTAGAAAAGTAACGATTTCTTTTTAAAAGTAAATCATTCATCGGGGAATAAAGTCACGTTCAAGCGTGTAAAATAAAACGCTGAAAAACCAGAAAGGTTTCCTTTCGAAGAAAAGCAATTACAGTTTCCTCTATTCGCAAGTATCACAACCGAATTGGAAAATCGAACGAGTAGACGGGCAGATTATTTCACGGATGGAACGAAATTTTAGGAAATGAATTTGATTAGCGACTAATTTAAATTCAACCGGGTTACGGATAATAGAAATCGCGAGCAATGCGATCTCTGGCGACTTTTTGAAATTGAGTTGCTGATGCAGATTAGAACGAATTGCTCGTTTAACCAACGCTTCGTGGTAATTACAGAAATTATTGGAGGAAAGAAAAATCGGTTATTCCTATTCCCGCTTATTTCCATTAAAAAAGTAATATTGGCTTCAAGAGGATAAGAGAATTTACGTACGATTTGTCGAATGAAAGAAAAAGGAACTTGGAATTGTTAAAATAACCAAAGCAATCAAACTTTCGAGGAATCAAGTTTAAAAAGGTCACTAAAGCAGTTACTTTTCAGATCAAAAGTTAAACTCACTTTTCAAATATTAATTTGATGATCCTTCGAGTTTGTGAACAGCGTACGTTGTGTAATAATCGGTAGTTTAACAAGTAGTTTCACATTTTCTCGGCAAAATAAAAGTTTGTCGAACGCGGTATGGTGCTATTAATGCGTATTTTTTAATTGTATAATTATGCGTGTTGTATCGACACGAATGAAATTACTGCAGCTAAATCTATGGAATTTTAAATTAGATATATATAGATATATTAGATATATATAGATATATTAGATATATATAGATATATTTGCATAAACAATTTCCAGAAATTGTTTATCTTTTCCACGATCGATATGAATGGAAACAAAAGGAAGAAATTGAAACCGTTTACGTGCCGTAGTCGTAAAATTAAAACGCGCGGAATTTATAGCATAGAATAATTTTGGCCGCGTGGAGTTCTTATGAATTTTTCAAGAGCGCAACGAAGCTCTATGCATATGGAACGAAGCTCAAATCGCCGTGAGGAATGTTTAAAGGTCATTCCCTTAATTTCCGTTTAATTAAACGAGTTCCAACGACGCAGGGATAAACGCTAACAAAATCTTGACAAACATAGCCACGTTTCGACCGACTTGCCCTAAATTTTCTATTTCGGCCTATTCTCCTGCTCCCAATTTTTGGAACTTTCAACAGGATGTACGAAATTTCCAGTATATAAAGGAAAATATTATTTAAATCCGATATTTCGAATTGCATATCGATAAAAAACTGGTTTAACTACATTTTTCATCATGACAGAATGATACGAATGAAACAAACTTCAACATACTCGTTTTCAACGTTTTGCTGGAACAATTAACACGAAAGATCGCGAATTCTGTCATAAATATATTTACAAAATTTGTAGCTTACTTTGAAAACCTAATTTTAATTGAAATATTCGACGAGGAGGTAGTAAATATTCTATATTTACGAAAAGTTTAATAAACAAAATTTATGTTTAATTTTAACATTTAAAATCCTCTAGAAATCGTCCACTCGCATCAAATCCTCTTCATGATTGGATTAAAAGCTGTTGACGAAATTTATATGAAAGAACGTGAAGATTTTCCTATAATGAACACGCTTTAATTACGCTTTGATATTCAATATAATTATATGGAGTTTTAACCACGTAGCAACAAAAAGGCCGCGATTCAGGAAATCCTTTAAACGAAAACACATCAAAGAAAAATTAGCATGAAAAACCAATACTTTCGTGCCGTAAAGAACAGCGAAAAAAACGACGCACGCATAAATTTACAATGTTTTGTGGGTGAGCGGAATAAACGAAGACCTCGAGATTTTCTAGAATTTTTGCCAAAGGTTCGCAATGGAATATAGAACAAGAACTTCATATCGCGCGAGTTTGCCGCGAAATGAAAGAGCAGGAATTAAATCCGTGAAACGACACATGTAGGAGTGGATTTCCGGTATGTAATACCCAAGTTATTCTATGTCAGCGGTCATGGAATGTTGGTATTTTTGTCAGAGGACGATCCAGCTTTCGGTTAACGATACAGCTATGAAACGAGCATGTGAGATTATGAGAAAGAATTGGGCTTTCGTTTAGGATAACCTGCTCTAAAAGTGCATTTGCATTACAGTACGAATATAATCTTGATACGTTACAGTCTACGAACTAATTGGTGCACGTATGTAATTAATTTTATGGTAAAATTATAATTTCGTAATCATAAAGGAACTTTGCAATTTTTATGACAAATTGTAAAGATGAATTTTTATGAGCGCAACTAAAGTGAGTAAACATTCGCAGGCTAATAATTAATAGAATATTCATATAATCGCTTCTATGGTAAATTATAATTTAACATGCAAATCCAAGGCTCTAACGGGTGAATCATATTCAAACTCCGTATAGAGACTACGAGTGGGCGCGTATTTGCATCAGAACATACTGAACTTAATTTTTCCACCGTATACCTCTTCATGTTTATGACACGAATAGAACGGACTCATCGTTCGTATATTACAAAATTGAAATTTAATTGGCTATTAAAAATTCTGTAGCTAGATAAGTTCGTTCGTCTCTAAATTATCATAGAAATGCAAAGAAGGACAAAGTATGTACAAATATCGAGACATCATAACAGTTTGTTGCATGGAAAGATATAACATTTTAAAAATGGATGACAATTCACGAAGAACTTTTGAAAGATTCAAGAGAAAGGCAAAAACACATATCCAATTTGAAAAGTAGATAAGGCAATTTGCCTACGAAAGATCAACTCTACGAGATCCAGTCTCATATCCCTTCCACCTTAACGTCCAGTTTCGTTTACGTCTTTCTTGTTTTAACGATTATTGAGGAAATTATTTAATGCTTCTATCTCGTGATAAACCAATATACATATATATATGTAACATCACAAATATATGATAGCAGGCACATTCGAAATGAATCAACGACTTGTCCCTTCGTGTACCATTGTATCAGTTAGGCCGATAAATTACATCTCCGTTTATTGTGCGACTCTATTGAAACGGATATTGTAGATGTTCTTCGGCTACTGGCGTATATGCATATGTATTTAAATGAAGCTTAGCGTTTCAGAGTTACGTAATAAACAGAGGTAATGCAGTGTCCCCGGGCAACATAATACCGTTCGAGGAACATCATATAGACATCCTGGACGGTTAGACGGACAATAGGGCATCTCGTGGACATTCTGTAAACGTTTGGGACACTTAGCCGAACAATGGAATGCCCAGGTCGCTTCCTGAGGACCTTCGTGAACCTGCGCAAGCAGTCTAGGATCAACGCGAAGAATTCGCCTCGAGCAAATAGTTTACAGAGGAAACCAAACTGTATGCAAACTCGATGTACAATTCCTGTGTTTACGGGGGTTGGAAACTGATCGTTTGTATAATTCCGTTGCTATTGTGTAACCGGAGGATTTATGATTTATTCGAACGCACAGAAGGGTGAACTTGAGTAAGTTGTCGGAAGATCGAGAGGAACTGACTAATCGCAAGATTGTCGAGTTCCGTTGAAACTTTTCCATAATATGCAAATCGCGTGAATTTGCGTTTAATAAAATAATAAGATTCTATATTTGCATTCCTCTAACATTGTCTTATTTGGGAGCGTAAAATCCGCCTACTGTCGTTCTATTTTGTCTATTCTACTGTACACAGTGAAAATAACAGGAAATAAGATCTTCATCCGGTGTATGGTTAATATTTGTTATACAATTTACGTTGTTACAGTAGCACACTATAACTCGAGTACGATATATTGTACTTTCATCTAATAAATAATTTCATATGAAATTAAAATAATTATAAAGATAACCGAATAAAATTCTAAATTTCTATTGCTCCATTCCTTTTTTTTTTAATAACGCTGAACGCTGCGGTATGTGGCATCTATTATTATTCGAAATATTCACAAAATTTTCATATCAGATGACCGCACGAGTTTACAATAAATTTTGCTTATCTCGCGATGAATATTCTTCAATATAAGAAGCTCAAAGAAACATCTCCTTTTGGACGACGTACTCGGTTAAACGAACCGGAATCGTCAAAACGTTCATAATAGGACGGAATGTCGGATTCGTTTGGACGGCGCAGTAATTTCCAAGAACGACGAAATTCCTCTGTCAAGAACGAGTATTGCATCCACGATTTATTACATCGTGCATCGACCGAGTTACACAGAAGCAAGGTAAATGTTTTCACGGGTTCAATTTTGTAGCGTAAGAGGATCAATTTATCAGATGATCGATGAAACAACTGTAACTTCGATATTGCATTGATGCAACTTTAACTTCTTATTCTATTCATCGATCTAGTTAAACGATTTTCTTTTAAATTTGCACCAGGTTGAAATGTATCGTCATTTATCGTGTTGTCACGATAGAAATTTTTTAAATTATTTTTAGTGTTCCTCGTATCATGGAAAAGTATAGCTTTTGTGCCGAAATTTTGCCAAGTATTTACCAGCCAATAGTATGGTGTTGACTTTATGTAAAAATTTTTCCCCGACAAGAACAGTAAATTATATTAATCGTCACAAAATCTCTGTTTTCCAGCCTGATTTTCTATGCATAATTTGTATAATTTAGTAACTTTTTGTTACTAAATGAAATATCTGCAGCAAGAATTATAATAACCAAAATATTTAAAAAATTGATTAATCTAAAAACGTCAGGACTCGGAATACAGAGAAGAGCATTGGATTGCAATTACATTTATATGTGCGTGTGTGTATGAGATTGAGCGATATATGCGAAACATAATCGTTGAAAAATGTAAATTATACGATATGTTCGCTTATGTATTTTATTATTGATCATTATCCAGTCGCGAGAAAAGTTCATTACCTACTTTCAGATAAATTTTAATAATTTTAACACGATATTGCCGAGGTTGTTTATTGGATATCAAGTTTGTTTCCAGTCGGGCCATCGTTGATCCGCGTACAAATCGATTTCGTAGCTGGTCTGTTCGTTCGTTAAATATCGAATTTAGAGGATCGGATCCTGGGGGATGGTTTGGTCTCGATCGAGTAATAAATTATAATGGATGATTCCGCGGCATTAGAAACATAATAAATTAATCTATTTTCAGAAAGTGATTAATTGATGTGTTGACAAATGATTACGGCCACGCTGGCGCTATAGTCTGTTCGCAAAGGATTATTAATCTCGTATAACGGGGGACCCGAGAATATAAATCAGGAAATTAGAATAAGAGAAGAAGTCTTACTGTATGAACTTTTGAAAGAAACAATTTTCATCTAAATAAACAAACACATTCATCGTTTTATTCGTATCCACGAAACGTGTCAGCGATATTAAAACCGGCGCACTTTGAACGCTGCACGAAATACTAGCTTCTGGAAAACTCGTACATTTTTCATTTTCGCTCGTGTCGCAACTTACTCGAAAGAATATGCAGTTTCGACGAGCGGTGTTTTCACTTTGCAAGCTCATCGTCGTACCAACGAAAGAAAACCGAGTACAACTTGCAGAAAGATAAACTTTATTATATCGTTAAACCCTCCCCCTGTTGTTCTATTGTTTCTCCATTTTTAACCACTCGGCAGTTGCAACTCGTTAAAACTACGTAACTCAACCTATACAGAACGCCATCGTATTACGAACCGCGGCGTAGAAAAGGAACTAAACGAAAAGCTAAATAACCAAGGTAGAAAGTAGAAACGCGTATCGTTGCGTAATTCGATGTAAACCTTTGGAAAACGCGGGGTTGAGACCGAAACTATCGAAAATCCAAGGATCCGCTTGCACGCCGCGCACCAGGACGTTAAGCAGACGGATTTACAGGTTTCGTGATAAAGCAGCGAAAACTGATCTAGGAGCCTAGTCGCTCGAAGGGGATTATAAATCAAGACTCGATAATGATCCGTAATGGATGGTTTACCTGGTTTCGGGTTTCCTCGTGGCCAACATAAAGTCGCCGTAGCCGACAACCAACGGCCCTGACTGACATCACGATTATTCATACTTACCGACTTTTCGAGCGTTTCGCGAAATTAAGCCCTTCGACGTGACGCGCATCTTGATGGGTCTTGACTTGGGTTTTCGTCGCGTTTGCATACCCTTCCCGACGACCCGAATTTCTGTTTCGGGGACACGAGCTAGAGCAAGTCGGGATTAATTTTACTTTGATCGTCTCGAGCGTAGAAAATCGCAAACGCTAGTAATTTCTTACTTTTTTTCCTCCTTCGGGTTAATCGGAAAATTTTGTCGTTTTTGCTCATCGAACAAAAAGAAATCGATCGTTTCAAGTGAAATTTTTATCCATTAGTAGTTAACTATAATACTCAGTGTATTTCAGTAATATAGCAATAATTATCTTTATTTATCGTTTATTCTATCGCTGTTGAATTTTTCGTTAATTTTTGTTATAATCGTATAATAATAAGTAACAAAATTGAAACTGATAATTATCATATATGGTAGTATATTACGATTAGCTTCCTACAGAATATTCTCCGGAATATATCCACATATTTCACATCTATCGCCACGTTTAATATTACTCTGAATTTTGAACCCAAAATGAAACGAGATAACGAGGCTAATTGAGTTAGACAACAACTTAGAGAATACTTCATTATCTCGCAGAAGATTCTAAATAATCCTCTGTAATTACGTGTCACTAACACTCTCTACTAAATAATTAAACTCTCACACATTAAACAGAATTATGCTTTCTTACCAGATTTACTGAATTTTCACAGAATTACGTTTTACATATTTACCCGTAACCGAAAGTATATAGTATACACATTACGATGTGTCCAAAAATATATTCCAATAAAATTTTCACTATAAAACCAACGACTTTTTTATTTTCCAATATTACTCGATCGGAGCGTTACGATTTTTCAACCAGAAAATCGATAATTTCGGTCAATTTCTTTCGAGCCGCCATTTTTATCACCGTTTTCCTTCGTTCGAATATGATAAAATAAAATTTGCATTACCAAAGAAAAAGACAAACGAAACAAAAAAAATAAAATAAAGGGAAATAAGCGCGTTTCTAACGAAGAGCTGGTACACGACGATTCCAGAGGGAAATTGAATTTTCCGATGGTAAGGGGGCGAGGCGTTTAGATTGGCGTGAAATTCTACCGCGGAAATCCGTGAAATTCGACGTTACAGTTGTAATGGATTTCCATAATGATACAACGCGACGAAAATCTTTCCCCTGCTACGTATATTCCGGCTGCAGATACACGGCCGCGATTCATGAATAAATAAGAAACAACTTTCGAAACAAGTTGACTGAAGGCTACGAAGCACCGTGTGACCCGTCCCAACGATTCCAGAAATTCACTAACTCCGGTCGCCTCTCTCACGAGCCAGCCCTCTTTATTCTTTCGACCCGCATTCAGCCTGTCCCGAGGTGAAACACTCCTCTTACCTTCCAATCCCGCTCATCGTCCCGTTTTTTCCTCCCTGCCTGCTACGGTCTCCTTTCTTCCCTCTTTTTCACGATCTTATGATTCCTTGAGAGGGTGTCTTCGAAATTTTCATATATTATGCAAACACCACGTTTCACCAGCGACCAACCTCTTTTTTCCACGCTTTTATTTAACTCGCCACTTACTTCTACACTGTTTTTTCCTGGCAGACGCTTCAAGTACTCTCTTTCGATACTCTTTACGAAAAGGTGGCACGTATTTCTCACGCTTTTCCGTGCAAACCGCTCGTATTTCACTGCTAACGAATTTCTCGCGGTTTGACCGTTGGACCGAACGAATTTCGACTGCTGGCTTGGCTCGAGTTTCATTCGGCTTCGCATTCGATTCTCGCGCTGTATGTGCGCTAACTTCACTCTGATAAATTAACGCGAAGTCTAATGGCGGTTAACGTTTTTGTCTACAGGAACGAATTAAAATTTTTGAAGCCTGGGACTGTTGACTCGACAGAGGCATTCTTTGGAGAAAAATGGAGGAAAAGACAGAAAGTTAAAACAAAATAAATTTATATTATTTGTATTATAATATAATTCAATTATGAGTTATATTATATTAGTAAATATGATATAAAATTTATTTTGTAATAAGTTACATTTAAAATTTTATAGAATGCACTTTTAGAAAACAATTGTTCTCTTTTTAATCTGTCTGAAGATAAACGAATTACTTATTATAGTCGTAGAATAAAATGTATTCCTCTCGAATAGCAAGACCCGAGGCTGTATGCCCCCGTAGCTACCGCTTAATCCGTACCTGTTTGTCTGTTTTAAATTTACTTTGTTGTTACATGTGTGTATGTTTCAGGCGGACTGTGCATACAGCTTACGCGACAAATTAACTTTCTCAGTTGACTTTGAGGTTGTTTGTGGGTGAGGTTAAGTTTAGTGTATGTAACCGTGCTTTGACTGCATCAATGAGACACAAACTTGGTATTTGAATTGATTCTGTCGTGGTTTTGTTATTTAATTTTCCGCTGAATTGATGTATTGGAGATTTTACTTACTGTACTTTATTCTTCTCGTAGCGTAAAATGCGTGTGGTGAATGTTGTGTTCTTGGATTATTTTATGAAAGTGCGAGTGATCAGAGAGAATGTTTAACAGCAAGCTCCTTTCATTTTTGGAATCTATGCAGGGGTACAATATCTTTACGACAAATTGTAAACTTCTGGTGGCGTATGGAGGTAAGTTGGAAAATCTGGTACAATGATTTACTAGCCGATAATAATAAATTGACAAGTGACAAGTATAGGTTATGGAGCTCTATTGCGTAAGCTGTCTGTTTTTATAATCCAACGTCGAATAAGACACAATAAGCTAATTAATTTATAAAATTTATTTGTATGTGTAAAACTTTATTTATTTTATTACCAAACTTTTTACTACCATGTAAGAAAATTTATTTGCTCTGATAACCTATAACTTGTTACTTGTACACTTTCGCAAATGTATTACTTTTATTATTTAAGGAAGTACCGATCAACCAAATAATTATGAAATAATTGACTATTCATACTTCGTGGGCAATTTTTAATATAAATTCTATAAGTGCATTCGATTCTTAAGATGAATTAAAATTATGTGCGCTTCAACGAGTGTAATTTTACTCGGGATCCTCTTATCGAGTATTTTAATTAGTCTGGTTGTTTTTCATCGAGGTGTTGCGCGATCGATTCCACGAAAAAGGAGAACAAAAGATGAACCTTACACTGTGCTTGTTAACAAACTCAGCGTATTCGATAATGGCTTTCTCTGATACTTCTCAAGCTCTGCTGATTTGGGTATTATTCATTTGGCCAATGTGTATATCCCGGCTCGTACATTCTATTATTTCGTTCTCAGTGCTAAAACCGCACCAACGACGGATCATCTCTTTTATTTCTCATTACTCTTCGTTATATTTCTCGCTAGAATCATGAATCTGGCTCTCCAATCGAGGATCCGAGATTTTTCAATCCAGTTTCTCTGCCGTAAAATTAAACCTAGAACTTCACCGTGGATATTACATTTTCTCTCTTATATTCTCATCCCGATAACGTTAGGCTCTACATCACTCGTTTTCGTCATTCACCAAACGTAAAAATATTTTCGTTGTAAGGATAATCACGTGCAATTAAGCCTTTCGTTGGTGAAAATTTTGGATATCAGGATATCGTTTAATACGATATTGGAATATTTTGGTAAAATTAAAATATCGTGTGTTATTTTGAACTTCGAGGTTTACAATTTTCTGACATACTAGAAAAATATGATTTATCACGGAACTTATTAATTTGCTAATTTAATAAATATAACACATATAGATGTAGTATCGGGAAAAGGGGGGGTATACACTGGGCCTGTTGTAAAGGGAGTGAGGGAGCGGGAGATCCGGATGGGTCATACCTGTGGCCCTTTACAACATTGGGTAATTGAAAGGGATGTACCTGAGAATGGGTCAGGCACATCTGGTAGAATATAAGCAAGGAAACGAAAATCGTGGGACGGAAGACGTGAGTCAGTTGAGTAGCAGTTGAGTGAAGCAGTTTGAGTTAAGTGAGTTGAGAAAATGGAAGCCGAGTGTTAAGACGTACGACGATATTGTAGTCAGTTTTGTGTTGAGTATTGCTTGTACGAATAAACTTGAACTTAACTCTGAATAAACCATCCTTTCTTGTCCTTGTTCTAGATAACAAACTCACACATTTGTAAATTACTACATAGATATAGACATAATACAAAATTTTCCATATTGATATTGATTTGCTTCGTTCTGCTAAGAGGAAAACGTAGATAGAAAATTAATTTTTTAGGAAAGAACAATCATTTTAAATTCATTCTCTTTTTAGTTTTACTTTAAAAGCGATTCTTTTTTTAGGATATAGAACGTATAAATCGTACCAAAGCAGAGTTTTCTGGCGAATATTATTCATAGAATTAATGCGTAAATGGATAATGTTTTGGATCTACGTATGGAAATTTGCTTTCAATGCCAGTTTTTAAATCTATTTCCATTAAGAGGATTGGATTCCAGTATACTTGGATGAATCGTTCTCGTCTGATTTCAATCATCTCGTCTTAAATTCGATTTCACCTTTTGCTTGGTAATACGATTTCTCTAGCTTTTGGGCGAGTAACATCGATTACATCGAAAGTGTAGATGGATTTAAAATGCGGAAGGAATTATCACGATATGAACGACGATCACATTGCTACAAATATTAATGTAACAGTTCCCTAATATGATTTTAAAATGTGCAACCGTATTTATAGACGCTCCAATCAATATCATGAATTATTACAGTAATTTGGTTTAGGAACTTGTACGAGTATCTCGAACGATTCCTAAAATAAATATTCATTTAATAGCTTCACTGATAGACGAACAAATGCGAAATAGTTTGATGTAAATTCAACTATTAAATTCGATTCCTGATATTTGTAATAATGTTTATTCCGCAAAGTTGCATCGATTTCGTTAAAAATTGGAAAAATTATTAATTCTGTACGTATTTTTCTTTTATTAAAAAATGTCTTACTCATAAAAAAATTTGAAAATGGTAGAGTTAGAAAAACGTTCACGAATAAAATAATATGTATATGTTATACATTTTTCATAACCCTCGTTTTCATCTTTACAAATCATCGAATAACAAATCAAACTATAATTAACACGTTTCTCAAGGGAACGAATTCTCTTTTTTACAAGAATTTTTTACAAAATTCAAGAAGATTACCCGTAATCGAGCAGCCGCGAGAAGCCGTTGCAACTCAAGAAAAATCGAGTGGATCCTTTGTCATACGATACTTTAAATCGAGCCCTTATCGCGTCGCTGATACACGGTAAACCACAAGTTCTACGGTTCTTCTTCATTTCTTTCACGTCCCATGACGATAACTACGGCAAAGTTCGGGGTCACGTTGAACTTTTCAATCGGATCTGATTGCCATGAATTTAAATATTGCTCGTTGCCACAGCCGGCGCACAAGCCCCCGCTGTAACGCAAATATTCCGAAAAGTTTTCGCGCGCTTCGACGTTCCACCCGGTTACAGGATGCTTACCACCCTCGGAAAAGTCCGTCCGCGTCCTTCTTATAATCCTTTTCCCTTCGTTCTTCCCTCGTTCCACCTACCTCATCCCTTTCTTGTTCCGCGGAAACTTTCTCATCGATTAGCATGATTGCATTAAACATGCAAATCCGACAGAGGTGATCGTTCGTGCTTTGGATCACCGGGGATAACCCTTCTCTCGATAATTCGATAGAATTTTCTATAGGATAACCCCGTCAACGCGTGTTCCATTAAAATTATCGAACATCAGGCTCAGTTAGACATTGATTAAGATCGCGTTGGAAATTTCCTTGAGTCATTCGTTCGGTGATGCAACGTGGAACAAAGATTCAAGTAAACTAAATATAATTAATTTTACTAATCCGAATGAGGTCGGCATACGTTTTGCATTTACACTTTTAATATTTCGAGAAAAACCAATGAAAGTATCGAAGATGTTATAACGAAGTCTTAGCAATTGAAGGTAAAGTTAAGAAATGTAACCTGTAGAATTTTTCGCGGAAATTTTAATAACTCATGGAAGTAACTACATATATGGTAACAATATGTGGGAAGTAATTAGGTGACTTACTGTATCGTTTGCGAGCGTAATATAAAGGCAAAGGGAGATTATTTCGAATAACACCTTTGAATCTTTTTTCTCTTCATTTATATTCAAAGAAGCTTGTCTTGTTGAAAATTATTTGAACGAAGATACAAATAAACTATACATTTGGAATACCATTTATGCCCTACATTCATATGAAAAGATAGATACAAAGAAGTTAGTAGAAATTGATACTTAGAAAAAAAGATTTGTAATTTTCCAATCACTGAATAATAATATCAGTGTTGTTGAGAATTTCGGATCTTAATAGCCGAGATAATGGTGTATGAACCCTAAATTTACACTTGGAATTTATATTAGAATAGTTACATATTTATTTTATAAATGATTCCAATGATATTCATCGATACACACTTGCACGCGTCTCAACACATTCTTCCATACCCGACTGTTAACCGACTGAACAGTTTACATTACATACAAGTAGTACTATTACGCATCTAACCTAATCTAGCACACAAAATTATACATATCTCAATAAGTATAAATTACTTACAAGTAAGTAGGAGAGTTTACTTGAAATTCCCAAGGTTTTACTTCGCGAGCTCCTCTTTAATATACAACAGATAAACATTACGTCGCAGGATTTTTTATGCATCGCAGTGGTTTTAATAAACATCGAGATTTTCAAATATTTGTTCGGGAACAGTAATCTTCAGCGTGTATATTCGCTGTTAGTTAACAACGAGTTGAATGAATAAACGTTATTCACCAACGTGCCCTAACGTTATTAACAACGAACAATGTCCACGCTAATATGTATATATGTACAATGTACATTCGATATCGTGCAACGCGTTTTAACGCGTAAAATGAAGAGAGAGAGAGAGGGAGAGTTGGTACTTTCCATAAGCGGATAATTGTTATTTATCTACTACCAGTTTCGTCAATGTTTGTCAGAGGGTTTCGATTTATTTTTCCGTTCGCCATAACAGGTGCAAACACAACGACGTATAATTTCCATCGACCCAGTTAACTGAAAATGTAAGAGGATTATGAAAACGTGGCCAATGCACGAATTTTCCGTCGCAATTTTCGCGGCAGTCGATACTCTCAGGAAAGTATCATTAAACAATCGTTTAACCATAGCTGCGAATATCATGGAGAAATCAACGTCGCGTCGTTGATTTCAAAAGTACAGTAGATTTTTATAGAAAGAGATTCAGGGATTGTAGAAGTTCTTATTAGATCGTTTCGTAAATTCCGTCGGTTTTTTCATTATCCGATTTTTACGAATTATCGTTCCCTATCTATCGACGCAATATTATTTTTTTAGCTTTCTGTATTCTTGGCTAGTATTTAATTTTTAATAGCTGTCAATTTCGAAAGTTCAAATCAAGAGCATTCGTGACAAGGTGAGTTTTATAAATTTATTTAAAATTAATTAAAAGCAACAGCGAATATACTGAATATATTAGATTTTAAATTGGAAAACTTAGAGCGATGCCATATATTAATTAATATTATGAAAATAATAAAATATTCAGAACTCCACCGAGAGATGGGCTGTGTTTTAAAATGAGAGAAGCGAATCATTTTGAATCGGAGAAGCGAATTAAAAGAAACATTAAATATGAATATGAAGTGCGATAAAATTCCAAAATACGTATTTTGAATGAAAAGGAAATAATTTATTCCTATGTATACTACGTTTATTCGATAGTTTCAAATGAACAGAATTTACAAAAAAGAAATTCGCGTAATTTGGAAGGGGTTTAAACCGAATAAATTTTCGAAACGTATGTATATAAGGACGGTCGTTTCTCGAACCTCGTTTATTCTCTGTTGCTTTAAATATCGATGAACGCCGGAAAAGTTCCAAGTCGGAACGACGAACGAATTTTCCAACTATTACAATAAAAATGCAAATGCTTATGGAGCAGCGTTATTTATAACACGCGTGCATTAACGTATTCCGTCGTTTCTACGCTTGAAATTCAAATTTCCGTGATTCCTCGTACCATTAGGGATGTTTTTTGCTCGTGCATGGTCATACCGAATTCCAAATGAAAAAAAAAAAAAAAAAAAAACAACGTACCTCTAACGATCGTCTCGCGAGAATTATTTTCCTTTTCCATCGAATCGTTGCATCCGCTATATATATATTTTTCCAATACTGTGAGAAACACATTTTTATGCTCGAATCTCAGTGTATTGCGCAGCACGGTGAATCGTCGGTACATTTACAATTGTTATATCTATTAATGTGCACGTACGAGACGTCATCGTCCCTTGGTACATACAAGCTGCTTTCAATTTTGCTTTCAATAATTCATTGAATTTCTTCGCTAATAAGTATCGTGTATATAGGCGTTAAAATTTTGTAAGAATCACGTAGACATTTAACAAATTATACGTACAGTAAAATATTCGTTCTAATTGAAATATTTTGCTTTGTTTCGTTTTTATATTTCAAACTACTTTGCAAATAAAATTAAAAACATTATAATTCATGTACAGAATATAAAAAAACGAGCTAACTGTACGCGTCATGTTACTGTTTCTTCGAAATACAGTCTGTCACACAAGAGCGTGTCTGCGATATCTGCGAAACCTGACACCTAATCAGAATGAGATAAAAAGAATGTAAACAAACGAAAACTTCTCTAATACGCGTTGCTGAATACCTTTCAGTTTCATTTGAAACAGTGAAAGGAACAGAGCTTTTTAATATGAGTGCCGCGTACGCGAAACGTCGAAAATTGTCTGGCATGGGCGAATGAAAACAGAGATCGTGATTGGAGTAATATAATATTCACTGATGAATCTTCGTTTTGGGCATGGTGTCCTATTAGGCAAGCTGAGAGGAAGACGTATCACAAAAATAAGAACACTTGTACATCACATTCGAAAGATATGGAGGTCGTTACCAGAATCCTACGCTCAAAAATTAGTCGAGAGTATGCCGAAACGATGTCAAGCTATAATCGCTAATGGAGGAGATTGGACACCCTACTGTAAGAGCGTATTAGTGTTTTAGATGTAGATTCAATTCATATAAATTTTTTTACAAATATATAAATATTTACAGAAATATCGCAGACACGCTCTTGTGTGACAGACTGTATATTTTATTTTCCTATATGACATGTAGCATTGAAAATAGGTAAATAGATGCATTTAAGGAAATATTCTGTAGCCATAGCGGATTATCTAGTAATTTAGCTTTAACTAAGGAAGCGTTACGAAGCTTATCGATAACTGGTCGGCACTTATTGCACAAGCACAATCGATACAAGATGCTTCCTGAACGGTATTCTATCTACAACGTTGAATCGGCTCGATCGAATGGAAAGCACGAATATTGATCAACAGTAACAAGGACACGGATAATTAGAAATGGGCATCATTAATTATCACAATGATTGATCGTCGTTCGTAGCCCCGGATGCAAACACAGGGTTGAACAAGAACCGGAAATCAAGTTCTGTCGCGAAGGGAAACGCGAAATTTGCGTGACGCGTCGGACGAAATTTATTATAACGGTGCTGTATGCGATCGACGTGTAAACGAACTATCGTAAACGTTGACGCCGGGAAACTGAATAAACCCGTACTGCTTGGCTGTGAAAATACATTTCACGCTTTTTTCCCCCCGCAAATAATTTCGTCAAATCGTTAAAAGTTCCCTGGCGAAAGAATTATTTCTTTCCGTTTTTCAAGTTATTAATTTACGATACATTGTATTTCGAGGTTTCGATGGCGTTGGAATATAAGAGAAACGATTATAATTCTTCGCAGTATCAATTAAACGGAAGCAATCAAAGTACGAAGATCATCACGCGTCCCAATATATATACATCATCAGTGGAACAAACGTTTATTTTCATATCGACGTAAACGGCTGTATCTACGAAACAGTGAACCAATGTACCTACATATTAACAATTCTGAAATTAAAATTTCATGGGCCAGCTCTGCCAGAAGGCGATAAATTCGAACAGTCGATTTTACGTCGTATAAATAATTGACGAATTGTTTCCTGATGACAGGGAACAAGGTACAAAGGAAAGAAAATGATGCAATTCTTTCATTCAAATCCAGACGTCCTGTTCGATAGAAATGTCATAAAAGCCGGTACAAAGGAAAATGCGAACGCAATTTTCGTTTCATGGAAACGAAATATCGTTGCTTGAAGAATTTCTCCCGTCGTACTTTCGCAAATTCTCTAGTTCAGTATCGTAAATTCATAATGGAATAAGAATAATCAAGGCAAGAACAATAATGCGGATATCTCTCTCTCACCCCCTCTCCCTCTCTCTCTCTCTCTTAAATTACTCTGTGCGAATATTTAATTAAATTCTTAATAAAGAAAGGAATAAAATAAAATATAAAGGGTATTTCATCTAACTTATTTATTTGATCTTTTTACTATCTCGAAGCGTTCAGTATCGTAGGTTATGAAAATGATCTTCGAAGTGGCTGTATCTCTTTATTAAAGAAAATGCGTCTTATTAACCTTATTAATCTCTTTCAACAAAGTGAAGGTATTATTATTATCGTACGAGGCTGTCTACAAAATGATACAACTTCTGAAAACATTTTGGATATTTCAAGTAAGAAAGTTAGCTTAAATATTCTGAATATATTGTCTGGTTCTTTCACATCTAAAAAAATACCTATTATGGGTAACAAAGGATGCTCCAACTATTACGCGTGTTTAGCAAAGTTGCGTCGCCTCTTAAGTATTAGGTTGTCCGAAAAATTCCTTTCGTTTCATAAGGTGATAATAGATGAACAACAATTTCTGTTTTATATTATTTCATTAAATTAGGTATGATCCATTTCGTTCTATTTCTACTATTATATTCGTGCATAATTCAATAAACTAATATAAAACAAAAAACACTATTTTTTCTTTATAAAACGAAAGAAACTTTTCGGACAACCCAATACTACTGGCGATATTCAAGTACCTCGGACGTTACAAATGTTCGTATAATTCTATTCTAAAATAACATACGTTAAATATAGTAATCTTTGATTAGATCGAGTCTTTGCATTATTGAGAGATTAAACGTGCAGAAATATACATAAGCAAATATTAAAAATATTCCTGATAATGTATTCCTTATAATATTTTTACTCACAATGTATAATCTTAATTTATCAAGCTATTATATCACTGTAGCAGTTGACGATTCAGAAGACACACAATGACAATTAATAACACGACATAATAATATCACGACGTATTAATAATAATGATAATATAATACAATATTATTACGACAATTTCACGTTATTTGTTACTCGTAATATAATATTAAAACGCAATGGCTGCTATGATTAATTAATTTCACGATCTCGGCTATTGAAAACGAGCGAGAGGGATTGTCAAAAGGTAAACGAATACCAGCTCGCATTCGTAGATTCCAGTATCGACATACAGATCAAAGGAGGTACAAGGGAGAGAATCGTTTGCCCTGGAACGCGAGTGCTTCCCTTCACTGTATTTTCACGGAAGCCGTATCTGAGAATATTTACGGTTTGCCCGTAGCCAGCCAAGTTTACCGGCGTGCAAGAAAATTGTTTGAAATGACTTGCAGGAGAGCCTTAGCTCCATTCGTAAATGAGAAATAACACGGCTGTCATCGCGGAATTTCTTGGTCGTGTTTAGGGCAAGGTTACCCCGTTCTTTAGCCTCTGTTCCGCGTTCACGGCCAACGTTCATTGTATCGTTTTTCTTCTTCCTCTGTTCCTCTCTCCCTGCTCTTTTATCTGCCACGCGATTTTCCGAAGCGGAAGCATCGCTTTGACGATACGCGATCGAAAAATCCATCCGGATTTCACAGATCGACCGATCTCTCGGTTTCGAACTATCGTCGGAGTTAATTGAGTCTTTTGGAAACTTTCGAGTAAACCGAATAGTCGATAGAGAATAATCCTTGACGTTAACTATGCAATCTTTCAATTAGAAGCTCGCCTAATGGGAGCCGAGATGATTGTTAATCGAATCTCCGCGAGTTTCCTCCGTAAACGAAACTGGGAAAGAACTTGTCTCGAAGAGGGTTGGCGAAAACTTCGACCTCGTGGCTCGAGTTAGCGAACCAAGACAGAAGACAGTGCACCGGGCCACGGTTTTGTCTATCGGCGAAATTTTGTAACGATAAGTTGGAGCCTCTTTAAGTATTTTCTATGGTATACTTACTAGTACACGGTGAATAGGTAATTGTAATATCGCGAAGAAGATGGTGGAAGTTTTTGCGAAGCCTTTTGTGAAATTTTCTTATCGTCTTGGAATTTGCAGGAATTTTAATTAAGGGTTTTCTCATCTAGTATTTAACGGGAAAGTTTTATTTGCAAATATGTTCTCCAAGTAATAGGAAAAAGAATTAACAGGTAGATAAGTAGAACAGGAAGGAATTAACAGGAAAGATTATGTTGGATATGAACGCATTGTAATATACAGAATATTCAGTAAATCAGTGTACAGAACGTAGTATATGGAATGGTACTAATTACTCTATCCTAATTAAACATGCTAATGCATTAGTCGTTTAATTAGACGTACGTATAAAGGGCAGATATTCGACTGCTTTTTGACGAATATTTCTCTGCTTTTGTTCTATGACACTCGCTCCTAATTTTTTATGAACGATTCTTACGAACAATGTTATATATATAATTTATGTTGTATAACAATAAAATGTACAAATTTAATAACATTTATAGCAAAATTATAAATAACGCGCTGAAATACACACCTTGAGGGAAAAAGATAACGTACATATGCCAACGTTAAGCTCTTGATAATACGCAACTATACCTATAATTTTTCATACATGTATGAATATTACATGCATCCCTTTGAAGTAACGTTAGCTTCTTCATATTAACAAATTCCCTGGTATAACAGTAATAAAGCGAAGCAAATTTTACAAATTACAAAGTTGTAAGAACTTTTAATATTAAAATATTATTGTACAGTGAGAGCCTGTAATTCTTCTAAATACATATTAACTTGTAAGTATATTTACGGTTGTAGAATAAGCTTCTGTAGTTTACTGCAACGTAAATATATCATTAAAAACTTAATAATAACATACACGTGCCATCTTCTTGCCTGCAGGTGTACAAATTGCTGGTTTAAATTTCCCTAGCTTATCGTTAATTTTTCGAGTTAGTTGGTTACCTCGAGGCTGACAAGGGGAAAAGTTTTTGCGAGATTATTCGTCGACTCGCGAAATTACCACGGACGCTACGGTATCGCAACGAGCAAGATTTCGGACATTTTCTCATCTCCAGTAGACGACTTTCCAGCCGAAACAAAGTCGCAGACGGATCGCGTCTAGTTGATCGATAACAAGAATTAATTTGCCAGTCGTGCCGCTCGCACACCGACTCCCTTCGACCAAGACAATAAACCTCGAGCAGTTCTACTCGGAAATCGTGACTACGTGAAAATTAGTAGAGCCGTTTCCCTCGCGCGCCTCGATACCCCCCAATTGATTCCTGTATTTTCCTTGGGAAAACACCAATTAAGCGGCCGCTATCTCGTGATAGATTTAATCGATCCAGCAAAATTTCGTTTGCCTGGCAAGTACGCAACGAGGATTTGATTCTCCCTAATATCATGGCTTTCATCTTATATTGCAAACGCGCAATTTTCTCTGATCTCAAAATGAAGGCGTTTGATCAAGGTTTCGTATTAACGTTTCATCTTTGATGTTACGTTTACCAAACTTTCACTGTGACAAGCCACTTGTTATTGGATCCTGACTCTTAAACGATGAGAAAAAAAGCAATAGTCTTCTTCAGATTGTTACAGTTTTTAAATCGATCGAGATATTCGTATGAAAATTTAAGCATACATTAGAAAGGCTTCGGTCATTGTCGGTAAGATTATAAAAAGATAGGAAACTTTTTGAAAACGATCTTTATCGAGTAGATTAATTTTTAATATAATAGTTGTTCAATAACAATGTGATTATTATACAAAACGCCGATTAATATTTCCCACGGTTGAAATAAATTTAGGATTTCGTGTCATATCTTGCTAATGAATTGTAATCAAAGAAATTACGTACAGTCTGTCACACAAGAGCGTGTCTGCGATATTTCTGTAAATATTTATATATTTGTAAAAAAATTTATATGAATTGAATCTACATCTAAAACACTAATACGCTATTACAGTAGGGTGTCCAATCTCCTCCATTAGCGATTATAGCTTGACATCGTTTCGGCATACTCTCGACTAATTTTTGAGCGTAGGATTCTGGTAACGACCTCCATATCTTTCGAATGTGATGTACAAGTGTTCTTATTTTTGTGATACGTCTTCCTCTCAGCTTGCCTAATAGGACACCATGCCCAAAACGAAGATTCATCAGTGAATATTATATTACTCCAATCACGATCTCTGTTTTCATTCGCCCATGCCAGACGATTTTCCACGTTTCGCGTACGCGGCACTCATATTAAAAAGCTCTGTTCCTTTCACTGTTTCAAATGAAACTGAAAGGTATTCAGCAACGCGTATTAGAGAAGTTTTCGTTTGTTTACATTCTTTTTATCTCATTCTGATTAGGTGTCAGGTTTCGCAGATATCGCAGACACGCTCTTGTGTGACAGACTGTAATTGTAGTTGCCGTAGAAAAAGTAGAACTAGAGAGATTCAAGAAATGACTAACATTGAAAATGGCTGAGATAATGAAATTTATTTGTTCGCTTGTCCGAAACCCGTTGTTATGATAAATGGGAATATCAGAATTACATAATAAACTTTATACGTGCATGCAGAAACAACAAATGTTAGTGATACTGTGAGATTATGCCAGGAAAGTGTTTTGAATACGTTCTAGCAGAGTTTACATTATACAGTATAATAATGAAATACGTCTTTACTATAAATTTACTATGTCCCATCTATAATCCACACTATCTTCTGTGTATAAACAATTTAAATATTGTTACGACCGTAGCTCATCTTTATCGATAAAGTTTTGCATAAAGCGTAGTTCAAATATAAATATTACGTGTTAATAATTCTACGCTACTTGCGTGAAATATGATTCTTTGAAACGATATGTTTCGTAGCTTTTGCCTTCTGAAATTTATTTTTAAAATCTACGAGGTAAGGTCGTGACGTCTGGAAAACGAAGAACCTTTAACGAAGTTTGGGGAAATACAGCGTAAGGATGTCCAACGTGCTCAATTTATGATCTCGATGTAACGAACTAATTTCCGAGCTTTCAAAAGCTTCCTTACTTCCGAAACGCTTATCAAGATTTTGCGACTTCTAGGATTAAAAATCGCGACGTGAGCGACACGAAGAATAAGAAGACCGTACATACTTTCAAGAACATGACTCGACTAAATAAATCCTCGTGCAAATGTTACTGTGTAAGGCGACCTAAGAATTCTCCAACTATTTAGTGACAGTCTAATCTCGAAGAAGAACATATAAACTTTCACAAGAACAACGTTCTATTGGTTAAATTCTTACTAAGAAATTGCAACAAATTCTGAACCAAACATCGTAAGACGATCTAAGAATTCTGCTATCGTTTATTATCAGTCTAATTTCGAAGAGAAGCGCGTTAAATAAATTCCGAATGAACCACGATACAACACGATCCTGCAGCTATCGATTGACAATATAATTTCGAACACTTACGAAGTACTCCTCGACGCCCGTGGATTCGACTATACTTTAAAAAATAGGACCTAAATAACCCAGAAACCAGCGAAGCTCCTGCAACCTCCGAGACTTCATGCAACGTTAAAAAAGGAAAAACATAGAACATAAATTGATGGTCAAACTAATACGCGGGAAACACGAGGTAACGCAAAAACACGTCCTATCGGGGGCGATAGTTTAATCCTGACAGCAGTCACGTGAAAATAATTACAGCTCAAAGCTGCGTGGCTCGTTCAGCGCGCGATAAATCAGCGCGCGCAACGGGTGGGCTTAAACGGTTACGTACAGAACAAACGCGGTAATACAGAAAATTCGTGCTGTCATTCCGTCCACCTTTCGTGTAACTCGATCGTTTCCCTTTTTATTTATTTACATCTCGTTTAAGCCGAAAACACGTCCAGGTAGCGCATATGTATATATCATGGTACGAAGTTTTGCTTCGGTTTCAAGAACCTTTAAACTTTTGGAAAAGCATCGTACGGTTACTCAAACTCTCGATCAAAAATTATGATACAAGAATTCTGCTATCATTCGTTCATAGTCTAATTTCGAAGAATAAGTTCTAATTTCAAAGGCAAAATCTGCCCCGTGTAACGTAAAGTTTATAAATATCGGTACAAGGATGCTCACCCTCATGGTCGTAGCCTCACATGGTTCCCCCGTTGCTGAAAAACACCTACAACCCGCGGCGGATCACGAGTCTCGTGCTTGTCACCCATTCGCCATGCCGAAACAACGATTGGTCCTCAACGAAGAATTTCCGTGAACCGATCGACACTTGGACCGAAACGACCCTCTTCTGCACTCTGTCCGAGATTGCGTGTTTCACTTTCACACTGTTAGGCGAAATATTTTGTTTCGTGATTGGAGAAAACTTTTGTCGAAAGTTCGTCACATTGGGACGTTGGACGCAACGTGAAAAGGAAGAAGAAGGAAAAACTGATACGCGACGATAGGACGAACTGCGTCGACGTTTGAACTCGTGTGGTTAAGGTTGTACGACGAAACACTCGAAGGTAAAATACGAGAAGAATAGAGGAAGCGTGGTTCGCGACTTCTCGATATGAGAGGTAGTACGAGCCAGACGAGATGCGAGGTCGTGGCCCGGCAGCCGGCGACTGGCTGCTGCTCGAATGCTCGCAAGCTCGCAAGCTCGAACCAGTCGGCCTGGCTAGGCGCAAGCTCCCTACTCAGCCTCCAAAACCCTCCCATGTGAGGCTCCCGATGCCCCTGAATTTCTTCGGCGTGTCACCGCGAAAAATGCTGCTGCGCTCTCCGTTACACTCGCTTCTAACCTCCATCGCCACTTGGCCGCGTTCATAATGAGTTTTTGTTACGCCACCGGCCGTTCAACTTTTGTCTCTACTTCTATCCGTTCCAACATCTGTGTGGATTAACCTGAGCCTTTGCTAGGCATTGGCTCTTCGAGTATGCTGTTTCACAGATAGAACGCGGACGTCGGTTAATTAAGAAACGTTCTCGCGCGTTTAGAAGATTTACGAAGCGCTTTGATCCATCTGTGAAATTAGATTTGCAAGGCACAGGTGAAACGAAGCATTTGTCAGCTTTGAAAATGCTAAGAAACGTCTCTGGTTATGCGCTTCTGTGCAGGGGATATGTTTTGGCGAGCGGGAAAAAATGAGACGGAAGAAGAAGGACGTTGTCGTTTGATGGTCGTGAGACGCGTTTCTCTTTTTCGACATCTGCTTTGAAACATGGTTTGAAAATAGGACGTCTCTGAAGATTATGAAACGTACGACAATTTTTACGGTATATGCGTGTCTCCTGCTTGCCTTTGTCTCTATTTTCGTGTTCGCAATTTCATTTTTTCCACGTCGTACTCGCAATTATGGCGTTTGTTTAATAAGATACACGCGTGGCGTACGACGAGATACGTAGCCTAGAAGAAAAGACACAGATTTCCTGCCAATTGGGCATCGCGAGTACAGATTACCGATAAGCTTTTCTCGCGGTCGAATAGAACAACGAGGATACTTTTAAACGCGGGTGCGATCGAATGGGTGCCAGAGGAAAGAAGAAAGTTGGCCGATGTACAGAGAAACCGCCGATTAAGCTAAACAACTCGCTTCGAATAACCGCGACGTGACTTTAACGTGTTTTAGCGGCCACATCTTGCATAAGTACTCGAGTCGAGTAAGCGGAAGTGCTGCTTCGATCAATGCATACGGTTGCGTTTCAGTTTGAATAAAAATGCAGTTTCAATAGCACTTTTAGCATCTTCTTCCAAGCTGCGATCATTTCTACCCTTCAGATTAGGCTTTATATAATCTCGCAATTGAATCGAAGCAATTAATTTATGGTTTAAATGGCGCGTAAATTTCAGCATTTATGTTTGTAAAATTTCAAACGTTAGAGGATTTGAATTACATCTAACGATCACGTTTCATTTGAAATCTCTTTTAACACGAAACGAGCCATGATCTTCAAATGCCAAGATTATATCAGCCGCGCGTTAATTATTACTTCTTTGGCGAGATGCGTTCGCTTGAAATTCTCATTATGCTGTATATTATTAAGTCTCGAGCGTACACGTCGGACGACTTGTACGTGAATCTCGCGTAATTACGAGCGACACTTGGCTTCGTCATTTACGCGTCGCGATCTCGTTTAAACTTTTTCCATTTTTTGCTGTTGATAACGCCTGGCAACGCTTAAATTAAATTTAATATAAAATCTTTTTTAATTACAAGTAAAAGTAAATTAAGTTATGTATTTATCTATATTAAACGTCTTACAGTATTACGTTCAACATTCTCTCTAAAATTCATAGAAATGCGTTTCACGCGAATCCATCCTCACGAAAATTCACTGTTCTCCGCGAGTCATTACATAATTCCAGGGATCCAGTCACGTATGACCCCTTTGACGCATTAAATCGCACTAGAGCGCTATTTATAATAACTATTAAAAGCTTCGTCACTCCTTTCGGGATACTAAATATCTACGCTGCACCAACTTAATGTGTAATACCAGAATATAACTAACTGCTCGTCGTTGCTTTTGATTCGTAAAATTTTTATCACGACCCGACACGACTTGTATCTAAGCTCGAGTGATGAGTTTGTGATTAGCGAAGAACAATTATTGTTCTATAATTGACCGCAAGAAGCTTTAAAGTTCGGCACAGACAAATGATTCGACGTTGTCGCAGTTTCGCAACGGTGATGTTGTACGATTGGCCAAGATTATGTTTCTGGCGATGCATCGAATGCATGTACATATGTATGTCACTACGTCACTGTGTGCAATAGTCTTTCGAGATTCTATACTTCGATCAACTATACGATGCTACACTGCTTTGAAAGAAAAGGAAATCGTTGTTTTATAACAGATATAATATGTTCTGAGACGTTTCTTTTTCTTTCTTAATAAAATTCTTTTCGATGCTATAGTTATTACAAAAACGAAAAAACAGCCTCGTCGATACACCTTTCAAACGCCGAATATTTTGTTGATGAATTTTGTGAATTAAACAGAAGATGATTGGTAACTTTGTGCGATTGAGCAAGTTTATATTTTCAATAATACAGTGCATCGATCTTGTTGAAGTGGTCGCCACTTCTAAGAAAACTCTACATCTGGTCTTTTTAGTTTCCTCAGCCACCGAAGCCATCGACAGCGCATAGACAAAAGACTGTCAAAGACAAACCAAAAACGGTACACCTGCAACGTTGGCTTCAGGGTTTTTCAGTCTTAGGGTAACGCTGCTAGCGTGCGGATCTGAATCAGCTCAATTATATTCCGAACTTTGTACTTACACTTTTACATTCAAATATATATGTCGGAGATGAAAGGAAAGCCGAAGCCTATTCTTGGAAATTTTGGGAATGTCTTCTAGTACTCTAGCCTAGATTTTATCATAGCTGTAATTGCTCGAGATTCGTGATAGCGAGATTGGGTTCGAGGTGACAATTGGTCGCCGAACGTAGCCACGGTCGCGGGACGGACGTTTTGTCTAACGGAGGTCTGGAGTGGTTGTATGGGTTCTCCGAGAAATGTAGTTGTGGTGGCATGCGGCCTCGAGAGCGGGCCTAGCCACGCGTGATGTTGCCTCGGAGGTGCCGATACGATGGGACATACATTGTATTAAAAATCAAACTCCAGGCAGACACTGCCTAGCAACTGCGTTTGGAACCTGCTCGATGCTTCCAAACGGGTACAGAAAACAAATGCAATCGTACAGCGAGAAAAATCTCCACGACGTGGGCATTCGTGCGATTGCCTTGGAGAGTGACGCATCGAGCATTTCGACAATCGTAATTGCGCTTAGAAAAGAGTTATCCCGTTGACCGTGGATTCGTTTGAACTCAAAAACATTATTAATAGTATTCATTAAACTTGTTATCTGTTAATCTTATTATTCGTACAATTTAGTATTCATTAACTTTATTATTAATCAAACTTATTATTCATTAGTCTTATTAGTTGTTAAGCTTAGTGATAGTTTTGTATATACGTGTAAATATAAACTCGGCTTTGTGGAACGATGGCTGATCCACGTGAGGAGTTGTCGCGCGCCCAAGACTCCAGTCTTAATCCGACATATATTTTTCTACCTTACAATTTATCCACGCGTTCCTTTGTATTCACCTACATCCAATAACCTCAACAGATCTATCGAGTTGGCAACTAAGTGATTGCGGATTTGGTCAATAACACCTAATGACAAAATCCCCATTCACTTGGTTTCCAACCCAATATATCTGCGAACGATGATTTCATTAAATGTTATTCATATTCGTTATAATTTCATTGGAGATATTAGGCTCGGTACAAACGTATTATGTGACGTAACTGCGATTTATTTTGAGAAACATAAATCTGCCAATTTACAGAGTGCCACCTGAAATCGTAATGACGTTACGTCGTTTGTCTACGTCACACCTAATTGCACGCGAAGAAGTCTTTTCGACCAATTTGCAAGATTTAATTAATTTCGTTCGAAACACGAATTTCGTTGTCTCGGGTGATAGCAAATTGAGTACACGTCGACAACGAGGAGATTTCTGTCTTCAGATTTTGCGTCTATCCCGTCTAATGACTAATTCCGCGCGACTGCTTTGGTAGATGAGCGTGCTTTCATTGTGTCTGCATCTCGCTGCTATTTAATATTTAACAGCGAGGTAGTGCGGATCTGGGGTGGTTGAACGACGTTTGGGACACCAGAGGAATTCAAGCCTCGGTTGCTTGATAAGCAATCTCTTGTATGTTGATAATTAAAGATGTTCGTCAGGCTAAAATTACATATCGAGGGTGGATGTTGAAACATTAGCCAACGGGATACATGTAGCTTTCAATTAAATAGCGTGATATAGCCAGCGTGCGCCTTCTCTCGTACTTCGGAATTTACAAATCTAAAATATCCAAATAGCGTGGGTGAAACTTAATAAAATAAGGAATTATGAATGACTGACAATCTGTAGGTAGTGTACGTCTATGGGCTTATGGAAAATTTTAATACGCCGAAATGTAACGGAGTAAACAAGTATCTGGAGAGTAAAATAAATTTTACCTTGAAACAACATATCCTGGAATTAAACTGTGAACGTTCGTGTATTTCTGGAAAATGTGCAAAGTTATATCGAACGTAACATACGAAATATGCAAAATGAAGTATTCGTTGTTATATTTAGAGAATAAAATTGTTATTATATTAAGTAGTTTTAGTTGTGTTCATAAAAATGCGAATTTACACGTACATCTCGAATTAAGTGAAAAATCGTGAATACGAATGAAGCAAAGAAATTAAACGGAGAAAATATATGATTGGACAATATCGCCAATAGATGTGTAAACCAGCCATGTGTAAACAAATTTATTTCTGGTCATTCGAAAGGGAACGTTAAAAAATCGGGAGATCGAACGTTCAAGGTTCCAATCGATAACCGCGTAACTGGATGGAACGAGCTCGCAACAAGCGCCATTTACTTTTTCAAATATCTTCGTTATGCGCCTCGTTCAATCCGAAATCCCTGCATGCGTTTCAATTCTCTCTTCTCAAAAAGTGCGCACACATACTCGATCGATATACCGTTTACACGTCGAAACAGTAACCCAAATACCGATGGAATTTTGCAGTTGCCACGACTAATCTCGATCTCTTTTTATCTCGTTTGCGTTGAGACGTGCCGCATAAAAAGCTATCGATAAAATATCCTACGCTATTATTTTCCGAAGTAGATCGATATTATTTAAATTGCAATCGGTGAAGCTTCCCAAATGCACAACGTGGAATAATATGGGCGCTACAATGATATCAGACACGTGATCTCCAATCTTTTTACACCCTTTAGCTTCTCTTACGCGTCTTAATATCCAAGAAAATCAAGAAACATCTATGTAGTATCGGGAAAAGGGATGTACCTGACAATGGGTCTACCTGTGGCCTTTACAACATTGGGGAAATTGAAAGGGATGTACCTGAGAATGGGTCAGGCACATCTGAAGAACATGAGCAGGGATACGAAAGTCGTGGGACGGAAGACGTTAGTCAGTTGCGGAGAGTCAGTTGAGTGTAACAGTTGAGTTGCAGCAGTTGAGTTGAGCAGTTGAGAAGTTGGAAGTCGAGTGTTAAGACGTACAACGATATTGTAGTCAGTTTTGTTTTAAGTGTTGCTTGTACGAATAAACTTGAACTTAACTCTAAGTAAACTATCCTTTCTTGTCCTTGTTCTAGATAAAAAAACAACACACTTGTAAGTTACTACATCTATGGCGTGATAATAGGTATAAGAACGCAAGAAATAGAATGCTACAGCACCATTCGAATCATAGTTGGTAAAAATTGAGAGTCGTTGGACCACGCTTACAATTAGTAGAACTCCAGAGCCGGAAAATCTCCTGGTTACTACGTCATATTATCAGCGAACCACTCATAGTAGAATCGTCGAGTCATAGAATCATACGTAATGAGTCCTCATGATTGTTAGGTTATATTCTCTGTAGGAAGGACCCTAGCGTGATAACGTCGTTCTCACTTAAACCTCATGATTACTAAATTATACCTAGTATCATAAATTCACAGAATCGCTGAATTACGTCTTTTCACCACAATCTCGGTAAAACTTTGCGGTCTAAGAATAGTCACAGCGTCTCTAGATTCATTGCTAGTAGCACTTCGATCTTTTCGTGTCGGTATAATCACAGACATTGGATCACACCTATCGGGATTACAGATTAATCGTTAGACTACGTCTATCAGGGTCATGGGATAGTAAGATCACGCCTTGCAGGATCATGGAGTCGCAGGACCGAGTCTATTAGGATTACGTGGTTGTTGGATCACGTCTTCGGGTGGGTGCTGGCAGCTCTTCGGCTTTAAAGCTTAGGCTTTGGGTAGATTGGTGGTTTATCTTTCTTGCTGTTACTAGACATGCCTTAGCAACCTCGGAATCAAACCATACATCAGTAGTTAGAATCCTATTATAGATCTCAGGACTGTTGCCTGTAATCTTTTGTGTGTAATCGATCGCCTAATGATCCTAGTGTGTGTAGTCTTACGTGGTTCATATAGTCGTGTGTTTCTATTTCGCGTATGGTCCAATGCCAATAATCAATGTCTTAAGGATCTTTATGCGTTCCATGTGATCGTACGTTTCTGTTTCACGCGTCGTTCAATAACGAATGACTTCATGAGAAAAACCGTATGCAGTCGTACTTATTTCACGCGATCATATGTTTCTATCTCATTCATGGTCTGATAATCAATGATCTATGAATTCCATCGTACGTAGTGGTATATCTTTACTATACGGTTTAATAATCAGTGGTCTTAGGATCTCATCGTGCATAGTCATTACCCGTTTCGTGCGATCGCGTGTTTCTGCATCATGAGTGGTCCAAAAATTCCCAGAGTACTTCAGTAATGCAGATGTACTGCTGGGAAAGATCCAACTACACCATGGCTTCGCTAGGCGTGGTCCAGGGAACTGATATTTTTCTTGCATATGTATAATGACCCCGTTACGCTTCAAGTCGTTGTTCTAGTTTCTTCGCGGTTCTGTCGGTGGGTCCAATATCCTCGGAGTGGTTCGTAGCATGATCATGATCCATGACCGCCGTATTACGTTGGATCATGTCCTACTACTTCATAGTAGTTATTCACATTTGAATTAGACGATTCCGCAATAATGCAATCCGAGTTTTCATAATTTTTGAATCACGCTACTTTGGTCCAGTGCCATTACGTTTTTCTACTTTGGAACTCTCCGTTTCCAAATTTTACGTTTGAATTTTCATATCCAGTATCTTATATTTCTGCAACGTCACAATGATTTCGAATTCGATATTTAGGATTCTGCACGTCTGAGATTTTATCGAGGAAATTTTATTTCATTAAAATTAGTGCGGTGCACCGATTCACGTAGGACGAAGGGTCCAACCTTTTTGGAGGATTGCCAATAAATGAAGCCATGGAAAATTAGTAACATTGTTGTTCCCTCGTTATCCGTCTAGTAATCGAAAATACATGAAAATATGGCAGATAGCGATGGAATCCTTTTCTTTCGTTATTAAACGATCGAAGCGTAATCAAGAGATGTTGGAAGTTGTAACAAAAATCGTTGTTCGAATTTCTTTTAGTGACAAATGGTTGTGGTATGTGCGGTAGGATGATTTAGTCTCTATCTCATCCGGACGATAGTTTCGTAAACTCCATTTTCCTTTACGCGCCGTCTTGGCAGATCGGCGATGGCGATGATCGAGGACCAGAGAATATTCGAGAATACCCATTTATCCATCTATCTAGAAAATAGGAAAGAAAGATCAATCGTTGCCACTTTCTTTCCGTTATTCTTATCATGGGAAATAACTAAAACATTATGCCAATGATTAAACATTATATAACGAGTAGAAGAAAACTCAAAAGATTAAAAATTACGTAATTATTCGGTACACACATCTGTACACCATAAAATCTCACGATGAACTGTCTGGTTGATATCTTTGTTCGGAAGAGACCAAGCTTCTTCTACATTTTCCAGGAAATCCATTTGATGTTCGTAACAATATACTACACGCACTCTAGATAAATCTTTAGCACAACAATCGCTATTACTGATATACAATTATATATGTAGTATCGGGAAAAGGGACGTACCTGACAATGGGTCATACCTGTGGCCCTTTACAACATTGGGGTAATTGAAGGGGATTTACCTGGGAATGGGTCAGGCACATCTGGAGAACAGACGGAAGACGTTAGGCAGTCGAATAGAGGCAGTTGAGTTAGTCAGTTGTAGAGAGGCAGTTGAGTAGAGTCCGTTGAATGTAGGAGTTGAGTTGAGGCAGTTGAATGGAGCAGTTTGAGAGTTGAGCAGTTGAGAAGTTGGAAGCCGAGTGTTAAGACGTACGGCGATATTTGTAGTCAGTTTTGTGTTGAGTATTGCTTGTACGAATAAACTTGAACTTAACTCTGAATAAACCATCCTTTCTTGTCCTTGCTCTAGATAAAAAAAAAAACAATACCTTTGTAAGTTACTACATACATATATAATATTATTGAGATATGTATAATTTTGTGTGCTAGACTAGATTGGCCGCGAAGTAGTGACACGTATGTGAGTATGAGTGTATGGAAGTATGTGTGTCGCGTAGAAAATGGTGAGACAAAGAAAGTACTGAGACGCGTGCAAATGTGTATCGACGAAGATCCTGGAGATCGTTTATTAAATAAATCTAAAACTATTTTAATATGAATTCTAAGTGTAACCTTAGTGTTCCTTTACTTTTATTTCGGCGATTAAGATCCACAATTCTCAAGAAATATATCAATTTTAAACTTTCTTATTGTATGCCAGGACAGCATCGTTGCTATTTTAATATCACAGCATCTCGTAATGTAGAAATCGATCTCGATTATTGTCAGATATGACCAGCGAGAACCGTTCTTACTAAAACTCTTCTAAATGTATTGCCATTCGTTTTCTAACACCGATACACCGCATCCGTAATTTTCATTAAAAGAAATGCCAAATTTCCCGCAGATCGATATACAAACATTTTTATCCGATTCTTTCTTGCAGCAATTTTTACAGCTATCAAGCAACGGAACGAAACGCGCATTACTCTATTTTATCGCGATTGATCTCGGCTCATTTTTCCTACTTTCCGGGTGCCATCCGGATCGCCATATTTCACATACCACTACATCAACTCCGTGTGATCCTCGTATGCGTGACCGAGTAGGTTCACAAGACGGAAAATTAGGATGATTCACAAGCACTCTGGTCTCTGCTATTCGTTTATCTGTCCAGGGAACGAGAGAAAGACGCTTCTCCGGATGCGAAGGTGGCAGAGATTCGAGCGTGATTCGAAGGGTGGCTACGGTGCACCGTGCATTCCACCCTCTGTTCGCGTCTGTCAAGCCGGAAGGACATTTTAAAAGTGACGCAAGCCTATTTGTCTGCGGTGACCTCGATGGTGCCGTGACAACGCGCCACATAGTTCTCTTGTTCTATCCACTTTTTCGATGCTTTTCAGGATCTTGGTGTCATTTCGTACCATTCTGTCCCTTCGTGGCAAGGTTTTGCCGCTTGCGGGACGGTAAGAGCGACTCCCCTGCCCTTCCACGCCTTTTTTCCATCCGTACGATTAATGGTACTCGTTTTCTCTTGGAATCGCCAGGAAAAGAGAAAAGACTGCGAGATATCGTTCTTTCTCTCGTGCTGGCTTTCCTGTAATGGACTTATGGTATGAAGAACTTCGCCGCTGGAAATATCACGTGCAAACATAATTTTATTTCGGAGCCGGTGTTATTTTGGCGTATAAGCGGGATACTTTTAAGCTACGTCTTATTTGTTCTTTCTTTCGTTTCATCGTGGATCGTGGGTGAAATAGTTTTGTCTTATCGTAAGCTAATCGCAATCGTGTTTATTCAATCGAAAGAATAAATCGATTTAGTAAGATTGCCATGTTTTATGTATTTTTTTTTATTTTTATGTGCGTATTTTAATTTATGTAATTAACGAAATAGATGAATATGCTTTCTAGAAATTATGACGGTGTAAGTCAGTGCTCCGTGTTACTTTGCCTGAGATGAAGTTTTGCATTTATCGTTACGACGAATTTTGTCTATTTATTAAAGTTACGAAAACATGTCTTGGCGGAGGAAAGAAGTTGCAACTTAGTTGACTATGCAGCTACGTAGATTTTAATCAAACGTTTGGGAGTTGAGATATACGTAAACTAACTTGCTCGAAATTTTCACCCGTAGCAACGTTTCTGTATTCGCTATCAGGAAAATATACGCTTAAACGCACTTTTCTAATTCATTCAAAATTCATCCTTTATCCTGGCTTCTACTAACCTGCTAGATGGTCTTACTGATGAGCCCATTAGCGTATCCTCAATGAATACTTCCTTTTCTTTCCTCTTTCTTCCTTTAATTACCGCAGGCTTGTACCATTATGATTCCCAGTCTATCGTATAATAAAAATCGCGAAGACAAACGATGTAAATGTCAGTAATGATTTCCAATGGAAACAAGAAACACGTTTCTGTTAATTTCACCGTTTACGTCGTTTATCACTCGAAGGCTGTGAATCTTCAAGGCTCACCACCTTTACAAATTCAGGTGGAAAACAGATGGTGAAGAAACGCACATTGAATTAATTAATTTTATTTGTCTGACGATTTAGTTAACGTTTTGCGATCACAGTTCTATCCAGTGGTAGTCGTGAAAAGCTAAGATAAATTATCTAACAGTTAGCATTAGGAATTTCATGGAGAATACAAGATCATCGGAAATTGGAGTTCGAAGGTGTTGAGAGTTGAAAAATGAAAAGTCGCATTAAGAATTTCAAGACTACGGGAAATGGATTTGAATTGGAGAATATTGTGATTATTAAAGAGATGCGTTCTTAAAGAGAAGGAGACTTTAACGATCTTCTAAATCTTATCTACCTTTCCGGTTTATTTATAAATTGAAATTGACTTCGACAAATCCCCACAAAATAAATATCGTCTCCTACTTCTTGACACTCTACTTGACACATTTACATTTTAACCGTCCTGTCGAAAAAAGAACCAAGAAAAAAACAAGGAAAAGAGAAATATCTTTAAACTCGTCGGAAGAAAGTAACGACAGCTGTTGAGCTATACGTACCGAAACCACCTTATCGACTGTTCGAAATAAAAGGTCGATTTCCTGGCGGAAGAAGACCGATTTAATCAAAACGACAATTACCATCGGTGCAGGAGCCCGATATGTTCCGCGACACGCGATTTTCTCCTTCGAAGACGACTCCTTCTCTCGAGGAAAAAACAATTCCAAGATAATGCCACGTGACGCGGAATCGAGATCCTTTTATTCGTGCAATCTCAGAGATATGGAAGAGCCAGCGATGCTGTAAGGGATGACTGCGAAAGAGGGTGCAAAGGAGGAGGCGAGGTCTCTTACGACCTTCCACCTCTTACCCTGATCGTCAATTTTCATCGATTACTCTTATTTCGTGCGCCTGGGTCCCCATAAACATCCCCATCTATCAAATACACCGGCTTGTGGTATCGTGACTCTCTCTCTCTCTCTCTCTCTCTTTCTCTCTTTCTATATATAATATATATCGGAGATGAAAGGACATCGGGGCCTTTCTTTCGGAATGTTTGGCAAAGTCCCCGATACTTTAGTCCAGACTTTTTATTATAGCAGTATTTAAATAATAAAACTTAGAAATAATTGTTTATGATTTAATCTGAGTATGGATCCTTTTAAATAATTATTCTGCGATCTTGTCTATCTCTGACGTTGCTCTCTGTCCGTCCATTTGGGAAATGAGTGTCTCTCAAAATGGTTGTCCGTAAAACAAAAGAAAGTCGCTCTGTCCGTGAAACAAAGAAAGTCGTGCTGTCCGTAAACAGAGAGAGTCCCTGTCACACGTGAACTCCAGGGAGTTTACATATATGTTGGGTTATCATTAGAGTTAGGGGCGTGTAACGAATCTTTCTTTGGATTAGACATTGTTGTTATGCACGAGCGAAGATATTTACTAGTCCAATTATGATTGTGACGGAATTTGACAAGTAACCATGGTAATCAGATACTGGGAATGTGAATGGCAATGATCTTAGACTCGATAACGAATCCACGGTCAGCGGGATGACAAATGCGATAATGAACTTGACACACGTGTTCCCTGTACTAGTCGAACTTATCGGATTCATTCTCAGTCCAAGTGGAACTGCCCTTATATACTCCTCTTCGTATCTCTCTGTATCCCTCAGGTCAATCCCTGTTTTTAATGAGAGTAATTTAATTACTTCATACCTCTGTTAGGTACACGTCCCTCCCGTGACCGTGGCTGCGTTCAGTGACCCATTATGTCACGTCGAGCCCAAGCCCACTGTCATAAATCTCGGATAATCAAAATTGACTCAACTCATAAACAACTTATTTCTCAGTTTTATTGTTTAAGTACGGCTGTAATAAAAAGTCTGGACTAAAATATTTGGGACTTTCTCAAACATTCCGAAAGGAAGGCTCCGATGTCCTTTCATCTCCGACATATATATAATGTTTTAGCGTATGTGGAGAATATGAGGAACTTGCGGATCGAATATCGATGCTTAATGTTTCGTTTGGAAATCGGATTCGACGAGTGTTTCTCGTATCGCGTCAGAGTTCATCGAGAAATACCGAGATGCGTGGAAGATGAAACGACGTTTCCTAAGGGGGAAATTTTCTTTGAGATTTTGTTACGCCGCTCCAGGCGGAAAACACGAGACAACGTTCAATGTTGGCTTTGTGTCTGAATAACGAACTGAAAGCATGAAAACGTGAAATACGAACAGTAGGGTGTAATTATATTCTTGAAATCGTTACGTTTTTAATTACAGTTGCGTTGAAACGAAGATTGTGTTTTTTGTATAAATTGAACGCGATAGTAGCTACTTACGCGATAATGAATGGAAGAATCGTATTTGAAATTCTAACTTAAAGTTGTATGAGAAAGTTTGTATTTATATTGTAAATGTAAGAGGGAACAAAGTTCCTTCAGTGTCGTTGTAATTATCAATTCGAACGTAGCTATCGTTAAAAAGGCAGAATTAAAATTTCCAACTCGCTTTGCGCAATGAACGATTTCCTGTTTAGACCCTTTTCCAGGAAGCTCTTTAATTAGGTTCTGAAATTTCTAATATACTTTCTCAATTCGTTTTATTTTTAAGAGAGATCAACCGCAAGATAAGTCGTTAGGTTATAAGACCTGGTCGTTAACAGACTGGTCGCTGAACTTGGGAAATTTCGCGATAGAGAGATGGATCTTTTGGTTGTGCTTTTCCCAGAACCACAATGCCCAAGAAATACGCGACAGGAGATTAAGTCGCTGAGCGAAGACGAAACTTATCGATCGATCGAAATCGAATCTATTCGCACAATGAAAATTGAGCATTGCTGGCTGAACTTTAGATATTATACTTTTCCCATTTGCAAGAATTTCTTGCAGAAAGATGATTGTATCGTCCGATAAAGTGGTCGCGTTAAAGATTAAAATCGAAATTTACCGCATCGATAAATAAAATTAATTAGCGAATTAAATTATTTTAAAATCTACATACTACATCGAGAATCACAAATTTACGTTGCATTTATTTGCAAGTCAAATATCGTAAATTTAATTTCATGCCGATACTATAAATAAAATGTAAATATGAAAACGATGATGTTCATACCTATGTATTTTACATTCTGAACCCTAGTATTTCATTTGTATCTTTTAAATTTATTTTCAGCAACAAAGATTTTCCAAATAAAATACATCATTTTCATACGTGGGACGCAGTATATATTTGAAATTTCGATTTTTTTTTAAATCACAGAACCGTGAAATCTGCCCGAAATGGCGAAATGTTAAAGGCACATATATATATATATATATATATATATATATATATATATACACAGTCTACCTTCGAGTAGAAAATAAATCTTCAAAGGAGAGTCTCCAACGACGGGATTTTATCTCCTGTTTTACAGTTGCCATTAACTAATCTGGTACCACTAGATTCGTATATAAATACGAACGTAGTTACTGTTTTACAAGCTCGTCTCTTAAACGTTCGGTGTAACAGTCAATTTCGTCCGAGAACGCGCCTTTCGAGGATTACTCTGCATTTTAAACTTTCCCCTAAAATGGTTACTACCCTCGCGGTGATTGTTGTTGCTTGACCTAAGAGCCGAGTAGACTTGATTAGATTACCGAGTAATCTTGAATGTTATACAAGTACGAGACGAGAACTGTGTCGATAAAACTATTTTCTAAAAGAACGTACAAAGACTAGATCAACAGGAGATACGTAGTAGTCGAATAAAATTTTTTTCTATTATTTTCTGTCCTTTCTACGTTGTGTTACTTAGAAGAAAATATTATTTAATTCTCACATGGCTCTTATTAATCATTTTTATATTTGGTCTCAGTATTTGTTACATGTTCAGATTTCTAGAAACTGATGTAGTATCGAGAAAAGGGACGTACCTGACGATGGGTCATACCTGTGGCCCTTTACGACATTGGGGTAATTGAAGGGGATCTACCTGGGAATGGGTCAGGCACATCTGGAGGACAGACGGAAGACGTTAGGCAGTCGAGTAGAGTCAGTTGAGTTAGTCAGGTGCGGAGAGTCAGTTGAGTAGTAGCAGTTGAGTGGAGTAGTTTGAGTTAAGTGAGTTGAGAAGATGGAAGCCGAGTGTTGAGACGTACGGCGATATTTGTAGTCAGTTTTGTGTTGAGTATTGCTTGTACGAATAAACTTGAACTTAACTCTGAATAAACCAGCCTTTCTTGTCCTTGCTCTAGATAATAAAACAACACATTTGTAGGTTACTACACTGATGAGTTGGCAATTAGGAACTGGCAATTTTAGTTTTCACAAATTGGTATGTTTTAATTAAATTTGAAATTTCAAACACTTTCTTCGGTTTTTATTTGGCTTTGCCTGACATTAACCTCGAAAAAGAACATTCTGAAGGTGATTTACATCGATAAATCTTTTGTATTTGTCATTGTTAATGATTATGAATCTTAACCGCCGAAATAAAGGTGTAGAAACACTAAATATCCATTTAATATTCATAATAAAATAATTATACACATATTTAGTGAACGATTCCAATAATATTAATCGATACAATCTTGCACGTGTCTCGACACTTCCATACCAGATGCCTTTCCACACACGACTGACGACGGAACAGTTTACATTCTTTTGTTTTCGAGACGCCGCGCACACACATGCCCATACTCACATACTACGCAGTCAATTTAGCACACAAAATTACACATATCTCAACAGTCATATTATATATATTTAAATAAATAAATAAATCTTCATTAGTTTCTAATAAAATAAAACGGACGTCAAAATACTACATGCAGGGGAAACCTATGCAAAACCGTATACTTGGGTAAAACACTATTTCGTAATTAATTTTTTCCCATTTAATTCAAAAAGTCCTATGATCATTTTGCAATTGTTTTCTGTTGTATTGCATCGACAGTTTGCATCGACAGCGTCTTGCTGTAAACGGCATAAGTCTTAATGAATCATCGATTTATTGCATTTTATTGTAGTTTTTGGAATTTATCGTATTTTCAAGTGTTTCTATCTTATATTCGATCGCTATTCAAACTGTACCATCATATTTTGATAATTGGTAGCTAAGTTATATGACAATATTTATTAAGAGCTTCTAATCACATTGTATCTGAAAAATTTTTGCTTGTCATTGCAGTCTTCGTATCTGGTTATAAACAAAAAGTTACGTGGCTGGAGAAACCGACATCCCTTGAATACAAAAATGAATTACTCGCCACTTTCAGAGTGAAAAGAAAGACAAACCTACTTCTAACTTAGAACAATCCGCAACAGCGAGAAAATAAAAATTGTTGAAGAAAAATGATATTTGCGTGTATTACCAGGAAAAATATGGTGCGGGCTTCTTGCAAGAAGCTCGGATACAACAAAACAGAAGAACTTTATCGTTTTCGATGTTATCTTTGTTAAATTAGATCAACTATTTTGTGGTTTTACCCACTCTATCAGAAAAAATAGGGAAAAATCGAGGTTTCGCCTTCTTGCTATCTTAAATATTAAAATAGAATCTTTTACTTCTGTTCCTCTTATTTTTTGTTCATTATGAAAGTATCTAATAGATACAGTTTGGTTCACGTAATTTCCTTTACTAATAACAAAGTTAATTTTGATACAGGAATTTTGTACACACTGTATCCTGTATGAAAATTAAAAAAAAAATGAGTTCAAATCGATGTAACTTCGTAGTAGAGAATTATTACACGACGAAATTCGTCAGTCGGCAGGTAAATTCCATTTACTCGAAAACGTCACGTTATCGAGCAACTGTCGTTCGCATACCAAATTCACGCGTCGCGTATATGGAAACCTTCGAAGAATCTCTCATTAACCTAACCGATAAACGACGTTTTGACGGTAGCAAAGGGCTGTCTGTGTTTGCTTACGTCACTATACCCACGAGAATTACGTTATCCGCATGTACACCTAATAAATGGCTGATCGGATGAATTAGCGTGCTGCAATAACCGCGTAACAAAGCGCGTTCGCATAACGAAATGTCACAGCATGAATGCGCAGGAGTCGTTAATTAATCAGCCCTCTAGCCTGCCGCGTATTGGCCTGCTTGAATAAATGCCGCAGCATTGGAATCATCTCACCGCTAGGTGATAAATATCTCCGTATTATTCGTTATTCATATAACATGCATAAATGCATATAGGGGACGAATTGTGTGGGAAAAGGGAAAATGGAGTCCGGACCAGGACGACCGTGTAGCGATTAATTCGGTATAAATTTACATGTAATAATATTTCCGTTTCACTCCACGGTATGCAACGATTTTTATTCCGACACACGCGCACGAATATCTTTCATATCACGTTTATGTCACGTAAAAAGAAAAACTTCCGTGATAATAAAAAACTTTATTTCTGGAGAGTGAGTGACTCTCGAATACCACTTACAATCTCGTTACAACGTACAGCTATCGGTTTCAAATTTAGACTCGTTTGCCTGTTAATAGTCGAGGGTTATATACTATGGGAGAGCGATGGAAAATGTTGGTGGGGATATATTTTGCTGGAAACTCTCTATCAGGGAGGCAATGTGTTAAATGCCTGGAAAATGCCTAGAGGTGGCCCTTCAAGGTGGCGTCAGGCTTGAGAGTTTAGGGTTACATTTACAGAGATACGAGTAAAATTTCGCAGTACGATCATCAACATCTATCGTCTATAGAGAAATTTGAACTTTATTTATAGGTTGTTGTTATCGCGTGATCGACAATTTTCGATCGTTCGTCAGAAATTTACTTTAACAACGGATAAGGAGCTTATAAAGACGAATGATATCGCACTATGAGCGAATGAATACGACAATGTACTTTTAATCCTCAGATAATATTTTTTCGTCGTAGCAGATCAATTTTAATTAAACTTCAACAACCAAGTAGATACGAACTAAAACGATTACAAAAAGTTAGGTATCTTTAGGGTCGCTAGGAAATTCTGGCGTCTTATTAAATTTACTCCAAATTGCTATTATCGTTTATAACTCGGTGACACCAGCTGAAGATTAATTCGTGTTTAATGATCTGTTACAGAAATGAATACTTGGATAAATAAATGAGCATATCCTATGTATGATTATCTTAGACGATGAAATAATTTGTTTTTCTTAATTGAGAAATTAAATGTTAGTGACGATGTTAGGATATATATTTCACTAATACTACGGTAAAAAATCGTAAAAGTTTCGTATTTATGTAGAGACATTTTTCATAGCCAGTTTAATATTCGGAAGCAATATGGAAGAAAGGATACGCGACTTTCAGAAACCGAGTGTCGCGTAACCACCGAGACGTTCTCGCGAGAAGCTATTTCAATAGCGAAGAAGCGACGTTCTCTTTTGAATCTCACGAGTATCCGTAGAAATCTCGTGATTCCTGTAATTTCTCTGCGAACCTAACCCCGGAGACAAAGAAACGAGGGCAGTGGGCAAAAGGATTTCCTATTTCCAGACTTCCAACAAAATTGCGGTTTCAAATACGATTGCCACTCGTTTCACGTGAAATCACCCGAAATTTGTTCTCGTAGCAACTAACTGGTCCATTACTCGAACGTATAACGTTAAAATTTAATTTCGATAAAATCTTATTGATAAATTGTGAATTTTTATACGTTTTTATATTTAAACGAACGTATGTTGTTACTATAGGCCGTGTTCCTAACCGTCTCCCTTGGTACTACAGTGTCGCAGACAGATCGTCTTACATGACCGTCGAGATATACACAAAGTAGCGATAAACGCATAGTTGTCGTCAAGCAGCGAGTTCTAGAAACATCGATTCGCCTTCGGTCCGTTATTTTATCTACACAAAAAAGGTGGCATACGTGATCATAGGCGCGAACGTTCGCGAGACCCGAGCGTGGTGGGGGTCGTCCCCGGAGCAGACAAAGGACAAAATAGAAGGGCAGTCAGTGGTAAATGAGGACTCAAACCGAATGCTTCGAGAGGTTCAGTGGAATAAAATCGAGGTAGCTTAGTGAAACGAGTACATCGAGAAATATCGTAAAGTTGGGTCGAAGTAGAGTAACAAACTACTTGTATCATCGTTAAATCATTTGTGACGTGTCCATTATAATTTTAAATATTGTTAAATATACAAGTTTATATTAACCCTGTTAATTCAGTGTTAACAATCATTTGAATTACCTTTGTTATCCTAATTGAAACAGAGGAACGACTGATTCGCGGCGTCGATTATCAGAATCGTAGCGAAAATTTACGCCTCTCGCTGTCGCGTTTTCCTCGCGATCGCAAAGAAATAGAATCTAAATAGAAATCGCGTATTACACGCACCGCGTGCATTTTTGCACCTTCGAGTTTCCTATAAGAATTCGAAGCGTACTTGGCGATTTATCGTGCGAAGCGCGAACAGTTTCCGAATACCGAAATTTTGAAGTTCTCAAAATCGAGAGAAGAGAAACGATACGCTGTCGTTTTGATTTCGATATGAACACACAGTGTCTGTTGACGATGACAATAGATTAGCCCGTTTAATTTATTTTGTATCAGTTTCCAATCAACATAGAACTTTGGTTTACGATGTTGTTCGACACTGGACTAATATTGATGCCGGTGCAACGTTCGCTCCACTGCCGTGCACTTAATTTGCATAATGAAACCGGGTAAAAGGTTTCTCAGAATTAAATAGAATTAAATACTGTTTTATTCGATATTCTCGTATCAATTACGTAATTCGTATAAGGAATCGATTTTCTTTCTTTCTTTTTTGCTTCTTAATTTTATTTTGATTGGAACACGAAATTACGTGTAATTAAATGAGAAGGTAAAATGGTACTTCTTGCGGAATAACGCCGCGGGGCAAATTTGTGCTGTGACGAGAAAAACGCGAAGACAGTAAGACCTTAGAAACGCAGAAAGGCAAACGGTTAGGTGGCAAATAGAAGGAAGAGCAGAAAGATGAAATATCTCTGGAGGAAATTAAAATGCCAGTCTGACGCGGAAACAGAAACTCCGGTTACTTATTTATTCCATTATAAAAGCTTGTGGTATTGGTTGCGCAAAAGTGCGCAGAACACGCTTTTGTCGTTGGCATCGCTTTAAAAATTCGATCTTTAACGTCTCATTTGGGAATACGATATTAAAAACTATGTTTCCCTTCCTCCTCTTAAAAGCGAAACGTTCGCAGATGCCATAAGCGAGCTGTTGTTCGAAAATATGTGTATTGAAAGAAGCTCACGAGTAACCTGAGCTTTGAAAATTTATTCCATCATCGAATTTTTATTAAAATTTCAACTTGATTAAGCGTTCATTTTATCTCAATGGAATTGAAATATTAAAACTGTCAACACGCACATACACGTTCTTGTTTAATTGTGTCATTACTCTCCGTATTATCAAATTATTCCGTTTTTCGTTCTTCAATTAACGCTTGAATTTTTTTTTTTTTATTTACTTGATCGTTATCATTCGTGTAAATCGAATTCAGTTACTTTCAATAACCAGTTATAAGATATGCGTGCGAATGAATAATTAACGAGAAAGTACAACTATTATTACGTTATATCTATTGCATATACTTGTTCCTAAAATGACAAAACATATTTCATCGGCTAAAAGCAAGAGTAAACAACTGGCACCGAAAACAATATAAACACGAAGAAATGCTTCGAAAAGAATTGTGTATAGTAAATTTAAGAACAGATACGAGGCAAAAACATGCAACGAATCTCTCAGTTCGCGTCCCAATTTGTAGAAAGCTTCTCCGTCGCGTCTCGCAATTTTTTCCATCCTGTTTGACCATCTGATATCCTACATTTTTACATTCTTGACGCATTATTTGTCGTCGGGAGTTAGCGTCCAGTCGGAGAACGCAACTGAAAAATTGCAGAAACGTCAGCCGCACAAAGCCCGGGTTATTTTCCGGGGACAGAAGTAACAGAACTGTCTGTGTCCAACAGTGTGGGACGAAGAGAGAGAGAGAGAGAGAGAGAGAGAGAGAGAGAGAGAGAGAGGTGGGGGTTGGAAAAGGAATTAAAAGTCCTATATATGTCGTTGGTTTCGCGGCACAAAGGGTTAATGAACAGTCAAGGCAATGATTGAGAGAACCAAGCGAACGAACAATAAAAAAGGAAAAGGCGAGAAAGAACGGTAATGGGACGTTTCTCGCGAACCTATGAATTCTTTTTGCCCGAATGCTCGACTCCCGCGTTACTCCAGCGTGCAGCTTCATTTCTTTTGCGTCTATTACGTGTCACGGGGTGTGACGCATCGCGTTTTGAAATTCTTTCCGTTTCTGTACGTTGCGCGGCCTGGTTTCATTATTTTTTCTTCCGCTTCGTGGCAGGCGAATCCGAACGCGCCTTGAAAAACACTCTCCCTCCCCCATTTTCCTTCGGTGGAAAAACATATTTCACGCGTTAAACGAATCTCGCGAGCAAAAGTATTCGTAGATTCCCAGAAGAAGGAGAATCTCGTTTGCATCGTGCCATTTTTCTCGGCCACGATAGACGGAACGATGCTTCTTAGACGTATCGCAGATTTTAAATATTCAACGACGCCTGAAACGAATCACGTTGAATTATGTACGATTAGTTTACTCGGAGAACGTTTCTCGGGCTCGCGTTTATTCAACGATACCATCGATAAAGCTATATTTTTACGATCAGTGCGAATCGTCTCTCTGTCAACTTTCACTAATCATTCTAAAATCGAATTACATCGAGTACGATAGAACGTTACTCAAAAAATTGACCAATAATTCGCTCTTTGATATTTCTCATTTTGGTCAGGTCATCCCTGAAGCCAGTTAACAGAACGATGAAACGCATAGGGTAGAGTTCTCTTTGCGGAATATATTTATCCGCGCATGTTACACGCATCGATGCACCGACAAACTATCGGAGAACGATGCGGTGTTTTGTAAAAGTATGCGACAAAACGGTGAATTTCATCCGACCATTTTATCCATTTTACGTGAACCGAATATTAAAAAATGGGAAAGGAAAAGCCAAAGAATGAAAAAAAACATATACAGAGAGAGAGAGAGAGATACCGTTTCGTCGATGGAAATAGGCCCAAAAACGGGAGATGATAAAGGGATTTATCGGATCGTGGATGGTCATGCTCTATTGGTCAGTTGGACGTTTCCGAATCAGTTTTTCGATTGTTTAATCTACTCGAGCTATTTCACTTCGTCCGCTGCAATCTAAAAACTTCCTAGGGCCGCGTCAGTGTTTATTGATTTCCGAAGTCGACTGCCAGAGCTACTCTTATTATTCGAGACAGAACCGATGGTAAATTCGCGAAGAGGGTGTTAACATCGAATACCCTTCCCGATTCTCAATTATCGTCGCTTTGCCCAACTTTCCGTCCGAGTATCTTCGGCCGGGGGAACTAAATCCGCCTCTTTCCTTCTCCATCCAGCCGAACTCGCCGCCCGACCTTCATCGCCCGATAAAACTTTAGGGAATTATTTAAATGCCTCGCACTCGATCGACCACTCTCTGTCGAATCCTGCAGAGTAATCGCGAACGATACCAAACCCCTGCTACGAATTCAATCATGCGACCTCGCCGTTCGAATTACTTCCCGGTAAAGCGAGACGTCCTTCTTCTGCAAGAAACGACGACTCCGGGATACCTAGACCAGTATCTCTGCTGTTAAATGCACGATCGATTTTACGATTTTATTGTATGCATACTACCTACCCGTTGCTCGTGCTGCTGGGATTAAACTCGTCGATCGGTTTGTTCGTTTTGTCATCGTAAACGAGCGTGTACGAGTGTCTTCGAAGAGAATACGGTTTGAGATATTTGAGATTAATCGAATCGGAGAGATAGTTTTCCATGTGTTTCTACCGCCTTGTTATTTCTTTTTATTTTTCTTAATGCCTCTTAGCCGTTGAATGTAACTTTCGTGTCTTTATAATTTCGTGCTAGCGAATAAAGCGATTTAATATTTCTGGTTACTGCGTTTGTCTTATTTATCTACGAAATTCACAGGGGATTTGATTTTTCCCACTAACATCTTTATAAAGTAGACAGGCTCGGCTTCGCGAACGTATAGAGTGTACGCGCATGGCAGTACGTAGAAATATACGAAATATCCAGAGCAATGTACGCTGGAAGGATGAGGTACGTAAATCTCCATTTTAATGTATTCTTTAATATTTCTGTAATTTTGTTCGAAAAAATATGAATTGGCATGAAAATCCGCAATCTGTTATTCGATAAAATTCTCAACTACGAGATAGCGCGTTTCTAACAAATAAGAAACGATGCTTCATAGAAAATCGATAACGAAGAAACCACCGAACTTCTGAAACTCTCCACTTTATATATGTAGTATCGGGAAAAGGGACGTACTTGACAATGGGTCTACCTGTGGCCCTTTACAACATCGGGGTAATTGAAGGGGATGTACCTGGGAATGGGTCAGGCACATCTGGAGAACAGACGGAAGACGTTAGGCAGTCGAGTAGAGTCAGTTGAGTTAGTCAGTTGCGGAGAGTCAGTTGAGTAGTAGCAGTTGAGTGGAGCAGTTTGAGTTGAGCAGTTGAGAAGTTGGAAGCCGAATGTTAAGACGTACGACGATATTTGTAGTCAGCTTTGTGTCGAGTATTGCTTGTACGAATAAACTTCAACTTAACTCTGAATAAACCATCTTTTCTTGTCCTTGCTCTAAATAAAAAAACAAAACTCATTTGTAGGTTACTACATGTATAGCGAGTAAACGCATTTTTCTCGCGTCTATTCGCATTCTCCTTACTTATTTATATTTCGCTACTTGCGATACTTTATTACATACTTATGTCGTTTTTAAAAGGAGCTTAAACACCGGTATAGTCATTCTCGAAGTTAATGGTGATCTCAGGTGCGGCGATTGTGCGCTGACTCGAAGAGAACGGCTCCAGGTGGGTCGAAGGTACAGTGTCGCGTTAATAGGCTCGCCAGTGTAACTACCGTCGTGGTTGTCTTGCCTCGTTAATCGTCGCAGGCGCTTCGCAATTTATACTTTGCAACTGCATCCGGCCGTCGAAGAAGCGATACTCTCCGCATCGGAACTTTCGTCCAGGAAACGGATACGCCAAGGTTAGTAGCCGCTCCCGCGCGAAGAAAGCGTGATCTTGATCTCTCGAAAGTGAAACCGGTCCGGAGGTTCCCGATTTAATTAACCGAGTCGCTTATCTAAGTGACTGCAACTTTTTGCGCGTTCGACTCCATCGTCTGTACGGCGAAATTCGCGTTGAATTTTGTATCAAGGTCGCATGTTACGACAGAAATTGTTCGATAAATTTCTTTGGCTATATTAGGGGTCGTACTGTTTCGACCACGCGGTAGATTTTATCCGAATATCCGCTCCGAGTCCTTATCGATGTTCCATTAAGAATCAAATTTATGTTTAGCTTTATCGCGAATTGAAACGAGTTTGGTAAACAGTAGTCGAAATTCAGATAAGCTACAAAACGAGTAGGCATATTTTCGAAGGATTTTATCGTTGATGGTTAATTTGAAATGGTAGATTTTCTGCTTACTTTTTCCTACATACATTCCGCTATTTTATACTTCAATTTCACAGTCTTGTGGTAAAATGTAATTTAATTAAGATACGGTCCTGTATTTAGGATTCGTCGTAGTCTCATTCGTAGACAAAAGACTAGTAAAATGCAGAAACGTAACATAGTCCAGACCTAATTCGAATCATTGGTTTTACAGTTACGAACCTTCTACGCTGTTCTGCTGTTGAAAGTGCTCAAGTTTCCAGATAGGTTTTATAGTAAGAACCGAAGTAGTCGAGATAATCTTTCGCGAGAGATCATAGATCGCAAAATTTCGCAAAAATGTTGCAACGAGTCGTGTACAAGTATGCGCATAACGAGGAGTTTTTAATCGATTACGCTCGAATTTCAAATCAAATGAAACGAAAACGATAATAGCGTAAAATGTGAAACTTTGAAATACCATTCGAGCAATTACAAACGCTTCGAACAATTTGCATCTTGACATTTCCGATTCTTTGACTAATTTAAAAAATCGTGTCAGATCGTGGATCTACGTTCGAATACGATTTCCAAAGAGCATTCCGCTGCGAATCCAACCGTACGACGTAATGCCACGCGAGGTGGATTCCAGCGAAGGTACGGTATTTCAGGTCATCTCGCAACAAGAATGTCGTTGCATCGGAAAAAGGAGCCTACTCCCTTTGGCGAATCGCAATTGTGCAAACGAAATTAACGGCAAAGGTCGCCTTTGCGTTTTCTACGAACACGCTTATTTGTACCGCCTTAACGACCATTAATTCCGAACGAACGTGTAACGAGCTCCTTGTCGGAATTTATTAATTCACGTTTTAAGCGACCTTAAGAAACATACGTAGGTAAACATCGTTGGAATCGACGTGCATCGAACGCTACATATTTGTCGAATGTTTAGAATTCTTCGAATCGTTCGTTCGACGCATGTCTATCGATCGACAGATTCAGAACGTTGCCAGGATTGTTTCGCAAATTGTAAATTATGCTATGGCAATCAACTAGCGTTGTATATCCGATTCGCTTCACGATCGGTCGTTTGGTTCATCCACGTGTGCCTTTGTACCTTATCAACGCCAAAATCAATATTTTCAAAGGCAACAATTCGGTTGCCTTGTGAAATCGTCTGTTCGTTTCAACGAAACAAATGCGATCACGGTGTCCTGACAAACAGAGGTTCGTCGTAGAACAGACTTGAAATTAGAAATACCGATGGAAGACGGAACACGCGATGAATATTTTCGTAACACGAAATTTTGAGAACCTCGATATATCATATTGGTTTTCTAATCCCTATTCAATGGTGGCTTTGAAACCAGTCCAATGAATCTCTCTACGATTCTCACTAGACGTTACGAACGTACGTAAAACGTGATTGTCATAATTAACATTATATACTGGAAAATGGAATGCCAGGATTCTGCGAGAAGAGCGCATGCTCGAGTCAGCTATTTAGTTCAAATTTTGCACATAGTTAGTACATACCATGTGCGATAGCACACGTTTGAACGCACGAACGGGCAATTCGAAATTTTGCCAGCAAGCCATGGACGAGGAAGGAAGTTTATCGCGCATTTGCTACGATATACGTAGAGATACACGCGACAAGTAAACCGTACAATCGATCGATTAATAAAAAAAGAAATCGGTAATGTTGAAGTGGTCACTACTTCTAAGAAAACTCTACATCCGGTTTTAGCTTTCTTAAGCGTTGAAGCCATCGACAGCGATGGACAAAAGATTGGGAAGAAGGTAAATCCATAAACAGTAGACAGGCGACGTTGGCTTCAGGTTTCTTTTTTCAGTTATAGAGTAACACTGCTAGCGTGCGGATCTGGACCAGCTCGTATATTGTATTCCTTCTTTGTATTTACACTTCAGCTTAAAATATATATATTTTCTATCTTACAATTTATCCACGCGTCTCTTTTCATTCATATACACCTAATAACCTCAACAGGTAATAATCCTCGTTTACCTTATTACTCTCCCGTCCACTTTGCCACCATATATGGGAAACAGAGGACCTTAAGCGTTACGATTTTCTTTCGCACACACGTCAGCCACACGAAACGAATCAACGACCAGAACTGCACGCGCAACCTTCGCAATCGCGAAGATCATCGCGTCACCGTTAAAACCGGCAATTATTCCCCGATACAAATTTTACGCGTGCATGAAGCAACAGCGGCAGCCAAGCCTCCGCGGAATCATTCACGGTAACCTCTCACTCTCTCCCTCTCCCACGTGTCTTCGTGGCATGGGACCGTAACAGCGGAACGGAGAAAGGAGAAAATCGTGAAAATCTCGCGCGAGTGAAACAGAGACGGACGTACGTGCGGGGCAGAAGGTGCGTCCGAGAAAGAGTGGAAGGTACGATCGGGAACGGCGATCCTTTCGTTCTCCTCTCCTTCTCCCTCTGTCTTCTGGTTTCTCTCTCGTCGGTTCACCTGAGAATCGGGGAATGTCCTCGTGGCGAGAGCAGTCGTCAGTGTCTCGGTAGACCTCCATCTGGAGCCAAGCTCTGTACAGGAAACGATCGGCCGTGTTCGTTCGCGTGTCATTCAGTGTCACGTGTGACGTTGAACGTACGCTTGTCGGATACTGAAACGGAAACACGGTGCCGATGACACTGGGAATCCCCAAGGTAGACGAGAAATCACGGTGATCGTAGCCTCCGTCGCCGTCTGCGACGTCTTCCGGTGCCGCGTGTTTCCGATTCGATTTGCCTGCACGGCGATTCGATTGCCTCGCGCCGCCAACGTTTCTCCGGAAGTCTTGCCACGAGAAACATCCTGCCAGTGGTATGTGCGACGCGAACATTTAGAGGAACGGCGTCGAAATGTAAATAGCTGTAATGAGAGAATTCCGGCAGCGCAGCTTCGATCGTTCGACTCACGCGGAGCGCGACTTGTGATTTTTGAAGAGGAGTTTGGATAGGTGATTGTTAGAAAAGTGGTGCTTAATTAGATAGTTCGTAGGACGTGATCGCTTTTTCGCGCGGTGATTTGTTTTTCTTTTCTTGTCGGGTAGATAAATATCTTTATTGGAGCGTGTATGCGCGCGCTTGTGCGTGTATGCTCAAGTACGATCGACGTCGATGCTACGATGTTCTACGATCTTTGTCTTCGCAATTAAAAATGATATTGCATCTCGAACGAGTTTAAACGTATAGTACACACGTAAGATCGACTGCCTTGATATCTTTCGTATTCTTTTCACTAGTATAAAATCGATGTGTGTAAACGTCAGGAGGGGTATTTCTTGGAAAATCATGGGAATATTTCAAATTTACTTCCTCTTTGAGAACAAAGACTCTACGAAGACTCTCTTAAAAGATTTGTTTCGCTCGACGCATAACATCATCCGCTTATCGTGCCAACTGTTCCACCCTTTGTGCAATCGTAAATTTTCTATCGTTCTGTACTTTGTGTAACCATAAATTCCCCATCGTTATTGTAAAACGTAAACCGAAGCACGTAAACCACCCGTTCTTCGACACTTTTCTCGATGATCTTTCGGCCAACATTAAACCAACGGCGATTAAACGGCGAGAAAGAAGCGCGATGTTAAACGTAGGCCGCCACGACCAATTGATAACGAGCATTGTGACGCTAATAGTTAGTTCGTTGGATGTTAAACGAGGCATAACTCTTTCGCCGCTATCCTGACGACACTGCATCAACACCACGGACTCAGCCGTTGGATCGCAGCGTAACGCGACCACGAAGGAAATTGTTCGAAATGACGGTGGGCCGAAAACCTCGACCGCGGTTCGCGATTTGCGTGCAATTTAATCGAACGATTCAACTGAATTAGACGCGCCGGATGATCGTTGCGGGGGCGCGATGTACGTAGCTGTAATCGGGGGGAAATAATTTGTTTGGTCAAGCACCAGTTACGCGAAATCCGATTGGCTGCAGATGATCGATTGGTTTACAGGCCACGCGGAGGAATTAGGCTGGTTATCGTTGCCAATCGTTCGACCGTGATTTCCATCGTGCGGTTCAATGGAAGGCGAACGATGTTGCCTGGCAAAAATTGACTACGTTGTTTGATCGTGCAAAACGAATATTTTATCGCAACAGATGAAATCTTCGTAACTAAATCCCTTTAAATCAATGTTTAACCGTTGGATAATCGACCGATGTTGTTTTGCTTGTCTGCTAATCGTGTCTTCAATTACGCCTCGTATCGCAACACAATGAAGCGAATTTCATTCCGGTGCAATCGACGTTGATATTTCTTTAGCAACCAATTAAGGTAATTTCCGATAAAATTATACTCGAAGTAATTGTAATACACGAAACGTATACGAAGCATATTATATCGATACGTGTTGTTATTTTTGACCGCCTTAGTCACTATTATATTGTTTAGATAAAAATACCACACTTCTCGGAGCCGAAAAACCTTTATTGCACACTTGAAAAGGAACACACAACGAACAAAAAAAACAAGAGAAGTCTTAAAACTATCGATCAGGTCTGTCGATCGTGTCTGGTAATATCTTCTAGTTACTCTTTTTGTAACTAGCCGTTAGCATATAGATGGCGAGCGAGAACTCACGTTGTTATTTTCAACAATACGTATAAAGATTAAAATTTCGAATAAATCGTTCGTTCGGATTACAATACGATAAAACATGCTCCGGCGCGGGAAACTGGCGCGGTTTTCTTCGATAAATGCGAGAAAGGTTGTGCAAGAACATTCGCGCCAGTTGTTCGTTTCCAGTTCGAGTCGCTGGCTACCAGTTTTCGCGCTCACCTTTAAGATCTGGGCCAGCAAAAATCGGGGACTTTGTCGGCTCACGACAGGAGTGGCTGCACGATGTTACACGACGTAACGTATCGCGAGAAACACGAAAGAGGCAGAAATCTTCGTGGGACGAAGGAGACTCCGATTCCTCTTTGATACTGGGATTTCCCCTCCGTTTGCAAATCCACTCTTGCGTACGGTTTAAATTCGCGGAAATCTTCTTCGGCAATTCCTTCCGAGGCAAAGGACAACACGTTTCGATCGTGCGATTTTAGGTTTCTCTTCGTGATATCGAGATATCCGATCATCTTAAAATATGATATTTTTACGCAGTGAACACTTTTCTCAAATTTAATTGTATTTTATTTGTGTATTCTTACTTCGTTTCGCGCAGGTTGCGTAATACGTTACGAATTTTACGTTACTCTTGTTTCTTGTTATGCAAATTACGTAATATTTTATCGTGATATATACGTGTTGAGTCCACAATCCTAGAATAACGATGCTTCTTCTTCTGGTCATTGAATTTTTCAAAGTGTTATTTCAAAGAATTATTTTCTATTCTGTAGATTTTCTATTTTCAAAGTTTCGTAAAAAAAACTCCACTTGTTTGCTCCATTGTGAATCTTCCATACCTTTTCATGGGAAATATACTATATCACGGGATAAATAATTGAAAATTTCAATCTCGAAGTTTCTTCTGGTCGCTCTTTTCCGACGTATCCAAATTCGTTTCTATTCTGCAGATATATCTTGAATATTATCATAAATTCTATTTGTTCTCTTCTATATGCGTAGTTTTACGTAATCTTTCATATATCCCTTTTGATGTAAATTACAATACATGAAAATATCATAAAACTGTGATTCAATACACATTTTTATGTACAGTTATCTTACAGCTTACAATTATACTACTATACAACGATACGTAACGTTAAAAATACTCCATACTCGCGACTTTTCGAACGACTATTCGTATAAATACACGAAAGATATTATATGTAGGTGTATCGTATTACAGGAAACACAACGCTGCGCGCGTTCTAACTGAATTTTGACGGCGCGTTAACCCAGGCGCGTCCCCTAGATGTCATTTCGATCATCGATTCCACAGCGTTAGATCACTTGTTGTCAGTCGTCGCGTGTTCTCGAAAACATTCTGCGTCAGCGCCTTACTTTCTAACACGAAACGTCGAAATGTTTCCAAATCGTCGCACGAATATCCTATGACCTCGAGCGTCTTTGTTCGCTCGTTGGAATCGCGTACGCCTCGATCGAAGCTTCCAGTCGCGTGTCAACAGCGTTTGCCAGCGAATCTTTCGAACCGTTCCGTGTTTTCAGTGTGTCGTTTCGGTGTGTTCCAGCTGAAAGAAGTGTTGCACGAAGTCGACAAATTTTAAGTGGCGTTTCCAGTGCCGCAGGTGCAAAACAATCTTATGTGTTACATGCTGTGCAAGCGAAACGGTTGAGAAAGAGAAAGAGAGAGAGAAGGGGAGCGGTGGAGAACGCCGGGGGAGGAACTCCTTTAGCCAGCTCGAAGAAACGGTGAGTCAAACAGCATGATAAAGTTTAATGGCTCTTGCAACCGGAACTTTTGATGCACGGCCGTGCTGCGAGTGCTGTTATAGTTTTCAAGATGGTAGTTTCGTGACGTCACCGAATCCTTTATCGTCCATCAGTTTCGTGATTAGACTGCGGATTTTTATGCAAATCTGTATGTTCGAGAATATTATTAAAAGAATAAACCCTCGATAGAAAATTGTTTTATCTATCATGTATTATACGCAACGCTGTACTTTGGATATTTTATATATTTATCATGTTATCTATAATTTTGTATTTTCAAATTTCCTATAAATGTATAAAAATCCGCGGTACAATCATGGTGGATGGTTGACGAACGAGCTACACCGGTCGATTTCGTATCGTGAAAAAGTTTTAGCTTTACCGTCACCGGATAGCGGATTTAAGTTTTAAAACGGAATATAACGCGCAAGTTTATTTTTACGTTTCGCGTTATATACGAATTCCAGGTTATAGGCCATAACGCGGATACCGAAATAAATTTTTTGAATTAACGTAACTAATGCTATATAGAAATAACTGTCGCGGATAATACATAATTGATTCTATCTCTTTCGTTACAGTGGCTCTTCGTATTAACATACATTGAAATATATAATTACGTATAATAATTCGTTCTCGATAATAATAATCGCGTAGAAATAATTCGTTCGAAATACCAAGTTTAATGGGAAGAATAGAATATAAAAAATGATATCAAAGTAATCAAAATAGCAAAGTCCAAGGTAAAGTTACCGTTGAAAAATATAGAAATTACGAAATCAATTAAATTTATTTAACTTCCGTGCACTGTACGTGCTAAACTATGGACAAGCTTTTCTTAACAAAAAGCATACGAAACTGAATACAAATGTTTCTATGTTAAATAAACGACCCAATGCATCCGTTCTCGCGTAGAATCTTAATTTTATTGTTCATTCGTTATGGCAGAAATATATTCTTTAGGAACTAAACGATCAATTCGGATAGAGTCGATTAGTTTGAATTTTATATTACTCGAATGACTAAAATGGCCAGTTATAAGTAGGTAATTGTAAATGTAAGCTTTTCTCGATAATCGTAAACGATAAGCAGTTGAGCAGACAATCGACAAGTAATTAAATAAGCAGAGAATTATTTCCGTTCGCTGAAAAGTAACTTTCTGCGGCAGTGGAACTGTATTTGATAATTTTGATATACGAACCGTACGAGGTGGAAAATTAATAAGGGGCGCTGGAAACCTGGTGACACATAAAACGTGGAGTTTCGTTTCGTTTCGAAGTAGCTTGACGGAAATTTACAAACGTAATTACGTTTTGGAACTTTATTTAATTCGCTCGTACGTTTGAACCATTTTTAACATTTTATCCATAGCAGAAGAAATTGAATTTCGCGTTCGGTTCGTTAATACCAGAAGAATTCCAGAAAGTAAGTTGTATTTTCTTATATAAGGCTCGTTAATTTGTTTTAATATTTCATTTCTAGCTAGTCACAGGTTACTCGTCAAACACGTTCCGCTTATACCTCCTGTAAGACTAGTTTACAATCTAGCGCTTGTTCCAAAATGTTGTCGGAAATATTGAAATTTTTACGCTTTTCCTCGCCAACAAGTTATTGCTTCCATCGCGTAAAGGTACTCTCGGGAGCTATGCAGTTTCCGTTGAAATTATGATTTCATATAGTATCCGTAATAGTAGGAATATTTCAAATGTATAAAGTTACTCTTCCTTGATACTGCTTCTTGCATATGTACGTTGAGACAACACCGGCGCGTCGCGTAACAAGAAAGAAGATGGTTCCTTTTGTCAAGCTAAAGCGACGCGGCACGATAAATTTTCATTGGGTGGTGTCCCCGTTCTCGAAGAATAAATCTGAGACACAAATGAACGCACGTGTTTGCACATACAGTGCTGGACAAAAGTATTGGCACAGCAAGATTGTTATGATACAAATGCTTATAACTATTAAACAAATTGATTTAAACAAAAAACTTTTTGACGTATTTATTTATTATCTATCCTAGTTTATTACATAACAAGAGCAACAATATAAATAAAATAATACGCAAAATAATAACAAAAATATATTTTTTGAACATTTTATGGGTGGACAAAAGTATTGGCACAGCATGGAACAAACAATGTATCGTCGCCGTTTTCAACGATTTCCGATCGTCATTTGGAAGTAGCGAAGGGAAATCCCCCGTTAGTCTTTTATTATAACACTCGATCAGTGAAACTGGAGACTTCAGTTATTAAACAACAAAAAACCAAGAAAGAGTAATAATGTCTAGAAAAACGAAAGAAACCACAATTGAAGAAAGAAAAATAATATTAAATTTATATAAGATGAATAAATCTTACAACGAAATTGCACAAATCATAAACAGAAGTCGTTTTACTGTGCGTTCAGTCATAAAACGCTTTAAAAGTGAAGAAAATCTAGAGAATCAAATTAGGAGTGGTCGCCCTTCTAAGGTAACAATTCGAGAAAAAAGGAAAATCGTAAATATTGTAAAGAAGGATCCAAAAACTAATTCGACTGAAATTGCTTCGATGTTAAAAGCTGAGTGTGAAAAAGAAGTAAGTACCAAAACTGTACGTAGGGTATTGAAGGATGCCGGTTATTCTGCCCGTGCAGCACGAAGAAAGCCCTACATCAGTAAAATAAACCAAAAGAAAAGAGTGGAATTCGCGAAAGAGTTTGTTACGAAAGATACTGATTTTTGGGAAAAGATCATGTTTTCAGATGAAAGTAAGTTTAATATTTTTAAATCTGACGGCAGAATATTAGTATGGCGAAAACCCAACACAGAGATGGACGAACTGAATCTGCAAGCCACCATGAAACATGGGGGTGGTGGTTTAATGGTGTGGGGATGTATGGCATCATCGGGTGTAGGAGAACTTATATTCATTGATGAGATAATGGATAAATATGTATATTTAAATATACTCAAGCAAAATCTTTTGAAAAGTACTCAAAAATTAAACCTCCCCAGGGATTTCTATTTTCAGCAGGATCGAGATCCTAAACATATGGCGTATATTGTTCGTCAGTGGATAATATATAATACTGCCCACACATTAAACACACCACCTCAAAGTCCCGATATGAATCCCATTGAGCACGTGTGGAACGAATTGGAAAAAAGAATTAGGAAACATAATATCACAAGCAAGTCTGAACTGAAGAAAGTTCTTCTGCAGGAATGGAGCAATATTGTACCTGAATTCACTAAAAAATTAGTCCACTCGATGCCCAGAAGATTAAAGGAAGTCCTTAAAAGAAAAGGACTGCCAACAAAATATTAGAAGTTTATTATGTAATTAGTTATAAGCGTAAATATTCTACTGTGCCAATAGTTTTGTCCACCCATAAAATGTTCAAAAAATATATTTTTGTTATTATTTTGCGTATTATTTTATTTATATTGTTGCTCTTGTTATGTAATAAACTAGAATAGATAATAAATAAATACGTCAAAAAGTTTTTTGTTTAAATCAATTTGTTTAGTAGTTATAAGCATTTCTATCATAACAATCATGCTGTGCCAATACTTTTGTCCAGCACTGTATGTATGCGCTCGGATGAAATCCTATATGATAAAAGTTACCTGTCAGTTGTAGCAACAAGTATTAATAGTATTTATTTCATTTAGAATTTTATTTCCTCATAGACTAAGAGTTGAAACATCTTTTTATTATACGTTTTAGAGTTACAATATTACTTGTTATATTATATTAGGTGGTAATGCCAAAATCAGCAATCACTTAGTTTCCAACTCGATGATCGACAACGTTCTATAGTTACATAATATGCATAATAAAATAAGAAAGGAAATACGAAGCGAAGGTTTATCTGAATTTAAAACTTGGTTAACATCATCTGGTACAATTTCTTGCCATTTCGATAACAATTTGCCATTTTCATCTTCGTAAAACGATTTTAATAAATCACGCGTTTTCCACGAAAACGAACAAACAAAATTCACTTGTGGACTAACCCGATACTTATTTACTCGAACCATAACCGAGAGAAGTCTGTGTAATAAAAGACACTCGAACGTACGAACTGCTTTTATTTCCGTTTTCATTTCCACCGAAGAAGTGGATTTCATACCGAGAAAAACCTTGTACAGAGATGCTTCGCGTTAGCATAATTAATCCACATTTTTACCGCTAAAGTTCTCAAGTACCCTTCATAATTTAAAAACCTGACCCAAACAAATCTTTGTCCGAGCCCTATTTTTCAGTCGTGTTCGCTAAAATATGAATCTGCATAAATGTCCGTATTTTAGTAGCGACGAGTACGAAAAATTTGTGTATGTCGAGTGGGTGCCAAGGCGAAAAGTTTGAACAAGCAAATGAAAAATGTGATAATAAATCGATCAGTTACAATCGTACTTTTCTACAGAGCGATCCCGGTTTACTTCGCATATTTGCCAACACATCAAATAGCTAGAACCCAAGCGGAAACGCGTTTCGCTCTAATTTGAATATTTTATATATTTCCACGTGTTACGTGTAGCTTCACGTTTTCAAATTTTCCTACGAATATATAAGAATCGAATGAAACGTAGAACCCAGGCAGAAATTTCTTTCGCTTTTCTTTGCATATTTCATGTATCTTCGTACATTACTCGTATGCTGCGCAGCTTCCTTTCTCCAATTGTTAGATTTTCCGTAAATGCATAAAAATTCACGGTCTAATCATGACGAATATAAACCGGAAGCAGGATACGGGGCGCGAATCGACGAGGCTAGACGCCAATGAACGAATTTACCGAACATTTGCCTGCTAATTCACCTATGCAAGCCGTGTAATCCGGTTATGTTGTTGAAACCGCAGGAATGTGCGGCCACGTACCTGTGCGGCTAATAGTACCTCTCCTATCCTCCGTGTATATACACGGTGCATAGGTGTGCACGCGTCTATGCGCGTGTATACGGCCAAGTTTCGTACGTACGTCAGTCGCGTGGCCGGTATGCGCGGCTCGACCACGAACAAAAGGGTGAGAAAGAAAGGAACTGGGTCAATGTGATTTCGCGAACTCTTTCCCTAGGTGCGATCGCAATTTAACTTCTACGACCGCGTGCTCTATGTTGTTCCTTGTGTTTTACGAACCATCGTTACCCCATTTCGAGCTCTTCTGCCCGACGCGACGTTTACGCGAAAACAAACCCTTTAATCGGTTTAACTTGAACGATTTTGAAGAACAAACAAATTGGTGGGATTTATCGCGTTTAATTACAAGCGTTCTCGCCTTCTGTTTGTTTGCAGTTGAATATTTGATACCGGCAAAGATGCCTGTTCTTCTAGTTTGATCGCTTTCACTCGGTGGCAATATTTTGTCCCCTGTTTGAGCGACGCTTGACAAATGGATCGACGTACACGCTGGAAGAACTTGAATTCCAACTGGTCTTGATATCGTCTTTCCTCGCGGATAGAGCGTGTCCTGCCTACGCGAAATCATATTGAACGGGTTAGATCAGTACGAACAGGAACGGTCATATAACGTTATCTTCTATTTACGTAAAAAAGGAAGAAGACTTAAGACAGCGAGTAGAAGGTTTATTGCAATTGATTGATAGCCAGTTGCAAAAAAATCTCAACTTTGTACGTGCAAGCTTTATTATATGTACATAGAAAGTGGTGTATATAACAAAATGGTGTATAAGATAAAATGAAGATTGGCTACTGCGATTGCATACCCTGCAAAAACAAAGGAAATTCTTGCTCGTTTCTAATCCATTCTCGTGTAATTGCTATATTTTTCGCTTTTCTATAACGATGATTGTGTCACGTAAAAAAAGAAAAACTTCCGTAAAAAAAAATTGATTTCTAGAGAGTGAGTGACTTTCGAATACCACATACAATCTCGTTACAACGTACAGCTATCGGTTTTAAACTTAAACTCGTTTGCCTGCTAATAGTCGAGGGTTATATATTGTGGGAGAGCAATGGAAATGTTGGTGGGGACATATTTTCCTGGAAGCTCCCTATCAGGGAGGCAATGTGTTAAATGTCCGGAGAATGTCTAGAGGTGGCCCTTCAAGGTGACGTCAGGCTTGAGAGTTTGGGATTACAATCGCAAGTCAGTTTTACTCCTCATGACTTCTGACAATACTTACGATTGGAACGATAAAAGCATAAATAGTAATACAACGATATAATCAATTTATTTAATTTATACTCCATACAGGATGTTATGCCACGAGGCTTAGTACAGGCCGTATTTCTAACCGTCGCTCGCGGTCCTACAGCGTTGCAGACAGATCGTCTTATCTGCCCGACGAAAAATATTCAATGTATCGACGAGCGCATAGTTGCCACCAAGCAGCGAGTTCCAGAAACGTCGATTTCGGTTCGTTATTTCATACACACAAAGAAGGTGGCATACGTGATCATAGGCACGAACGGTGGCGTGACCCGAGCGTAGTGGGGGTCGTCTCCCAGAGAAGACAAACAAATGATCGAAGGGCAGTTAGTCTCATTTGAAGATTCAAACGGCATACATCGAGAGGTCTGACGATTAAAATTAAAGTGGCTTAATCTAACGAATTCATCGAGAGATATCGTAAAGTCTGGTCGAGTTTCTGTAACGCATTCTGTAACTATATTCGTCGCTAAATAGTTTGTGACGTTTTTATTATTATATAATTTATTGTTAAATATACACGCTATATTAACCCGTTAACACAGTGTTAAATTCATTGAACTACCTCTGTTATCTTAACCGAAACAGGGGAACGACTAATTCGCGGCGTCGATTATACGAATCGTAACGGGAATTTACGCGTCTCGCTGAAGCGTTTTCCTCGCGACCGCGTCTCTCCGCGAACGGTCTTAACACAGGATGAAAAATATGATTATTACAATCTGAAGGAATTTTGTTTAATACGAATCACGGGTTCGTCGTTGTTGAGGTTATTAGATGTATGAATAGAGGAACGCGTGGATAAATTGTAAAGTAGAAAATATATTTTAATACAGAAGTGTAAGTGCAAGTAGGAATATAATTTGAGCTGATCCAGATCCGCAAGCTAGCAGCGTTACCCTGAAGCCATCGTCGCCTGTCTACTGTCTATGGTCTGCCTTCGTCTCAGTCTTTTGTCTGTGCTCTGTCGATGGCTTCAGTGTTTGAGAAAACTAAAAGGACCAGATGTAGAGTTTTCTTAGAAGTAGCGACCACTTCAATAGTCGTGTAATAATTTAAATTTATTCAGTACGTAATCATTTCAGGATACTTTAATAGAGAAAATACCTGAAATATCACTAGTGAACGTAGTTTTAAATTAACCTTACTTAATACTGCCGATCGTCATTCAGCGGATGAGTATCGCGATTTACATCGGTTACGCGGATGAACTAAATTTTCATTCAAGGGGTGAAAATCGTGAATGGGGTGGTCCGAGGTAGAAAAAAATCGGGAATAGGGTGCAACGAAATGCCATGGCTCGACTCGATTATCGATTCCGCATCCCCTCGAACTCTCCGTTACGTGTCCCGCAATCGAATTGGCCGGTTTGCCGGGGCTTGCCGAACGTTTGCCCGCCAATTTACTTAGGCACGACGTGCGTGAACCTGCGACAACCTCGTTAACGTTATCGGGTACACGGTAACGTGCAAATGCGCCGCGATTATTGCCGAGTGCAAATTGCGCCGCTTAGCCTATCCCCGAGGTTAAAATTTTCCCGTTTCACATCCTCGATGTAATAGGTTCTGCGAAATTAAGAAAGAATTCGGAATTGGCTTTATACGATAGTTTCTTTGGTATCGATTCAGAGATCTTGAAGATTTTTGTGAAATATAAGATCTTGATAATAACATCAGCGTTTACAATATGCAGAGGATTTCCGTTTTACGATATTTTAAGGGAAAATATTTTCGTTATATAGATTATATTTTATTTAAATCGGATTCAGAGAACCTAAAGTTTGACGGTGAATGGCTGACGGTTTATTTACGTTTCCATGTATATTGCGATAAATTATTATTTTTGAGTAAATAATATATCAATCGCGAGATTATTTATCATACTTTATATTCCTGTTGATAAACATTTTTGAATAATATTTTGACGAGTAATTATACGAGGCTCCATATAAATATTAATTATTCGAGTGAAATAATTAAAAGTGTACGAAAAACATCTCTGCGATTCGTTGTATTAGATTACGCACAGTAGAAGCAACTCGTCGTTTGGTAGGGTTCGTTTCCAAGAATTTATGAAATATGTTACTTTCCCAGACAGACAAAAGTTGGCGAACTGTCGGGATAACTTCATCCCATAAGGGCAGAGTACGTGTGAGTTTAGGTACGAAAATGGAAAGCAAACGTCATGGCAAGTAATATAATCTAAAAGAAGAGTCAGAGGGGAAAAAGAAGAACGTAGTGGAAGAGAAAGCTTAGAACGGACGGTACATCGAGCGTTGGATTGTCAGAAATTGATCATCGAACGCCTAACTCTACCAAGAATTGCTCGCTAGAATTGCATTAGCGTTCGTTATCGCGTTAAGAGCTTTTCGCTAAGCGAAAATAGGGGAGAGAAAGTCTTCCTGACATTATCCTCTCGGAAGTTTTGAAAAGCATACGCGTCATCTAATTCCAAGATACTTGCCAGCCGCGGAGTATTCGTCGAGTGAAATCTCGAGTGGAAGTGAAATCATAGTAGCGTAATCAATCATACGGTGATTAATTAAGTCGCTTAGTTTATGATTAAGATTTGTAGTTCCTGTTAGGTTTCCCTTCGCGACGCAGAAACCATTTCGAATATCATGTTGATTTCGAATTGATATCAACATAGCGACGTGTCCAACGATTATAGCAATTAGCTAGCATTTTATCGTGAATTCCGGAATGATATTTAACGGGACATAAATATCAGAGATTTCTGGGTCGAGTTTCGAGCAACAGTCCGGCACGATTGTTAATTTCCGGCTTGAACGTCGTATCGCGATTATCCTTGGGTGCAAATTGCATCCAATCTCTTGATACCTTGAAACGGACTTTAGAGTTCTCTGACGTCTTAATGGCTTTGGCTCGCGCTCGTAGCTTCGCTACAGATTTAAACAGCCTCCGCTTGGGAACGAAGTTAACTTCTAGTTTAACTGCGGTCGCGAATCTCGTGTTTTGTTTTCTTCGCGGCTGCAACTTCGTTGGACTAGGTCTGAACGAAATTAAGAGAACGCTCGCGACCTTGTAACGTAGTGACCAGCGGATCGAGTAGTTTAACTTTAAATTATCAACGTAAAATCATGTTCGATCTCGCGTTTTGTAATTGTTGAAATGGTCATCGCTTCTAAGAAAACTCTACGTCTGGTCTTTTAGCAAACCATAAACAGTAGATAGACGACGTTGGCTTCAGGCTTTTCAGTCATAGGGTAACACTGCTAGCGGCATGTATTTAAAATATATGTAGTATCGGGAAAAGGGACGTACCTGACAATGGGTCATACCTGTGACCCTTTACAACATTGGGGCAATTGAAAGAGATGTACCTGGGAATGAGTCAGGCACATCTGGAGGACAGACGGAAGACGTGAGGCAGTCGAGTAGGGTCAGTTGAGTTGGTCAGTTGCGGAGAGTCAGTTGAGTTGAGTTGTAGCAGTTGAGTGGAGTAGTTTGAGTTAAGTGAGTTGAGAAGTTGGAAGCCGAGTGTTAAGATGTACGACGATATTTGTAGTCAGTTTTGTGTTGAGTATTGCTCGTACGAATAAACTTGAACTTAACTCTGAATAAACCATCCTTTCTTGTCCTTGCTCTAGATAATAAAACAACACATTTGTAAGTTACTACATTAATAATCGTAAAATACAATGGTATTTCTATTTAAAAAATTGAAATCTACAATGCTAAATCAAAAATACTAAATACGAAATCCGATCGTGCGCTAGATAAATAAATTCGATATTTGAACTGGCAAACGACTTATGATTCATCATATAGCACAGTACGTATCTCGTAATATCCAGTGGAAGGATAATAAGTTGAGAATAATATTGCAGAGGTAAAAAGGTGGAAAGTAATTTTCCTTGAGCGAAGAAAGCTTACCGATGTAATTAAACGATTTAACACTTAACCGATAGAGATCGAACGGTGTATAATAATACTTAAATATAATTTACGCGACATTTGTATGACAATAATTAGCGTAGTAGTGAAACATTCTGAAATTAGATCGCAATTCGGTTATCAACGAAATATCGGTATTTATGTCGCTGTGCATATTGCATCGCGTGCTTTTCCCTGCATCGATGTAATAAATTGAATCTCGATTCCGATTGTTTCCCCCGTTGTTAAATATTTACAAAGTCCCGACGCGCGTACTGTGTGTATTTTTTCCTGCAATTTGTTCCCAAGCAAACAGAATCGGCGTACGTTCATCAAAATTGCATAAATTTTATCGCAACTGACTAACCAGTGCACCGCCGTTTTTTTTTTTTTTTACAAATTATCAACGTATCGAAAACCGTAATCTCCGATTCGGCATATTCGTTGCGTAAAAGCGTAAAAAAGCGAAGGCTTGTATCGATCGCCAATATTTGGGAACATTTCGTTAATTTCGCAATATCGCGGTTACTCTTGTCAGATACTTGATTTCGATATTCGTTGAACGGTGATCGATTTGACGTGTGAATTTATATTGCATCTCGTTCGCAATGGGTAAATCTGTAGGGCTGAATTGGTTCAAATAAGTTGCTCGATAGAGTGGAATGCCAGTTGTTCAAATATCGATTATCGGATGTTTGATTCGATTAAATGTCGAGTGCTGGTTCGATTACTCCCAATTATTTATACGATAAATTGTCCTGTCTGCGTTATCGTTAACTTATCCCTCGCCAAGTTAACCTCAAGATTCTATCAACCAATAAATCTAACACTAAGTTTCATTGATCTTGTATCAAATGTCGAATAAACATTAGGATATTAAAGTTTCATCCACGTTCTACGTATTTAATTTCTGTTGACCGTCGGTCAATCTCTTCGACGTAATACAATAATTCCTCTAGTTGAACATTCCTCGCTTTCGTACATGTCGTTTTATTTCTCTTGCAAATGAATTACGTATATCATATTTCTGTTAGAATTTAATCTTGGAATTAAGATTAATAATCTATGGAAGACACAATGTTTGCGTTGAAATAATACAATGTGATATTTATTAAACAATTATTTTAAGAGTTATAAGTGTGCGTTTTGGAATGTAGACAGTTGGCTAGTTATTCATAGACTGGCTGGCTTAGTGACCCACGACCCTTGAAAAAGTTTAGAACCCCCACTCTCTATGCAATAGTGAGTGTGACCCGCGTAGGTGTCTGTGTGGCGTCACATGTGGCACAGAACCTTCTGGTATCTTCTCGACGTGCCCATCTAGAATGTTCCATCATGTCCTCACGCTTCTTCCGGCGAATTTTCGAAAGAGCATGCACGTGCTAGCCGCCGTGGTGCATCTCACGAACGCACGCTAGTGGGGATGGCGCTGGGCAACGAAGGGAAGAATCCTTATGATCAATCACCTTACCTGCATGCGATCGATATCGTTGTATTCCAATAATTTCTATTCGTAAGAACTGAAACCGCCAAGATCGATCTATGTAGTAACTTAGGTGATGTGTGTTTGTTGTTAGTTTCTAGAGCAAGGGCAAGGAATGATGGTTATTGAGAGTTAAGTTCGTTTATTCGTATGAGCAATGCTCAACATATAGCTGACTATGATCGTCGTGCGTCATCTACTCGGCTTCCAGCTTCAACTCCACGTCTTCACGTCTTCACGTCTTCCCATCGACCCCCAACTCCAACTTCACGTCTTCACGTCTTCTCTGCAACTCTCCAACTGCAACTCCCCCGACTCCTTAATGTACTCTCCTTTTACCCCCAGATGTGCCTGACCCATTTTCAGGTAGATCCCCTTTAATTACAACGATGTTGTAAAGGGCCTCAGGTATGGCCCATTGTCAGGTAGATCCCCTTTAATTACCCCGATGTTGTAATGGGCCCCAGGTATGGCCCATTGTCAGGCACGTCCCTTTTCCCGATACTACATCTATTTTTATTAACTTTGTATTCCGCGATTAAAAAAATTATAGTCAAGACAGCACTCGGTTAACTAACACGCGAGGAAACATTTATATCAAATTGTCCGACCAATTAACGTTTCGCTAATCGCGAATCGTGAAGGATTTTACTCACGAATCGCAGAACATGTGGCCGAAGTTGGATCAGAATTCCCGTAATCTCAGCATCCTTATTTGCATACCGTCTTATGTCAGCCAATCTGACGCAACAAATACTATAATTCTCGTTACCGCGATACTCGTCCCATTTCCGACACCGCAAGTGCGACAGCAAACAGTTCGAAACGGAACCGGTCGAAACGACCGAGGAAGCGGAGGTCGTGCGTTAAACCGCGAAACGTCGCGGAATAATTGTCATTGCGGTTTCGCGCTTGTCATCGAATCCGTCATTATATCGCGTTTCACGTTGTTCCGCGGGCACAGCGGATCCTGTCATTTTCTCCACGCCATCGTCGTCCCTTTCCACTCTTTTCTCTGTCCCTTTTGATTTTTCCTTCGTCACGTCCATTAGATCGTTTCTCGCGACTCGTCTTCGATAAAGCGACACCAGAAGGGTTCTCCAGATTCGAGCATAAATTTTCGAGGCATTCCTAAATGTAGAACGTTATTTCCCCGCTCTGCGATCTATTCGAGGACGCAGATGCTGTCCATTTCTAACGGAAACCCTCTTTCCTCTATTTTTAAGTCGGTACGGAACTTCTGTGTTTCCTTGTATAATATATAGGGTTGACTAAATTTGTGGACTAAACGTTAAAGAGGAAATATCGTAGTGGCGTTAGAAGATGGAAGAAGTACGAGGAATAAGGATTTCCGAAGACTACGAGAAATTTTACTGCGAGGAAGTAAATAAGTCATGATTATATCGTTATCATTGTGAATCACAGCATGACTTTTTTTAATATTCTGGGCTTATAAAATTTGTTTCGAGTAGAGTGGTCTTTTAATCGAAAGATACTGAAGTTTAATCGAATTTTAACGAAAAGATAGTTATACTTTTCTTTATTTTAAATTAATTAATAGGCGAATAAAGGACAGTGTAGATAATAAATAATGAAATTCGTAGTCACGCGGAGATCGAGATTGATATTTTATTTAAGGAACAGCTCGACGAAGGTGAACAGAGTTTCCGTCTTAACTCGATCCATTCAGGTGAAAATGCTTTAGGTAAAAAATAAAACTCGAAAATTGACGATTATTTTCGCCAAAGAAAACGCCCCACCGAGCGAGTTGAGCATTTTTTGTCGAGCGTTTAAAGTAGCTTTTGTCAACGTTTTTGGACGGAAGCGGCGATTCGTTTGAATATTCAAAGAACCTTTTAAAAATGTTGTAAAATTTACCGATCCGTTATAAATTGAAATTTTGAGCAAAATCATCACGAACGAAAAAGAAGCAACCGTACTGAACGATCCTCAAATATGTTAAATAATACAATGGACAAAGTAATTAAAAGACTGACCATTTTATTTCTGCTGGGGAAAGTCAATCGCAAAGTTCCACGATAAATTCCAGTCGATTTTCACGATAATCGATTCCACGTCGGCGTGTTGATCGCTTAAAAATTCATGCTTGACTGTGGTCAGATTATTCAAACGATGTTACGTCGGTCTTTTCAAAAGTAATAACAGTCATAGAGCGACTTTTATGTTTATTCAGGCTCTCGGTCGATTTATCGAATAATCGCCGATTTTAATTCGTACGTTTTATATCATTGCGTCGCGTCGGTTTTCTGGAAGAGCGACACGTAAAAATAAATTTCTCAGGAAACAAAATTCGAAACGGAAAACTCGAAGCAAGAAATTATCGACGATTCGACTATTTAGCAGTGAACAAATCGTCTTCCTCTTACGATATTATTGAGATATGCATAATTTTATGTGCTAGACTAGATTAACCGCGTAGTAGCGGCGCCTTTAAAACAAAGGAATGTAAATTTCAGTCGAGTTAACAGTCATCTGGTATGGAAGAAGGTGAGACGCGTGCAAGTGTGTATCGATGAATATCTTTGAAATCGTTTATCAAATAAATATATAACTATTCTAATATAAATTCTAAGTGTAAATTTAGTGTTCCTGTACCATTATTTCGGCAATTAAGATTTAAAATTTTCAACAGATATAATATCCTTCAGGGTGTTTTGTAAAGTATCCACGCATATTTCTTGTTATTAAAAAATGAGCAGAACGTTTTTTCGTAATTTTATGATTTTCTGGACTCGTTTCTCTCGTACCAAATTTGTCAATATCGTAACATTAGCATAGAAACAACAAGGAAATTGTCAATATTCAGCAAGAAAATATCGTATAATTACCACCGAATATTATTTTCCTGCGAATATTAAAACATGTATTATTTTACGTTGCGCATGATAAACACGGGGTAATTAAATTCTCATTATCATTAGCCTTTTCTTCCCGTTTCGTATCAAAATTCGAAATATTTACCAGAAACCAAGCTTGCGGTTCATTTGATAAATAACGCTATAATTAACAATGATGTTTAAAAGTCATTTAACTCGTTGTCCCGTCGGAGGCATTTTATCAATGCGATACGTAACCGACCGAAAGCTGTCGGAATAAATTCAAATTTATTCTGGACACGGTGAGGCGGCCGAATCGACGTGCGAGCGTAGACCGTTTAAAAATTCACAGCCCGACTCTGTGGTGAGAATAACAATTTCCAGCGACGCGGCCGGACGATGAAGGTGTCGTTGCGTCGATCGTAGAAACAACGAGTGCTGTGCGATAATTGCTCCGCGATCGACGCGCGTATCGCACACGCTGCTCCGCGTATATGCCGACTACCACGTTTAATTGCGCCTACCTACGTTACGAACCACAGCGATATATTCAATCGCTAATACCTTGTAATGCTCGCTGACGAGTCACGCTCGCTCTTTTCTTCATCCCTGCCACACGAACGGTGTACGATAATTTCTCTCTTCTCCCTCTTTTCGTCCTTTTTATGTCGTTGAGAATTGTGGATTTTAATCGACGAAATAAATATATAAGAACATTTAGATTATACTTGGGATTAATATAAAAAAAATTGTTTTAGATTTACTTAATATGTGATTTTCAAGATATTCGTCGATTGCACGTGCACGCGTCTCAGCACTCTCTTTGTCTCACCGTTTTCTGTACCACGCTACTGTCACATCGGAGACACAAGAAATCGCGAAATTAATAGATCGCCGGTAATCTCCTCGCGTCGCAGTTCGAACGAAATAATTCTTTCACGAATAGGGTGAAGAAATTGAACTTCGTATATGATGATGGAATTTATTATATAAATCCAACAGAGTGACGGTTTAAAGTGTTACGACAGAATAATGTATCGAGCGCTAGTTTAGGAGGGTTTTTATATTGAGGTTTTAGTCCCATTGGGGGGGTTATCGTCGGGTGTGCATCGGAGGCGGCTTTTTCGTTATTGCTTCCATAACTGTGGTATGCAGGATGTTTAGTCTACCTGATTACCGAACGGGTGTTCCTTCTTGAGCGGGTTGTCTTCTCGAGTGTGTGACATTACCAACGGGACAGTTGCATTCATCTGTTTTGCGACACACTGTGCACGCACAGACTCCCACATAGTCATACTTCATATATGTGTGTAGTATCAGGGAAATGGACATACCTGACAATGGGTCATACCTGTGGCCCTTTACAACATTAGGGTAATTGAAGGGGATCTACCTGGGAATGGGTCAGGCACATCTGGAGGACAGACGGAAGACGTTAGGCAGTCGAGTAGAGTCAGTTGAGTTAGTCAGTTGCGGAGAGTCGGTTGAGTAGTAGCAGTTGAGTGGAGTAGTTTGAGTTAAGTGAGTTGAGAAGATGGAAGCCGAGTGTTGAGACGTACGGCGATATTTGTAGTCAGTTTTGTGTTGAGTATTGCTCGTACGAATAAACTTGAACTTAACTCTGAATAAACCATCCTTTCTTGTCCTTGCTCTAGATAATAAAACAACACATTTGTAGGTTACTACATGTGTGTCACTACTACGCGTATGTCTAGTGTGGCACACAAAATTACACATATCTCAATAGTTACACTATGGTTAAAGTGAATACGTACTCGAACAAACTGGTCTTTCTGATAAATGAGACGTCTGAAGAGTGCGTATACATAAATCATAAAGAAATTATATGTATACGTTATATATTTAGATATATTGATATCATGAGTTGATCGAAATGTTCGATCATATTCTCCTTGTTGCGTTTTGATGGTAACGATCGATTGAAAGACTGTGGAATTTTGCAGTAGTGTGGCTAAATTAGTGGTTCTCTTTATTGGAAGGTAATTACGTGTTTACTTGTTTGTTGATGTTTGTTTAGCGCGTACAGTGGAATTTGTTCGAACGGAATTTTACTTATTTTCTGTGTGATTGTGCTATGTAAATGTAGGATAAATTTGTGGCATTTTATTTAATGATATTATTTATTACTGATTGTTAGTTATATACTTGTCTAGTGCATAGAAGGGCCATTTATTTGAAGGAAATTTAAGTTAACGCTTGATTAAGTGTTTTGTCGATTAAATATACTTGCATACTTGTCTAGTGCATAGAAGGGCCATTTATTTGAAGGAAATTTAAGTTAACGCTTGATTAAGTGTTTTGTCGATTAAATATACTTGCAGGGATAAAATCGTAGAAACGAAAACAATCGTAGCTTGCGGGATATGTCATTCAACTTCAATCCTGCGATGCTCCAATAACTTGTTATAAACGGAGTTCTTCTATAACGAACATTTCATTTCTTTTGTTGAATAAATTGCCCAAACCATAAGAATGTACTATTTGTCTGTTCACCGTTTTATCACATCGTAAAAGACTTCGTAAAACGTAATATTGGACAAATTTTTGTAACGAACGTCTCGGTACGTTCATATCCAAAGTTTTCGCAAAATTTTCAACCAACTGCTATTCAGCAATGAAACGAATTTAAGTGGTAAAGAAATTCGTTCAGCAAAATGCAATCCCCCTTTTGCGGACCACCAATGAACAACTGCTAACAAAAATAATAAACGATATAACAAATTGTAATTAAATTAACGTATCTGCGATTCTCTAGGTTTCGATCGTATTATTAGTACGTCGCGCTTTGTTCCAACGTTACGCGAACATCCCAGTTCGATAAATCTTTGATAAGTTAGAATCCACATGCTTACGAAACGTCGGAGCAAAGCGCAACGCGCTAATAACACGATTGAAACCCGAACAATCGCAAATGTGTGATCGGACAGTCGTGAAAATTTAAAGTTTGAAATAATTAAATTGCTCTTGATACACAAGCCTCCTGTAATCCCATAACATATTTTACGATCTACTTATAAGAACGCGTTTCACCAATACAGATACGTATGAAGGAATAAGGGAAATATCGTAACGAAACTTACCATGTGTCTAGAGCGTAGAGGAACGTTCACCGTCTGACTATCTTTTTCTACGTCGCCCAATGATATCGTGGAAACGTGTGGATTCGAGGCCCAATTACAGGGGCAATGCAATCGTCTCGATATCTCGAACGGTAATGCTTTCTAATGGCTGTCAACCGGATGCACGTGTCCTTTTGTTCTAAATGCACACGAAGCGAAGCAAAAATTGCACGCTCGATCTCGAGGCGTTTCGCGATTTTGCAACGTCGATTATCCGCGATACGCGAGATAAGCGCGCGGATTTTCCGCTCGCGACAGAAACCGGAACATTGCAAGAGGAATGTAGAGGGAATTCGGGTCACCCGGTATATTTTCAATGGAAACCAGAGATCGCGTTAACCGGCTTCCCACTCACACACCGGTGGAATAATTTCGTCGCAACGGCTTTGTTTCGGAACGCGAGACGTCGCAAAAATGTTAACCCAAATTGGAGGATGTTTACGAAAACACCGTGGAACGAATTTCATTTCGCGTAATTAACCTCGAGAGCGGAGCCACCAAAGTGACGAACGAGGGGAATAGCAAGCTAGACAACGAACGAAAGAAAACAAAAAAAGATAGTTTGAAATTTTTCTAGGCCGCGGTCGTTGCCTTTTGACACGAACGAATTTTTACCCCGCTAATTGGCTTTCTGCTTCTTGCACGTTGTTTCCTTCCGAGTGGCGGAACGTTATTGCGAAAGAATTTCGAAGTTTTATCTCTGGAGAAAAGTTTTTAGCTCGAAAGATTTGAATTTCCGTAATGCGAGATTTCAAAATCTGGATTACTTAAATTTCTTAGCGCGAAATTTCAATTTCGAAAAATTTAAGCTCCGTGTTCGATTCAAATTTTAATTACGACCATTCGATCCTTCTTCGTTTTAAAACGCTCATACGTAAAGCTATAGGCGTTTATGTTATCACGGTAAGTTCAAGCATTACGTAATAATTTACAGATAATGTTCTAAATCTTTCAAAATTTAAACTCTGCTTTGGAACTGTGCCGGTTGTATATGATCATCCTGCGAACATTATTCCTCGTTTATTAAAATTTCTGTAAATTTGTTTCTTAATTGACACCGGCAAACCAAGTACAGCGATTACGCGAATTGTAGAATTCTATTGGAATGGTCGATGCGTGACCAGACGATATCCTATTTCAACAAGGGTGCCGTTTAACGTTAACCTGATTGCGCGAAGTTACGAAACAATTACATAAGGTCGCTATGTGACAGTGAATGCAACCAGGTGAGTTTATTGTTCCGTCGTCGAAGGTATAATGGTTTGTGTACTTCCTTCTGTGTGATAGCGGTGAAAATGCATGGCTGACGCAAGAAGCAAATACCTTGACGATTTATTTTCCTGCGCGACGCATGGCATTCGCCGTTTGTAAGGTGTGTGCAACGTAAACAGACATCGTACGGTGTTCCATGGTGATATAACGTAGAAATTTTCGTTGCTTCGCTTCGCGGAAATAAATAACAAACGCTTAACTAAATCACGATTTGAAATCATGGAAATTTACCTGGGAAAATACGTTTATCGAGAAAAAATCAATTTTCAGAAGTATCAATTACGTATCGCTGTTATAATAAATCACTTTGAATGATCGTTACTTGTCGTGAAATAAATGTATGTTGTTCAAATGCAATTACCAACGACCGATTGACATAAAGTTCCATAACGATCAATTTGTCGACGTGGTATTCGAGATAATGAATGTATTCGTTAGATTGATTTGATATTTCTATTAAGATTCCGGGGATTTATTCCTCAACGAATACGCCTCTTCTATCATATTTCCGCTGGAAGAAAAAACAGAGCCGCGTATGAAATTTGTACACAATCTTCTCCCCATTTTTCCTCTCCTGAAATTCACTTGTTGTCGAATATTTTTCGCTGTATTTAATTATGCGTTCGCTGGTATCGGATATCACGGTTGAGCCCAGAGTCAGAGTAATGGCTGGAAACTCGTTTAGATCGGCGATATCTTGGACTTTCGGACAAGAAACGGCTTAATTAATCGCACGGCAATTGGCAGCGGAAAAACGAGTTGTTTCGCGTTCGAATCACGCGGGCAAGAAGCCAGAAACCATTGGGGCATCGTTAACGGTAATGCGATTCAGAGCAGATATGATTTCAGTCGGCGGGAATGCAGACTGTGTTTCTATAAATCACGATGAGAAAGGAAAGATCAGCGAAGTGACTCGTTCGTTACAAATAACTGTTTGAAACCTGTCTAAGGCGAGACATAAACTAAATTGCAAGCGTGTTCTAAATGCCTGTCGAGTGACGAATAATTTTAAATGAACGTTACCTCTGGTTCAGCTATTGCGCAGAATTGGAAGGAAATGCTTCGAGACGATACGGGCACGGATAGTCGTTAGCAATTCGACGATGGATTATAAAATTGAATCGTCTAGAATGTTTAGGAATTAATTATCTATGGCTTGTAGTTTTCGTTAGACAAGTTTTCTTAAATGTACTGTAAACGAAGGACTGGTTCTGAATTAATATTATACGGCCTTGAACGAGGCTCTAGCTCCTTGCGACTACCAATACTCGATATCTAGTTACTCGTTGCTGTCGTCAAGAATTGTGAACTTATTTTACGATCGTACTATATCACTCCCACGTATCGTATTCCTCGTGAAACAATAAGAGCAACAGCTCTTTCATACGATACTTTGTTTTCGAGAAAATGCTGTTTGAAAATTGATCAAGTACAGGTGCTCGAACACGTTTGATTCCGAACTGGGCAAGAGTAAATAATCGACAAATGATAATTAAATGATAAATAAATGACAAATAAATATACACGCGATAATTAAATGTTATTCGATGTAAAAATACGTGCTATTCGACTGGATCCAATATATACATATATATGTCGGAGATGAAAGGACATCGGGGCCTTTCTTTCGGAATGTTTGGCAAGGTCCCCGATACTTTAGTCCAAACTTTTTATTATAGCTGTATTTAAATGATAAAACTGATAAGTAGCTGTTTATGATTTAATCCAATTATGTATACCCGAGATTTATGACAGTGGGCTTGGGCTTGAAGTCACATAACGGGTCGCTGAACGTAGCCACGCTCACGGGAGGGACGTGTAACTAACAGAGGCATGGAGTAATTAAACAGCTCTCCTTAAAAACAAAGATTGACCCGAGGGATACAGAGAGGTACAGAGAGGAGTATGTAAGGGCAGTTCCACTTGGACCGAGGTTCAGTCCGATAAGTTCGACTAGTTCAGTAAACAAGTACGTTGAGCGTCACCAGAATCTTGTATCAAATCACATTCGTCATCCCGGTGACCGTGGATTCGTTATCGAACCTAAACTCATTATCATCGACTTCTCGATTATCCAATCGCCGCTATTACTTGTTACACTCTGTAATACTCACATCCGTTTCAATAAATATCATGTATAGTATACAACAACGGTGGCCAATTCACATGAAGGTTCGTTATACGCTCCGAACTCTAATGACAACCCGACATATATATTGCATTTCCCCCAGACGATTTCTATCCAGATCTGTACAGCGCGTAATATCGCAAATCTCGTTAATATAACAAATTTTGCCACCCTATAACACTTAGTGAATCGACTGAGGATGCGGGTAGAAGCTAGACGTCTGGTTGTAACGAACAAGTCTGCGATGGAATTTCAGGGAAGATCGTAGAAACGTCGTAGATACGTTTGAAAGCATCTGAGCCGGGCTGTACCATCCGAGACGATGGTGAAACTTTAACAACGATCACGATGGAACCCATTTAAGGGCGTGTAGAAGTTTGTTAGACCGTAGTGGACACGATAGGATTCCCGTAGATATCCAGATTCTGGTAAAGCGTGGCAAGTGAATTGTAGTCTTTCGGAACTTTGTTGCTTATTTTTAATCGTCCCCTAACCATCATCTTTTAACCTGCAAAGTGAGAAAGTCATACAAACCGTATCACTCTCTTAGGCGTAATACATTTTTTATTTAGAGCTTCCTTAATTTTTCACATCTCGTTCTATCTCTTCTGGAAATAATTTATGCAGGTAACGTGCATTGCATTTGTAAACGAACGAATTTGTAATTAAGATTGATCTGCCATTCACAATGTTTAATACTGTTCTTCCTCTGGCATTTAATTGTTTACATGTCGTTGTACTTCTTCGGAATTCTATTAATTGTAAGTTATTTTTATTTACAAACGAGCGTAATTAAAACTGATTCATCTTCAGCATTATTATACTTATTTTGAATTTTCTAATTATAAATATTTTTGCTAAAGAGAAGACTCAGTTTAACGATGTTTCGGCCATGTTTCGTTAAAGATTTGTTTCACTCGTCGTTATTTGATAAATCTTCGTATTGTTCGAACGTGTCAGATAATGGTTTGTCGTAATATCTAAACAAATGTAATAATCGATGAAGATTCCTATCTCTACAATAGCGTATTCGATAATTTGTTGCGTATTCCAATCAAGTAGAAGCGATTGTGTTCAATCGAGGTGTTCCAACTGCATTCTACCTGATTGGACTAACTTTGATCGTGTTTAAGTAATTCTATTGACGTTTCGCTTTGTCCGTTGAATTTTGATTATCTAGTAATTTGGTCAGACAATTCGAGTCCTTTCCAACACCGTCATTTATATCTACCTTTACGTCTGTCTAATCGATTCTTTCGCTATTTTCAAAGATTTTCCAACTTTTTCAGCTTTCTTTTCCAAGTATGATCCGCAAATTTATCGTATTCTGTCTTTGTAATTATACCTTGTGTCTATTTACAGCGATAGAAATGGAAAGTTCATGGTTCCCCATACAATCTATAATATCTGATCGTAACATCGCAAGACGTCCTTTAGATTTTAACCAACAAATTTTTGCTTCTCTCGATGAATACCATATGCTGAAGTTTGAGAGCGTTTTTCGCAACTTTCCGTATATAACGATTATTCCAGAAACAGAAAGGGAATACAGCGGCTACAAAAAGCATCTCCGTTGTACTTCTTATAGCGTTTATGTATATGCTAATTACTCAATACCGAGTATATTAAATTTTATACTATTCGGTGACTCTCATTACTTTTGGTTACTTTCGTACGGTGACAACATTTTGATGCTACTATTAGGTCGTCCGAAAAGTTTCTTCCGTTTCTGTCGAAGTGGTCACTACGTCTAAGAAAACTCTACATCTGGTCTTTTAGTTTTCTCAAGCACCAAAGCCATCGATAGACAAAAGACAGGCGGCGAAGGCTGCAAGGCTTTCAGTCATAGGGTAACACTGCTAGCGTACGGATCAGGACCAGCTCAAATTATATTCCTTCTTGTATTTACACCTCTCTATAAAAATATATTTTTACCTCACAATTTATCCTCGCGGTCCTTTGTTCACACATCTAATTACCTCAACAGTTTCATAAAGTGATAGTAGACTGTTGAGATTATTAGTTGTATATGAATGCAAAGAGACGCGTGGATAAATTGTAAGATAGAAAATATATATATTTTAAGTTGAAGTGTAAACACAAAGAAGGAATACAAAATACGAGCTGGCCCAGATCCGCACGCTAGCAGTGTTACTCTATAACTGAAAAACCCTGAAGCCAACGTTGCAGTGTTAATGATTATGGATCTTTATTGCCGAGATAAAGGTATAGAAACAATAAATATTCATTTAATATTCACAATAAAGTAATTATGCATTTATTTAGCAAAAGATTTCAACCATATTGAACGATACAATCTTGCACGTGTCTCAGCACTTCCTTCTCACACTACCTTCCATACCAGATGCCCTTCCTTACACGACTGACTGCAGAACAGTTTACGTTCTTTTGTCTTCGAGACACCGCGCACATACACACACCCATACTCACATACTACGCAGTCAATTCAGCACATAAAATTACACATATCTTAACATGCACGTGTACCGTTTTTGGTTTGTCCTCGACAATCTTTTGTCTATGCGCTGTCGATGGCTTCAGTGCTTGAGAAAACTAAAGACCAGATGTAGAATTTTCTTAGAAGTGGCGACCACTTCAACATAGACGAACAACAATTTCTGTTCTATATTATATTATTGAATTAGGTACGATCCAATTCGTTCTATTTCTATTACAGTCTGTCACACAAGAGCGTGTCTGCGATATTTCTGTAAATATTTATATATTTGTAAAAAAATTTATATGAATTGAATCTACATCTAAAACACTAATACGCTATTATAGTAGGGTGTCCAATCTCCTCCATTAGCGATTATAGCTTGACATCGTTTCGGCATACTCTCGACTAATTTTTGAGCGTAGGATTCTGGTAACGACCTCCATATCTTTCGAATGTGATGTACAAGTGTTCTTATTTTTGTGATACGTCTTCCTCTCAGCTTGCATTTCATTAGGGACCACACATTTTCGATAGGGTTTGCATCAGGGGACTGCGATGGCCAAGGAAGTACAATCACGATCTCTGTTTTCATTCGCCCATGCCAGACGATTTTCGACGTGCTTTTTTGAAAGCATCGGTTTTAACAATGTACTTTGCCACTTAACACCAAATTCGTCTAAACGCCGTTTCAGTGTCATTATACTGATATTTATACGCTTTTTAGCCAAAAATACTTGACCTTTCCGTAATGAGAGAGTCGGATTCTTCTCGAAAAGCCGGAGAATCATTTTGTCTCGTCGGATATCGGTCTTCCTCTTTAACCCCCGATTTTGGAAGTCATCGACATTTTTTGTCTCCTTATATCGGTCTACCCACTTCTTAACAAACTGTACCGACTTGTGCATATATTTAGCAGCACTCGGGAAACTCAATTTTGGCCCTTTTGGGTGGCAACACAAGAATACTGCTTCAAATCGTTTCGCGTACGCGGCACTCATATTAAAAAGCTCTGTTCCTTTCACTGTTTCAAATGAAACTGAAAGGTATTCAGCAACGCGTATTAGAGAAGTTTTCGTTTGTTTACATTCTTTTTATCTCATTCTGATTAGGTGTCAGGTTTCGCAGATATCGCAGACACGCTCTTGTGTGACAGACTGTATTACGTTCGTGCATAATTCAATAAACCAATATAAAAGAAAAAACATTGCGCGCCTATTATTTCCTTATAAAACGAAAGCAACTTTTCGGACAATATAATAAAACGAAACGCGGACCTGATAAAAGGGCGCTTCCTTGGAAAATAACGTTGCGTACAAATTCTTTTTTCAATCCCTTTCAGATTTCAGGCGACAGAACCGCGCAGTCGAACAAATCCAACGGTTGTTCTTTTCTTTGCACCGTCGAGCCATTAATTGCCGGAATTCGTTTAACGCGGTTTCCTCGTTTTTGCCTGTGTATGTATCGAGAACCGTTTGGTCGGACGAGTCTCGAGTAATTCGCGAGTAATTGAAACGCACGAGCTGCCGGGTTTGGCTCGCAGACTTTATTAAACTCGAGCGGCAATGAAAGTTTACGCACGGCGTTATTCTTTTTAAACGACCGGCAGAGAAAGTTCTCCTCTTGGCGAGAACGGCCCTGCTATACGCGGCTGCGATAAAACCTATCCTGGTTACGAGACGGCGAAGAGCTATCGCAACGATGCGGAAGCCAAGGAAGCCGACATGTCGCGGTACAAAGCGGCCTTACTTAAACCGTCCTGTCTGACGACCGCAATGAGTTCCGTATTTCGATTTAATGCGTATCGCATCAATGTTTACGCAAACATCGTGTATCTTTGACAATATACATATAGCGTGTTGTATACGCTGTTACTCGAGGAACACACGCCGCTATTTTATGACACAACAGTCCGTTATCGGCTTTTCTTTTATGCAACGAATTTTAAATCACCGGAATTTCCAAGAAACGTTATGTAGGATCGAGATTATGACTTACTAAGTGATCTTGTCAATACCATCTAATGACAAAATCCGCAACCACTTAGTTGCCAACCCAATACCTATGCCGGAGAAAAGTCTACAAGAGTCTGTTCGATACAAATCAGACGTATCTTCGCGCAAGTTTTCCAAACAGCGAGTCAGTTAGAAGAAAAATTCTCGCATATAATTTCAATTGCTTATTCAGAGGGAAACGTGGTCACGAGCAACGAGATACGCGAACGTTCCGGGAACGGAGAGCGTTAGATTTGTCGGAGAGCATCCGCTGGAAATTGCGCCGCAGTTTGCAACCAAAATATGTATATTGCAGTCGGTGGTTCGCGATTTTATTCCGAGACGGCGAATAGAAGAAAATGCGGGAAACAGAAATTCGAGACAGAATGAGCGGCGACTTCGTTAGCGTTCAATTTCAAAGTCATCGTGGTAATTGCGCCTCGCGGCTGCCATGAAATTAGCGCTTTTTATTCCGGCAAATGAACGTCGAGGCGGTAAAAGGGACTTGATCGTCGATGAGATTCATCGACATTGTCGTATGTTTCGTCTTGATTACTATTGTAAAACGCGCGATTGTAAACGAAGCATCCGATCGTCTCTACTTTCGTGTTTCCTGTTTCAAGAAATGCAATCGCTTTGACAAAATTGTACGTTAGAGAAGACAACAGTGCAGGAATATTGGCGGTGATTACTGTTTATTATTATTATTGCTCATTCATTAACATTTTATCACGAGTTCAATGAATAATTCGTTAGATGTAATTAAATTAAATTCGAAGAAATGCGAGTTGATATTTCGATATTTCGCATTGTATGTATCAACGATCGCTTGTTTGCTGTTTAGTAATTTACTCGATACGAAGCGAATAAAACGTCTATAAAGCTGTGCAACCGAAGATGAAAAAGCGATAGTTATCGATAATGAAAGAAGGGGATTATTTTTTGAAGATTTCTAGTACTTTTACGTCAAAGATCGTCGAAAGTGATTCGTTCGAGAACTTTTTGTAAACGTAGAAATAGCGAAAACGAGAGACGATAAAGGAGTTTCATCTTAGACTCTCGCTGAAACGCTTATCGAAGATGGAAACTTTATTAGCTGCTCGTTCGTTACATTATCAGTTTCGTCGTAACAACGAAGCAAATTAGCGATTGTTCGTGGAAAATTTGGTTTACGCGATGATCTCGTTGGACGTGGTCGTGCACAAAAAGTCCTTCGTTCTCCATTGAATCCTCTTTCGACTAATGAGCGTTTCATCCGTTCATCGGATTCCGCGTGACAAATGGTCGTCCCCTTCGCGAATGCAAACTTGCTTCATTAAAACGGCTGCATTAATTTGTCACAGATTCGCGCGCTTCAATTTCTCGAAATTCTCTGTAGCGTGAAATTTTCCTACGTTTTACGCGCTAAGTTTGTATATTAAATTTGCTTCCAGGGAAGATTCGCTTTGCTTCTTTTAATGGAAATATCTTATCGAAAAATTACCGTTGAATAGTCAGCAAAAGTTGCAGCATAAGCCATCCCGGGCTTATCAGATTATTATCGGTTGGATCTCTTTTCAATTGTATCATAAATTAAGTTGAAATGGATTTTCTCGTCGGAACAAACCAATTTTGTACTTGAACCGGTGGAAAGAAAAGTACAAACAGAAAGTTTTTAACCCTTGACAAAGAAGGCTGTTCGCCCCGAAGGGAAGTAAGAAGTTTCTATCCGACGAATGCAATCTACGGAATAAATGACTTTAAGTTTACAAATTTCTCGCTTCTTCGATCCCGAATCTACGCAGCGAATTTGCCTCCCAGAAACTTGTCACTTGTCAAAATGAACTCGTCTTACGTCTGATGTAAAAGCGGGAAAAATTTTAATGCAGGAATTGGAAAACTTTCCAGCAAGAATAATTTCCATTAAAAAGAAAAGATTGATATCTGGTTATCTTTCCGTATAAAAAATTTTCCAATACCCCTGCAACCGGTATAAGCAAGACAGAAAATGATACTCAAACGAAAGTCGTTGACAGGTTGTTGAAAAATATACTAAAATTAATGAAATACCAAGGGGATGTTGTTCCAGCTCGCAAGACTGTTCCAAACTACGCCAAAGGAAAATTAATACTCGCGATTGATTCCTTAAAACAGAACATATTGTACCATTGCAAAATTAGAACGAGCTACGTGGAGTCGTAAATTCAATTTCTTATCACTATCAACATATGTCGTTGGCAAAGCTTTTAGAGCTTTTAGATGCTGTAATCATAGATACCATTTTTGTCTTCTATCGCAGTAGCCGAAAGTCTGACATTGTTTCCTTTATATTTATCATTTGCCTTAAAACTTATTAATAGAACTTCGAGCTATTTATATACAGTGGAAATTAAGGTATGGAAACTTGTCAGGAGACAAACTGTGTATGCGATTGGAGCTCGTATAACGGGAGGTCATCAATTTCTTCCATTATTATTTTTCGTTCGCATAGAAGATGCTCACGTTCGGACAAATGAACTGAACCAGGAACAGTTGAGTTAATCGTTAAGCATTAACTAAAATTTTGTTCTGTTAAAGGAAACTCAAATAAACGGAGTTCTACCGTACGACGCTCTTCTTATTCACATTCGCAGAACATAGTGACGAGATTGAACTAGAGTAGAAGTAAAACGTACCTTATACATCTAGCGACTGAGAAGTCTAGAACCGAATCTTGGATTCGTCAAAGGAATCCATCGACGTTCATCCGTTCATTTTCTCCTTAAATGTCGCGACCTACTTTCGATAGACTTACCGATCGTCCCGTTACGAAGTGAAACGATCGAGGTGCAGATCGTTAGCTCGGGAGATCGAGGTATTGACCCGCGAGCCGAACAGGCGATCAGCTGACGCAGGAGCTGACGCAGGTAACTCGTTTTACCTGCGTTCAGACATTTTCAAAATCTCTTCGGCCGTCGTTCCCCACTCTTCATGTTCATTGATCTTTTGCCCAAGTTGATTGACTTTTCGGCGCCGACCGGTGACGCCCTGCAAAAGGTAAATCCTGGCTTCAGGTGAGCAAACAGGTGCATTCGACCAGGGGATCAGGTTACGCGAGAGATCGGCTAGGTTGCGTTGTGTTTCGAACCGGTTCTACGCTTACTGGAATCTCAGGTGCACGATAGGTACCTTATACTCGATTGGCTGACCATTTTAAGCGTAGCAGAATAGACTCTTCGATTGGATGCAGTTTTCGCATCTGCAGATTTGAAAATGTATACGGTGGTGGATAAAAGAATGATCTAAAATCGAGACACGATGAATTTTGGTAGCTTTTGTACCAAAACTATTTTTATCGTCCTCGTTGTTTTTAACCGACATCAGTTCTGTGGCCGATCACTGACGCATGCTAAACATTTTTCAACAGAAATTAGTTGCGAATTTATTAAGGCTACCAGATATGGTCGATTGTTCGATACCTCGCGAATAGTGTGGTTAGCGTCGGTTAAGGCTCAAAGGGTCATCCAGGCGTAATTGATCGAGATTAAATCGAATCTGATGAACGAGACTGATGGGGTAAACCGATTGCGAGACTCCTGCAAGTAGGTCCTTTATAATTCCGCAGATTATTCGTATCTCGAGATCACCGTTATCAAATTGTTGACGTAAATTCGCGGACAAGGTGTGACAGGTAAATGAACTTCAGCCGCGGTGTTACGATCCTTCTGCGTAGTCTTGCTTGTCGAACTTGACTAGCTTCATCGTCGACCAGAAATTGCTTGTCATTATAGGAAATTCGTTTCTCCATTGAGATAGCTAAGAATTTATTCATTTTCGCACTGTTAGTCGAAATTAAGCTTGTCAAAAGTAAACATTTCTCTTTGGCACGAAAAAACAACAGCCGAATTTTATCGAAAGTGTACGTCGAAGATTGTTCGCTATAAAAATATCCAATTAATTGTACATTTTGGAATGTTACGTAACACGATTCACAGATTATTCATTTAAATGTAAGTATGATAATTAAAGGATCTTGGTACTCCCTGGAAAATGGCTTTGTTGGAAGTAAAATTACACCGGCACGTAATAAATTATACATTCTGGAATTTTATCCCAGATTTATGATTCCTTTTGTCCATTATAATATTCCATAATCGCTATTACAATGGCAGTACAGAACAATTTATGCACAATACCATGGAATGTATTCTGTATCGCTTCTTTTCATGTGATTCGTAAAGTCGAGGAAACTTTTGTATTACTGATTGTAATATTCATAACGAAGTCTTTTAACGGAGTGAAAATCTCCATGAAAAAGAAACGAAAGGAGAAATCTTGAAACTAATTCGTACAAAATATATTGGCGCGTTACTTGAAAATATTTTCACCGCAATAGGAATATGTTGTTGCATCGGAAGGAGAACGAGGAACGCGATACGAGAAAGACGAAAGCGAAAATCGCGATTGGAATGGGAATCGCCGGTCCGACAGAAGAAAAGTAATAGGAACGTTCGCAATCCTCCTTCTCGCTTGTTGTCCTGATATTGAACACCTGTTCGCGCACCTGAATCACCTGGAACGTGAATTTATCTGCGCATACGGCCACTCGAAAGTCCTCCTTGCGATCTTTACCGCTCTGGTAGAAGAACTGTCGTTTTGTTTTAACCATTTCAAACCTATGACGTCCCCTTCTAAGCGAGACCATTCCGAGCGAGTGTAGCATCTTCTTTAAATTAAAACCAGCTGTACAAATCGTACTTGCTTTCTCCGTTTCTCTCTTCGAGAATTAATTTTCGTTTCGCTGATTTATCGAAGCGAAGAATATTCTTTGACGAATGAAAACTTATGTCTGAGAAAAAAAACGTGTCGCGTTGTAAATACACGAAGGCTTGCTTGATCTCTTGCTTTAGGAATTACTGTATGGATATATATGGAAATATATAATAATATATATTCAGAGTAGGCATCGATATATCGAGATTTTCTGATTTATACAGAAATATTTCTCGGATAATGTGGATTAAATTTTTTACGAATTAAATTAAATACGTTGCCTAATCTGACCGGCTGAATTAGGAGGGATTTGCAATTGGGTAGCTTTGGTATCGATTAGCATACGACTTTGTTTGCACAGATATTCAAATTACTAGGTTAATGGCCGGTAATAGAATTTGTAAACAGAAAGAAGGAATATATTTTAGCTTCTTGATTATTTATGTTACGACATCAGCTTTCAGCTTGATCGAGATCTTCATTTGCATATTATTCCTAGATATGCATATACCGTCCTTATTCATTAAGAATATTCATTAACAACTATGTGTATTTTTTCTTTTTTGGCCGAAGTTATTCGGCGATAAGATATAAACCTGATTCGTATTTTATGGGAAGCTAGATTTAACGAAAGGAGTCTGTTTTATTTTTACATTTTGTTTTTATATAATTGTAATTTAAATTCTCATTCCTAACAGATCACAAAATCGTATTTAAGCGGTATCATCGTGTTCGTACGTTTAAATACGACACAGTATGAGTTTCCAATTACTTTTTACCGCGATCTAATTAAATCCTATCGCCTGTAATCTATACACTGCCATTTTATGTCAATCTCTAATCAACCTAATATTCAAAATTAAATTTCAATTTCTTAATCAATCATATTACCTCAAGCTACGAAAACGAAACCAAAAATTCTTTTAAAACTAAGCATCTGCTCTTTTCATTTCGATCAAAGTACATCCTCGCAATTGAATCGCGATTCTCTTCAAACTACTTTTCATAATTTTGCTGATTTACAAAATGGACGTATCGATTTGCCTGAAATTCTCATCGAGACAAAGGTATTACGTTGTCCGAAAAGTTTCTTTCGTTTCGTAAGGTGATAATAGACGAACAACAATTTCTATTTTCTATTATTTTATTGGATTAGGTGCGTGTTGTTATTTTTATATCTAGAGGTAGGATCGCGTTAGTCACTATTATATTGTTTGGATAAAAATTACCACACTTCTCGGAGCCGAAAAACCTTCATTGCACACTTGAAAAGGAACACACAACGAACGAAAAAAACAAGAGAAGTCTTAAAACTATCGATCAGGTCTGTCGATCGTGTCTGGTAATATCTTCTAGTTACTCTTTTTGTAACTAGCCGTTAGCATATAGATGGCGAGCGAGAACTCACGTTGTCATTTTCAACAGTGTGATCCATTTCGTTCTATTTCTATTATTATACTCGTGCATAATTCAATAAACTAATATAAAACAAAAAAACATTGCGCGTCTATTATTTCCTTATAAAACGAGAGAAACCTTTCAGACAACCTAATATTGATAGTTCCAATCAACGAACAAAAATTTCCAACGATCGAGCGAAGTATTAACAGTCTTAATTTTTGACAATTTTCTTTTATTTCGTTTCAAGATTGCTTCAAAATCGAAGGTAATCGGTAACGCCGTACAGCCGTTCATAGCCTTATTTCTAAATCGTTAATCAAACATTTAGTAATTTATACTTTTGATGTGCAGAAAAGTTGCGCGAGACTCATTAGGTTTTCCTTCGAATATAATATGCTCGATTTGTTTGATGAACTGTACGCTTTTAACGTTGAAATCGTTCGGTCGTTGGTCATCAATTCAGGTATATCCGCCGATCCCAAATGTCAGGAGAGCAGCAAGTGGAAGATGTGCAGGTAGAACGTCGATTGCGTTCCACCTGAGGCGAGTGCAGCGTGCAACGTGTCTTAGTGCACTCGACGCTGTGAATATCGTTGTAGTGCATCTCGGACTAGGGCAGTATGTATACCTCGGTCATTCGTCGTTCTGGTTTTGTCATTTGCGTAGTCCGAGACCGAGTGAAATCGAACGGAGGACATACCATCGACTAATTGCTGGCATTTCACGAGAAATCAAAAAGAAAGCTCTTAAAAGACAAAAAAGATAGAAATCTCGGATAAAAAATAAGTTTCTATCTTTTTCGTCTTTTAAGAGCTTTCTTTTTGATTTCTCGTGAAATGCCAGCAATTAGTCGATGGTATGTCCTCCGTTCGATTTCACTCGGTTTCGGACTAAGCAAATGACAAAACCAGAACAACGAATGAACTTTTACCTTAAGTAATTTTATCTTCGATTTTTGACACTTGCAATGCTCCGTGTTCTTTCGTCCAGTCGCGGGGAGGCGCGATCGCGTTGAAGCGCGTCAATGGGAGTCGTAAATTCCCGTTACGATTATAACGATCGACACCACGAACAGGTCGATCCCCTTATTTCTTGTGGGACAATAGGGGTATTTGTTAGGGAATAAAACTGTAGTCTACAGTCTTATAATATTTATATTTTTAACAACTTATTACATTTGAGGTTCCGTCGTGTCGGAAGATATAATTGCTACAGGTGATGAAGAATATTACACTTGATAGATGAATAGTAGTAATAAAGAATAGATTAAGATAATATCACTGTGATCGTAGCGAGGACTATGTTTTAAGTTGGCTACGCGAAGCTTATAGGAACAGTCGTGTTGACTGCACGACGTTTGGTAGAACAGTGATGACCCGTCTCGTACAATTACGGAGGAAAGCTCGGTATGGGTGCCCTTTTTAATGGGAAATACCTGCTATTTTTAATAGACAAACAACCGCTTTCTCCGTAAGTTATAAGAGCGTGCAATAAACCTAAGGACTGTTTTAAGGACCATCCATAAACCGAAAATACTTATGTGAATAGAAATTAAACTAAAAAGATTCGGTTTATGGTGGTTCCTTAGGTTTATCGAGGGTCAGTGTAACGGTGTGTGGACCTCGGCGGCCAGACCATGAGGGACGTCGTACGGACCGTCTTACGCGACGTAACACTCCGTATGTATTTAACATTTTCACTCTAGACTTCTTAGTAATAGTTCCACGATAACCTTAGCCGTGGTTTCGTTCGTGTATACATCTGTGGGGGCACTCGACAGTCAAAACACCACCACTCGACACTGACTAGTGTCGGACGACGGCAGGGCAGTGGTTAGCGTCTTAGGTTACGAACGTTCGGAACTCGGGTTCAAATCCCGGCGATCGGAGTCCGATATTTTCTTCCGCGATACAAATGAGAAGAAAAGCGGCACCGCCCCCGCAGCGACCTCTACTACCAGCAGCTACAAACTATCACGGCTCTACGCACAACACACACCTCTACACATCTTTTAATTCTTTCATTAACATTCGCTATTCCAACATCCCACACGTTTGTTGATAAATCTATCAAAAAAAAAAAAAAAAATCTCGCAACACTGCGAATGTTTATCCAGAAGAAGCAGAAATTCTGTTACAGAATTTACATCGATCGCGTGGAATCGTGACGAGGGAAAACGGCCAACAAAAGTCGCGTAAAAGCTGTTTAAAACACATCGCTAGATACGTACACGTGTCTCTAACGTTTTCGTCGAAATTACATTGTGCTCACGTAGCCGCGTTAACAGCTCGTCGTTTAAGGATTCTCGTATCAATTCAAAAAGTAGTTTCACAGTTCGAATATAATACTCGTCGAAAAAATGGAGGACACACGTGTGACTAAACCTAAATGGCCGCTCGTGTCGAACACGGTTTGCGAATAACCGAAGTTTCGAGAAATTTGCATTCGTCCCATTTTTATAGCCCGCGAAAATGACGACTCTGGTTCGTTAATCCAGAAATAAATAGTAAAATAGTGAAGCTACCCGCGTTATTCAGAGCCGCGACATTTGCTCGCGACTCTGGCGAACGTTTCAGCGTCCCAAGATCCTCGGTTCCATGATATTTTACTAAGAGTCGGCCGGTTGATACAACGCAATTATATCGCTAGAATTAACAAAATCGTGTGACAACTTTGTTCGAAGCTTCGTTGTCCTGCTTGCGTTTCTTACTATCGTGTTCGTCGATTGTAAAAGTCTCGTATATAAAAGCATTTGCTTGCAACGTTTTAATACGTTTATAGAATAGCAAGTGCAACGATCCACTCGTGTGAACGAATATCATCGGTTCGTTAAATAATACCTACAGTAGTTATTGATTTTCTGTCACTGAACGCGTCCTCGTTCGGGTATCGACGAGTGTGATGGAAACAGAAGCTTTAACAGCTCCCCACGTTCTCGATGTCTATCATCTTTTCCTTCTTCCTCGTCTGTCTTTTTGCTTTTGTTACTCTGTACCGGTGCTTTTGTATTTACCGTTCTGTTGTAAGCTGTCGAATAAGTGACATAATCTTTTCGTGTTACTTGACAGAGAAGTAGGTACCTCGGGCAGAACAAATCGTGAAAAGAAGGTATTACTCGTTGAGTAATATTTGGTTGTCCTAAAAGTTTCTTTCGTTTTACAAGAAAGTAATAGATGTAGTATCGGGAAAAGGGACGTGCCTGACAATGGGCCATACCTGGGGCCCATTACAACATCGGGGTAATTAAAGGGGATCTACCTGCAAATGGGTCAGGCACATCTGGGGGTAAAAGGAGAGTACATGAAGGAGTCGAGGCAGTTGGCAGTTGCAGTTGGGCAGTTGGAGTTGGAGAGTTGCAGTTAGAGAGTTGCAGTTGGCAGTTGCAGTGGGCAGTTGGAGTTGGAGAGTTGCAGAGGAGATGCGAAGACGTGAAGACGTGGAGTTGCAGAGAAGACGTGAAGACGTAAAGACGTGAAGTTGGAGTTGGGAGTCGATGGAAAGACGTGAAGACGTGAAGACGTGAAGTTGAAGCTGGAAGCCGAGTAGATGACGCACGACGATCATAGTCAGCTATATGTTGAGCATTGCTCATACGAATAAACGAACTTAACGCTCAATAACCATCATTCCTTGTCCTTGCTCTAGAAACTAACAACAAACACAACATCATCTACGATACTACATAGATGCACAATATTTTTTGTTTTAATGCAAACGAAACGTGTCCTACGACAGCTGGAAGACGATCGAAGATAAAGACCACAACATTTGACGGATTAGGTTTTACGTTTGTGTCAACGTAGCCAGATAAAGCAGCTGCGTGCAGATAGCAAAAGACATTTTTAGGACAACCGAATACTTTAACTGAGATTCATTTACGTAGAAAGATTCTGTCATTCTGTAATTTATTTACTTTTAGGATAAATTGTACCGTATAAATTATTTTAGCGTTAAATACGATATGGTAGCTATTATGTAGTTACGATGTGTATGGAAGTAAAAATCTGTCGTACTGTGCTTGCAAGACCACACGCTGCTTTAATCACGACACACGTTTGTAATTTTAGGACAGAAGGTTCTCCTTATTCACCATATCCCAGCTACAGATTATCATCTTTTACGTGACTTGTGAAATAATATGAAGCAAGAACACCTTTAATAATCCCTGGAATATTCTTCTGGAACAAAACCTGGTTAATTGGAATATTGTATACTGGAATGCCATCAAGTTTCAATATAGACGTAAATATATCTATTCATCTGTAATATTCGTCGAATATCGACGTATCGAGTATCTGGTAGACACGCGTGATATCGTCGATTTTAATGATGCGACGTTGAAAAAAGAATGAATATTAATTTTGTCAAAACTAGCTGCGTATTTTTAATAATCACAGAAGCGAAAAATACGAGATTAGTTGCAGCATCGCGAATAAATCTTGCACGGTACTGGCCGAAACAGATACGCATAAATCAATGCTTCATCCCAGCCAACAGCAAACAACTAAGCATCAAAGCGCTCTCTACCATTATTTCGCTCGTAGTGCAAATTCGTCTCTCAAAGTTTACAAGCCAAACTTGCTCGCCACCTAAATTACCTACATACACCTCCGCATGTACCGCGTGTCACAGCCATACGCGAGCGTTCGGTGTACACAGGATTCCTCCCGAGTAAGAAGGCAAAATGTCAGGTAACACACGGTCGACGTGCAGCGATTTGTTGTTAACCTGTTACCTTCTCGTGCGGTTTACCCCTACCATGAACGTGGATCGTTCGGAATAACCGACAAGAGGAGAACGAAGGAAGGAAGGGGTACAGGAGAAAAGGAAGAGTGGGGATGGGGAGTCGTGACCTTACACCTTCGCCAAAGGTGTAACATCCTTCCGTGTCTGCTATCCTGTTCGCCCACGCTCGTGGAATTCACCTGAAAAGGAAATCCGAGGTTTCTTTACCTGCTCGCGCGCATCACCGCTTTCTCGCGTCTTTGTCACGCTTTCGTCTCGCGTAGCGTGCAACACATTCCAGAGAACGTCGACGTTCTCTGGTTCAACCTGTTCGCTCGTCTGATCGCCTGGTCTTCCCGACTCCTGAAAATCATCTAGACATTGCGTCTTCACGGTCGAGTACCGGTATACCCGGCCAACTTTCCCGTGACCCATCGCATAATCATTCCGCTCTAATGCGCTCGTTCGGGTAGTAGGTTCGCCTGACGCGACGGTTGGGGAAATGCTACTCGATTATGGGAAGGCTTGGAAGTAGTAGAGCTGTGAAACGAGTTATATATGTATATATATATATATATATATATACACATATATATATATATATATATATATATATATATATATATATATATATATATATATATATATGTCGGATTTAGACTGGAGTCTTGGGCGCGCGACAACTCCCCACGCGGATCAGCCATCGCTCCACAAAGCCGAGTTTATATTTACACGTATATACAAAACTATCACTAAGCTTAACAACTAATAAGGCTAATGAATAATAAGTTTGATTAATAATAAAGTTAATGAATACTAAATTGTATGAATATTAAGATTAACAGATAACAAGTTTAATGAATACTATTAATAATGTTTTTGAGTTCAAACGAATCCACGGTCAACGGGACAACTCTTTTCTAAGCGCAATTACGATTGTCGAAATGCTCGATGCGTCACTCTCCAAGGCAATCGCACGAATGCCCACGTCGTGGAGATCTTTCTCGCTGTACGATTGCATTTGTTTTCTGTACCCGTTTGGAAGCATCGAGAAAGTTCCAAACGCGGTTGCTAGGCAGTGTCTGCCTGGAGTTTGATTCTTAATACAATGTATGTCCCATCGTATCGGCACCTCCGAGGCAACATCACGCGTGGCTAGGCCCGCTCTCGAGGCCGCATGCCACCACAACTACATTTCTCGGAGAACCCATACAACCACTCCAGGCCTCCGTTAGACAAAACGTCCGTCCCGCGACCGTGGCTACGTTCGGTGACCAATTGTCACCTCGAACCCAATCTCGCTATCACGAATCTCGAGCAATTACAGCTATGATAAAATCTAGGCTAGAGTACTAGAGGACATTCCCAAAATTTCCAAGGATAGGCTTCGGCTTTCCTTTCATCTCCGACACGGCCATCCTGACTATCACACGTCCTCGGGTGTACCTAAAATATTGGATTTTCCCAACATTAGACTCTATTTAACTAACGTTATTTACAATGTAAACGAATTGTCCAAACAGATCAAAGGCCCAGTTCAACAACAAAAATCTTGGTTGGCTGTTTGATAACAAGAATGAAAGAAAAAAGGCAAAATCGGTGGCATTACGATTAGTATTTGACGCGGTAGTTGCATTCCGTGAATCGGCAGACAGACTGCAATGACACAGTGGACTATCTTTGACTTCGCACCCAAACGAATCTCAAGATCACACGCAGAGTTCCACGTCCTCCCTGAGCCGGGTTACCCTCTTACCCTGGAGTGGATTCAGACTCACATAATTCCCACTTTCTCCGTCCACGAAGTGCCTGTGAATTATTCACTCCACCTCCTCCAGGACAAATCGAAAAGTGTATGTGAGTCCATACCCCCACCTCGCCAGGCCCGGTAACCCTTTTCTCCGCTCACCGACGAGTCCAAACTCCACCACCCGTGTTACCGATCTTCCGAGATCGGGGTGCGTATACCGTCGTGGCGACTGTCCCCGTCATCACTACAGACATCCAACTCAGCAGGAATGCAACCATCTGGCATCTTCCTTAACTTGTCATGGCTGTACTTGTAGGATCGTTTACCGTCTAACGTTTTTAAGGTGTACCTGTCTCCTTCCAAAATCTCTGCTACTACAAATGGACCTCTGAACTTTGGATCTAGCTTGGTTTGATTTCTTTCCTCGTTTTTACGTAATACGAAATCACCGAGATTAAATCTAACCACTTTGGCTTTAGTTTTATCGAACCGATCTTTATCATAACTAGCATCGATTTCCATATGTTTTATTGCCTGTTGCCTTACGTCTGAGATATCTACCTCCCTTTCTTCAATGTTTTCGGGTAGCGATAACCCGAAGGGTCTTGCCGCCTTACCGATTAACAATTCTAGCGGGCTCGACCTAGTTACACGATTGGTGGTGCAATTCAGGGCCAACTGTATTTCACCGATCGCATCCTGCCATGACCGCCCGGTCGTTTCTACCGTCGTAAACATATTCTTTAACGTGGACATAGTACGCTCTACCTGTCCATTAGCTCTACTAGCACCCGTCGCAATTAAATGAATTTTAATTTGTTTACTTGCGCAGAACTCTTGGAATTCTTTGCCCGTAAAACATCTTCCTTGGTCCGCTATTATCCGGCAGGGGCAACCGAATAAAAATATAGCGGATTTAAGGGCTTTGATGACGTTAAGAGAGTCTAGTTTACGCGTGTGGTGTAGGTATACAAATTTTGTGAAGGCGTCGACCAAAACAACGACATACTCTTTGAAATCATTTTTCCCGCTCAACTTGCCTGTTATGTCCATGTGCACCGTATGCCAAGGTATGCTGGCCTTAGGTATAGGATATAGTTCGGCTTGTACTTTGCCTGAACTTGCCTTTGAAACTCGACAAGCATGACAGTTCTCGACGAATTTGCGAACATACTTCGCCATTCCCTCGAACCAGTAATACTCGTACAGTTTCTCAAGCGTTTTATCCCAACCTAAGTGCATAATTGACTGATGCACATGATTAATGACAGACCACCTAAAACCCCTGGGGACAATAGGCAAGCAAAGAGTTCTACCTTTCCTTTGTATCTTACGACAAAGGGTGCCGGATCGTATCTCGTACGTGTTCGCGATATCTTCCGCGAGCTCATCGTTCTGTAGTTTACTAACTATTTCCGAAATTTGGGGGTCGCGGCGTTGTTCTGCTAATAGCCAGTCTTCTGAAATTTCGGCCAGATTAATTTCCTTCTCTTCGACTTTGGTAATTACATTACGGTCAGTGTTTATGGGGTTTCGCGAAAAGAAATCTACATGGGACATTCGTTTACCTTCTCGATATATAATGTCAAAAGTGAAGGTTTGTAAGTAGGCCCACCACCTGTAGACCCGGTCGTTTAGATTTACCTTGTTGCTGGAGGCTTTTAACGAATTACAGTCGGTAACAACTAGGAACTCTCGCCCGTGCAAATAGTGTCGAAAATGCTTGACGGCGTTTACAACTGCTAACGTTTCCAGTTCATATGAATGATACCTGGATTCCGCGGGACTGGTCCTTTTACTGTAATACTCAACGACCCGGTTTTTCCCATCGACCTTGTGCATTAAAATGGCCCCATAACCGTCAGAACTAGCGTCAGTATGCAGTTCTATGGGATAATTAGGGTCAAACATCATTAGTACCGGTTCGTTAGTTAGAACGGAAATTACCTTTTGTCTGATCTCCTCGTGTTTCTCTGTCCAGGTTATGTTTTTATTGTTTGATGTGAGCGAATATAGAGGTTTCATGATTTGCGAGAATTTGGGAACAAATTTCCGAAAATAGGAGGCTAGGCCTATAAACTGCCTGAGCTGCGTAACCGTTGTTGGCGCAGGTAACGAACTCAACGCGAGTATTTTACCCGGGTTGGGACGAACTTCCCCGTTATGGATTACGTATCCTAAGTAAAGTATCGATGTCTTTAAAAAGGAGCATTTTGCAAAGTTAAAAGAAAATCCGGCTTTCACGAGGATATCTAAGACGGTGTTCAATCTTTCTAACGCCTGGTCCACCGAGTCGGCAATAATTAGGACGTCATCCAAATAAACGATAACGTACGAATACGCGAGGTCGCCTAGAGCTTTGAGGATGGCCCTTTGAAAAACGGACGGTGCGTTTTTCAATCCGAACGGCATCGTTATATACTCGTATTGTCCGTCGGGTGTAACGAATGCAGTATATTCGGTCGAATTCGGATGGATAGGGATTTGATGAAATCCGCTGGCCATGTCCAGGCTGATAAAATATTTAGCCTTTTGTAGCCTCGCAATTTGATCGGCTATAAGAGGGAGAGGGTAGCGATCCGCGACCGTATTTTTATTCAGCGCGCGGAAATCTACGCACAGTCTATCTGTGCCGTCCTTCTTTTTTACGAGCAACATGGGGCTTGCAAATGGTGAACTGCTAGGCCTTATAATTTTCGCCTGAATCAGTTCGGTTATTCTCTCTCGGACTATTTTCCGCTCCTCCTCGCTAAGTCTATAAGGGCTTCTTTGCACGGTGACGTTGGGGTCAATTAATCGAATTTCCAACTGGCCCGTATTTACGCGAGTACGCGGGAAACCCGTAATAAATGACTCTTTGAAAGTTTGAAGAATGGAAATTAGTCGGCTTTTATCTTTACCAAATACCTCGGTGTCTACTGTATCGAGATTGATCTCATCTTCGGCGGTTTTATTGCAGGCATTAACTATCTTCGTTTTGCAAATATCGAGACTATTGCGCGTAATATTTACGTCGAATCCTTGGCTTAAGATTTCGCGACCAATCATAATATCATGCTTCAAGTAACTGTCTGCAAGGACATGGAAAGTTATCTCCAATATAAAACCATTAATGCTCACTACGGACAAAATCTGAGATGTGCACGTAACGCGGGTATTTCCTATTCCGCGCATTACCACTACCTCAGTCATTCTTTTACCGGAAAATTTCGGGGCTATGGACTCTCGAATCAGAGAACATTCGGCTCCGGAATCGAAACAAAATGGAAACGACTCACCCAGATGACTTAATCTGCCAGTTGGAGCTTCCAATACACAAGAGTCGACTCGGCGTTCGCTCTTGGGACCGTCGTTTCCCTTTCGCAATAGCGGACAATTAGGCGCGATATGTCCCTCCTCTCTGCATTTGAAACAGGACACCTTCGAGGACGCGGCTGGTCGGCTTTCCCTTGGGTTTCGCATGTTCTGCTCTCGTCCTGACTTCATCCTTTTGGGACACTCTGTTTTTCTATGTCCACGGGCACCACAGCGGTAACACTTAATCCGGGGTTCTGGTGATCTCTGTCGTTTGGCTTCTGGACTGATGGACGGATTAGCTGGCAGAGGCGTCAATTTCTTTTTGTAAGAGAAAGCTCTCATTTCAGTTCGAAATTGGTCCAAAGTCTGGAGATCGCTCGTGAATGCCAATCGTTCAAAGCTTGGATCTCGCACGGTCAGCAGATAGAGGGTGACGGCGTTGGTTATTTCGGCCACCGTTAAATTTTGCCACCTCGCCCACAGAAGTGAATTGAGACGCATACCATAAACTCCCGGGGCTTCGTCCTTCAATGGTGATTCCCTGGCGATCATCATGAGCGCCGACGCTGCCGTTTCTCCGACGCCATAACGCGTAGTGAAAAGTTCTTCGAACCTCGGCCAGGTAATGTCTTCGTCTGGCTGTATTTGCGTAAACCAGCTTCCGGCGGAACCTTCTAGGGCAACACTTAAGGCAGAAAACAGCTCGTACCCTTGTAAAGGATGTCTTCTCATTGCCCGGCGGACAGTCGAGCACCATGTAGCTGGGTCGGCGCCCGCGACTTCGGGATTAAATCGCGGTAACACTAGCTTTGCAGATTCCGTACTCGTTTTTTGCTCCCTCGGTTGAGTTAACCGGTCCACGACTCTCATGAGTTGTTCCATGGTAATATATGGGCCTGATCCCACTTCTGATGTCGGATTTAGACTGGAGTCTTGGGCGCGCGACAACTCCCCACGCGGATCAGCCATCGCTCCACAAAGCCGAGTTTATATTTACACGTATATACAAAACTATCACTAAGCTTAACAACTAATAAGGCTAATGAATAATAAGTTTGATTAATAATAAAGTTAATGAATACTAAATTGTATGAATATTAAGATTAACAGATAACAAGTTTAATGAATACTATTAATAATGTTTTTGAGTTCAAACGAATCCACGGTCAACGGGACAACTCTTTTCTAAGCGCAATTACGATTGTCGAAATGCTCGATGCGTCACTCTCCAAGGCAATCGCACGAATGCCCACGTCGTGGAGATCTTTCTCGCTGTACGATTGCATTTGTTTTCTGTACCCGTTTGGAAGCATCGAGAAAGTTCCAAACGCGGTTGCTAGGCAGTGTCTGCCTGGAGTTTGATTCTTAATACAATGTATGTCCCATCGTATCGGCACCTCCGAGGCAACATCACGCGTGGCTAGGCCCGCTCTCGAGGCCGCATGCCACCACAACTACATTTCTCGGAGAACCCATACAACCACTCCAGGCCTCCGTTAGACAAAACGTCCGTCCCGCGACCGTGGCTACGTTCGGTGACCAATTGTCACCTCGAACCCAATCTCGCTATCACGAATCTCGAGCAATTACAGCTATGATAAAATCTAGGCTAGAGTACTAGAGGACATTCCCAAAATTTCCAAGGATAGGCTTCGGCTTTCCTTTCATCTCCGACACGGCCATCCTGACTATCACACGTCCTCGGGTGTACCTAAAATATTGGATTTTCCCAACATTAGACTCTATTTAACTAACGTTATTTACAATGTAAACGAATTGTCCAAACAGATCAAAGGCCCAGTTCAACAACAAAAATCTTGGTTGGCTGTTTGATAACAAGAATGAAAGAAAAAAGGCAAAATCGGTGGCATTACGATTAGTATTTGACGCGGTAGTTGCATTCCGTGAATCGGCAGACAGACTGCAATGACACAGTGGACTATCTTTGACTTCGCACCCAAACGAATCTCAAGATCACACGCAGAGTTCCACGTCCTCCCTGAGCCGGGTTACCCTCTTACCCTGGAGTGGATTCAGACTCACATAATTCCCACTTTCTCCGTCCACGAAGTGCCTGTGAATTATTCACTCCACCTCCTCCAGGACAAATCGAAAAGTGTATGTGAGTCCATACCCCCACCTCGCCAGGCCCGGTAACCCTTTTCTCCGCTCACCGACGAGTCCAAACTCCACCACCCGTGTTACCGATCTTCCGAGATCGGGGTGCGTATACCGTCGTGGCGACTGTCCCCGTCATCACTACAGACATCCAACTCAGCAGGAATGCAACCATCTGGCATCTTCCTTAACTTGTCATGGCTGTACTTGTAGGATCGTTTACCGTCTAACGTTTTTAAGGTGTACCTGTCTCCTTCCAAAATCTCTGCTACTACAAATGGACCTCTGAACTTTGGATCTAGCTTGGTTTGATTTCTTTCCTCGTTTTTACGTAATACGAAATCACCGAGATTAAATCTAACCACTTTGGCTTTAGTTTTATCGAACCGATCTTTATCATAACTAGCATCGATTTCCATATGTTTTATTGCCTGTTGCCTTACGTCTGAGATATCTACCTCCCTTTCTTCAATGTTTTCGGGTAGCGATAACCCGAAGGGTCTTGCCGCCTTACCGATTAACAATTCTAGCGGGCTCGACCTAGTTACACGATTGGTGGTGCAATTCAGGGCCAACTGTATTTCACCGATCGCATCCTGCCATGACCGCCCGGTCGTTTCTACCGTCGTAAACATATTCTTTAACGTGGACATAGTACGCTCTACCTGTCCATTAGCTCTACTAGCACCCGTCGCAATTAAATGAATTTTAATTTGTTTACTTGCGCAGAACTCTTGGAATTCTTTGCCCGTAAAACATCTTCCTTGGTCCGCTATTATCCGGCAGGGGCAACCGAATAAAAATATAGCGGATTTAAGGGCTTTGATGACGTTAAGAGAGTCTAGTTTACGCGTGTGGTGTAGGTATACAAATTTTGTGAAGGCGTCGACCAAAACAACGACATACTCTTTGAAATCATTTTTCCCGCTCAACTTGCCTGTTATGTCCATGTGCACCGTATGCCAAGGTATGCTGGCCTTAGGTATAGGATATAGTTCGGCTTGTACTTTGCCTGAACTTGCCTTTGAAACTCGACAAGCATGACAGTTCTCGACGAATTTGCGAACATACTTCGCCATTCCCTCGAACCAGTAATACTCGTACAGTTTCTCAAGCGTTTTATCCCAACCTAAGTGCATAATTGACTGATGCACATGATTAATGACAGACCACCTAAAACCCCTGGGGACAATAGGCAAGCAAAGAGTTCTACCTTTCCTTTGTATCTTACGACAAAGGGTGCCGGATCGTATCTCGTACGTGTTCGCGATATCTTCCGCGAGCTCATCGTTCTGTAGTTTACTAACTATTTCCGAAATTTGGGGGTCGCGGCGTTGTTCTGCTAATAGCCAGTCTTCTGAAATTTCGGCCAGATTAATTTCCTTCTCTTCGACTTTGGTAATTACATTACGGTCAGTGTTTATGGGGTTTCGCGAAAAGAAATCTACATGGGACATTCGTTTACCTTCTCGATATATAATGTCAAAAGTGAAGGTTTGTAAGTAGGCCCACCACCTGTAGACCCGGTCGTTTAGATTTACCTTGTTGCTGGAGGCTTTTAACGAATTACAGTCGGTAACAACTAGGAACTCTCGCCCGTGCAAATAGTGTCGAAAATGCTTGACGGCGTTTACAACTGCTAACGTTTCCAGTTCATATGAATGATACCTGGATTCCGCGGGACTGGTCCTTTTACTGTAATACTCAACGACCCGGTTTTTCCCATCGACCTTGTGCATTAAAATGGCCCCATAACCGTCAGAACTAGCGTCAGTATGCAGTTCTATGGGATAATTAGGGTCAAACATCATTAGTACCGGTTCGTTAGTTAGAACGGAAATTACCTTTTGTCTGATCTCCTCGTGTTTCTCTGTCCAGGTTATGTTTTTATTGTTTGATGTGAGCGAATATAGAGGTTTCATGATTTGCGAGAATTTGGGAACAAATTTCCGAAAATAGGAGGCTAGGCCTATAAACTGCCTGAGCTGCGTAACCGTTGTTGGCGCAGGTAACGAACTCAACGCGAGTATTTTACCCGGGTTGGGACGAACTTCCCCGTTATGGATTACGTATCCTAAGTAAAGTATCGATGTCTTTAAAAAGGAGCATTTTGCAAAGTTAAAAGAAAATCCGGCTTTCACGAGGATATCTAAGACGGTGTTCAATCTTTCTAACGCCTGGTCCACCGAGTCGGCAATAATTAGGACGTCATCCAAATAAACGATAACGTACGAATACGCGAGGTCGCCTAGAGCTTTGAGGATGGCCCTTTGAAAAACGGACGGTGCGTTTTTCAATCCGAACGGCATCGTTATATACTCGTATTGTCCGTCGGGTGTAACGAATGCAGTATATTCGGTCGAATTCGGATGGATAGGGATTTGATGAAATCCGCTGGCCATGTCCAGGCTGATAAAATATTTAGCCTTTTGTAGCCTCGCAATTTGATCGGCTATAAGAGGGAGAGGGTAGCGATCCGCGACCGTATTTTTATTCAGCGCGCGGAAATCTACGCACAGTCTATCTGTGCCGTCCTTCTTTTTTACGAGCAACATGGGGCTTGCAAATGGTGAACTGCTAGGCCTTATAATTTTCGCCTGAATCAGTTCGGTTATTCTCTCTCGGACTATTTTCCGCTCCTCCTCGCTAAGTCTATAAGGGCTTCTTTGCACGGTGACGTTGGGGTCAATTAATCGAATTTCCAACTGGCCCGTATTTACGCGAGTACGCGGGAAACCCGTAATAAATGACTCTTTGAAAGTTTGAAGAATGGAAATTAGTCGGCTTTTATCTTTACCAAATACCTCGGTGTCTACTGTATCGAGATTGATCTCATCTTCGGCGGTTTTATTGCAGGCATTAACTATCTTCGTTTTGCAAATATCGAGACTATTGCGCGTAATATTTACGTCGAATCCTTGGCTTAAGATTTCGCGACCAATCATAATATCATGCTTCAAGTAACTGTCTGCAAGGACATGGAAAGTTATCTCCAATATAAAACCATTAATGCTCACTACGGACAAAATCTGAGATGTGCACGTAACGCGGGTATTTCCTATTCCGCGCATTACCACTACCTCAGTCATTCTTTTACCGGAAAATTTCGGGGCTATGGACTCTCGAATCAGAGAACATTCGGCTCCGGAATCGAAACAAAATGGAAACGACTCACCCAGATGACTTAATCTGCCAGTTGGAGCTTCCAATACACAAGAGTCGACTCGGCGTTCGCTCTTGGGACCGTCGTTTCCCTTTCGCAATAGCGGACAATTAGGCGCGATATGTCCCTCCTCTCTGCATTTGAAACAGGACACCTTCGAGGACGCGGCTGGTCGGCTTTCCCTTGGGTTTCGCATGTTCTGCTCTCGTCCTGACTTCATCCTTTTGGGACACTCTGTTTTTCTATGTCCACGGGCACCACAGCGGTAACACTTAATCCGGGGTTCTGGTGATCTCTGTCGTTTGGCTTCTGGACTGATGGACGGATTAGCTGGCAGAGGCGTCAATTTCTTTTTGTAAGAGAAAGCTCTCATTTCAGTTCGAAATTGGTCCAAAGTCTGGAGATCGCTCGTGAATGCCAATCGTTCAAAGCTTGGATCTCGCACGGTCAGCAGATAGAGGGTGACGGCGTTGGTTATTTCGGCCACCGTTAAATTTTGCCACCTCGCCCACAGAAGTGAATTGAGACGCATACCATAAACTCCCGGGGCTTCGTCCTTCAATGGTGATTCCCTGGCGATCATCATGAGCGCCGACGCTGCCGTTTCTCCGACGCCATAACGCGTAGTGAAAAGTTCTTCGAACCTCGGCCAGGTAATGTCTTCGTCTGGCTGTATTTGCGTAAACCAGCTTCCGGCGGAACCTTCTAGGGCAACACTTAAGGCAGAAAACAGCTCGTACCCTTGTAAAGGATGTCTTCTCATTGCCCGGCGGACAGTCGAGCACCATGTAGCTGGGTCGGCGCCCGCGACTTCGGGATTAAATCGCGGTAACACTAGCTTTGCAGATTCCGTACTCGTTTTTTGCTCCCTCGGTTGAGTTAACCGGTCCACGACTCTCATGAGTTGTTCCATGGTAATATATGGGCCTGATCCCACTTCTGATGTCGGATTTAGACTGGAGTCTTGGGCGCGCGACAACTCCCCACGCGGATCAGCCATCGCTCCACAAAGCCGAGTTTATATTTACACGTATATACAAAACTATCACTAAGCTTAACAACTAATAAGGCTAATGAATAATAAGTTTGATTAATAATAAAGTTAATGAATACTAAATTGTATGAATATTAAGATTAACAGATAACAAGTTTAATGAATACTATTAATAATGTTTTTGAGTTCAAACGAATCCACGGTCAACGGGACAACTCTTTTCTAAGCGCAATTACGATTGTCGAAATGCTCGATGCGTCACTCTCCAAGGCAATCGCACGAATGCCCACGTCGTGGAGATCTTTCTCGCTGTACGATTGCATTTGTTTTCTGTACCCGTTTGGAAGCATCGAGAAAGTTCCAAACGCGGTTGCTAGGCAGTGTCTGCCTGGAGTTTGATTCTTAATACAATGTATGTCCCATCGTATCGGCACCTCCGAGGCAACATCACGCGTGGCTAGGCCCGCTCTCGAGGCCGCATGCCACCACAACTACATTTCTCGGAGAACCCATACAACCACTCCAGGCCTCCGTTAGACAAAACGTCCGTCCCGCGACCGTGGCTACGTTCGGTGACCAATTGTCACCTCGAACCCAATCTCGCTATCACGAATCTCGAGCAATTACAGCTATGATAAAATCTAGGCTAGAGTACTAGAGGACATTCCCAAAATTTCCAAGGATAGGCTTCGGCTTTCCTTTCATCTCCGACATATATATATATATATATATGTAGATATCGATTGGACGTTTCCTTGCTGGGAATGATGGACGTTATTGGTTAATAAGTTCGCTTGTATTACATGGTACCGATTGTTGCTGAGGATTGAGTTGTTCAGAGGCAGAGAAGTTTGACGAGGAGAACAGTTACGCATAGAGAGCGATGAATTTTTATGAAGTTTATTTGGGTAGGTTTTTGCATATTTCAGGTGAAATACGAATCGACGTTTGTTTCTTATTTATATATTTGTATAATTGTTTATATACAGGACGTGTGTTTATGTACCCGTGAAAAATGTAAATGTGCCAGAATATACAAGATATTCGAACCAGAGTACGTGATATTTAAAGGACGAAACATTTTTACTATATAACTTCGAGACATCGAATTATACATACTCTATGGTATGTTACATCCTTTGTCTCATTTCAATTGCCTATAGACACCATATTACAGGACGATGGGAAACGAAGCATGGTACTCGTGTGCTCCGAGGGGCTTTGTATTATGTTGTCGGAAAAGTGTCTTTCTTTTGCAGACACGTCTTTTACAACGATGCATCTGTATACAAACGTGAAACCTAATCTGTCGACCGTTGTGATCTTTATATCTTGATAGAACAAAATGGATCGTACGTAATTCGATAAAATGATATAAAACGAAAAATGTTGTGCATCCTTTATTTCCTTATACGAAACGAAAGCAGCTTTACGGACGACCTAATAATTTGAATAACGACACCGGAGGGGAAATGTGGAGGGAGAAGGTACACACTGAACCTTTGAAGATAAGGTGGGAGGTGTGGGCGTTGGGCCAGGTAAAAGGCTGCACCTCTGATTCCCAGGCGAACAGCAGATCGAGGAATTGGGTTGAATGCAGGCGCAGGTTGCACCGTTGCATCGATACCGCGAACAGTCGTGTGTAACGTCACTGTTCGACCAACGCTGTTCATCATTCCTCGCGGTTATCGATATAAACTCTGAACTGGATGGTACATCTCGACCAATGATATTCATGGACCCAAATCTCTCGTATTTTAGCCATCGAACTTCATGTATCTCGGTCATTAGTCTACGCGATAGTCGATTCAGGTCTAGACTACATAACCGTCGAATTTCTCTTTACATATTTCACTTATTACCATATTGCAGCCATTTCTTTGACATTCTTTTGAGAAGGATTCTGGATAGTTGCTTTTTTAAAGCGACTGTCAGTTGGTTCGAAGAGGCCAAAATAGACTATTCCTTTGTGAAATAAAACTTAGGACGAATACAAAATTAAGAGATCCAGTCATCTATATATGTAGTGCGTTGGGTTTAGCTCTATCTTTTGTGTACTTTGCTGCTTGTTATTACTGTTGTCGCATGTAGTATTGGTTATTACACGGGCTGTTGCGCTTTGCTTCTTCTCAAACGATTTCCTCGCTATTATAGAAACAAGATTTCTTATTAAAACGGTCAACTTCGTCTTCGTCTGTTACAACTGTAAGTACGTATCTCAATGGGTAACGTGTTTGACCTTTATCAGCTTTATCTCACAGAGAATCACAACAGTTTGGTTTATTAAAAACGATGTTTCTGCAAAATTATCAGAAACTTCTCCGTTAAATAGCAAAAAGTAATTAAAGAAAGGAAAGACTGCACGTATCTCTTGTACTCAGGCTCTTTAACGGATACTAATTCTACAAAAGCAGATCGTGTTTAAATGCTACGAAAGTTTCATCGCAATCCTGCAGCTTCTCTCAATTTCAAACACGATACTGTCGTGCCAAATTCCATACACCTCCTATCCATCATAGTCACTAAATTTCAATGACGACACTATTTTCCCTACAACCAAAGCTACTCCTAATTTTCCTGGCCCTCGGTACGCGAAACAATTGGCGTTGTTCTGGTTGTATAGCGAGGGCAGTTATCCGGCATCGATTAATATTCATCCGCGGTCGTGGGTTCCCGGCGGACGCCTGCGTAATAATCTCGAAATGCTCTGGCGTGGTGTCAGAAGCTCTCACGCAGGTGCAAAACGCAGCACGTTGCCACGATCGACGTGCGCAGAGTTGCTGGTTATTGGTATCGTGTTAACCGGCGAGCAGAAACGCGTCGAAGCTCTTCGCACCCAGACACGAAACAGACGCGAACCGCGTTGCTTTCACGCGGCATTCCTCCTTCCTGTCGTCATTCCCCCTTGTCATGGTCGCGCGCCATCCTACGGTCCAGCCTGGGGACGAATCGGGTCGTTGATCCTGCTGGTCGAGTAGTCGCGACAAAGACAAGCCACTGGTGACCAATTAATTATCATCTGGAAAGGTGGACTGGTGGCGACCGATGACCAAGGCATCATCAATATCCGGAGGTGTTCGTAACTTCGTCTTCCTGCGTCTTTCTTTCGGGATTGTTGTTCGTTTTCGCGGTATCTTGCCCGAATGGATTGGACGAGTAAAGTTTCGCAGGAGGAGTGCTCGTGTCTGATCCTTGTCGGCTGTATTCGCTGGATTTGGTGGAGCGACTGGGATAGTAGATTCGGAGGTCACGCGACGTTTGGCGGAGTAAACTCCGCGTTTCCTTTTCTCCGTTCTGGTACTTCCTCGTTGTCGAAGTTAACTTCTTTGGAAACGAGCTCGAGTTAAATGAAAATGAACACGGACCGGGGATTTACCGGCAAAGAATTAGAACCAATTGTATATTATTTATCGAGGATTTACAAGGTAAAAGTTTGGTAATATTTAGAGCACGATATTTACACCGCGAGTGAACCCCGTTTACCATGTTCCTTGTTATTTCAGCCGCACTGTGTAATTTTTAAATTTTGATTAATTCGGTAACGTTGCTCGGTTGGGAATACACATGGCGAAACGATATTTTTAACGAAATACGATGTAAAATCAAGTAACGAAATTCTATTACCTGAAATTTCCATATGATTTTTGTAATTCGTCCGATGTATATCGATACGCTGCATATGTATAACGCGAGTTATATTCTCGACAGGCTAAGCACGGTTTTTGTTGTTGGAAAATTTATCGCCGCTTCGGTGTAGAGTTTCCTTAGTACGGATTACGTCAATCAGATTGCCGTTTAACCGTTGCAACGTTTCCTTTCGTTCGTCCCTCGATGACGTAACAAGGTCGCGGTAGCGTGCGACACTCGGCGCATAAGAGGATATCATGAGAACGAGAAAGTGATCCCTGTTGAGTAAAAAACCTGGCGTTCCACGAGCTCTCGCACGCCCCGCAACGTTCTCTCTGCATAGTCCGCGATTATTCCATGGAACATTAAACAACGTTGCATAAAATATCTATGGATGATTTTCATCCGAACGAGATCTCTCTGTTTCTGGGTAACTGGTATAAATATGTATTAAATATTTATGATTTTTTATCAAATTACGGATTTGGCAGTGACGCGTAATGTCTGAATAAAAGACAACCGTGTCACTGATTTATCTTGTCCCAACTCTGGACTAGTTGTTTTACTTAGCTAACGTTAACCACGTTTAATTAAATTAAAGCTATCGAATGTTTCAGCAAATTTTATTTGTTATATAAACATGCTCAAAAGACGGAAGATTTTCGACGAAAATTTCTACATTTTGTTTTAGAATCTATGTATATATTCTAGAATATATTATGTACTAATTTACATAATAAATATTACATGTCAATGACATATTTATATATAAATATATTCTCTAATATTCTTACTCCCTGTATTTAATTCTTGCATATAGAAGTTCGTAGAAAAGAGATAACGTAAGACGGAAAGGTCTAGCGTGGAATGAACAGAAGCAAAAGCTGTACTTAGAAAAGTGACTAATCTTGAATTTAGAATAGATATTTACAATCACGTTGCAAGAGCTTTTAGAACTTTCCATACGAATTTCTATAAAAAAACAAACTCCGTGTTTAAATTGAATATTCCCAGATAACTCTTCATAGCGTAACACGATATATAACCATACATCGCAAATAGGTGAACGAAAGCAAGCTAAAACCGTGTCACAGTAAAAGCGTTTTCCATCGGATTTCACTCTCCACGCATTCCAGGATCGAGGTCAACGAGACCTCGTAACTCGGAGCAGATTTAATCGCAGCGGATTTAACTGCACGGATCTTCTACATCTTAAAGCCGAGATCTAGTTACGAACACGTAAGGACAAAACCGCTCTTCCACTCTTGCTCAATTTCCAATCACGCATTTCATCGATCAAAGACGGCAAAAGCTTCCCTACTCCGTTACCTCCTAACCATGAGATTTAATTAAATTCCACAAGCTTCGAGGTTAATTGTAATCCCGGACTAATGTACGCACAGTCTGCTTATGCTTACCATAAAGCTGCCCCTAGAGAAATCCGGGTCCAGGTGAGCCCCCGGGACAGGTGCATCGATCAGTCGGTTAATTAAATGCTTGGTAGGCTGCCCTGCGGTTCCTCCAGGAATCAGCTGATACCCTGTTATCCTCGACCGGTCGCTTGCCCCCGCGGTTTCCACCGCGAACCTAAAACTCTTCGGATGAGAGCGGAATCGGTATTTTCATCGATCAACAGGTGGCTTTTAAGCTCGACACTCGTACGGCCGTCGTTTCTAACGAAGGATCTTTCCGAGCTCGTGTTCCCGAACGTTTTCCAGAAGCCGAGCTTTTTTCCCTCGTTGAATTTCTGTCTCGATGCATCGCGGAGAATCGTCGCGGTTTCTGGGGTTTGCACCTTTCGATCTGGCTCCCTTTTTACGATTTCTGCAGTTTCTATCTTTATTTTTATCCTATCTGCAGATATTTTTGGGAATAATTATGTAGCTGTTTGACAAGTTCAGTGTGAAATTAAAAATTGTACGATGCAAGATCGTGTGGTTGTTGTAATATAATTTTATAATATGTTGGAAGGTAATGCAATTATTGCGAATGTAAGAGAGCTAGTGATGAGAGCTAGTTGTTCATAACATTTTTGGTTAGGAAAGTGAGGGTAGTGGACATTGTTTCTCATTGCGTAATTAGATGACTGGTCGATTAGGAAGGGTCTTAACCGCCCTCGGAAGAAAGTTGATAGTGGGAAGCATCGTACGTGCGAGAAACTAACTTTCCCGTAATAGACAATAAACCTGAGGACAGTTGTTGAACGGATGCTGCATCAGGCTCACAGGATTTTAGACAGAATTTCGTAAGATTTATGACGAGTCCTTGAGGCTATCGAGGGTACGCGACAAGGATGCGTGGACATGTGGCTGCCATCCTGCCCGCGGTGTGTAGCCTGGCCCAGGTAGAAAGTCGACCGACGTAACAACAATTATATAGCGATAAATTACGATATGTGTAACAAAGTTACCACACTACGAGTAAGTAGAATAAGACTAAGAAAATATGTCAGTTTTTATCACAAGTTATATTTAGAGATCGACGTAGCAGAATAGAAATAGAGGAATTAGGCGCTTCAACGTTTTTTAGTTGATATATTATTCTCTGTCGTAACTTGTAAAAACTAGATCAATAGATGGTTTACACGCGTGCGTAATAATGTTATCAATCTATTTCAAAAACGACTTAATTAAAACGAACGAACGTTCCTGCTGCGTGAATTAATCGAGTTGATCGATATTACTGTAGTATCGGGAAAAGGGACGTGCCTGACAATGGGCCATACCTGGGGCCCATTACAACATCGGGGTAATTAAAAGGGATCTACCTGACAATGGGCCATACCTGAGGCCCTTTACAACATCGTTGTAATTAAAGGGGATCTACCTGAAAATGGGTCAGGCACATCTGGGGGTAAAAGGAGAGTACATTAAGAAGTCGATGGGAAGACGTGAAGACGTGAAGACGTGGAGTTGAAGCTGGAAGCCGAGTAGAAGACGCACGGCGATTATAGTCAGCTATATGTTGAGCATTGCTCATACGAATAAACGAACTCAACTCTCAATAACCATCATTCCTTGTCCTTGCTTTAGAAAGTAACACAAACACCACATCACCTAAGTTACTACATTACCGATCAACTTTACTCTTCCATTTATCTCACAAACTAATGGTAATGGTTTCTCATATATCAAAATACTCTTTTCGCCTCAAAGTTTTCCTTAAAACCAACCAGCCATCTTTTCGTTTCGTAAATTTACCAATCTCTCGTCAATAATTAATAATAATCCATGCTATCGCATTAATATCGTCCCACTATTTCCATAATACAAGCCGATCGTACGCTATAATAAAACATATTTAGAGCACGATCAAAGTGTGCAGCAGTTCCGGTTAATAAACTCTAAAATTTCCTCGTTAGCTTCGATCAAAGGATAGATAATGGTTCCTGTTACAAAATTCAAAACAGTTTTCCATGTGCCCCCATACCGTACAATTGGCTGCCGCTGCGATACGACGCAAAGTTAACAGTGCTATTGTACAGTCTGTCACACAAGAGCGTGTCTGCGATATCTGCGAAACCTGACACCTAATCAGAATGAGATAAAAAGAATGTAAACAAACGAAAACTTCTCTAATACGCGTTGCTGAATACCTTTCAGTTTCATTTGAAACAGTGAAAGGAACAGAGCTTTTTAATATGAGTGCCGCGTACGCGAAACGTGGAAAATCGTCTGGCATGGGCGAATGAAAACAGAGATCGTGATTGGAGTAATATAATATTCACTGATGAATCTTCGTTTTGGGCATGGTGTCCTATTAGGCGTGCTTGGACTATCCATGGAAGAAGGATGATTCAAAGAAGTGTAAAACACCCTATAAAAGTGCATGTTTGGGGTTGCTTTAACGCACGCGGTTTTGGGACTTTGTGCGTCTTTACAGACAATCTGAATGCACAAAAGATGGTGAAATTGTACCAAAGGGGACTTCTCACATCCGTGAAACGTTGGTTCAACCAAACCGAGGACCAATGGATATTGCAAGAAGACAACGACCCTAAACATCGAAGTCGCATCTGCACCCAATGGAAAGCGGAAAACGCCATCACAGTACTTCCTTGGCCATCGCAGTCCCCTGATGCAAACCCTATCGAAAATGTGTGGTCCCTAATGAAATGCAAGCTGAGAGGAAGACGTATCACAAAAATAAGAACACTTGTACATCACATTCGAAAGATATGGAGGTCGTTACCAGAATCCTACGCTCAAAAATTAGTCGAGAGTATGCCGAAACGATGTCAAGCTATAATCGCTAATGGAGGAGATTGGACACCCTACTGTAATAGCGTATTAGTGTTTTAGATGTAGATTCAATTCATATAAATTTTTTTACAAATATATAAATATTTACAGAAATATCGCAGACACGCTCTTGTGTGACAGACTGTATATTAAGCAGAAACGCATAGCCGGAGACATAACGACATTTCAAATTCGATCGAAATTAATTCGACACGGCCGTGAACGTGGTAGCTTTATTTCTTTAGCTTGTCTTCTTTCGTAAAATATTACAATAATAATACAGAATGTGTGGCAGGCAGATAACAAACTGGGATTCGATATGCGGAATCGATTGGAAAATGTCGAATCCCGTCCGTCTCGTCGTTTTCACGAGTAATTATTCGTACGGCTTATTGACAGAAGCGGAATAATTGAACGTAATTCGATTAAAGTTCGGCCAGTAGTAGGGGCAATTATCAAAACTTGGACGGGAAGTCATGCGGGCATCGTTGAAACGATTGTCGAAACTTCGAAGCTGTTCGGATATCGTTCGTGCAGCGAAACCGATTGTTCTCCTACCTTTTCGCGAATAACGATCAATCCTTCACCTGCAAGATTATTAAACTATTTCTGACTCCGAATATCAACGTAGTCTCGCGTCTTTTAGGGAGACGAAAGTTTCTTCCAAATTCGACTAGCTAATAATAATTCGAGAAGCTAATCAAATTTGTATCATTCGACTTATGGATGAACTTATGGATGAGGTTAATTAACGCTTATTGATGATACGTATCGATGCTAATATATATTCCACGTAAATACAAGATTTACTTATGCAAATAAAGTTTCACGCTGAAATTTCTTCTCTCGGAATTTTGATTTTTATCGAGCAAAGTATTAAACGTTTCCCTGCACGGACGATTGTACAATACAATAAAGAATCTCAGTTAACAAATTACGTACGGGTCACGAGATATCTCGTTTTCATGTTTTTTCGACCGAATCGATGACTTAAGCAACCAGAGACAAATGTCTTTGTTACGTAAGCTTGCGCATTCTCGTGACGAATAATTAGCAAAGCAACCGAATGTTGACATTCCAAGCACGTAAAAACAATCGGTCAGTATAGCCAGTATATCGGTAGATCTGTGCCGATCAAAAATTTGCGGGTCCTGCGAGCGCGCCGTACGCAATGTGTTAACGAGCGTCTTAGAATATCATACAATTTTTTAAGAAGCCACGGCGAAGAAATTTGTTGTTATTTCTGTATTTAGAGGTAGGATCACAATAGTTATTATTGTATTCTTTGGGTAAATTTATCGCACTGTTCTGAGCCGAAAAACCTTTATTGCACTTTCTCGCATGAGCTAGGGATGAAAAGGAAAGAATATCTTAAACCTATTGATTAAATCTATCGATTGTATCTAGAACTATCTTCTAGTTACTATTTACTGTGACTAGCGCATCTGTAGATGGATGGCGAGCGCGAACTCACGTTGTCATTATCAGCAAAATTGATAATTTTATTAATGTAGTAACTTAGGTGATGGTGTTTGTTGTTAGTTTCTAGAGCAAGGACAAGGAATGATGGTTATTAAGAGTTAAGTTCGTTTATTCGTATGAGCAATGCTCAACATATAGCTGACTATAATCGTCGTGCGTCTACTACTCGGCTTCCAGCTTCAACTCCACGTCTTCACGTCTTCACGTCTTCCCATCGACTTCCAACTCCAACTTCACGTCTTCACGTCTTCCCTTCGATTCCTCAACTGCAACTCCCCCGACTCCTTAATGTACTCTCCTTTTACCACCAGATGTGCCTGACCCATTTTCAGGTAGATCCCCTTTAATTACCCCGATGTCGTAATGGGCCCCAGGTATGGCCCATTGTCAGGCACGTCCCTTTTCCCGATACTACATTAATAATAATGATCATGAGCATAAACGGCTATAATTGTCCATAATATTTCAAATATTACAAAGTCTACAGAGGGATAAGTATCTACGCAATTTTTCACAATTGTTCTCCACGATCTTTGCAGACGCTTTCTCGAATTTCCTACGCAACGGACATCGAAGTAGAAGAGAAAAAGACGCGAATTGCCGCGCGATGATAAGTCACTCGCGTGATTCTCGAGAAATTGAAAACCAAGTTTTCACCCTGGTGAGTGTAGCAGCACGCGAGGCAAAGCTTCGTTCGGTCAGTACAGCACGACGAACGAAAAGCAACGATCGTTCCTATTTCCTATCGACAGAACAGTCTTCAACCGCAACGTCAGTGACTAAGAACAAAAATAAGCGCGCCGATATGCGCCTATATACACGCACTGTTACCCTGTTTCCCCAGTCACGTTCGAATCTTACCACGTCAGGGAACACCGGGCCGTGTTCGCGGTCTATTTGCGAAGGAAAACAGAAAATGGATAAAATATCGAGGTTGCTCGACCACGTCGAAGCCGTTTCTGCTTCTTTTTACGTTCGCCTCGCCTCGCTGACTTTCGCCTTTCATCCCTCTTTCCATTATCCCATACCTTCATCCCCATGGGTGTCTTAAGTACATGTCGATGCGGCCTCTTTCAGTGGTGCTACTACCGAGCATCTGGAACAAATAAGGAATATCGCCCGGAAAGACGTAGCCCCGAGAGCGAAAATGATTGGACGACAAGCTAAGGATACCAGCTCCTCGTTCGACTCGATCTTTTGCGTTCATCCTCCTACCCCTAAACTTCCCTCCATAGTATAGCAATCTCATCGCAGTGTCGTTTGGTAAATAAGGGACCAGCTTGTCCTGTAAATATGTACACGTATTTCTATCGAAGCTTCTTTGTCCCCTGTTTGTCGTAGGTACAACGTGAAAAGCTTTTCATTTAGTTCTTCACTTGCTCGCTTCAAAGATACTCTGGTAGTCGTTTAATCAGTCTTCACAGACTTGCTACGTTTTCCTAGGATCTTTACTGGAAGAAGAGAGTTTAATCCTGTTATTCGTAAATAGCAAATACACTCTGGTTTTCTGATTACTACGGCTGCAAGATAAAGCGATAATTGGTTTAGAAACGACTGAGTTTCCGTGAGAAAAGGGAAGTGCGAGTAGACGACGGAACCGTTGAATTATAATTATCGTCTGTGTATGTCAAACAGAATCCTCTTAAGGGTGGGCAATCTAGGTTAAGCAGCAGCAACACGATCTTAAGGAAAGTCAAATGTTTTTTATTAAGAGAAGGTATTTTTGAGAGCGTTCTATCTAGACAATAGCGTAATTTGTTGCTTTCGTAGCAAAGAGTGGGAATACGCAACTAGGTGTAGAAATTCAGAGACTCTGGTAAATACGATAGTTGCCTGGCGTTGTATGCTTAGAAGTAACTCGAGAACGCTTGTATTCGTTTAGCGTTTTCTTTCTTTTCTTTCGTATTGTTCTTAAATCTTGAACGCAATGTGGCGAGTGAGAATTCCTGTGACTAATAAGAGATCGGGAATTGTGTAAATATTTTTCTTGACGGAAAGCAAAGAACGATTTAAGGAATATGTAAGATTAGGAATTAGAAGTACACGTGATCAGAGAAAGAAAATACGCGTTTACAGTCTGTCACACAAGAGCGTGTCTGCGATATCTGCGAAACCTGACACCTAATCAGAATGAGATAAAAAGAATGTAAACAAACGAAAACTTCTCTAATACGCGTTGCTGAATACCTTTCAGTTTCATTTGAAACAGTGAAAGGAACAGAGCTTTTTAATATGAGTGCCGCGTACGCGAAACGTCGAAAATCGTCTGGCATGGGCGAATGAAAACAGAGATCGTGATTGGAGTAATATAATATTCACTGATGAATCTTCGTTTTGGGCATGGTGTCCTATTAGGCAAGCTGAGAGGAAGACGTATCACAAAAATAAGAACACTTGTACATCACATTCGAAAGATATGGAGGTCGTTACCAGAATCCTACGCTCAAAAATTAGTCGAGAGTATGCCGAAACGATGTCAAGCTATAATCGCTAATGGAGGAGATTGGACACCCTACTAAGTAATAGCGTATTAGTGTTTTAGATGTAGATTCAATTCATATAAATTTTTTTACAAATATATAAATATTTACAGAAATATCGCAGACACGCTCTTGTGTGACAGACTGTATATGTACTTACTTACAAAGAAAGAAATCTTTCGCAGGAACAAGATCGAGCAGAGTTGCGAGTTTGTTTGAAAACTGGAAAAGAGACTTTCCGGAGAATTATCAGTTGTTCTTTAGCTAGCTAACTCGGAAACGATCGTAAGATTATCAGTATGAAAAAACGATCGATAAAAGACAAGAATAGTACATTCTAACTGAGTCCCTAACAATTTCTGTATATTCCTTGAATGTTATTCTCGTCGAAAATATTTGGACGACCGTTTGATTATTTGGAACGTGCGTTTCCATTCTAAACAGCAGTCTAAAACGCCACGGTTACCGAACAGAAGAAGAGTAACACGTGGTACGAGACAGGAATCGCTTTTTTGTTCTTAATCTCGAACCGAAGCTCTGGTTAACCTGGCGGAGTATGGCCGCACGTAACGATAACACGATTAAAGTAACAAAATACGTGTCGTGGTCGGAATTTCTCATTCGTTTCGCGTTTCTCCGCTGTGCGAGCGTAGCGTTCGTTTCCTTTATCAGCGGAACACCGCGTCGCTTGCTTTATTGCTTTTCGCGTGCGCCACGCCAGACCACAATAGGACGACAAAGGGGCCACGGGGGTGCACCGACGACGATAGCAATAAGAGCGGCGAAGCAATATTAAGACTCGAAACATACTGCGGGAAACGAAGCGACGCAACGTTCAGGTGCTTCATCTCGGTGATTCCGGCCAGGGGGACGAGTTAAACTTTCATCGTCTTGCGGCTTTATTCTCCCTCCTTTCGTTGCCTCTTCCAACCGTTCTCTTTAATTCTCGCCCGAGCCTGCCAGAGAACGAGATGAAACGAGAGACGCTCAACCTGCTATTAATAACGTCTGGTATCGTTGCTAACCCTGAAAACTTATTTCTGTTTATTCGCGACCTTATAATATCGTCGGATTAACCGTACCTTTTTCCTTCTTTTTTCTCTCGTTTCTCATTTTCTTCGTCCGTTTGGTTCGAAGCCACGCTTCGATCTCTCTTAACGACTGGTTGCTCTCCTCGACTTGTCGAGGAGAATTACGGTTATAAAGGAGCGTGAGCGAGAGAATAAATCGTCGAGGAGACCTGTGTCAGAAATTTCAAAGGCAATTTCAGGTTGCAGCTTGCCGGATTGCTTTCATTATTCGGTTCATCGTTCGGCCCCGAAACCAGACGACACTAGGTGGTGGTGGTGATGGTAGGGATGCAAGACCTCGCTGCAGACGAGAGTCTTTCGGCGGAACGTTGATCGCGAAATTCTTAGATTTTCATTCGACCACGAGGTTTCCAACGCCAGCCAAGTAATTTCCCCTGAGTTCTATTTCGTTGCGACTACGGATTCGCGGCTACGAGATCGCCGAGTTCTTTCGCAATTTCGTCGATCTTTCGAAATGTTATGCAAATTAATATATCGGGTACTGGCTGGATTTATCGGTTAAGATCGTACGTACGCAGGAACGATCTTTAAGTCGTACGTAATTGCGTCAATGTTAACTTTGTACAGGAAGTCTGGCTCGTAGAATTATATTTTATTATGGTAAATTGTTTGCTCAGCGGTTGGGTAATTTTATTTACTTCTTAACGATTTCATTTTTTTTAGATGAAGCTGGTAGCTTAATTGGTTAAGCGATTAGGCAATGAATATCAAATTAGGTACGACCACGAGATTAAAATAAAGTCTTTCTTAATGTGGTAGAAATCAGTTTGAAATGTTTTGGAAACTGTTTATCGCGAGGCGAGACTAACGTGACCAGAATACTTGTATGATAATATAACATAATTAGCAAAGTTCATGGAAATGCAACCATCAAAGACTGAAACTTTCTAATGCAATTTCATTAGCGTGTAACAAGTTAAACGTAATTCTGAATGTTGGTTAAAGGGGACAATACACGAGGACAATATCTCGCTGCTTAATCGTATCGACAACTAGCATAACATGCAAGTATTATGTTTCTTCTTTGACAGTCTCGAGTAAAGCTTCTATTGTAGTAACGTAATATCAGTTCCAAGCATTCTACAGAGAGCTAACGTTCATTAGCTGTGATTTCACTTTTAATCTGAGTTTCAATTAATTAGCCACTTTCAAATTGTAATTTCAATTGCATTTCTCTATCGAGATAAGAAAGGAAATATTATTGATTTATATTGATAAAAAAAAAAAAAGTAAGAAGAAACATTGTTGAACGATAAAGAGAAGAATAAAAAATTCGAAAAACGAAATAGAATTACAAAATACGATATTTATCATTAAGATAGAATCTCCTCGACGCGTTCATTGCGTTCCACGCGTATTTTTAGACCCCGTACGGTACCGATTTAAACACCACACGCGAACTACAATTCCCAACATTATGAAAAAGTATTCCATAGCAATTCATATATAAAACACACGCGTATGTAAAGTATCGGTATATAAAGATACATAGTAAGCGATACTGTATGAAAATGTTTCGTTATAGCATACAGTATCGTAGAAATCGGGGCCGCGGCCAACATGTTACGCGAAACAATTTATACGAACCGCTGCCACAAAAAACCTCAACCCCTTTTGAATGGAACTCGTAAATTCGATATCGCCGGTGGAACGATCCCGAGATCAACAGCGATCGCTTTTATACAAATATCATTAACAGAGTTGAGAAAGTTTGCCGCCGCGACGGGAAGTGAATTTCTGGCCGGTGAATAGAGCCGCCGCGCCGGTTTAATCTCTGGAGAGCTACTTAGCGAGGAAGTTTGTTCGATCAGCGGCTTTTCTTGCGGGAACCTCGCCCTGGCCCTTCTTGCCTTGCCAGTTCCGTGACGAACAGCCCTAATTATCACTCGGTCGGATGTGGCCAGAACGCCGTCAGAAATTCCCTCGCAAATCCTTCTATTCTCGCCAAGGCTCCTGCTCATTTTTCCTCCGGGTTCAACGCGAGCGCGGAGAAGCCCCTGCAACGCTCCCTGGATGTTTTTCGGCCTTCGTCTTTCTTCCCTGGTCAACGTCTGCGTCTTTCTCGCGACGACATTTGAGAAATGAACGTACACCTAGCGCGTGCAAAAACCACCGACCGTTCTCGCTTCGATAATCTCAAGATTTCTGGCTTAACGGGGGTAACCGTGCGCGTTGAAGGATGCGAGCGGCATCCGGAATAATTGTTTCTCTCTTTCTTGAACAATTTTTGCACTCGTTTAATTTAGAGCGGAGGAATCCTCGGATTGGAAAGACAAACGAGTATAGCAAGATGTGGACAATTCGGGGAGCGGGGGATGAATTTTCTGAAGAGATCGTTCAACAGGGTGTAAGGATATAACGGGTTCGCTAAATACTTGGAAGGTTTCGGCTGAATTATCCAGGTTGTAGGTTAAGCTAGCCTGTATCGCCGTCTAGGGTAGGTGGGAGTATCAACAGAGAATTACATGGTTCTAGTTTGGTTATCCAGCATCTGGAATTTTCAGATAATTCAGAGTTACTATTCTTAATTGTACAGAAAACGTAACGATTATAGATAAAAACGTATCGCTTAAGACCTTGTTATTTATAATATCTATTATTTTTACTCATGTTTAATTCATAGAAAAGAAGATTCTTTGTGTGCCAAATCTCACGTCTTACGACCAATGTATCGCCTCGATTTCTTTTCCCATCCCTCGTTCCACATCCTCGATACAATCGTTTCTCTCCTTTTTACTTCCTACTTAATTATCCATATTTTACTCCCGACTGCAATAAAATCATTCTTACTATATAGCACGCAGCGAACGATTCCCCTTTCTTCGTTTCTTACGCTTAGTACGCGGCAGACAGGGCCAGCTATCTCGGAATCAATTTTCCCTATTGCAGGATCCTTTCAACCCTGCTGTTTAAGCGCTCTTTCGTCGGGGCAAGGTTCATAATGCAACGTTAGTCGGAACTACGGATGGAAAGAGCGGCTACAGCTATATCCGCGTATCGATCGACCCCGAAATCGAAATGCATCCCGTTTGCCTTCACGGCGCGGGTACGCCGCCGGTTTATTCACGCGGGCGGATCAAGGTCCTCCATAGAGGACATGCCGAGGCCGTGCCCGATGAAAAGGGCTAGGGAATATTTTAGATCCGGCTAACCGTGAAACGAGATACGTGCAAGTAGCGTGGGTTCACGCCTGGCCAGCCTCGCTTCAGCGATCGATGAACCGTACGAAAGGATGCTCGAAGGCGCCGTTCCGGTTCCAGCGTGCAGCACGTCGTCGTCTCGAGACACAGAGCCGCGTTTGGTCCACGAGGGTTTACGTGTGTTCGCGCCAAACACACGTTGCATTCTCTTCTACTTTCGGTGAGAACTCTAGGTAGCTTCCACCGGCGATGTTTTCCCTTTGGGAAAAATAGAAACTTCCACGCTACTCGTTGGAGGATTTGCCGGGAATAGCCTGGTAGAAGGAAAGGGATAAGCCCTGCCGAGAAATATAGGCTACTGCTGACGGAGTCGTCCATTCTTTGGACAGGATCAAAGCCCTGGCTCGTTCGCTCGCGAAATAAGCGCGAACGAACCGTGACGGATATGGAGCACGACATTGTCCATCCCTTTTTATCTCTGCTATTTTATGGGTTTCATTCGGTCTCCTCTTTAGATGGTTTCATTCTCGAAGGTATATAGTGGCTTGGATACTTGAGACGGGTTGATTTGCTGTAGCTATAAGAAGATCTTCGTTTCCGTTAGAACTCTTTGTATCAGGATTTTCAGTGATTTTAACTAACGACTCGTATCTCCGCGCATGGACGGCGGTAAATATCAGGACATTTACAGTGATTGAATGAAATGTAATGTTTGGTATAAATTAGACGTGCCAAGTGGTTGGTGTATATCGAAACAGTGCGTTTTGATGCATAACGTAAAATAAATTTTGATAGACTTTTTGTTACGACGGCCGACTCTGTACCTAGACCAGGCCACACGCCGCGGGCAGGCTGGCAGCCAGATATCTTCACATCCTTACCGCGTACCCTCGATAGTCTCAAGTACCCTCCATAAACCTCAGGAATTTCTAGCTAAAGATCCTTCATACCGAACAAATATTCTTTCATCGAATTATATTTCCAAAGTGTATTGTGCACCACGGGTTGACACGAGAAAGTTGGTTCTTCTCACGTATGCGGCCTCCCACTAGCAACCTCATCTCGAGGGCGGCTAGTACCCTTCCTCGCCTACCAACCCAGCAAATAACCAATTGACAACGAAGCCTATTTCCCTCTCTCATAACGAAACCTTGTCCTTAACGAATCAGCTCGTCTCATGTCCTCGGACCCACCCATCGTTAGCTTTCCTCCGCCATCGCATCATTGCCAAACGCCACTGATTTTCCATCTTTCGAACGGTCAACACCTTTGACCGAGTTTCTACCATTAGATCAGTCACACACTCCACTTGTACATACGCAACAGCGTAACTATTCATTACAAGGTTGTTAGAATAAACTGTTAATTATATATTGTTGTATCCGTGTCACACTCACTTTAATTACTCCTGTTATTCTAAACGAAATAGGAGATCGATCATTTCGCGGCGTCGATTATCTAATCGTAACGGGAATTTACGACTCCCGGTGACGTGCTTCTTCGCGATCGCGTCTCTCCGCGAGTGAACGAAACACTTTTCAATAAGTTTCCGCGTATATACATACATGGGAAAAATTCGTTTCCTCATCTAGTCGATGATATATAGGACGTTCTATAAATTAACCGTGCAATTCTTGCAGCAAATTCGGTAAATGCCAAGTAAGAAGGAGTAACTTAGAATAATATACCAAATATGCTAGAATCGTTCATTCTTTCGATTGTATTTCATTCTCTGTAATAATACACGCGTTTCATAAATCTTTGTGTACGATAACGTATTTTAATACTAAATGACGTACCCTCCTAAGCGATATATCTACGTACAAATTTTTGAAACATCTGAAACCCGTTCCGAGAAATCCACGACACCCGGATAAAATATATCGAGAAAATTATACCACGAGGTCTCGTAAGCACCCATTCTCACCGAATCCTACACCCCATAGCCATTCAAGCAGAAACAATTTTTACCAAATCCGAACAAATTTTTAAACACGTATAGGATACACCAGTAGATACGCAAAAATAAAAAGATACTTTTCATTCAGCGTTTACATGCAAACGGTCGACCGGGCTGTCGCAAATATTTATACAAATAGCTGGCGATCGGGCAGCTACAGGATAAGGACAACAGTTTGTACTCGACGATTCTCAAAGGAACCGCGCACGTAAATATCTGAGGTGAATAGGCCGTGATAGTTGTAGTTGCTGGTGTGTTTGGTGAGACAGATTCTGCTGCGGGTGTAGATGACGTTGCTGGAGTACTGCTGGATTTTTCTTCTCATTTTTTGGGTCGTGGAAGAATAATCGGAGAACCCGGGTTCCGAACGTTCGTAACCTAAGGCGCTGACCACTGCGCTGCTGTCACGTAAGAAAAGAAAAACTTCCGTAAAAAGAACTTTATTTCTGGAGAGTGAGTGACTCTCGAATACCACGTACAATCTCGTTACAACGTACAGCTATCGGTTTCAAACTTAGACTCGTTTGCCTGTTAATAGTCGAGGGTTATATATTGTGGGAGAGCGATGGAAATGTTGGTGGGGACATATTTTCCTGGAAGCTCCCTATCAGGGAGGCAATGTGTTAAATGTCCGGAGAATGCCTAGAGGTGGCCCTTCAAGGTGACGTCAGGCTTGAGAGTTTGGGGTTACACTGCCGTCGTCCGACACTAGTAAGCGTCGTCGAGTGGTGGTATTTTGCTGTCGAGTGCCGCCACATATCGCCACAGATGATCGCGGACGAAGAATTCAGTAGTCGAACGACTCAATCATAGGACGATGGAGAGACGCACTGCTGGCTCGGCTGCCTCGAGCTCGAATTCGCGACCGAAGGATCCGCGGTTTGAGTCCTGGTCGATTTTTGGCCAGCATCCCTGCAACTCGATTTATACCTAGTTATATCGTGCTTATGTCAGCGTGGTGTTCCTGATTCGGAATCTACTTAAAATCGTAGGTGGTTCGTGTTCAGCTGTTCACAAACTCATCGTACACGTACTGAGACATTAGAGTAACGGCATTTCGATGTTGATAATTAGACGATTATCTATGCAAACTCATATTCTTATGGAGATGATTAAAAGAATGGAGCTTATATGTAGGTAAAAAATTGTTTTACGTATTAAATAGTATTACAAGGAATACTGTACTTTGCACACTGCATATATTTTTGTATATTACGTGCTTTCTTACGTATTTTTTCATCTCCAAATTTTTCATAAACATGTACAAGTCTACCGGCTACCGATAACAAAGGTCCGTGTATTTTATTATCGCTGGGGTTATTAGATGAACAGAGGAACGCGTGGATAAATTGTAAAGTAGAAAATATATTTTAATACAGAAGTGTAAATACAAGTAGGAATATAATCTGAGCTGGTCCAGATCCGCACGCTAGCATTGTTACCCTATGACTGAAAGCCCTGAATCCTTCGACCCAGTCTTTTGTCTATACGCTGTCGATGGCTTCGGTGCTTGAGAAAATTAAAAAGACCAGATGTAGAGTTTTCTTAGAAGTGGTGACCACTTCGACAAGAATACCTGGAATTAACCCCTTGTACACGTATACGTGTATGGAAAACAACACTTTGTTAACAGTCTCATAGAATTTTCAGCAAAAACGAAAATATGCGAAACTTAGAATATTAGAAGCTCTATATACGAGAACATGTTTTGGTACAACGTCGTCGTAACACAAAAAGTAGTCACTAACCCTAGCGATTGACGAAGCTTGAGATAATAGAACAACGTAAAAGTTACAGGATCGCCGATGAGAGGATAAACGAGATATTACGGCATATCCGTAGTTGTAGGGAGAACGATACGTGATCCTATGAAATATCTATATATTTAAACACAGATATATTTCTTTGAGGATTTCGAAACGCGATCGGGATGGTAGAAAATGTGTTGTTCGGCGCCAGGCCGAGTTCTACGTATACAAGGTTCAAGACCTTTGCGCTAAGACCTTTTCTCGTGAATATGATCGGCGGCGCAAAGTAGAAACTTCCATCCGCGCAACGACGGCTCTTTATCCGCGAAATTAACGAGATACTGGCTAGCGTTGGCCCGCCCCTCCGATTTCACGAAATGTTGCCGTTCAGCGAACGATGTTGGCCGAAACAGCGTGCTAAATTGTTATCGGTGTTGTGTAATCGGTGGAGTTCGACCTTTATGCAGATTCGCTTGGGTAGCGTACGACGTGGATTGGGTTAAAGTTGCAGGTGATTTTGGTTAACTACACAGTGATTTTCTGACATTTCTTTATTATTTCTAGCTTAGCTAATTTTGTTTAACGATAAAGAAAAACTATTTTAATGGAAAATATTCATCTTACCTACCTTAATTGGTAATTGTTTAATAAATCTACCTTATTTGTATGTTATAATTTAGTTCTTAATGAATAACTACAATTACGATTACGGTTCAATTTCACTCTTAAAATACCTGTGAGAAATAAATGATAGGATATGTACGCTTTTGAACACTAATGTAAATCAAACAGAACAGAAGATCAAAAAGAACTCTTCCCTTTCTAAAACCTCTCAATAGTAAATTAGAATAAAGCTTCGCGGAAAGCGTAAATCCTCGAAACTCCAGGCTGTCCAAAAGTTCTCCGAACGATGTAAACTTTCGAATCTCCGACAAATGGAGCATTGTAATCCGACGCATGTAAACGCTTCTGCCATTCCGTTTGACAAGGGTCTAGACTCTAGAGTCTAGGTTCTCGTGGTTTATGAATCCAGCAACGTAATTGTCCGTTGAGAATCTCGTTAATTAGTTTAAACGATCAAACTTGGTTCCAGAGATGGCAGTCTGACGTTTTACGACTCGAACTCACGTACAATGTTGACTATTAACGAGATATCGACTAGGAGACGCAGATAGGTATGACAGGGTGCAGACTGTGCGTTAATGAGCGGGCAATCGACGCCGACAATTGGCAGACAGGATCTCATCGTACCGGCTCGCTTTTGATTCGTGACAGGCCAGGCTGCCACTGGGACCCCTTCGAACCGCACGACAGTTGTCAGTGACATGAAAGCATTACGGCGATCGATTACCGTACGGCAGCGCCGTCGATGATCTCCGTCCATTTCGTATACAACCTGTTAATACTAACATCTGTTCGTGGCGATCTGATCGTTCAAAGTCAAATTGTAGGACCCTTTTGTTCGCGCAGTCGAGAGTTTACCAGTTTCACGACATTGTCGAGGTGTAGATAGTGGCAGCCGCGCGTGTGCCTCGCCATTGTTCCATTGTCGAAAGAGGTTCACGACCGACGTTATGACGAAATAGACTATGGCAGATTGCGAGAGATTGATCGTGAATGATCGAGAAACCTGGCTGCATCGTTTGCTGCCACGTAGCTCCTATCTTGTTTCGGAAGATTTAAATCTATTACGTTAACTAGGAAATATCGACTCGTTCGATACTCCATCGACAAACTGTTATACAGTCTGTCACACAAGAGCGTGTCTGCGATATCTGCGAAACCTGACACCTAATCAGAATGAGATAAAAAGAATGTAAACAAACGAAAACTTCTCTAATACGCGTTGCTGAATACCTTTCAGTTTCATTTGAAACAGTGAAAGGAACAGAGCTTTTTAATATGAGTGCCGCGTACGCGAAACGTCGAAAATCGTCTGGCATGGGCGAATGAAAACAGAGATCGTGATTGGAGTAATATAATATTCACTGATGAATCTTCGTTTTGGGCATGGTGTCCTATTAGGCAAGCTGAGAGGAAGACGTATCACAAAAATAAGAACACTTGTACATCACATTCGAAAGATATGGAGGTCGTTACCAGAATCCTACGCTCAAAAATTAGTCGAGAGTATGCCGAAACGATGTCAAGCTATAATCGCTAATGGAGGAGATTGGACACCCTACTGTAATAGCGTATTAGTGTTTTAGATGTAGATTCAATTCATATAAATTTTTTTACAAATATATAAATATTTACAGAAATATCGCAGACACGCTCTTGTGTGACAGACTGTACGTCGTAATTTTTTTATTTAGCAATTATCTATTTGTCCACGAGTGTTGTTTCGATTCTGTCATGGACGAATCAGATTGCATTTACCTTTCCAAGGACTAAAATCGAAGCTGCGTTAAACTCTTACTACCTTCCAATTCTGTGATTTTGAAAGTTTTTGGTGGAAGCGTGAGTCGGGTAATATGTAGTTAAATTTAATCCGTAAATTACGTAGAAGCCGACGCTTCAGTGGTATGAATCTCGTGAAAAGCGTCGAACGTAGGAGCGGCGTGCGTGGGATAAGAGAAAGCTGAGTTTTAAACCAGACATTTTGCACTCGTTCCACGCTGAATGAATTTACAGTAATAAAATTTGTTCTTCGCGCGTTGGAGGTGGAAGCAGATCAGCTACAGAAATGATTATAAAACCATTGTAAAATTTTACGAATAGTATAGTTTTCGGTAGGAAATAAATTACTCGGTTCAAATTATTTATCAGTCATATTTTCAGCTTACAATCCGTCGCGTTACTTTTAATAATTCAAACTGATAAAATTTTAATAAGTATTGGCCATTCAGAAAGCGTACACGTATTTTATCGTGTGAACAGCGAGACAATCGCACGGGTTAGAGAACTGCTGCGGTTTCTGAATGTTCTCAAACGCGTTATAATTAATTCATGCGTTACCTTGCAGGTCGAAATGAGAAGGTGTGGTTTCGTCGTGTGGTTGGTCCTCGCCTGCCTTACCAGCGACGCATTGCAACAATACAGGGAAAAGAATATCAGTGAGTGATATCATTTATTACTTGGTTTAATTAACACGTTCGAAATCGCCTACGTTCGCATTTACGTCCTCAAATTGTCTGTCCAAAAAGCTGGCAAGGCGATGAGTAATAAAATCATATGGAGGTAACACGATACGAAATGCGCAGAAAATGAAATAAAACAATAAATAATTCATGAGCAAGATTATCGAGACGTTCAACACTCTACGATATGTACATACAAAATGAAAGTTGAAAGTGCCAAATCTTTTAGAAAACTTTCATGATAATGGTACATGTGAAGCATATGTTTAAGTCTTTATACTATAAATAAATTAATACAAATGTTATCCATTATCATATAATATTGAACGCAACAAATATCCAATGACCAATGGACGCGTTAAAATCAGCTGCTAGTGATCGTGTCGTAATAAATTCTTTTAATTGTTACCTGCACGATAAAAATAAAAAATTACACAGTGTAGATTACGAAGCAGTACGGTTTAAAGCAAACTCGGAGAAAAAGTTCATGTACAGTGCCTATGAAAAGTATTGGACCCGTCCTTTCTTCTAATAAACCTACCTTTTTTATCGATTTCTATATGTTATTTTCATAGTATCCAATTTTTCTAGTTGTACGAAAGTGATACATCGTTTGACGTCGATATGCGATATACTTGTACCTAATTAATCGTTTGAGTCGCAGGGGTCATTGAAAAAACAGAGTCGAAAAATCCCGAAGAGCGCGATAGCGCTTTTGTCTTAATCGATTGCGAAGAAAAACAAGCGGCGCACAATAGCGCTCGTTATATTTGTTACTTTATGAAATACACCTGTATTACTATATACGCGTACTATTAGTTTCTAAAGATTTCAAATTTTGTACAATAAAAATTATTCAGAAGATAAGAATGAAATACAAAATACCGTCAGTCGTTTGTAGCGTTCAAATGTACTGGGACTTTTCGACACAAAATCTAAACAGCGCGATCGCGCTGCTTGGGACTCGAACAGTTAATTAATATATAAACGTCATAATAAGTAGAAATATTTTTTTATAGTCACTGTATGTATAACAGAAGGAAGATTTCCGAGGAAGAATTCGTTTCGAAGCGCTTGAATTCTGTTCATGGGCGGTTTCACGACATTGTGAAAGATGCAGAGTCTTGCCATTTTCTACTGCTCGGTCGGTGAAACGGTTCTCCACGGGATTAAATCCCTGGCGAGGACACGAAGTTAATTAGAACCACGTGTCTTTCCGCCAATAAGAATTACAACATTCCCTGTGTGTCGTCTTTCGTGCTCTCGTCGAGGGAAGCTTCTTACGGTTGAGTCGTTGCGCAAAATTAGGTTAAATCGAGATCGGCGAATTCAATTCTTAATCTCGTTAGTCAGCGCCGTTCTCGATCTTTCGTCCCTCGTGCAATCGCTTCTCGCGAATCAGTTTGTCCCTACCACGTTCATCTGGGTATTAATAAAGTTTCCTAATTAAAATTTTTATTTGCTACCGCCAGACTTTCGAAACTTATATCTCGTCCTGTCAATTATTCATCGTTCGTATGTAACTCGTGTGTTTTTTAACGAACCGCGAGATGCGAGTATCTTAGAAACGATTGAAATTTGCAAAAGTATTAGCCACGAGACGAAAGGGAATTGTTTCTTAAGGAAAGGGAAGTGTCTTTTAACGAGCCGCGTGATGCGAGTATCTTAGAAACGATTGACATTTGCAAAAGTATTAGCCACGAGACGAAAGGGAATTGTTTGAGGAATCTAGTTACCTGTGCATTTTACAACACGAATATGTCGAAAATTCCTATATATTTTCTAGAATATTCTAAAGTCGTAGCTTGCTAATATTATTCGACAAGAAAGAACGGGATCATGGCTAACCATAATAATTTAGGTCATGATTAATCTTAATTTCTGGTCTATATTATACGCGATAGAAGAGATCGATAATTTGTATCGTGTAAAATATAAAATACAAAGTAGAATCGAATACTTTGAAATTAAAATAAATCGAAATTAAAAATACTGCAAAGTTGAGCAGCTGAAGTCAAATTATTCTTGTTACCTACGATCCAACGATACCAATTAAATATAAAAAATTCTCTCCGACGTAACAATTACAAGCACACAAAACACCATTAACGCTCATTATAACAATGAAAAAATCTGTAGGAGAAGCTTCGATATCATATTTCTTTTTCTCAAACATATTCCCTTACGCTATTAAAACCAGCCAAAAAAAAAGGTCAAAAAGGGAAGATACCATATCCACATCGTGTATGCCATAACTATAAATCCGTTGGAACCGAACGTTCTGAAAAAAGCTCGTGAAAATCACCGCGGCTCCATAGCACGTACGTTCATGCTTGCCAATCACAATGCACCGTCACAAAGTTACCCTTTCTCGACTGCTCGACCAAGGTATATAAATGAATTTACAACCGTCGTATGATCGAATGACCGACGAACAAAGTTTCGCTATGAAATTTTCGTGTGTCGATAGTCCGCGATAAGACCTCGATACAACGTACGTTACATTCGGATGTACACTACGGCTCAAAAGTATATGCGTATACTCGTTTATCCCCGAAGGAATATCATTCAGTTAGAAAATTGGGAAAAGGAAGACCGACGAGGGCTCTTTTATCTTTTAGCAGCGCTATTGTCGCGTCGATTCGAGATTATTTCACGTTCCGCACGTAAGGTGAGAGATGCGTACTTCAATTATGATCGTTTGTTACGACGGCCGACTCTATACCTGAGCCAGGCTACACACCGCGGGCAGGACGGCAGCCACATGTCCGTACATCCTTGTCGTATACCCTTAATAGCCTCAAGGACCCCTCATAAATCTTCCAAAAATCTATCTAAGATCCTACGAGCCGGATGTAGCATCTGCTTAGCAAATGTTCACTTGTCCATTACGAGAAAGTTAGTTTTTTGCACGTGCGATGCCTCCCATTATCAACTTTCCTCCGAGGGCAGTTAAGACCCTTCGTAGTCTACCGGTCATCTTATTAACCAATGAGAAACAATGTTCACTACCCTCACTTTCCTAACCAAAATGCTATGAACAAACCGCTGATCCCAGACGCTAGACTCACCCATCACTAACTCTCCTCCGACGCAGCATCGTCACTTCAAATTCATTCGTTGTTCGTCGTCATAACACTCAAGTTTGAAAAGGGTCCTACCATAAAACACTTACTTAAATCGCATCAACACATCAGTGTAATTCTGTATATCAAGCAAATTGTTACAATAAACTTAAGTTATACTTGTTACATCACTACAAATTCAATCAAACCACCCCTGTTATCATAACAGAAATAAGGGGATCGATCATTTCGCGGCGTCGATTATCTAAGCGTAACGGGAATTTACGACTCCCGTTGACGTGCTTGTTCGCGATCGCGTCTCTCCGCGAGTGAACGAAACATCGTTATTGGAAAATTTATTATAAACTGACAGAGTAACGATATAGAATTGTAGTAACCTACAAATGTGTTTTGTTTTTTATCTAGAGCAAGGACAAGAAAGGATTGTTTATTCAGAGTTAAGTTCAAGTTTATTCGTACGAGCAATACTCAACACAAAACTGACTACAAATATCACCGTACGTCTTAACACTCGGCTTCCAACTTCTCAACTGACTTAAACTCAAACTACTCCACTCAACTGCTACTCCACAACTGCTCAAACTCAACTGCTACATTCAACGGACTCAACTCAACTGACCCTACTCGACTGCCTAACGTCTTCCGTCTGTCCTCCAGATGTGCCTGACCCATTCCCAGGTAGATCCCCTTCAATTACCCCAATGTCGTAAAGGGCCACAGGTATGACCCATTGTCAAGTCCCCTTTTCCCGATACTACAGAATGTTATAATAGAACAGAATAGAATGTCGAATACCGACTTGGGAGGTTTTTTATATCAAGGATTTGGTTCCTGTGGAGGGGTTATCGCTGGATGCCGGTTACATAGGTATGCTGTTACTGCATAGTTATTGTTTCGATGGCTACGGTATGTGAAATATGATTATCCTATCGCTGTATTCCCGGGACCACCGTGACACTATCGTAGAATGTTACGGCAGGTTGAAATTTATCTCTAAAATTCAGTATGTGTAAAGGAAAAATTGCTATTTGCGAGAATTAAGAAGTCATTTAAATAATCGGCTACCACTTCAAGGAATAATTCACGTTTCATATGACACATACATACGTGACGTTAACGTTCTACGAGAAATATCGCTTTAGATCGATAGCTTTCCATTTAATTTATATATATTAGCAACTTTTATGTATCGTTGATATCAAATCGGTCAAAGCTTTCACATACTTATGAACGAGTATGTACTAATATATGAATGCGTATGTGGAGAAAGAGGGAGAGAGGGTGGAGAGGCGCATATGGGACGTGGCAAGAACGAGATTCTCTATCCGCTCGATAAACTCGACGCATCGAAATGAAGGGGTGAAGAGGGAGCTTTGGAATTCACTCGGCGGAACTCAAAAGCTCGACGAATACCCGGTGATATTGGGAGCAGATTGGAAGCCAAGAATCCGCCACGAGATTGAAAAGTTCACTCCCGATTCCCATGGCGGCTTTTACCGCGGACAAGACGGTCGGATAGTAAAAAGGGCAAATTAAGCGCGCCCACGTAAGCGGAAAAACCAGCCCGTCGCCCTCAAAGCGAGTCTCTATTTTTCCCTCCCTTTTTACTCCCTCTGCTCTCCTATCTTCTATTTTTGACGCTGTTTTTCAACTTTTAAAATATCGAGCCGGGATGACAGCCGGTCGGCGCTAGGCACCGCGATAGATTATCCTCTTCGATCCGTGCCGGGTAGAACGTTAAATTAGAAAAGGGTCGACATTTGTTCAGAATGTGAAAATCTATCGCTTCGATGGAAATTTTTCGAGATTCGAAAGAAGAGAATAATTTGGATTTGGTTTTCAGAGATTACGGAATTGTGGAATAATTATTGCTTACGTATCCCTTGCTTATTTGATAAATGCGAACTATGCAGCAGCGTGTCTTGTATATCCTCGTACTATTTAGGGATGATACAAATTATTTTCTGTCCGAAATTTCTTATTGAAAAATTTCTCTATTCCTGACATTGTGTTTTTATTATCGTGCTTGTTCGTCACGAAGGGACAATCAGGAAAATTATTATATCACATTATTATGTAATTTGATACGAAGTTAGAAATTGTTCTTTTTCGTGTCGATCGTTGTTATAGTTCCGAGTCTTTACGTTTCAGATTTTGAAGTTTAATATTAAGAACAAGCGAAAGAATAAGAAACTCCCGAGCAGTGTCGAATCATTGGCAATGAAATATTAATCGTAATTATCGAAACTTACCTGGGTTTTAATCGACCAAGTAATCGGTCTAAGGAAAATTAACTTTATTTTCAAATAAGTAAACATTTTCCTCTTATCAGCAAAATTCTCAAAAGTCTAACGTTATTTATTAGTGTATAAATTATAATCTAAATGTTATTTATTATTATTTACATATTATTATTGTATACTATTGTTTCTAAAATAATTATCAAAGTATTAGCTAAAGAAAAGAAATCTCAACATCTTAAAATATCATCAGGTTCAAAGAACCAGACAGAATACAGCAACATATTTTCTTGTTCAAAGAAGGTATCGATCAAAGTGCAAACTTCTCAAGGAAATTCCTTTTCCGATATCAACTTTTTTTCCAGTCAGGCAGAACAAACTCATTTCGATCCGGAAAGAAGTATTTTCTCTCTAAATAATCTCCTAGAATTTGTTCCAAAGCCATATTATAGGTAATCAGAGGAAGAAATAACAAAGTAGATTCAAAGTTGTTTCTTTCCATCATTTCCGATCTAATTACGTTTTTTTTTTTTAACGTCAGAAATAACCACAAATTTCTATGCATGCTTTCTCGCTTTGTGTTAAATATTTTAAAAAATAATAAAAGATATGTATTTATATTTTAGGTATAATAATAAATTCAGGATAATAAGATGAGGATTGAAATATAAAAGTTCCAGATACAGTTAGCCATCGTCGATTCGTTTCGTGAAAACGTTTGACTTAATTCATATTTCATACACGAGAGTCGAAAATGCTTTCAATTGAAATACAATTTTGTTAGACGAACCAACAAGAACGATCCTTCGGAGGATCGGGCTATTTATTTACATAGCAAAGCGACCACATAATCCTTCTATTGAAATGAAAATCCCTGCTGGTACGTTCGATGTCTTTTGTGGCCTGGCCAGACATGAAACAATCGTATTACCTTTACTGTTTAATGTCGCGTTACTTTGTTTGTTGAACGACCGATAACATTATCAGCCGCTTTGCGGAATCGTTACGTAAAAAAAGATTGATAACGAGATCTGGTTATCTTTGATCTTTTAAAATAACTTTCGATATATGGATTTATATTTATATATTTCGGTCAAAGTCTTGTTTGTCATGTTTGAAATTGAATCGATATCGATTAAAAGTAGACTATAACTTAACAGCTGAAATAGCTTTAAATTATTCCTTTTTCTTCGATAGAAACATCTATCTTTATTTTAATTAATAATTTCATTCTGTTTATTTTTCTAAATTCGTCTATCAAAACATACAAAAATATAAAGTAAAAAATGACATCAGGAATTATTACCGATTATGGGAGTGTAGTAGTGAAATTCGAAATAACTAAGACGACGCGACATATGCGTCACTTTTTGCGGCAATCAGAGACGCGTCTCTGATTACGCGCATGAATTTGTAACATTCGTGTTTGTGGCTCTTATACACCGTCATTTTGATGCTTGGAATTCTAATTAAAGAAATTTGCAAATTTCCTGCATACATACGACGTGAAAGTGGAGCATCGAGGAATTTTGCATTTATGAAATGCATACGCGTGTAGCTATTGAAACTAATTGAAGCATAATTGCGAGTGTCCCTTCATCGGTTCTCCTTTTGCATATTTTATGCGATCTATCGGGCGACACGTACGGTTTCGTTCACGTTAAAGAAGGTTTTATGCAGTATGGTTTCTGTCGTGGATAATCGAAATTACGGCCATTAATGTAATTTACCATAAGCTTCGTGAAATTTTATTATCCGCTGACAGAAATAATAAAACGACGACCCGTACTATCTGTAAAACATTTTAATAGGCGCCAAGTAATAATTTGAACTAACGAACCAAATTTTATTTAGTTCCATGTATCACCATATTTAGATCCTACGCCTACGTACAAACAATAAACGGTAAATATTAAAAATATCATCGAACCAACAACATTATATTTTTTTTTATTCTTAATAGATTATTTATTCGTTCCAATAAATTTTCTGCTCGTGCATTTATACGATGAAAAAAAGAAAGTTCAGTAACGTTAGCTCAGAAAGAATTTCTGAGAGTTTCACAGTCGAAGAAACTCGTAAAAATATCTTGAAACTTGTTTCCCTTGAAATTGTTACGGTTGCAGCTGTGGATGGGTCACGCACTTTTGTGAAATTCAATTCCCGAAAAAGATTTAGGCTGTCGTTTTAACTCTTAAGTATTTGTCACTCTGCATGCTGGTGAAATCCCATAAAGGTTCCGTAAGCGGGTTTCATCGAGACTTGGCGCCACTGCGAACGCATCTCCGACTACGTTCTCTTTTAAGTCCAACGAGAAATTCTTATCGGCCTTAAATCGCGTTTCGCTGGCGCAAGGAGAAAGCTATGAATGGGAACTCATGGCAGTTCGCGGGAAAATTCGTTACGAGTACAGCCTGTTGGTATCTTGAAGATATTTCTTGGTATCGTAAAAATATAATTTTACATGGATATAGAAGATATTATTTGAAATTATTGTCATTATTTTAATTTATTATATGGTTTATTATATGTCCTTGATAAAAATTATATTAGATTTTTAACATCGAATAGGTTGGAAGCATGATCGACTTGGTTCGACGAAATTATTACGAAGGCAAAGGAAATATAAATGTTTGCACATTGTAGGTTGCGTGATCAAGTAAAAGTAGCAGAGTAAACTTATATATTTTAACAAGTACATACCTCGGTTGACTTATCTACTTATAATTATCATACGAAAATAAATAGGGTCCAAACAAAATTATGCAAACATATTGAATTTTTAATATGTCTAACCTATACTAATATGTCTGTAGCGACATATGCGTCTTAGAACGTTTCGATACGCAGATGCTTCACGTAGTTGTTTTGCCACAGAGGATTAACACAGTGTGACGCACATAATGAAATAAACAAACTCTGGACAAAGCAATTTCGCTTCTACGTGCAACCTACAACCTGCAACAAGTTCAAACCTTTCGGAACCCCCCTCGACCAGTATAAATAGACGACCATGTCCTCCAGACACAGTCAATCGCGCGACAATATCAGTCAATCAGTCAGTCAGTCAGTCAGTCAATTGCACGACAGTATCAGTCAATCAGTCAGTCAGTCAGTCAGTCAATTGCACGACAGTATCAGTCAATCAGTCAGTCAGTCAATCGCGCAACAATATCAGTTAGTCATTCAGACAGTCAATCAGTCAGTCAGTCAATCGCGCAACAATATCAGTTAGTCATTCAGACAGTCAGTCAGTCAATCGCGCGACAGTATCAGTCAGTCAGTCAGTCAGTCAGTCAGTCAGTCAGTCAGTCAGTCAGTCAGTCAGTCAATCGGTCAGTCAGTCAATCGCGCAACAATATCAGTTAGTCATTCAGACAGTCAGTCAGTCAATCGCGCGACAGTATCAGTCAGTCAGTCAATCAATCGCGCAACAATATCAGCCAGTCAGCCAGTCAGTCAGTCAGTCAGTCAGTCAGTCAGTCAGTCAGTCAATCAATCGCGCAACAATATCAGCCAGTCAGTCAGTCAGTCAGTCAGTCAATCAATCGCGCAACAATATCAGCCAGTGAGTCAGTCAGTCGCACGACTGAATATCAGTATCGAGTTAATCAGTTAGTTGAGCGACCAAGTATAACGAATTTGTCTAACGAATCAGCATAACAATTAGTATCAGTACCGCAGTATCGCGCAATATTATAACGAGTATCGTCAAGCGAGCAACGCTTACGATTAACTTTGTATTCTGCGTTTCATAATATCTGTAAATATAGTTAAATGAATTAACTCGTCTCCTTATTATTTACTTTAACCAACAACACGTCTCGCCGTCTACCACATGTCTAACCTATACATAACAACGAATATTAGTTCTTTTTCTATTTATTTTACTTACATTTGTTTGTATTACGTACTTAAATTATTTATATTTACATTTATTTTAACGATACATAATAATCCTGAGTTTAGATAGATGTTTCAGCTATTTTCAATATCATACGAGGTAACGCAGTTGTTGCTACAGTTGTGAGATTTGTGTACTTCGACGTAGGAGATTTCCGACACGTGGTGTACGATATAAATGCTCGCAGGCTCGTGTAATCCGATGTAGATAACTTCAGTTCTATCTAGACTGCTCAAAATCCGATAACCGCGTGGAAACCCAAGAAACCCTCAAACCTCAAGATCGTACTGTTCCCAGAGATATCTGGGGTCATCAGGATCGCAAAGATCCTCGGAATCTTCCAGGCCTCCTGACATTGGCCAAATTCTTGAGATCATCTAGAATCCACTAGACGTCCAGGATAGTTGGATTCCAAAGACATTCGTAGCCTCTGAGATATCCCGAGGTCTTAAAATTTTCCAGACCCGTGGGATGTACTAATATTTCATTGTTCTCACAGGCTTAAGCATTTGATTCTGAAGCACTTCTGAAATCCAAAGTGGATCAAATATTTGATTCTTTAATTGCATCAACTTTTGATATTAAATACCAGACATTACAATGTCGATTGTTTCTTAATTTGATTCCTGACTTTACTTCTGGTACTAAAAGAATTGAAAAAAAGATTTCTCAATATTAATAACTCGTATCGATACGAACTCACGCAAGTAGTCTTAGAATTTAAATTATTATACGCGTTTAAATGCTTATAAATTTCACTTAATCGTCTCGCGTATCTTTAGTATTGCTAACGCGTGCAAAGTATTGGGGATTAATGGCAAAAGATTAATTAAATATCATTATATCGAACGCAATTCACAGTCATTATCGTAAAACCATAGGATTTAACGGTCGGCTGCGACGGATCTCAAATTTGATTTCAAAAAACATTTAAATTTCGATGTTTCTCGCTATCGGATTTATTGAAATTCTACGCGAACGTTGCACGAGCGCGGCGATTTGCATAACGAACCACCGAGCGCGCGGCACAGAAAATTCGAACGATTCTCGAGATACAGTCTGTCACACAAGAGCGTGTCTGCGATATCTGCGAAACCTGACACCTAATCAGAATGAGATAAAAAGAATGTAAACAAACGAAAACTTCTCTAATACGCGTTGCTGAATACCTTTCAGTTTCATTTGAAACAGTGAAAGGAACAGAGCTTTTTAATATGAGTGCCGCGTACGCGAAACGTCGAAAATCGTCTGGCATGGGCGAATGAAAACAGAGATCGTGATTGGAGTAATATAATATTCACTGATGAATCTTCGTTTTGGGCATGGTGTCCTATTAGGCGTGCTTGGACTATCCATGGAAGAAGGATGATTCAAAGAAGTGTAAAACACCCTATAAAAGTGCATGTTTGGGGTTGCTTTAACGCACGCGGTTTTGGGACTTTGTGCGTCTTTACAGACAATCTGAATGCACAAAAGATGGTGAAATTGTACCAAAGGGGACTTCTCACATCCGTGAAACGTTGGTTCAACCAAACCGAGGACCAATGGATATTGCAAGAAGACAACGACCCTAAACATCGAAGTCGCATCTGCACCCAATGGAAAGCGAAAAACGCCATCACAGTACTTCCTTGGCCATCGCAGTCCCCTGATGCAAACCCTATCGAAAATGTGTGGTCCCTAATGAAATGCAAGCTGAGAGGAAGACGTATCACAAAAATAAGAACACTTGTACATCACATTCGAAAGATATGGAGGTCGTTACCAGAATCCTACGCTCAAAAATTAGTCGAGAGTATGCCGAAACGATGTCAAGCTATAATCGCTAATGGAGGAGATTGGACACCCTACTAAGTAATAGCGTATTAGTGTTTTAGATGTAGATTCAATTCATATAAATTTTTTTACAAATATATAAATATTTACAGAAATATCGCAGACACGCTCTTGTGTGACAGACTGTATGATTGGGAACAGGTCTCCTGATGAATATCGAGGCTACAAAAGCGATACACCGTAATGTATTGTATAATTGAAGACCATAGAGGAGACACGATAAATCACGTTATTTCGTTGTTCATACAACAGCAATTTTAAAATCCACTACTCTGCAATAAACTATTACCAAATTATCAAGTATTTCCATGATACACGAATTTATCGTCTATCGACCAATGATAATATATTTTTCTATGGGTTGTTCCTCCTTTTAACTATGTTACATCAAAATATACATCCTTTCAGCTACTAAGCAACGAGTTTGATGAAATATCACAAGAATTAGAAAATCAGAAACATCGTACGTATCATATTTTTCCCGCGCAACCTTCGATTGAAACGGACAAACGAAGCACATTTCACGACGAGTAAGTCATCGGACACCATCTCCGTGTTTTTCACGCGACTCTAATTGCACGATCAACGTGAAAGAAGTGGAACATGACAGAGGATACGTAGCGAGAGGGGAAGCCGAGATATCGCTGCGTCGCTCGGTATTTGCATACAATGCGCCGCGATGCGTTGGCCAGACAATGCTGGATTGGCCCTTCTTTCTTTCTTTTTTTTTTCCTTCTCTTGTTCGAACGAGAACAAGGCAGGTAGAGAGGACAGCGGCGTGTTCGTGGTGGCGTAACGTAAATCATATCTCTAAATAGATTCGGATCGAGTGGTGCAGTCGGGACTACCATAAACAGCAGAACGGATCCAATCTGACCTGGAATCGTATCCGAATCAGTCACGGGATCGTGTGTACCGAGCTGGCCAATTTTGTAACATAATTACTCCAGTCCCTCGTCTGTATCGATTCTTTCCGAAGGCCAGTTGATTTGTGGTCGCTCCCCGTTCCCTGTTTCACCTTAATCCGCGCAGCTATGATCGCGATTCCTCTTTGACTTTTACTCAAATATAAAGCACCCAAAGCTGTCATCTTAAACTTCAAACTGGAATTTATTGCTCGAATTATAGAGGTACCGTAATGGTAGCATGCAAAGACTATTCTTTATTCAGAATGAAAACCATACTGTCGAGAATAAAGCTACTTTATTATTGTTGAAGTGATCGCCACTTCTAAGAAAACTCTACATCTGGTCTTTAGTTTTCCCAAGCACCGAAGCCATCGACAGCGTATAGACAAAAGACTGCGTCGAAGGCAAATCATAAACGGTGCACATGCAACGTTGGCTTCAGGGTTTTTCAGTCATAGGGTAACACTGTTAGCGTGAGGATCTGAATCAGCTCGATTATATTCCGATTTGTATTTACACTTCAGTATTTAAAATATACATTTTCTAGCTTACAATTTATCCACCCGTTCCTTTGTATTCACATACATCCAATAACCTCAACAATTATTTTATCTCTTTGCGATCAGCGGTATTTTCCAACCTTCGTCCTCTTACGGACCGAGCTGATTTCAGCAGTCACTGTCGCCAGAACGGTACAATCGTGTAATGTTTCGCTATTTCGATATTTTACCAACAAAATGATAGAATAAAATATTTATACGATATATATTATGTTATATTAAAATCAATATTATTATTTATTTACAATGATCACGGTATACGTACAATGTACAACACAGGGAGTTCGTTCGTTCGTTCAAGGCACGTGGGCTCAACGGAGAATTCCGGAAACAACTGTCTGCTCTCGAATACTTAATCGATATCGCAGATATCGTTGAGGATCGTCTTCTTCATTTTCTGCCGCGATGCATGTACGCTTTAATGTTCTGTGATCGTCAGAAACTCGCGACAATATACATGTAGTATCGGGAAAAGGGACGTGCCTGACAATGGGCCATACCTGAGGCACTTTACGACATTCAGGTAATTGAAGGGGATCTACCTGGAAATGGGCAGTTGCAGTTGGGAAGTGGAAGAGAAGACGTGAAGACGTGGAGTTGGAGTTGGGAAGTGGAAGAGAAGACGTGAAGACGTGGAGTTGGAGTTGGGAAGTGGAAGAGAAGACGTGAAGACGTGGAGTTGGAGTTGGGAAGTCGTGAAGAAGACGTTAGGCAGTCAAGTTATGGTCAAGACGTGAAGACGTGAAGTTGTAGAGTTCAAGAGAAGACGCTAAGCAGTTGAGTTAAGTCAGTTGAGAAGCTGGAAGCCGAGTAGAAGACGCACGACGATTATAGTCAGCTATATGTTGAGCATTGCTTACACGAATAAACGAACTTAACTCTCAATAACCATCATTCCTTGTCCTTGCTCTAGAAAGTAAAACAAACACCATCACCTAAGTTACTACATACATTATTATGTCTCTATGTACGAAAAGAGGCGCCGAACCACGATAGGACCGCAAGGGTTTAAAACAATCTTCAGTTCGTTCGTATTAAAATTTTGCGACACAAACACCCTAGACCAATTACTTCGGCAATTTTCCCCGGATTACGATTGAATATAGTGGGACGATTTAATCAACCAAGAATGTCCAATCTTCGATTTCCGTTGACGTTCGCGTAAATTCGATGTTTACGAGGATGGCGATAAAATCGCTGGATTTCCAGTCGGACTGGAACGTAGACGAACGGTAGGAAAAGCGATAGAAATAGAAAGTAAAAGGGACAGTCGGCGGGCGGCGGGTAATTTTTATTCGAACAAAAAGCTTAATCGACGCGTGCAGGATGGCCCAATAAAATCGCAATCGCGGCGCACCGTTCGTTCGCTGGGAACGCTTGGTAATCATTGCAATTGCGATTCGTTTGTTAAACGAATTTGGAAAGAGAATACGGGGGGACCAATTGTTCGCCGCTGCTCACGTTAAATACGCCAGCTAATTACCAATTAAGCGCTGTACACAAAGCTGCGTGGCGCGCGGCAGATGTTGCTGTTTCCAGGACCGATTCATTTACTCTGTATGCGCATAAATTACGGAAAAACGTAATTCGCGATGCCGCGACAGCATGATTCGTTTCGCCGATCGGCGATCCCGATCTTTTTACCAGTCGATAAAAACCAGCCGAACCTGGAATCTAGTTACGTATCCAAGGGATTTCGCTCGATCGCAAATGCTTACTCGATAATGCTCTTTTCATACTTACAGTCTGTCACACAAGAGCGTGTCTGCGATATTTCTGTAAATATTTATATATTTGTAAAAAAATTTATATGAATTGAATCTACATCTAAAACACTAATACGCTATTACTTAGTAGGGTGTCCAATCTCCTCCATTAGCGATTATAGCTTGACATCGTTTCGGCATACTCTCGACTAATTTTTGAGCGTAGGATTCTGGTAACGACCTCCATATCTTTCGAATGTGATGTACAAGTGTTCTTATTTTTGTGATACGTCTTCCTCTCAGCTTGCATTTCATTAGGGACCACACATTTTCGATAGGGTTTGCATCAGGGGACTGCGATGGCCAAGGAAGTACTGTGATGGCGTTTTTCGCTTTCCATTGGGTGCAGATGCGACTTCGATGTTTAGGGTCGTTGTCTTCTTGCAATATCCATTGGTCCTCGGTTTGGTTGAACCAACGTTTCACGGGTGTGAGAAGTCCCCTTTGGTACAATTTCACCATCTTTTGTGCATTCAGATTGTCTGTAAAGACGCACAAAGTCCCAAAACCGCGTGCGTTAAAGCAACCCCAAACATGCACTTTTATAGGGTGTTTTACACTTCTTTGAATCATCCTTCTTCCATGGATAGTCCAAGCACGCCTAATAGGACACCATGCCCAAAACGAAGATTCATCAGTGAATATTATATTACTCCAATCACGATCTCTGTTTTCATTCGCCCATGCCAGACGATTTTCGACGTTTCGCGTACGCGGCACTCATATTAAAAAGCTCTGTTCCTTTCACTGTTTCAAATGAAACTGAAAGGTATTCAGCAACGCGTATTAGAGACGTTTTCGTTTGTTTACATTCTTTTTATCTCATTCTGATTAGGTGTCAGGTTTCGCAGATATCGCAGACACGCTCTTGTGTGACAGACTGTACGATTGTCACAGACGAATTTCGTCTACGTTGACTTTATTTCCCTTCTTACAAAGTATATTTCATGGTATGAAAACAGCGATTCTTGAAAACTATTGATTCTTAAGGTTTTAAAATTAGCTAGCGGATCGTGAAACTAAAAGGTTCAAGAATAATTAAGCGTATCTCGGTGAAATAATTGTTAGGAAGATGATACATTTACACTGTACATGTGAATGTGTGTGTAAGCGTCAGAGAGTGTCCAGGCCATAGTTGGGACAAAAGACGATTGGCGGTCGTTGAGAAGCATCTGGAAGAGTCGGTTGACAACAAGCGTGCGTGCGAGTAGGTTTACGAGGTCTTCGGAGTATAAGATATGTGTGTAACTGTTGTGTGCTGAATAAAGTGAATTATTTGTATTTCCGAATCCCTCCTATATCTTTAGAATAATATTTGCCAGTAACGTTCGTTAAAATTACATAAAACGAGGAGAACCTTACGCGAGCGGAATACCCGCTACCTAATAAACGAACTATAAAGGTTCCTACTTAAATATCGTAGAATGGAACTTGGTATTAAAACGAAGTTCCTATTGCTCCTTTACGATCAAGAAGAGGCGATATGTCTTACTGTATAAACTTTACAGATCGATCGAGTCGTAGAGAAACGGAGCCCACAAAATGGAATTGATTTCAGCGATTCATTCGGTCGGAACGAACGATGATTTCGGCCTGAAGCTCGTAATTTATTATCGTTCGCCTCGAAGACAGAATGGACATTGTTCGTTCCGTATCGCGGTGTATTCGGGGTACAGGCCGATGGTTCAAATGAAAGTTTCGCGAACTCCGCCCCGTCGATTTGCGATGCGAGCAATAAACGAAACGAGGTCGCCGGCGATCATTGTACAGAGAAAAGTTTAACCTAGGAAATATCTGCGAATAAGAATGAAAAGCATCGACCAACGGAACTTTAGATAATTGCTAGGAGAATTGAAGAAAAGTTCCGCCTCGTGGAAATAGTAATCGTGATTCTCGTAGTCGCGATTTTCCCTCGCCCTCCAGTATCGTTTCTTTTTGCCAAACGACTCGTTTCATCAAACGTTGGTTTCCAGTGCAGTGAGCCGTGTCACAGAGAATCGATTTTGAGATACTCGCAAGAATCAATTGAACGAATGAATTATTTTTTAGGATGGTGGTATTTTATTATTTTATCTAATAAAATTATTCCACTTAATATAAGCAGAATGTCACAATCCACAAACCGGTTCAACCTTCTCGAAATGGTAAACGATACACTTAGAATATATGTTTAGAACAAGTCGATCTTTCCCAAAAATTGTAAAGCTATGGTTAGAACAGCTTATGGGCGAAAAAAGCTTCTTTTCCTTCTATTTCAATCGTACATTTGTGTATTTATCGTAATTGTATGTTTAAGCGAAATGTCGCTTTGAATAATCGTTTTAAACGACGTTCAATCATTTGACTTGGTCACGTTTTTAAAGCATTGTGTCGCATTAAGTGCTGGACTCGCATGGTCGGGCAGTTCTGAGAAAAACAAGGAGACTTTGCAAGAAAACTGACAAGCCATGGGGTAAAAATGGTAACTGGAATTTGTCGCGGTTGTCAACAAGCGTGCACAACTTTACGAAGATCGTCCTTCCGTTGCTGACCATCGCAAAAACCTTGAATTGTTTGGCAAAGACAAATGGCAAAGTGATCGTAACGGCGCGGTTCCCAAATTTCTTGTTACATTTCCTGACTTTTTTGAATGTGACAGTTTACGCGCAAGAAAAATGATCGCTAGGGCTACGTGTAATCGCGTTTGATGTACCACGTAAAAAGTTATAAGGACGTAATATCGCAGCTTAAGTTTTTGCGTCGCCGCAGATTTTCTTCGAAACAACTTAAGAATCGGCGCAGTTTTGTTTGAAAGTTTACAAATAATAAAATATCCAGTTGGTCAACCCCAGACATCGAACATCGTTGCTCGAGGACTCGATAGACGTCAGATTTCGCGTCGAAGAAAAGAACGAGGTTCGAATCTTTGGACAGAGATTGAGACTTGTTCCAGATCGTTGGACAATGACTCGGTGACTATTGAAAATCGTAAGCCATCATATTTGGTGACCTTAGTGACCCTGGTCTTTATCTTTTCTTGGCTCCTATGTTAGTATTAAGAAATCTGTGCATAAATATCCTTGGATGGCTCAATCACATTCCACGTTTTTGATTCAGAGCCCTGTACACTGTGGCCGTAAGCGATCAAAGTGAAGCTCTGCATTCTCAGCAATAGAAGCCCTAAGATCTTGTAGCGATGAAAGTTTCCGTGATGATTCCTAGCTTGCGCAAGAGCAGGGTTGTCTGACTTTCGAGATCCCATACTACTAGAATCCGTAGAAATCTCGACTACTTTTAAATGTTCTTATAGATTCTTCGTAATCTTGTAACTTTGAAATAGTCTTGTGATTTCTTCCAAGCAGTGTGATTTATTGGCATATTAAAAATCTTGAATTAGAATTTTATACAATTTTCACCAACTTTTTAAGCACTTGAAGATTACGTTTTTACTAGCAAACACGTGGCAAGAAATGCGAAATCTCGAATCAGTTGGCTGTGTTTGCGTTCGATGTTTCAGGTTGATAATAAAAGCTTTAAGAGTATTGGAGTGTATAGCCCTTTATTTTCGAGAAATTAATAAGTTCCTCTTACATCCTTCTTCATGGATTCTTTTAATATTAGCATCATGTTTGTTCTAACATTAATTTTCTATAATTTATTTCGATCAATTTTCGATTATTAATATGCGTATTTGTACAATTCTACCAGCGGGAAATAGTAAACGCAGTCATTTAAAACATAAGAAGTTACTGCAGCACGAATGCAATTTCTCGATTAATTTCACGAAAACGAAGGGCCATGCACTCAAATCCATTTGGAGTTGTTCTATCGTCGGCCTAAAGCACCGAACGCGCCTACAGCCAACTCGTTCGAGATTTCGCAGTTCTTGCCATCTCCTTGTCACTTGCAATTTCTTTTCGACGATACACATACTACGCTGGTATTTCCATTTTATATTCTTTGGCTCGAATAGAAACGTTAATAATGCAGTAATAACTGTATGCTGCACGAAGAAGATTATGTAGATCTGATTATGCTTATGTTCTTCAGCGATAAGAATAAAAATCTATTTGAAGCGAAAGGCAATATTATCTATGATAAATCATTTCTCTTTGTTCGACTCTGTGAATAATTAATTTTCGAATCGATTCTGTCAGACCGGACTAGAACCATTTGCGCGAGTGTTCTCATCGCAGAGCGCTTGATGTAATTATGTTTTACGTTCGCCTTTGTATCGAGCGTTTAAAGTTCGTACAAAGCTATTTCCCGTAACGAAAAATGTTCAGCTGTAATTTAATGCAGAAAGTTGAAAAATTAATTCGCATATCGTTGTCAGAAAAAAGTCAACTGTTCGCGAGGAATTATAAAGAGAATTAAAATACTACGTTTAATCAAATCAGAATTATAGATAACGCGACAAGCTTTCACAGATATATTAGCTTTGTGTATATGAAACCTTTTTCAAAATTTCAATTTTATGCGATACAATACCAAATCAAACTAAAAAAGCAGATATTCCTTAGAGCTCACGTATCGCATATTCGATATTAAAGAAATTTATAAAAATAAATATCAAAATGTTATTAGAATAATTAGAATATCCCTGTGACTTCTCCATGTAAATTTAGAATTGGTATAAGAACCACGAAAGACACTGAAAACATGAATTTTGATATTTATCTTCTATTTTACCTAGACAACCGTTTAACCCATAAATTATTCTAACAGAAGCAATAAATCAACAAACGCTAATATTACTTCGTTCCAAGAATTCTTTAATCATAGATTCGACCTTTCTTATGAATTTTAAGTAATAAAACTATACAGTTAGTCACCCGAAGAGTACGTTGAATCACGCGGAAATTACTTCGACGTTTAATATGTTTTGAAAGAACTACGCGCAATTAAAATTTCATTTGAAAAAGAAACGACGTTCCATAGGTATCAATCCAACACGCATTATCTTCTAAAATACACGTGGTTCCAATAAAGGGATTTAATTGAATCGAGTCAGCGATCGAGAAAGGGCGGGCTTTTCGAATGTTGGATCGAGTCACGTCGACGAATCTCTGCTCGGTCTTTTCGCTACAGTCTTTCGCAGTCTTGTCGATCTGGTTAATAGCGTGTGAAATGTCGTATAAATAGGGTAGAAGAGCAGAACTGTCCGCGACATTTTGCAATCTTGAAACGGCCGGTCGTTAAATGAGAATGATCCCAGTTACATGACCGAGCTCAGCTGCGGGGCGAAGAAACTACGGCGGTTCGATCCTCTAGTACCCGAAACCTCTTTTCCTCTTATCGGGGATTTCTGATAAAAACGTTTCCAATTGCCTCGCAATAGAACGCTCTGTCGAATTGTTGAAAATCTGGACAACAAAGGAGTTAAGCTCTATCGTTCTGGCTAGATCAAAGGAAATCCTTGAGATCCTTTGTAACTATTGTAAATGAAATAAAAGAAGTCATTTGGTGGAATAGCGTAGCGCAAGTACTACGATTCGTTCGAGAAATAATTTCGTTGTTTGTTGTTTTGAATTCCATGAAACTTCGATTTCACGCGATATTCCCGTGGAAAATATTAATATGCCAAGATATGTGAGAAGTAACAACGACTCTATAGTAGTGGAGAATGTGTTGAAAATCGATATACCTAATTTAATAGTAGTATAATAATATAATAGCAGTTATAACACTACTGGCAGTGAAAAATTTATTACTTTACGAAGGTGACTTTAAATTCTACTTTGTTCAGTTTCGATGAACAGGATTTCCTACAGGCTAAGACGTAGTTCCTTTCGTGTTTTGTATTTTTATTACACCTCTTAACGAAACTTCAAGGTCCTTAAAAAATACTTTTCCGGGTATAGGAACTGTGCAAGTTCGGTCAAAAGGAACTAGAACATCCTATGTATAATTCTGTTCTAATCTTCATAAAATTCTGAAACCCACTATCTGGGTAACTGGTCCGATCCAGCGTTAAACCTTCGGTACTAACATCGTTACAAAGTTTCCCTTTGCTAGTTTACCGTTTCGTAGTCTGATCGAAATCTGGAAAATGGCTCGCCGTCAAATCGACAGAATCCTCTCCGCCGTTTCCAATTCCAGCAATAAAAAGTCGTTCTGTTTTGTTGCCTCTCGCCGGTTTCGTACAAGTTCCCTTGGCCGCGTCTTTTTCGATTCGAGATCCTTACGAGGATGCTTCACCGCTGCTTCCAATTACCACGAGAAAAAGCTGCCAATTAGGAAACGCGATTCGCGTTTCACGCTCGAATGACCTCGCCGGGATTGCCGTATTTACGCAAAATCGTTGGATCTGGATCGAAGAAGGGACGATTGTTGGAAGCAATGATTTACAGCGTGAATTTAATTGCTCCATCGATGGAATCGAGAGGATGCAAGATACTTCTCGGCCGGAAACGAAGGGACGCTTCGTTGATTCAAGTGTGTACACTTCACGGCATTAAGAGGAAGCGTTTGCACGTAACGAGCGATTGATAGCAGTAATTAATCGATTCATCTATCGATCCGCTATTTTTTCGTTTCAACAGTATGTATATCAAAATTTACTTCTGTGTTTGACGACTGTTATAATTCAATCGAATTTTATATTCAGGAATATTAATACGTTTTAAAGTTGTAATACGTAATGTGGCAATGGGAATTATCGGTGATCTTTTCGTCGGCGATTGAGATTTGATCGAGGATGATTGAGCTCCGAGTGAAATTACGGTACAAAAGACGATTGCGCGAGCAACCAAGGAGACGTGATTGCACGTTTCCTTCGTTAGAATGCGTAGCGTGAGACTGAGTTAGTTCTTGAATGATAGTTATCGAATTCTATTCTTTTGTGATGTATTGTGTTGTATTATGTCGCGTCGCACGTTTACCACATTATAGCTTAGAAGCATTTTAATATATCTAATTACAGTTTGAAAGTAAATTGACATTGGATTTGTGGAATATTAACGTCGCAAAATACTAGTAAGAATGTTTAAACATAAACAATATTTATTTGATATTTCTATAATTTGACAGGAAACAGACAGATAACTAGCTTTGTTTCAATTATTTCCTGTTTACCGCAATTTCTAAAAAGAAGAGAAATTTGAGAGGACAGTATCGATCACGCTCATTGTTATCGGACTTTGCAATTTTTCAAGTTTCGCCTCAAAAATGTTTAAACATAAACAATATTTATTTGACGTTTCTATAATTTGACAGGAAACAGACAGATAACTAGCTTTGTTTCAATTATTTCCTAATTATCGCAATTTCTAAAAAGAAGAGAAATTTGAGAGGACAGTATCGATCACGCTCATTGTTATTGAACTTCGCAATTTTTCAAGTTTCGCCTCAAAAATGTTTAAACATAAACAATATTTATTTGACGTTTCTATAATTTGACAGGAAACAGACAGATAACTAGCTTTGTTTCAATTATTTCCCGATTACCGCAATTTCTAAAAAGAAGAGAAATTTGAGAGGACGATATCAATCACGCTCATTGTTATCGGACTTTGCAATTTTTCAAGTTTCGCCTCAAAAATGTTTAAACATAAACAATATTTATTTGACGTTTCTATGATTTGACACGAAACAGACAGATAACTAGCTTTGTTTCAATTATTTCCTGATTACCGCAATTTCTAAAAAGAAGAAGAGAAATTTGAGAGGGCAATATCAGTCACGCTCATTGTTATCGGACTTTGCAATTTTTCAAGTTTCGCCTCAAAAACGTTTAAACATAAACAATATTTGTTTGACATTTCTATAATTCGACAGGAAACAGACAGATAACTAGCTTTTTTCGATTATTTCCTAATTATCGCAATTTCTAAAAAGAAGAAGAAAAATTTGAGAAGACAGTATCGATCACGCTCATTGTTATTGGACTTTGCAATTTTTCAAGTATCGTCTCATACCAAACATACCAAAGCTCCTAATGCTACCGCAGTAAAGAGTCGCGGGATGGAGCTCGTGCAAATTTCGCGAATTCGGCTCGCCAGAAGGAGACTCGTTCTCGTGATCTTCTTATTGTCAGTAACGATTCCTTCGACGACGTTGATCTAAGGACGAGACGATATCTCCTGGAACGGTGTTCTTCCGCGAGTAAGCTTTGTCGAGGCTCGGGTTATTTGCCTGGTCTTCCATCGTATCGTCAAACGAGTATAGAAGAAGAAGAAGAAGAGGAGGAGGAGACAACAGAGTGGGTAAGCTTGAAAGCAAGTCGAATTTCATTACGGAAGGAAGAGACGCGTGTTCTCTATATTGGCCGAAGCCAAGAAGCTAGAAGAAGAAAACGAACAAAGGGGAGAAATTTGACGGTGGAAAGGGAAAACGCGCGAGGTAGAACGAGACGAATACAACGTGTTGTAGGGAAACTGAAAAAATTGCGTACGTCGGATTTCATCGAATAGGAGAAACGAGAATGTTATCCATTCAGGGTGTCGCAAAATATGTAGAGGATATTTTTATGGGATTAGTCGTAGGTGTCGAAACAGTGAAAGAGCAAAATATCTGCGCAAAAATATCGTTCGAGGCTCATATCGCAACTTACGAACAATTTCATTTTACGCTCGAAATACTTTACGAAATACACCGACGTCGATGAGTCAGCTGACGAATTTTTCTCTGTATATCATTCGTACTTTGTGTTTCTCGCTCTGAGATCCGCAAACCGAACAAAATAAGAGAGTAGGATTTCGACTGTACGTGTATTTCGAACAGTGCTGTGAATATTATTTACAGAAAGAAGAAATACACGTGTTGGAGTTTTTTTTTTTTTTAATGAAAGATATACATTTATGGAAAAATCAGACGAGTGAGATGCTACTGATTAAGTAGATTTTATATAAAAGTATTAATACTTGTATTCTTTTAAAATACGCTTGAAGAAACTGTTATCATTCAACGTAATATCTACGTAGTTTCGTTCCTTCGCATTGGAATGAAAAACACGAAGCCTTTATCGATGCTAATACGCTTCCAGCGTGATATAAAATTGTTCGACTTGAAAAATAAGCCTCGGGCGACCATAGAAGGATATTCTCTACGTGTTTTGTGACTCTGTATACGAAATTCGGGAAGGAAACGAAATCAGAAAGAAACGTGGAATGGAAGAAGCGGAGGACGTTTGCAAAAGAGCGAAAGGAGACGGATCGAGGACAAAAACGACGGGCGCAGGGACGAAGACGAGAAAAAGTTCTCTACCAGTTCTCTTTCCTTTTTTATCCCCTTCTCCCTGTTCGTTCGCGAAGGAAAAGCAAGGGATAGGATTCTGCGAAGAAAGCAAGATCGGAAAATTGCCAAAAATGTTCGACGATGAACCGATGGAATAATACACGAACGTATACACACGGGAAACGCAATTTTTGGCAGAATACGTATTAACCGCGATTATATCTCGATAAAACGATTCTCGACTTGATCCACCAGTGCGTAGAAATCGTGGGAGCCATCGTCTGGCTTGTGTTTCCTCGATGAATCTTCTTTTCTGCGAAGAATGGAAGAGACAGCCGCGCAATTTCAGATCGGGCGACTGCCAAGAGAACTTACGACTTGGGAAGATATCGCTCATGGCTGGTCGACGGGCGAAAATTTTTCGCTGTCGCCCCGAATCTTTTGATACGCGACGTGGAAATTAATTATTTCCTTTCGTGCAACGAATTTGTGATAATAAAAAATACCTCGATAGATAATGCGTGTGCGTGTGGGAATTAAAGAACGCTTTCTCTGTCCAGAGCCGTAATAAATATTCGTAGCGACGAAACTATAAATCACTTAGACTCGAGCATTATTTTCAATATATTAAATAGAATGTTTTACTGGGGAAGGAATCGTAATAGGAATTTATACACTTAATTTAGTACCTCAGGCAAGCACATACATATATGTACGAAACAAATTCATTAAGAAAAATTAAGAGTTCATTCTACTATACACCTTTGAAAACATAACTTTCCTTCCCTTTGCACTTGCTAAAAGAATACAGTTCCACCCGTATATCTGAGAAAACTGAAACAGACTTACATCTATTTGAAATTATCAGGTATCAAGTTGTCCGAATAGTCTCTGTTTTCGCTATTCGCTATCATTGATATCGTTAATAATTAAACGTTCCTGCTAGTAATTAGCAACGATATTTGTTAGTAAACAGATGATTTTGTTACTCACGAAGAGAATCGGACCGTGTCGCGTTAGAAAGCATAACGTCGATATTATTCACGAGTCACGACCACGTGACAAACAAAACGACTAGCAATTAAGATTACCTTAATTAAACAAATATATTTTATCGCTCTGTTTGTTATCGTACCAATTAACGTTCCGGTGTTGCAACGTCTACTTTCTTACAACAAAATTAATAAATTTCCTTGTTCGAACGTAATAAAGAATAGAAATATCTACAGGATATCCCTGCGCTACATTACTTCCCTACAAAAGACGCAGATATTAGGTACAAGAATACAAACTGCTGGCCGGTATTACCGTACAATACGAACGCAATACTCTCCAAGAAAAGAGTCGTAGGAGGGGAGTTATTCTTCGAATGCATTCGTAAATGGGCTTCTGGAGAATCTCAGGAACATCCTGAAGGCGAAGAGTGCGCGCAAAGTGCAAGACAATTCTCTGTCATCAAGGAAACCCGATTCTCCTCGTAGACCAGTAAGTGCTTCTGATCGTGAGGGAGAGAAGAAGAAAAAAGAAGAAGAAGAAGCAAGGAAGCAAGGGAAAGATGAAGAAGACGGGGAAGGGTGGTACATACGCATGAATGGGCGAAAGCTTATTCTTATTTCCGGCGCGGTTCATTGTGCATTGTTCGTAAAATGGAAATGGAGCCGGCGATAATTTGCGTTTGAACGAGTTCCCCTTTACCTCTTTATCCTTCTCTTGTCCTTTTCATCCCCTACACTTTAGACTTTTTCGCTAATCTGACCAGACAAATTAACGAGAATCGTTCGCGATTGCGTATATTGGACTCATAAAATAAAATGTATCTGTATATTAAAAGTTTGGAATCGCTTATGTCGAATATAATTTTCTTACTGATTCGAAGTAAATACCGTAAACATGCAATAACAATGCTCTTCGTGTCGATGAAATTATTCGCCAGAGGTTTCTATGGCAGCAACGTCGTAAGGTTTTGTTTAAATCTTTGAATTCTATGTATTAGATTGTCCGAAAAGTTTCTTTCCTTTCATAAGATGATAGATGAGCAACAATTTCTGTTTTGTATTATTTTCTTGAATTAGGTATGATCCATTTCGTTCTATTTCTATTATTACGTTCGTGCATAATTCAATATGCTAATATAAAACAAAATAACATTGTACGACTATTATTTCCTTATAAAACGAAAGTAACTTTACGGACAACTTAATGCTACGTGATGGCTCTAAACTGTTGGCTCTTGGCACGTAGAATATTCATTGGTATTTACGCTAAAAAATTTTCATAACGAACAAGTCGAGCTATTTTTTATTCAGATAGCGTACAATGACTCTTTCGTGCTCGATGTTGCATATACGCGACGAAGTTATCAATTAACCAAACGACAGATGTATCTCCTTTCGGTAAAATTGGCCTGCTGTGCATTGTGTATTTTATACATAAACATACCAAAATGCTTTTCCATTGTAAATAATTAGGAAAAATTTCCCTACAGTCGAAAAGATATTCGGACATGAAAGACTCGGTGGAATTGCGTAACGAACGAGCTAATTAAAACAGTTGACGACAAAATACTATTTTCTAGAGAAAAAGAATTAACGAGAAGATACGTTTCGATCTGATACCTTTTTAACTTCACAGGTGGAAAAAGCAGCATTGCAACATCGTGCGAAACGTGACATGCATATGTATATATCGTACTATTAATGAAGGAACTCGTTAAATGGTAGAAACAGTACAATGAAATACGCAGTTGCAGTTATTAAGCGTTTGGTGACAGCGTCGTTTACTTTAGTTACTTAGGCGCGTAATTTTCCAGCTGTTTAACAGTATCAAACAACAATTTTCCGAGTAACTTAATCTTCGGTGTTCTCACGCCCGTTAGAAAGTTTCTTCATCGCCTGTTAAAATATGTCAATCGCGTTATTATCGCGATATTAATTATAATCTTTTTAGACGATGATTAATACATTGTTTTATTAGATTATATCGTATCACGTTAAAGTGACTAATTATCCAGGTATTTTGACGTTAATTTCACAAATTTCACTACCAAAACCTCGATTCTTAATTCACTTAATTATTAACTAACTCGATACCTTAAAACAGTTCCCTGTTCTGTTTCTAAAAATCATGAGAAATTCTTCCTGTTGAAATTTTCCAAGCTAACCATCGAACGTCAAAGAAAAATACGTCACACGTTTTTAGCTCTATAATTTAAGTGCATAAATTATTTTGCCCGAAAGAAATATGTCAGATATAGGCTCCGGGTCTTGCGATTAAAAAACATCGTACGGTGCTAGATGATCCGAACCGGCTCTGTAAGCACCGTCAGGTGCAAACGCAAAATCGACGATGAACGGACGCGTTGCTTTCGACATCCGACCCATCGTCCAGTAACATTCGTCAGATCGTCTCAAATATGCGCTGACACGTCATCACAACATATTGCAATAGACTTCCACGCAAATGACGAGGAAGGGTCGCTAAAACGACAGGTTGATTCTGCAGATCGTAGATTCCATTGTTTGTCTATTATCAAATAATTCGCATTGCGAACTGCAGCTGCATCTGTGCGCGGCGGTGAAAATAGCCCGATCATGGACATAGTACGATGGATTGTGTATCGACTCAATGATGCGCATTGGAAACGCTATCGATCGTCGCAGACGATAATATGTGTATGAATTTACGTTTGTAATTACAGCTGATTGCGTTCTGCTGAAATACTAACACCTCGAAACGTGTCTGTTTTAGCGAATTTCCCGTTTAATCCCTCGACACTAGTCAGGGCACGAGAGAAATTTTGCGCAGAGTCGAATTGCGCGCTTTGCAATTTTATTAAAAGAGGGAAGAACAGCGAGTCTGTTTCTTCATTCGTATGCATAAGACTAGGTTGCGAAGCTGTGCAAAATTTTTAAATCTTGCGCTCTATCTACGATTTATCTTCTTTTATCGAAAGCAAAATGTAAGGGAGAAAAATGTGTCGAAGGAGAAGAAGGAAGAGAGAAAGGGAGAAAAAGTAAGATAAGGTAAAGAGGAATTGAGAGAGGAATGAAAGAGAAGGGAAAGAAAGGAAAATCAAGGAAAACAAGGAACGGAGGGGAAGAAGATAGCGAAGAGAAATCTTTATTTCTGTTGATTTCAGGGTTCAAGCAGAAACGAGCTGATGCTTGCCTTGAAACTTCCCTGCGTACAATTTCTATATTCCACCTCCTCTTAATTTCACGATAAATCTATACCTCACCAAACATTTTCGCAAATGTCTGATTGTTAAACTATTGAAATTTTGAATGATCAAGTTAACTATAGCTATCGTAGATATTAATTAAACTCAATTACACTACGGCGATAGTATCTCTGCATCGTATAGACGATATCTCGTATACGAAATCTCCTTTCTAAAATAAACGCGTAACAAAGCTTATCGATAAAAAGCAGCTGTTACGTTAAATTAATTAGATTTAATGTAATATGTTTTAGCGCAGGTCCAGGACATAAACTTACACGGTGTACATTTCTGCGCGAGTACTCTTTTCAGACACTGTACTCGCATACCTTGAATATGGGTAGACGAGACTGGTTTCCAACAGCAGGACATTAATGGAACGATCGTTGCGTTAGAGGCTAACGTTACATCTCCGAGATCGGAGTTCGATGAGGCGACCTTTTTCGTTCGACACCATAATTCAGACTGGTAATTTATGGAAATGGGTCTTGAAGTGTCGATAACATCGAACGGCGAATATGAATTAGGATTTATGAAGAAACTAATTGAACGGTAGGATTAAATTGATTTAATGGCAATGAAGAGCGCGTGGGTAGGAAATATGCTTGATTCCACTGTCCTAAGTATGCTTGACGAAAGAATAAGAAAAGAAAAGAATTTCTAGTTTATATATCATATTTAATTAATATTTGGTACATATATCAGCTTCCGTCGATAATAACGTCGCAATTGACGAGACGATGATCGATTTTATTATTTACATATCACATTACATTATATATTATAATATGTTATATTACATTACATATTACACATTATATTTTCTTGTTATTTCGAATAACTTAAAACGTGATTCTACACAAATAGAAAATGCGATACGAGAAGAAATCTATTTTCGCAACTTATACTTGTTTCATTCGATTCGACTTATTTCATCTATTTTTCGCTCGGGGAGAAGGAATCGTACACTGTGGACTTTTGACATTTGCCGATTAGAAGTTCCGTTATACGCGACGATACTTGGAAAAATGAAATTCGTAGTTAGGAGAAAGTTAATAAATACTCGAGTGGTCAGTGACTTGTCGTCGTTCCACTTATAATATTTTCATATTAAATTTCTCGGAACTGGCGTTGTTAAACACTCGACACCGATCTTGAAATGCGTAATAACGAGCGTGTAGACACAACGGGAATCCCAAGCCATTATAGGTGAAATAAAAAGTTTCATACGAAAGCAGCGTCAAACGAGACGCGTCCAATTTCTTGCTGAGCAATTATTCCGCGAAAAAGAGATAGTGTTTGCTTGCTTCGCGATGTCATCCGTTTCATTCGTTTATCTCCCGTTCAGCGAAAAGAAGTTGCACAACAACTCGAGCGTGACTGCAAAAATTCGGCGAGCTGTTTCCCGACTTCTTACGTGCTGAAATACTAACGAGCCTGGACCGCGTAGAAACGAATTAACGGTCTTAATTACATACATAATATTTCGCTGCGAACTGCAGTGCAGTTCATTTTTCTGTTATTAAGTAAATTTAACAAAACCTTAAATAACAGAATTACCAACACATTGTGTAACATTACGCCGTACCTTCGTGTGATTGTTCGATTAAAGGTTCGTCCATTACTTCAACATTATTCGTATTCCATTTTAGAAATATATTCTGTAGGATCGGAGGATACTACTTAATAATATAATGACGGTTTATTTACAAAGAATATATGGATTGATACAGATGTTGGTTAGACAGGAAAGGATGGTTATTTAACATGAACTAATCGCAATGACGTGTTATACTTTAGACAACTCAGTAATTAATTTGCAACTCTCGTCACAACGGATCCAACGCTCTCTCTGCCTCACGCGGACCAGACTATCTCGACGACGCAACTCGCACTCTCTAACTTCTCGATTCACACTCTTTGACTTCTCCACTGACACTGACTGTGAATTCGTCTCTTTGCATTAGCATCCCTTTTGTCCCTTTGTCATAGTCTCACCACGCACGTGTTACGCAACCGCTTCTGGCCAGAGTCACACAGGCCTTTTTTCCACGAAACTCTTCAACCGAAGAACCGACGACACATTGACGGGCCTGTCGGCACCTCGACTCGCGACAATGTTTATGGTTCACCCGATATTTTTTAGGCCTTTTGTCCACGATACTGCGATTCTTCATTTTATTACAACGATGTTACATCGCATTACAATCTTTTGCTAGAAATTTCACCTTGTAACAAAAGATCATCGTCATAGCGCTATCGAAGATATAAAATACTAATGATGTACTTTGTCCAAGTAAAATTAACTACACAAGATAACCTCACACGTGCACATATACGCGAATCAAAACTGCCATCGTCATTCATTTTAACAAGTCTGCTTTCCTAACTCTTCTTTCTTAAAAATCTAATCATCGTAGATAATCAGCTTCCAGGTATCGTTCATCCGCCAAAGAGCTACATCACATTAATTCGCCAATAGCTTTCTAGTTGTCCGAAACGAGGACAAACTCTCTATCGTACAACCACAAGAGCGACATCCGTCGGTTATTCAAAATTTACCGAATCGAATACGATTTCTCTACGAGATACCGATGAGTTTATTCTTGGATCAATTTTTTCCAAGACGTTTATGAGTTGACTATACAGACTGATAGCTGAGAAATGCCCGAGGCAAGTGTCGCGCAACTTTCTTGCTGCCTTTAGCGTCTTCTGTTTACAATTACTCAAGCCGCTCGTCACGTACGACAGGCTGCGTGTACGGTAAGTTTGCTCTGGAGCCTGGCCGTATTTGCTCGTACGGTATGAATCCTGCGCGGGTCGTCTCACATCTTTGCGGTGAAAACAGTCGGAAGCTTGTCAACCAAACTTCGATCGACTGTCGTTCACTCGATGTCTTCAGAGTGTATCCCAAAAAGCTTGTCGTTTCTGAAAGAACTCTTCCCCGTTTCTACGTGCACGCTATGCGTGCCTCTTGTTTGCTAGCAACGGTGTATTTTAGTTTTGGTTTTGCTAGTCTGGCGTTATTTAACTTAAGGAAAATTTATGGTCCATACTGAAGGCTCGTACCGATGTATCCATTGATTCAGCGAGGCGGTGTGTAATTTAGTAATTTACCATTTGCTGCTAACAAATTAAATTTATAACAACATTATATGTTACTTAACGCTATACATGTAACTAACGCTTTCTATGTACTAGGCAAATCGCTTAGTGGTAAGTGGTTACGAGTCATTCGACTAAATTACTATAGTCCGTTCAACGAGTCCAGGTGCCAGCTATAAACATATGCATGTGACGGTATTTGAATGATAGGGACGTTGTCGTAGTTTTTAAATATCGTACTTGCCACTTTCCACGCGAACTGACTACGAATTTTACAGACTGAGAAATTCGTTCCGGATATGAACAAACGACTAGCGTTTGGTGATAGTTTGGTGATAGTTAGGCCTGCTACCTCTCGCGTGTGCTTCAGCACGCGAATGTTGGTTTATAGCTGTTTATTATAAACTGTATATTATTATTATTATTATTATTATTATTATTATTATTATTATTATTATTATTATTATTATAAGCTGTATATTATAATGGCTGGTATCCTGACTCGTTGCACAGACTTTAGACGTATCTGTACGAGCCTTCAAACTACGTAAGAGAGTGCGATTGTCTAGAATTTCAGGATTATAGAGTTTAGGTACGACGAGACTCTTCGGTTCTATGATCGCGTTGCCTTAAAAAAATACTTCTGGTACAAGGGACTATATGAAACACAACGGCGCTTACTTCGCAACTTGGAAAACAAACACACATGTAAGTGATTTAATGACTTAGTCGAGCAGCACTTTGTATCCTGACGTAAAAGTTTCCGACATGTTCGTACGTTGCGAAGAAAAACGAACGAATAGAGCTCAGAGATGGTTTGTATTGGAAGGTGAGATCGATTGGACTTTCACGAGTAAATGGAGTTGGTAATTAAAAGGTCACGACTCGCGTCGACGCGTGGCCGAACGACAACGACGCCCAGTTTCTAATTAGAGTGCCACGGACTTCAGGCTGTGACCGTGTCGAGAGCCTGTAAATTTAGATCCGTGGAAAACAGGAAGCGTTCGTTGCGGCTCGTTTGATTTCCGGTCAGAACACAGGTGACCCTTGCTGTCACCAAGCTTGGAAAGCTTCGGATTAAATGAAAGTTCGAATGTCGTTCATATCATATTCGTCAAGGGTATTCTAGACTTTGGTCATTTTGTTTCACCGACGAATATTTCAACGCGATATCTCTCTTACGATGTACAAACGACGATAAGTATAACTTTAACATCCAACACTAGCGTATAGATAGGAGATTGTACTATTTAATACTTTACCGACCTATAGCCGATTAATCAGCTTTTTGTCGCCGACAATCTTTCTCATTATTTGAGCAGTAATTTGTTATTGAGTACTAAGGTACCTTGCTCAGGTGCGTCAGTTGCGTTGCTTTGTAAGCTCCCATAGTTTTATACCAATTTTAAAAAACGCACCGTTCGCAAGGGACAAAAAAATGATATTGGAGAGTTTAAATCGAAACAGAGCCGGCGCCAGGGAGATTCTGCGCCTGTGATGCCGGTCGGACGTGCGTATGCCGTTGAATCGCTAGCGCTCGACAAAGTGTTAACACGTTGAGTGTCGCGGTAGTCATCGGTGATCCATGTAACTAAATGTTTTTAGAATTATTAAGATAAGATCAATCGGATGAACTAAAAAATCGTCAACAACGTGAATGAACTAGGCAATATTGTCGAGAAAAAGAAGCACAGATACAATATAATATTTTGCAAAAATTAAATGTTACATGGTGTTATATATTGTCAGCGTATTTTAATTAATTTCGGTTTCGTTATTATTATTTCATTTGATTTTGCTTGGCGTCATATATTTCCATCGATGTCTTTCCGGGCTAGGAATGTAGCTAGGACTGCGACTAGCTTTACCCTTTTCGTAAATGAGATTATCCGAAGCTTTTCGAAAGATGTACGTCGACAAATCCAAACTCGCGTAAGCCGTTTTAGAACAAACTGCATCGCGATCCGATACCAGTCGATGTAGCTGCAAGTGCAGTGGAAGTCGCCTCCTTTCAACGGGACAACTTCTCACTGCTCGTATTACGTAGACGTATTCTGTCTGCGTTGATTTGCTCATCTGGTTCTGCTGATCGGTCGTCAACATTCTAGACAGCATAAATGGTATTCTTAGAAAAGGTTTGAGTAAAGCGTTAAACAATACGTTGGGAATTATAATTAAACTGTAGATGTTTATACGCATATAGTGCCCACGAAAAGTATTTCAATACCATTGCATTTGTTATAGCACTTAAGTCCAAGTTAAATTCTTTGTCGCTTGGTAGAATTTTCATACGACCAGAAAAATGTTATAGGTACAATAAAAATGAAACGTAGAAGCTGATAAAGATCTTTCGAATAGAAAAGAAAGTATGTACAAATATTCTCTGGAAACGCTTTTCTCTCGACAATCTGTTGAAATTTAAATCTCTCAGAAATGCATAAACATTCGCAGTCTAATTACAAAGCAAAGCGACGCTTGTTCGAGTTCCAACGTTAGAAAATTACAGATCCACTAGATACACAATTTTTCCGAAACATTCGCAACCAGTTGTAACCGTCTAATTTAGTCTGAAATCGTTTAATTTAAACTGGATTTTCCATTCTGAAGAATACGCGAATGGAATAATCGTTGCTTTATGTGCGGTTCTCCGAATAGAAAATCTGCGATTTAACAGGAATGAAATTTTTAAAGGACAAAGAGAATCGCGTTAGCGCGAGAGAGCCGGCATAAAGCATAGAAATTTTGTCAGAGTGTCGACTGTCTGCAAACGTGTCAGAAGTCTCTGAATAATGAAAACAGCGTCGCGAATCGACGATGTTTTCCCTATGTTCCGCGCGCGACATCAAACTCGCGCCTGAATACGTTTCCGAGCGTAATTTAAGGCTTCCTGGGTGTGACGCTGGTTGGTAAATTCCAACGGGCCGTTAAATAATTCGTCGAACAACGTACTTTCTAGGCCCGATCGATCGTTCCGCCACGGCGTCCCTCAGGCAAGGCGCATTGACTTTTCTTTCCAGCTGAATATTCGAGTGGATCTTGCAGGTGCTGGCTGCCATCGAATTTATCGAGTCGTGTGCACGATCGACCAACGTCACGTCGTTCTGTACGTCGTTCTTTGAACGATTTCCATCTTGTTCCGCGTGATCTTGGCGTTTCGCGATCCTTTCGTCGACTATGGCGGATTGGCTGTCTGACGCGTTGTCGATACTATTCTCCAGGTTTTCCTCCAGCTCCAGCAAATCTCGGAAAAACGTTTGGCCTTTGACGCCGAACAGACCTGTTCTAAAACAATTGCGCGTGTCTACCGAGCAACGACTCGACGAAACAGAAGGAACAAACATCGAACATACCTGTTTCCGCTGTTGCGCCTTTTTCTTGCGAGTACGTTCTCCGTATCGGAATGAGATTTCTTCAACATCTCCTGCTCTTTCTTTCGATGCCTCTTCAACTCCATGACGATCATACGTCGAACGATAACGTTCAATTCCTCCTCCTCTTTGCCGGAACTGGTGGCGCGTCTGTCGAGTATTTTTTCCAACAACTTTCACGTGTGCATCGTTTTACGATGTGTGTAATTATACGGTATAAGGAACGAACGAAAGCGTAGTGTTTTTAGAAATTTAATGCCACGGGTCGATGACATTTCTGCAATTTGCTTTTCCCTTTCGAGAAAACACGGGATTACTGAATTACTACCCGATCCAAATCAATCCGACAGATTAGAAAGCGTTAAATAATATACGAGGACAGAGCGATGACAATTTCGCGTTCGTGACAATTTCGGTTGAAATCGTGGAAAGGATGAAACTGTAGTTTAAAATTTCAATCGTGTCGTTTCGATTGAAATTTCAGTCGCGAGTATCGACAACGAATATCGTACAATCGTAAAAACACATCGAGTATTCTCGTTCTAATTGACTTACGATCGGCTAAAGAAAATCGTAGATTCCGTTCTTCTATCGTTCCTCGTCGAATTCTTCTTTGGAGACGATCCAACGTCTTCCTCTCCACCTTTGCTTCGAGATATCGCACTCTTGCTCCAATGAAACGCAGATTTTTCTTCCGTACAATTTGCCTCGCTTTTTGGGTCTATTCCAAATTGTTCGTCGAAATAATCGTCCTTCCGCGTACGCGCATCGTTATCCTTATCCGTTGCCTCGCAAAACGAAAATTCCTCGAACATATCAGCTACCTTTGCAGGATTTTCATCTTCTTTTTGTTCCATCTCCACGGATCCTTTCGATGCACGAACAGTTTCTTCCGATTCATCCATCTCGAAATCAACTACCTTTTCGTTCGGTAGTTGCTGCGAATTTTTCATGAACACGACGTCCTCTTGCAACATCGAAACTAGAAACTTCTCCGCCAGGGAACGACTCACCGTCGTCTCCGAAGGTTTTTCATTTCTCATCTCGAAATTTGCCAAACGTTGCTGCGAATGTCCGCCGTCCCTTCCAATTTCCAAATGCGCCTCGAATTTATACGACGAACGAACCTCGTTATTGTTCGGGCACGTATTCTCGTTTTCACGAGCAAACGCGTCCTCTGCATATCTTTCCACTCCTGGAACCACGGCAACGTTTTTCATCATAGCGTAGTCGGTGAGTTTGCTCTCGGACCAATCTATAAATTTCGACGAGGATGTTGCGCAGCTTTCTTGCAACGTTGCATCGTACTGTGAATTCTTTCCCTCGCTCGTCGACGGTTCGACGTTTTTTAGTTTATCGGCTGCTGCATCGAAATTCGCTTCGAGAGTGACGTCGTCGTTCGAGGTTTTATCTAAATAAACGTCCATATCCTTTCTAATATTCGCCTCGGTGATTTCTATCGAGATGGAATCATAACGACGCTTCTTTCGTTTTTTCAAATAACTTTTCAAATTCTTCCAGAAAGATGCACGAATATCTTGAAAGATCTCGAGTAGACGTTTGATTGTGCAAGGCTCGAACTCCGGACGCCTATGCACGCTGAAAGCAGATCTCTGAGGAAATTAATCGATTCTTATCGAAGTTAACTGTCTTTCAAAATAATAAGAGGAGACGACAAGAGTATTCGTTTGTACGTATGATACAGTATAAAAATCATCGAATTTATTCTTTAAGAGATTAACGAGCTGTTGAATTAATTAAAAAAATAGATATATTGGAACATATGGTTCTTATCAGAATCAGCCAAATTAATCGATAATAAATTCAAGAATTCTCTTAAATTATTCAACGATCGTCTAATCCATCCTTATGAATACTAATAAGTTTCTATACATCGATAGAAATACGCGAGTATTCTCTCGTACGATAAAAAACCATCGAGTGAGAAGACAAGTATGCAACAATCTGGAAGTCAGCAACGCCTATCGGATTGCTCGACAAAGCGATTACTCATCGACCGTACGCAATATTCGTTGCACGTAGAACGAAAGTCAGCGTCAACTTGGAAATTGAATCGAATCGATCAACCTTTTCGTGATTATTCGATTTGACGGGCCGCGATTTAATTACTTTTTACCATGGTCGCGGAAGTAACGGATTCCACGTACGAAAATTCATCGAAAAATAACAGGGGATAGGTCGGGAGCGCAGTCGGCGCGATACAATCAATTAAATTCAATTACGAGGTAGCCACGCGTACGAACGGGCTTGCGCGACAAAATCGACGTAATTACGCTGATTCTCGATAGGAGACCTGGTCAGTAATCGATTTCCTCCGCGCCACGAGACGCTTCTCGGTGCTAGATGATCCGACGTCGATTCCTTCCACCTTCTTCTCGACTTGTTCGCCTCGTAGATCGATAACACCCTGCGGACGCTCGACACGACGAGCAAAACGTTCCACGCGAGAACAGCGAGCGAACAAACGCAGATTAGTGGTAATATCGAGCTCTCGTATCCCAGGATACTTGACATTCGCATAGTAGCAGAATTATGCAGGTAACACGATCACGAAAACGAGAATTTGTGCGTGTTATCCTGGCACGTGCTCACTCGCGCATCTTTACAATTGTTTTCTTTTTGTTACGTTAATTCTTTTCCGAATGAAATTCAAGTAATTTTCTTTCCACGAGAGATTTAGGTTACCGAAAGGTCCGAATTTTGCGGTTGCGACCAAGCGATTTGCGATTGTTTTTTGCTTTATCCCGCAATGTTCCAGTTTAGATATACCTACGCGAAGTTTGTTGGTTTTCAACTTTTTGATCGTTTGGTATTTTTTTTTTTTTTTTTCATCCCTTTCATTGTGTGCGCGTGACTTCCAGGAGAGCGGCACAGTCGGGAACAATGTAAAAGTGGAGTAAGTATAGCATTTGTAATTTGAAACATGGCTCGACCGTGGCGTAGTTTGGAATTAATTTCCCGGAACCGCTCTAAATGCATTTTCGGTGCAAATATTTTTCGCCGACGAATATGAACGCGAATATAGAAATGCGTGGGAATTAAACCGGTCGCGGTGCATCAAGGAAGACGAATTTCGAACACGTTCGATAAATTGGAAGATACAATTTTATGCAAACAATATTTCGCCTCAGATATTAAACGGCCCAGCCTCTAGAATTGCAAATGTGCTCGATGTTAATATGTATGGCATCGTGGAATTTAATATGTCGTGTCACGGTGATTTTACGGCAGATACGATCGGGTCGTGACAAACCCGATCCATTACCGACAACTGTCAACTACATGTTTAAAGACTGAATATCACGAAGTTCGAGGCAACGAAACGTAATGAGAACGGCGTTATCTTACCGAAACTCGATACGAAGAACGCAGACTTTTAAAGTTTCGTATCTTGTGAATTTTGTTTCTAAAAATGAATAGCTTCTAGTATTTGATAATTGCAATTTAATAATTTTTAGATAGTAGATATAGTACAGTAAATATCGGGTCAGCCTACTGTATCGTAAATCGTAAAATTACATGTCAGCACGTTTTAGTATTAATGCATTGAGCAACAAAGTAGAATTGAATAAACTGTTGACTCAGCTCTTTGCAAATCATTGAAGTTTCTTCCGATATTTTCATCGTCAGTTCAAGTTATCCGCAATTTAACACAAATTTTCTCAATTTGATTGAACCTGATCGTAATAGTAAGAAAAAGGGTACCTATTCTATCGATCCATTATCCAATAGTCCATCATGAATAATTTACTAGTTGCATAAAACTTTAGGTTTCTAGATCAACACGTTAGATACCAACAACGATATCAAGTATCGAGTGTTCTTAATTAATTATTACTTGATCTAAGCTCCCTATAATTTATGGATATCAAATTTACAAAGTTCCCTAAATTGCCACGAATCGCCTAGAATTCAACTAAAACCTAGCAAATATTATCGAAATCGATCAGGATCGTATGAAAAACTATCATAAATACCTGTGACGTTATTTCCACTAATAAACTCGACGCATAAAATATCCGCACAAAATTATATCTTCCAAAAATCGAACGTTTCTTTAAACCACTCAATATGAAAATGCGAGAAAGTTAAACGAAATCTGTCCATAATAACCGTTTCAATCGCGATATTTCGCCTGCAAATAAAGATAATGTATCTATCAAGGGATTAAAGGCGAATCGGGATCGCATCGTATCACGTTCATCGATCAAACGTCCTCGTTTCTTTCTCGTCGACGAGTATTATCTGAATGAAACGGTGCCCAGCGGTATCGAGCATTGGTTTTTCACCACTTCCTATCCACGAGTGGTGTATCGAGTATCCGGTGCACCCTTTAATTCGTACGCATCGCACGTATACGTGACGTTGACGATTCGAGGACGCCGTTGAACGTCAAACGCATGCCCACGTTGCGAGGACTCTCTAATGGAGTGTCCTGCCAGGTCGAGTGGCTCCGTTGCATATCATTTACCTTTACGAGCAAACGCAGTTACACACTCGGCATAACGTCGATGCTTTAATCACGTGATCCTGATTCTCGGTTAGTCGGCTACGTTTCGACCAATCTCTCCCTGGAACATGTCGTAAGTTACCGCTTCGTGTCACGTTCATCCTCGTGATCCTCTATAAATAAAGTGTCCGACGATTTTATGCTCCGTTGCCGCTCGGTCTCACTGCTATTAGGCTTCGCAAGATGTACCTTCGTGACGCCTGCAATTAGTAGACTGCGAATGTTTACGCGAATTTACGCATGTCCGTACAATTTAGTTTTATGAATGTAATTCAAATACAGATTTGTTTGGCATATCAAGGATTACGATTGAAACGCAGATACTGATGCAGATTTGTATTTTTGCAAAGGGAATTAGCGAGATGGAATCCAAGCTGATATTTGTTCAGGGTATTAAATGTTACAAGGAATATTCTATTTGGGATATTTCACTGACTTTAAACGTACATTTGACAAATTTTTACATTTTTAAATATCTCATAAATGTATAACAACGTACGGTCTAGTTATAGTATACGCTCTCGTAGAAATAATCCAGGAATATTAAGTAATATATATGTAGTAACGTAGGTGATGTGTGTTTGTTGTTAGTTTCTAGAGCAAGGACAAGGAATGATGGTTATTGAGCGTTAAGTTCGTTTATTCGTATGAGCAATGCTCAACATATAGCTGACTATGATCGTCGTGCGTCATCTACTCGGCTTCCAGCTTCAACTTCACGTCCTCACGTCTTCTCTGCCACTCCCCCACTGCAACCCCTTCGACTCCTTAATGTACTCTCCTTTTACCCCCAGATGTGCCTGACCCATTTTCAGGTAGATCCCCTTTAATTACAACGATGTTGTAAAGGGCCTCAGGTATGGCCCATTGTCAGGTGGATCCCCTTTAATTACCCCGATGTTATAATGGGCCCCAGGTATGGCCCATTGTCAGGCACGTCCCTTTTCCCGATACTACATATATTTTTGTAGAAAGAATCTAATTACGGCGTACATAACGTAATAGTCGATTATGAAAGCACGGATTAATGAAACATTTGGAAACGATCCCTTACAAGAGTGATCAGCAGGGAAGAATAGAAACTAAAAGAAATTACGACACTTTTATTCGAAAGTCTCTACTTGATGTTAACACGTATACTTACGAAGTAATTGAAAATAATCTTTCCTCGTATGAAAATGAAGTTACTCTGTTGACCGAAAAAATCGAATATACGATTGCAATTGGAATCGAGGTCGAATCATAAACTACTGGATTTCGTCGATGACCTGTACGAGGAATTTGGTGAAAGTTGTACCGTAATTTCGTATTTGAACGCGAAGATTTTGAGATGCTGGGTAAGAAAAGGTATTAAATGAAGTGTGCTTATATAAGTTACGAGTATCTTCGTAATTATTCATGATTGACGTGTATTGATCAATAGTGATTTGAAGTATCTCCTACGATAGGAATTATGCTTTCCTTCGATAGATCTGATAAATTATTCAGATCCTATAAATAGAAATCGTGTAATTACCATAATAAAGCTACGTCGAGTACAGTTAGCTTTACAATGGGTGCCACTAGGTCAACGTTAAAAATACTGCATTAAAAATGACAAATGGACCTGTCAAGATATTAAGTCGGACATCGTTTCTCGACGCCTTAAAGCTCTAGCATAGACAACTACGGATATTTTTAAAGAGCTTTATTTTCTACCAAACAATATTCTCTTCCCTTACCATCGAAATCGTTGCTACTTGCGTAATCTTCTTATGTGAACATCGAGACTTCTGTAAGCTTCTATTCGTTTCCATTCGCAAGAAGGTGCATTATTGTTTCAAGCTGAACGACAGCGATACTGCAGCAGAAAGATGATCACGCAACGACGAACATCGATATCAATAAATTCGATATTTGCGATCGTACAAATTCAGAAATAAGGAAATAGAGAATTGATAAACCACGATACTTGCTCCATTACAACTTTACTAAAGGAAATCTAACGCGACAAAACTAGTCACGACCATCCTGCATTGCCACTGTACATCCTCCATCGTCGTACGACAGTAACGAACAATTTTCACGTGGATTATAGCAAAGGATACGGAGAAATATATTAAAGACATCGCGAAAGGAAGAGAAATGGATCAGCGTAGCGACGAACGGGGGGAAAGCGTTCCCTAAGTGACGACATTTTCACGGAATGTTTCCCACAGCTGGTCAAAAACCCGGAATAGAAGAAAGGAAGACAGAGACGCGGAGCAGTGTATTACTCCGGTTCCGTGGCCCTCTTAGGAGCTCTTAGCGAGTCGTACGAAAAGTTTCATGCATACGAATGTACGAGAAACTTTAGATGCACGGTGTTCCACGACATATTTGGAATTAAGGCAGAAGAGCAGCAAGAGAGAAAAAGAGAAGAGACGTATTGGAATAGGTGAGAGAGCGGGAGAGAAAGAGTGGAAGAGGAATAAAGAAGAAACACGTAGATATTGGAACAAAAGATGATATAACGTATATTATTGCTTTCATAGGTCGTTACCTGTCATTCGGTAAAATTGCACTTTCTTAGAATGGCACTATGCAAGGATAAGGATGGATAGGAATGCATGGAACATGAAAGGATAATACAAAAGTACAGAGAGTTTCACAAGACGACATACACGAACTACGTACACGGTGTACATAAAGTTTCGTTCCACGTTACGGCAGATATATCGAGTTTTAGTTCAAACGAAAAATACTTCGTTGGAATGTATCGAACACACCTTGAAGTATCTTTAAAATTAAGTTCGACGAAGTAGGAGCGTAACTGTGGCGTGACACTGTAAGAAAGGAAAGAAGGACAAACGAAAAAGGAAGAAAAGGAAGGGACGATGAGTTTTGTCGAGCAGTCGGTGGACTCGTCGACAAGATAACCTAACAGATCCGTATCTTAGATGCTGAGATAACGGACTCAAGTCAGAGAATGTAGGAGAAGCGTTTGCGAGAATTGCCTTTGGTGTATATCTCTCTGGTGACTGAGAGCGTCGGCGTACAATATAAAAATGTATCTAAAGAGAACGAAACGGAATAAAAATGAAATAAATGAATTAAAAAAAAAAGAAACAAAAAAGAAACACACACACACAAACGCAAGGTAATTGGCCCGATTACGAGAGCAACATGATTTCTGTCTTGCAGGCGGCGCGGAGACAGACGCGGTACAGGCGATCTTGGCCAGATATCTTCAGAGGCGTCTTCAGGGGTCGCAGCTGTCGACGCCGCCGCCGCCAGCTGTCCTCTTCAGTAGCAATAACCAGGCCAGAATGAGACATGCTCAAAGGACTACCAGCAATGCGTTGCCGAGGAATGCCAGCGAGAAAGAGAGAAGGGAACGCGTGGAGGATTACGAGGATTACGAGGACGACCTTGAGGGTTTCGAGGACAGTGAGAGGAGCAGGACCAGATTCGACCTCTTCGCCGGTAAATCCTTGAGCCCCGCTCATATTCCATTCTTCCGATCATTTCGTGTCTTGATATTTTATCACTCGAATATTTTATGATCTTCGGATAAGCTTTTGTAATGGTCTTCGGTGAAAGGGAATTATAGACGAGAATATGTCTACTATATCTCGATGTTCGATCAGTATTTTAATTTAATAGGTCGGTAAATTTATTTAAAGATTTTCCGTTGGATGAATTGAAAAATAACGACGTTTTTGTGTTTCCCCGATCATTGAAAATATGCAGCGACTTTTGGTAAAATTAATGCCGATTTTTATTCCGATATAGAATTAATTACGTATATCTATTAATTTGTGTTATTATTGATTTAATTATAATCAACTATGTAGAGTATAATTAGGTGTATAATACAAGTGGATAATTGTAGTGTTAACGGTTTACAGAACACGTGTTAGAAATGGGAATTAAGACTGTAGGTTTTAGAATACGTAACTTTCCTACGTTGTAGCACATAGTTGAGAGGGGATAATCACATTAGCACTCGGATGAGAAGAAAGTGAAGTTGCACGAGGATGTGGAATTTCGGACAGAAAGTTAGCCGCGTAGCGACTAATTACCAACTGTTCCTTGTAATTACTAAGGGTCCATTCGCGAATCAGTAAATGTAAAAAACTCCGAAAGAAACTAGTCCTCGACTCTTTTCATTTATTTACCATGTGTATATCATTATTCGTAATCAGCACTATTTTTCTTCACTTTTCGCCTTTGATCAGTTCAACTGTCACGTTATAGAAAAATTGATTTCACGTCGTTATTTACGTTATTCGCATAAATATTATAATTATTAGACTCTACGGATTGTCACACATTTATGCACATTATGCATTTAAAAATTCATAGAACGCATACGACATGCAAAAATATAGTACAAAATAACCGAAGCAGAATGCTCGTTATAATTTTTACTTAGTAGATGAAGCAAATCTCTATCAGGTTTCTATTTTTTCTTACTTGCGTTCAAACATGAAATTTGATAAAAAATTAGAATTTAATGATTACATATCGTATGCCAGCTTAGAAACGATAACGATGAGATTCATATTCACCGCCTATAGTTTGCTTACGAGCTCGTGTCGACAAATGCCATGCTTGCCACGTTACTTGAAGTTATCGCGGATTCATTTACGCTTTGACGCCAAGTTTGAAGCCTGTGCATGGTTACGTGATTACTCTTCTGCAATTACCACGTTTAATCCGGTTATACCGTTATTTAGCCAGCCATTCCTGTTATTACACGTAAAATAGAAGGATGAACGGATTATCGAACGAACCCGTGTGTAGCTATGCAGCACGGATAATCAAATAAAAGGACGGCTAATCGGACAATCGAAGATAACGGGCGATACCTATCCAACGACGCAGATATTGCTACTATTAATATCTGGATATTCGAGCAGGCCTGTTATCAGCACCCGTTGAATAACGCTTTCTGATTACTGGCCTGACTGATCGTTTCCGTTTGAAACGATTTGAAATTGTTCGTTGGCCGGTCATCTATATTCGTTTGCTCTGTTCCTCAATGGAATTATTCTGTTATACAGTTAGCTTGTCTATTTGGATTTGTAAAATAATGTTGCAAATTGGAAATGGAACGGAAATTTCTCTATTTGCAAATGGAAAAGATTGATCACTATCGCACGTGATATAGTATGGTTTTGCGAGGTGCTAAAATGTTCGAATGTTTGTTCTGTGTGGCTCTAACTCTAAGTGTCACTGTGTGGGTTTTCGTCTCGTTCTTCTTGCGAGTGATGCATCCTTTCGATATATCATTTTTTAAGTCTTTTTATATTGTTCAGATTATTGGATGTATGAACAGAGGAACGCGTGAATAAATTATAAAGTAGAAAATATATTTTAATACAGAAGTGTAAGTACAAATAGAAATATAATTTGAGCCGATCCCGATCCGCACGCTAGCAGTGTTACCCTGAAGCCATCGTCGCCTTTCTACTGTCCATGGTCTGCCTTCGTCTCAGTTTATTGTCTATACGCTGTCGATGGCTTCGGTGCTTGGGAAAACTAAAGACCAGATGTAGAGTTTTCTTAGAAGCGGTGACCACTTCAACATATATTAACAATGCTTTCATACCTCGAAAGACGTTTTAAAAGTAACGATGTGAAAATCGTTATTTAAAAATCAAATATATTTTGTGCTGCATCTTACTTCTCCAGTTCTTGGTGCTTGCTTCGCCGTATTTTATCGGATATAAAAGAGAAAAAGAAATTTTCGTATAGAAGGCAAATATTATTTAAACTCTCTTATCCTTTAATTGTCTGCAACGAATTCTACGTATACAAATTTCTTATTTTCGATCACCAGTTATCACTAAAAATTCCAAAATGAAGGATCTGGAATCTCCTGCTTTCGGTTAGCGTGGAATTTCGGCGACGCTTCGCGAGAAGGAAGCGAGATCATCGTTGTCCACCGTCTCGAAATTACTCACCTGCCGTGTGTAATGCGATGACAAGGGTGTAGAGGAGCGTGCATTGACGTCACAATGCCACACGCCTCTGTTCGAAACCGTTCTGGTCGTGTCGAATCGTTCGACAGTAGAACACGTCTGCCTTGCTGGCTGCACGCTTCAGATCTCTCGCATCTCTCAAACCGGCGCGAGAATGCTTTCGTCCATCGCAAATACCGCCTGTTCTTCGCGCCGTAACGTGTATTCCTCGAGTAGTTTGGATTTTCTAACACACCTCGCGTCGACCTGCATTGAGATTGAAATTCTACTTCAAGAATTTCTCGAATTTCTCGAGATATATAGGAAATCGAAGAACATGGTCCAAAATTCACGAAAACGAGAAATGTAGGAACGTAACCACTTCTTTCTTGATTTTTATTATCAACAAAACTGTAGTAAATAATAAATCTCTTCATTTTTGTCATTTTTATTGTATATTTTTTAATAAATTTATTTCGCATAAAAGACGATGAAGCTAAGAAGATTGTACTGTTATACTTTTATTATTAAATTCTTTTCTTTCGTTTTATTAATTTTGAATGGTGGGTATTTTTTAATACTAATTTTCTACTATTGTATCATGGATTAATTGCGATATCGGAATGATAATAATAATAATAATAATAAAGTGTATATTGCACACGACTACGTACAGTATCATAGTAAACAGCAATAATAATAATAATAATAATAATAGTAATAATAATAATAATAATAATAATAATAATAATAATAATAATAATAATAATAACAACAACAACAATAATAATAACAATAATAATAACAATAATAATAATAATAATAACAATAATAATAATAATAATAACAATAATAACAACAATAATAACAACAATAATAACAATAATAATAACAATAATAACAACAATAATAACAATAATAATAACAATAATAACAACAATAATAACAATAACAATAATAATAATAATAATAATAATAATAGAACACGTACAGATCATGTTTATATGTAATACTATAGTGTGACACACCGTGTAGTTAATCGACCGACCCTTTAATTTGCATTCCATTTCCAAGTGGTAAATTGTAATTTGCAGAAACGTTTAAAATGCCATTTCACACTTTACGTAGGTTAGAAGCAAAATTGTATAATTTCAAACGCGGCTCTATCGTCGTTTATAAACTGAATAAATAAATTCTACAGAGTTTTAATTACGGATTCTAACGAACCGACACTATTTACCGTATCTTTCAATTCTACACGTTTAGTTTATTTTCCATTTTCATCAAAGTAGTTGTACGAAATTTCGTGCAACTAATTCCGGCAGCATTTCGTAGTCGCTGGTTGCCACAATTCGCATTCAATTTTCATAAAGTTCCTTTGTAGTTGCTGACGAGACAAACGGTGTACTTCATCATGGAAAAATGAGAATTGAAACTTTCTCTTTGTCTTTCAAGTTTCAAACTCTCGAGAAAGTTTGCGACATCGTGCTAAGTCTTACGTCGAAATTCGCGTCGTGTCTTGAATCTCGCAGAACTTGAAATTTTACTCCCTCCATTCCTTCGTATAATAATTCTTACATCGAATAATATAAAATTTTACAAATATTATAAAAGTTTCTCTTCGAAGTTAATAAACGAAGATCGTTGCCTTTCCAACGGATACGATAATACAAAACATAATTTGTGGTCTCATTTTATCAAATTTTTTCTTCCTTTAAATACCACCTTCGACACATATGTTCATGTGTATATAGCAATTAATTTACTAGACATTATCACATTATAACACCGAACTAAGTTTTACGGAAAAATATCTCGATTTCATATTCAGGCAATGTTATTGAAAATATATGGAGCTTGTTCGAATTGCGTGTTTCCTCATCTCCAATCGTAGGATCTTCACGTTTTTATTTTGAGGACAAAAATTCCAGATGCTTGCCAAATTAATAAGAAGGATGAATGTCAGAGTTGGAACGATTTAAAATCAAGACAAAATTTACCTAATATGTAAAAATATCCAAAATATCCTGCTCTTTATAATGCTCGCTAATTAAAGCAATGCTATACCAGGGCCTACTTTTTAAATCACATTCTTGAAAATATGAACTTGTATCAAAATTCGCGGTCTAATTATCAACATGTGTACGGTTGCGGTTACAATCTAATTACATATATATTAAGTTACATGTTAATAACATATTAGAAGTTTCTAAATTTTGCTTTTAAAATTCTCTCGCGTCTCTCAGTTTCGCCAAAATAGCGAGAACCGTCGAAAATTTTTAACGAGCCAAATTCGCTAGATAGGGGCTGTACAACTTTCAAAAGCAAAATTTTCAACAAAATCTGCTTATCTTCGTGTACCGAAAAGCTGAAGCTCGATCGACTGACCGGTGTACAGAAACAGAACGAAAACATGAATTCTACGACAGATTGACACGTACGCAAACGTGACATATTGGACCTTTTCTCTATTTTTTCTCGTTTTATCTTTCTATTAACGAAAACGTTTCTCTACGGCCACCCCTCACCCTCGACTCCTGCCGAACGATTTAAAGTCTGTGTGTTCGATATTTCAGCCGAGAGCCTTGTCGTGCTTTTAATTGAGCGCAAGGGATTTCGATATTCGTGCGATGCAATATGCAATCGAGTGAGCCATCCAATCGAATGGTCACGGGTCGTCGATTGCATCGACGATGCAACGACAGCCAGAGCCGACTTGTTGATAAGTTTTATTTGTTGCTCGTCAACCGGTCCACGCTTCCCCTTTCCTTTGTCCCCTGTCTTCCAATCGGGCTATATTCGACGTTCATCCAATTAAATGTTCGCGGCCTGTTTCCCACCCGTAAACCATCGTGCAGCGATTTCTCTTTCCAGCTTAACGTGCCCGTTCCATGGCAAATCGTTTAATTACACCGGTGTTTGTTAATGTCCAGTAACACGGTCTGAAACACGCTTTGTGATAGTATTCGCGAATTCGTCGATCGGACGATAAGATTACGTTGCGCTAGGTTTGTGCACAATGCAACCGAATTTATAGAGTTTAGAAGGATTTGTATAATATTAAAACTGTTGAATTCTTTTATATGAAAGCGAAGCAACGAAAAGTAAATCAACAATACCTTTATGTACGCGATGAAAGAAATGTTGTTAGTTTGATTTCTTATACGTGTAAATATATATGAAGATTATATAGATTGTATAATGTAATGTAATTATATAAATTATATTATTGTATATTTTATTTAGTTTTACATAGTCTTCCTCTTTCGTGTTTGCACCAACTTGCGAACTTTTGCATTAGGCGTAGGTAGAATTTTAAACAACGATGTACTTACATATTGATTTTAATCTAAAATTTAAATAAACATATCTTTTAATTTCCTTGCGTTAATTCAGACATTAGATTATCATCTTTCCTAGATAATATAACTTTTTCTTCGTTTACAGACGGCATTGAATATATCGATCATCTTTCCTTTTTTGTATTACTGTTTGTGAATTGCCAAAAAAGAAAGAAGTATCGTGTATCAAATAACCCAATAAAACTTTTCTTCATCTTTTCAAAGTTTGTTCTGTGTAATTATTAAATTAGAATTTCGTATTATGTGAAATAAATTTTGTCTTCCTTCCGATTCCATTACTACGTCAAATTTGATTTCATCGTTGGAAGTCACGGAAATATAATTTTAACCAGACGAAGGCAATAGTATTGTACGCAAAGAATAAGAGAACGGTAGAAATTCATGGCGGATTGCAAATTCGTTTCTCGGCACCGTGCAAAGGAACTGTGTCAAAAGTGTTTGCAGTATTTCGTTCTCCATCGCTTGAAAGTTTCCTTTGGCCCGCGGCGGCTCGGAAATTAACAGATATGTATGTAGGCGTGTTTGCGAAGCGGGTAAAAGTCGCGATGAAACACGCGGAAGAAGCACGAACTTTCAAAGACCGTTTCTCTTCTACTTTTGGGAATGATTGGAAGGATCCTGCGCTTTCAACTCGGCTGATATAAATTCAATTTACATCTTCGAGTTTCGAGTAAAAGCACGTTGTTGTATTTCAAATTCATAAAATTCTGTTTATAATATCGAAGGATGAAATTAAAAGAAAAAAAGCTCTTATTCTTCGCGAGACAATAATTACACTAAAGATTTACTGCTCGTGGTTTTAACAATTTACAATTTTATAATTTTGATAAAATATCTTTACGAATTAATAGTAGTTGAATCTCGCGTTGATCGACTTTTAAAGCTAATGTACATTAATTTGTACTTAGTAGTTTACATTTTTCCGATAAAGCTTGGCAAACTACTTGGTAAACTTTCGTAATCGATGTTGCCGATCGTATTATGCGTGTACTGTTCTCGTATATCGCATCGAAGTTTCGCATCGACAACTTGATACTTTAACTACATTCTACTTAAAGTTGGCATTGTTAGATTTCTAATTTAACGCTACTAATATCCTATCGGATAGCTAGTAACGCGATCGTAAGTTCAGACACTCGTCTAGTAATGAAATCAGCGTACGAATTAATTAAAGCTCAATCGATGGTTTTATTTGAAGGAACACTCGTCATTGAACAGACGCTTTGAAATACCTCCGTACTCGAGTCGATTATTCTTTAACAATGTACGTAAATACACGTAAGAGTGCACATAGTCCTCGCATAGTAGCTATGGATTTCCGATCTTAATACGCTTGCATACTAATCATTACTCGTTACTGGTTTAATTCCCAGAACAGTGAAGAAGCTATACAAGGAATTCTTTCTTTAGAAAACAAGATACAAAAAATACAGAAAATGATACGCATACGACATCGTATTATTTATTTAAAATTTTAGTCGCTCTTTTACATATAATAATTTCGTAACATTTGAAAAATTATTTTTTAATCGAGGCTTAACATCGCAGGCATTTTTCCGAATTAAAAAGAGTTCTTTGCTTGTACGAGCGAATTAATTCTTTTCCAAATTAATTTAAATGTCGTATCATAAGCATAACTACATAGCGGGATTAATAGTAATTTTACAATTCTTTATATTATGGACAAACTTCGATATAAGAAAGATGATCGTTAATCAAACGTGTGTATTTCCTGTATTAACAAAAATATTTATAAATCAATTTCTTCTCTATTTAACCGGATTAAACAACACGCCAATATTTCATTCAAACATTACATTTTGCTATGTTTATTCGTGCATTTTAATTGAATCATCGATAAATTCGTGTTTAAGAACAAATTGTTGTATGTTAATATCTGGAGATTAATCTAACCGGTTGTCAGTATCTTTAGAATAGCTAACTTGATAAACACGTGGAAGATATTCGCTGTCATCTAACAGAACGCTGGTATTTATTGCGTTATCGTGTCACATTAATTACATATACGCCAGAGCATCGTGGAAATTGCATATTTATAAAATGACATTTCACTGTTTATTATATGTCAGACAATATGTTGCATAATGCAGCCTGAAATTAACATATCGAACATGTATTTTGTTCAAATAAATGCGAAACTAATTATCCGTTATCGCTACGGACCCTCATCTCGATCGACGCACGAACTAAATGTGTTTCCATTGTCCTACTTCGTTGATGCATTCGATTGCTTATCACGCGATTGAGAACGCAAGCTCGAAAGAAATATGGTATTTCGTGGTTATAATTTACAGAATTTATGACATTAGAGTCTTCAGCATTAGTATGATTTTGGAACATAGTTTGGAACAGAATCTCTAAACTATATACAGTCTGTCACACAAGAGCGTGTCTGCGATATTTCTGTAAATATTTATATATTTGTAAAAAAATTTATATGAATTGAATCTACATCTAAAACACTAATACGCTATTACTTAGTAGGGTGTCCAATCTCCTCCATTAGCGATTATAGCTTGACATCGTTTCGGCATACTCTCGACTAATTTTTGAGCGTAGGATTCTGGTAACGACCTCCATATCTTTCGAATGTGATGTACAAGTGTTCTTATTTTTGTGATACGTCTTCCTCTCAGCTTGCATTTCATTAGGGACCACACATTTTCGATAGGGTTTGCATCAGGGGACTGCGATGGCCAAGGAAGTACTGTGATGGCGTTTTTCGCTTTCCATTGGGTGCAGATGCGACTTCGATGTTTAGGGTCGTTGTCTTCTTGCAATATCCATTGGTCCTCGGTTTGGTTGAACCAACGTTTCACGGATGTGAGAAGTCCCCTTTGGTACAATTTCACCATCTTTTGTGCATTCAGATTGTCTGTAAAGACGCACAAAGTCCCAAAACCGCGTGCGTTAAAGCAACCCCAAACATGCACTTTTATAGGGTGTTTTACACTTCTTTGAATCATCCTTCTTCCATGGATAGTCCAAGCACGCCTAATAGGACACCATGCCCAAAACGAAGATTCATCAGTGAATATTATATTACTCCAATCACGATCTCTGTTTTCATTCGCCCATGCCAGACGATTTTCGACGTTTCGCGTACGCGGCACTCATATTAAAAAGCTCTGTTCCTTTCACTGTTTCAAATGAAACTGAAAGGTATTCAGCAGCGCGTATTAGAGAAGTTTTCGTTTGTTTACATTCTTTTTATTTCATTCTGATTAGGTGTCAGGTTTCGCAGATATCGCAGACACGCTCTTGTGTGACAGACTGTAATCTCAATCTTTTGCCATAACATGTTACTATTCTCATACCCTTTAATTTTTCTTGTTTCATCTCATTATTTTCCACCTCATTTTCTTCTCTTTTCAGATAATATATATCCATGAGAATATTTCTCCAAATATCTACCTCAACGTTTAATGAAACTTTATATGACATCAAAGAGTTATTTTTAATTTACATCTCTCACGATTATGAAAATTAATATCGTAAATTTCAAAGGCATTTTGTGTCCAACAAAATGAAATTTACGTTTATCAGAGAGTATGCGAGCAGAAAGAATACGACACGTATTGTGCCAAACCGTCCGATCGCGCGCGTTGCTTTCAAAACGTATAATATTCCGTTTCTGGCAATATTTCTTCGCTATTTTTATACTACATTACCGTTTCATATGCCGCTATTTATTTATCCCCGTGTAGAACGCGTTCCTCGAAATACACCAAGTAAATAATTTCGTAGAAGATATATTCCCATAACTGTGGCGGTCATTTACGAAGCTACGGTGCAATATAGCGAGGTTGGACGAATTACGTATAACCGTGTACGCGTACGCACAGGCCAAGGGTAGTCAGATAGCGCAAAATAGCGATGAAATTTCGAATAGAGCCGATATCTATTCATCACCTGTCAGCTGTTAGACCTATCGTATCGTTCCGTCGTTTCTTCGACATTTGGCAAGAATTAATAATTGTCCATCCACGCGCATAACGCGCTCCAATGCGCGTTCACCATTCCTCTGTCCCAGATAATAGCCATTTTCTGTTATCCCAGTATACCGTTCACCGTCTGCTTTAATTTATTTTCAAATATTCCGACGACAATGCCCTCTGTCGCTTCGCTCCACGCTTATTTAATTATCGCTTCGAAGAAATTTATGTGACCCAACAGCGTTATTTTATTTGACATTTTGCGCGCGTGATGTTTCATTAGAATCTGTTTAACTCCTTTGCAAACTCAAACACTTTATACTAAACTGCTTTTCAAACTACTCATACGAATATCGTTCAGTTTTCTCATGCGTTTGGGGATTATTTATTTTCTTTATCATATTGTGCGCTAGCGCTATGATTATTCGTAGGAACACTTAACTCTAATTTATTATTAATTTTGACAATACAAAGTGTACGTACGAAGTATATTTGTTAGAATTTAATCTTGGTATTAAGATTAATAATCTGTGGAAGACACAATGTTTGCGTTGAAATAATACAATGTGATATTTATTAAACAATTATTTTTGGAATTATAAGTGTGCGTTTTGGGATGTAGACAGTTGGCTAGTTATTCACAGACTGGCTGGCTTAGTGACCCATGGCCCTTGAAAAAGTTTAGAACCCCCACTCTCTATGCAGTAGTGAGTGTGACCCGTGTGGGTGTTTGTGTGGCGTCACGTGTGGCACAGAACCTTCTAGAGCTTCTCGACGTGCCCATCTGGAATGTTCCATCCATATCCTCACGCTTCTTCCGGCGAATTTTCTAAAGAGCATGCACGTGCTAGCCGCCGTGGTGCATCTCACGAACGCACGCTAGTGGGGATGACGCTGGGCAATGAAGGGAAGAAACCGTATGATCAATCTGCATGCGATTGATATCGGTGTATTCCAACGATATTTGTATTTACAAGAAATATATTTTCAATATTGATCTTCTCAGGTACCTTAAATTATTCTTTTATCAACTTCTATACCGCTTCTGTCTTATGTAATACCAAGTATATTACACAACACGTGTTAATATTTGTAGTTTCATTTTGATCATTCAACATTCAATATGCATTGCCGTTAACGCAACTATTGCTTCCCTGGTATTATACGTTTTAATCGTTCAATATTTGTCGTTCGATCGGAAGAACATAAAAAGATGATAAGCTTGCAACTAAATGCTGCGGCAAGATTATCCAAAAGAAAACATTTCTAACGAAAGAAGATATGCAACTGTAAAGACGGAGTATCCTAATGCGTCAAGACATTCTTCGTTAACTTACGATGCTTACAACCTACCTACCTAATTGTATTAGGTTGTCCGATAAGTTTCTTTCGTTATGTAAGGAAATGATAGACGCGCAATGTTTTTTTGTTTTATATTAGTTTATTGAATTATGCACGAACGTAATAATAGAAATAGAACAAAATTGTCGTTCATCTATCACGTTGACTGCCACGACACCCGCATTCGGGTGTCAGCAAAGTTTCTAGTCAGGCCGCGTAACTCATATTCGGGTGACGCTTATTTGACTACTCGCGAAGGATCGTCGTAGGTATTTGAAAAAATATTCCATAATAATAAAACTGTTGGATTGTTATAAAAGTAATACGAAAATGGTTTATTAAAAAAATTATTTAGAATGTAAAACTTTAAAGCATTCTATACATAGCTGAGGTTGGTCGGGATAATTAGGACAATAAGTTGTTGTTTTTTTTTTTTAATTTTTTGTGTCTTTGTTTGGTCCATTCGACGTCTTTTACTTGCATAACATATTTTATTTGTATGCGAGTGTAATGCTTCTTTCGGAATCATTTTTCCGAACGGCGGTATTATGCTGACTCCATCGAAGACAAGGATTTTTTGTATTTTCAGACAACCCTAATAATTTTGCAGCTTATAACTCTGTAAATATTCTAATATTTATATCCTTCCTTGTTACAATTTTGTAAACCGTGAAAGCGTTTTCAACAGAAATTCCCAGAAGGAGTTGGACGCCAAGAGTTCTGTATCATTCGATTCCTTTTCTAATTTTAGTGGCATAAGAAACCATTTGTTCGGAATAATCTGTACCACACTTTCCTTCATTATATTCAACAGCAGCTAGTGGTTTTTTAATATTTCGAACAAACGAAACGAGGGATCATTCTTGAGACCACCGCTTGAGCGATTCGCATTAATAATAAAATATCGATGGGAGTATCTAGCAGAGAACGCTTAGTACTGCGGCACGCGTGGCAGTCAACGCGCTATTATCGCCTTATGAAACGAAAGAAACTTATCGGACAGCCTAATACCTACAACTGCATCGTTACTTATTCAATAAATTTGTGTAAACTTTAATTCGGTGAACGTTCGGTGCGCAACAGAAACACAGCGCGTACATTTCCAATCGATCGAGCTATGAGTTGGTTGACGGCACACCGTTTGCACTAAATAATTCGATGTTTACAATCTCCCAGGGATTAGTAGGAGGAAATAGAAACCCGATCGAACGAACGATCGGAATGCGAGTAGACGAATTTCATTGGGTCGTGTTTGGATAAATAATCGGCTGTCATGGGTTTCGCGAGAGTCGATGTAATTCGATTGGAAATACAAGTCGCAAATGTATGTGGCCACGACACGACGCTTTCATCAGGAAGTTCGCGAATAAGAACGACAAACGCGAGATTTCTATCCCAATATCGCACGCAAAAGCGTGTAAACAGGCGGCCAATGGATTTCACTTCGCCTCTTTTCCTTTCTCTTTCTCCTCGTCCTTCTTTTTCCCTCCGTCTAAATCTCGAGCTCGGACCCTTTGTTCGTTTGCTGGAGCTCGGGAAACCTTTTTCAACTTCCAGATCCGTAGCAAGTATTTTTGAAACCTTCGCCGATCTTAGACTTCTCGTGAACCTTTCTGGAAAAACTTTTTACCTTCCGCTCGAAGCGCTGTTGACTTTTAGAAGCTATCCACCGGAAAATGTTCCTATGGCGCACTTTGCCGTGGACAAAATCACGTTCAATTTGGTTTTAAGAGACTCTTACATCGGAAAGAAGATTACATTTTCCGAGGGCCAGAATTCTTCAGCTGAATTTCTTTCTCCGCGATTCTTCAAGACTATCTCGCCCTCGCACTTTCGTCTTTCAATTAAACACGCGACTTGCAATTCTTATAATAATTTCTGATTTTATCGTACGCGTGTGCATTTATGGTTTTATAATTTGTTCGTGTAACGTTGTTTAGTGTAAGTTACGTGCTTCTATCTTCTAATTATTTCATTACAAATCTTACAGTCTGTCACACAAGAGCGTGTCTGCGATATCTGCGAAACCTGACACCTAATCAGAATGAGATAAAAAGAATGTAAACAAACGAAAACTTCTCTAATACGCGTTGCTGAATACCTTTCAGTTTCATTTGAAACAGTGAAAGGAACAGAGCTTTTTAATATGAGTGCCGCGTACGCGAAACGTCGAAAATCGTCTGGCATGGGCGAATGAAAACAGAGATCGTGATTGGAGTAATATAATATTCACTGATGAATCTTCGTTTTGGGCATGGTGTCCTATTAGGCAAGCTGAGAGGAAGACGTATCACAAAAATAAGAACACTTGTACATCACATTCGAAAGATTTGGAGGTCGTTACCAGAATCCTACGCTCAAAAATTAGTCGAGAGTATGCCGAAACGATGTCAAGCTATAATCGCTAATGGAGGAGATTGGACACCCTACTGTAATAGCGTATTAGTGTTTTAGATGTAGATTCAATTCATATAAATTTTTTTACAAATATATAAATATTTACAGAAATATCGCAGACACGCTCTTGTGTGACAGACTGTATTATTCTGTTATATCGTCTCGTACGTGTCTTACAATCTAAATAAAGTAAAGTTTATCAGAATTCTCCGATAAATACGACAATATTCTAATATTTATGACCTGTAGTATATATTCGAAATTTGTCACGTTCTTCTCCACGCCATGTGCTCAGTAACCAACTTTTTACAATTATTTCTTTCGTAGTTTTAAAGAAATAACGTTTGATACTTTTAGAATTTGAAGTTCCCCGGCCAGTCGACGAGCGTCCAACCATGAAGGAGGCGGTTCTTGAAATCCAGCCGAAGCTGTTTCGAACTTTTAATCAGTTTACATGATTTCGCGGGAATTGGAGTTTCCGTGGGCCGCTATAAACGCTAATTAAGCCGTTTCGCCGGCTAGGATGCATTGTGTTCTCGCGCGTGTGGCGCAGCCTTGTCGCTTTTCGCCGCAATCATGGGATTTAAACGTTGACGGTTTAATTAGGGTTACACAGTTTTGCCTGTCGAAATTACCGCGGCTGACGTTGGAGGTACAAAGGCTCGCGGGACTAACGCGACCCGTCGAGGGCACCGTTATTAAAATTACGACACTTCGTATTAGCGACGACGTTGCGCTACAAAGTTGCTGTTCTGGCAAAATGTACAGGGTGGTCCTCTTATCTCGGATTTTTTGATACCTCATAATTGAAGAATCGAAGGAAACGTGGCTATAAATGGCAAAACTAAAGTTTCGTGGAAAACAACGTTTCGATTACCAAAACGTTATTTATTGACCAAATATGTAGTAACGTAGGTGATGTGTGTTTGTTGTTAGTTTCCAGAGCAAGGACAAGGAATGATGGTTATTGAGAGTTAAGTTCGTTTATTCGTATGAGCAATGCTCAACATATAGTTGACTATAATCGTCGTGCGTCATCTACTCGGCTTCCAGCTTCAACTTCACGTCTTCACGTCTTCACGTCTTTCCATCGACTTCCCAACTCCAACTCCTCGTCTTCATGTCTTCACGCCTTCTCTGCAACTCCACGTCTTCACGTCTTCACGTCTTCACGTCTTCACATCTTCTCTGCCACTCTCCAACTGCAACTCCCTCGACTCCTTAATGTACTCTCCTTTTACCCCCAGATGTGCCTGACCCATTTTCAGGTAGATCCCCTTTAATTACCCCGATGTTGTAATGGGCCCCAGGTATGGCCCATTGTCAGGCACGTCCCTTTTCCCGATACTACAAATATAACAAAATTTATTTATTACGCGTGCTATATTACCTTGCACAACTTCACGATGTTTCCATTTTAATAGTTTAAAGATCATTTAACTAACAACAAGAGGAATTTTATATTTTAGAAAAGGATCCAAATTGATTACGTAGTTTCTTTAAGAAGGTTATAAGTACCATTTTTTTATTTGATAGAATAATTGATTTATTTACGCACATGTTCAAGGCTGAGAGCATCTAACTCATAGCACTTACAGTCTAATTTAGAAAACTGAAGAACACAAAATGCTAAAAACTATATGAATTATTATGATAACATTTTCCTTGTCACGTTGGAGACACAAGAAATCACGAAACCGATAGATCACCGGTGATCTCCTCGCGTTGCAGTTCGAACGTTTCACGAATAAGACGAAGAAATTGAATTTTGTATACGATAATAGAATTTATTATGCAAATACAACCAAGTGACGGTTCAAAGTGTTACAACAGAATGATTAAAGTGTTACAAGAGACTGATTCAAGATGTTTTAACAGACTGATCCGAGCGCCTATTTTGGAGGGTCTTTATACTGTGGTTTTAGTCTCTCTGGGGGGATTTTCGTCTGGTGTATGTCAGAAATGTATGCCTATTCCGTTACTATTTGATAACTGTGGCATGCAGGATGTTTAGCCTATCCTGTTACTGTTTCTAAGCGTGTGGCCTACTTGAGCGTGTAACATCCTCTATATTTATTGATATAGGAATTATAACATATAAATAATCTTTTTGAAGAAAAGAATTTTCTTAAATGGCACTTACAGCCAGTTTTACTTCCACTCTTCAATTACGTAGTTATTTTTCTGGGTTCGAAACAACAAACTCGATCGATGATTCGCGATCTTTCCTCTCAACACAATTTTTATGTTCTTCTTGTCCTTCACAGGTAAGTCCAATAAAATTAAAGTCAAAATATCTTTACGAGTTAAAAAAAAAAAAACTGTCGATGGCCTAGAAAATTGGAAAAAATTGACCTTTGAGAGGAAAAATCTTAAACCATGATATTCGTCGTTCTGATGCAACCAATTTTGTCCCAACGTAACTCTTTGTATGGATAAAAATAACTAAGATATTAATCAATCTGAGATTAAAAAAAAATGTCTGTCACACAAGAGCGTGTCTGCGATATTTCTGTAAATATTTATATATTTGTAAAAAAATTTATATGAATTGAATCTACATCTAAAACACTAATACGCTATTACTTAGTAGGGTCCAATCTCCTCCATTAGCGATTATAGCTTGACATCGTTTCGGCATACTCTCGACTAATTTTTGAGCGTAGGATTCTGGTAACGACCTCCATATCTTTCGAATGTGATGTACAAGTGTTCTTATTTTTGTGATACGTCTTCCTCTCAGCTTGCATTTCATTAGGGACCACACATTTTCGATAGGGTTTACATCAGGGGACTGCGATGGCCAAGGAAGTACTGTGATGGCGTTTTTCGCTTTCCATTGGGTGCAGATGCGACTTCGATTTCGACTTCATATCAACATATGAATATACAAGCTCTGGGTAAAGTTGGCTTTTTCAGAAATCATTTTTGTAACTTTCTAGTTTTTTGAAAGTATCGAGGCTATTCCTTCTGGCTATCTTTTGCTTTGTGTGGAGTTCTGTTGAGCTCGTTACCGAAGATTTGAACTTTTTTAATTTATCTCTGGAGTTCGTTTTAATTAAATGATCTTCTCCTAGTGCATACTTTAATATCTTTAGTTTTATATTTCTTTTATGCTTCTTCTAATTATACAATATGTATACATTATTCGGTGCTGGTAATGAATATTGAAAACTGAAGTAGTTTGGATTTTTATGTTTCGAAGAAAATGAAACGAATCTTATCGAATTAGTACATATTCTCTTAAGCTTGCAAAGTACCATAATTTCAGCTTCATATTCGTACAATATATTCGTTCTAACTACACTTTAACTCACAGTAGAAGTAGAATCTGAAAGTTTTAATCAGACCAATATTACACGTTACACATTTTGCTTGATTAATAGTATAATTCTCACAATTATTTAAACGATCTTCTATCATCTTAAACGTAGAAATTAATTTTAACGATCTTCTGATAATTCTAACGACCGAATATTTCCAAAGGCTAATTAAATTAGTCTAAACCTTAGTCTTAAACAAACCAAATGTACACCTTTCACCACCGATTCGGAGTACAGATTTACCAAACGATCTGCGAACGATCTATCAAATTCACAGCTTCCTCGCTCCTTTAAGAAACTGGAGAGCTATTTCGCCAAACAAAAGATCCCATTGAAGGTAACGAACAGCCAGAAGAGCACGAAATAGAATCGAGCGTCTCGTTGAAACGACAAGAATCGCATCCTCGTTTGGTCCAGAGGTTCGATGTTTCTCTATCGGCGATTGTAGTTGCGGGTTGCGATTTATAGCCACTGGTATTTACGTTTCGTAGTTAACTCCGGTTTTACGAGCGGCAGACGGCAAAACGAAGAACACGAGAGCCAGATCCGTTCTTAATTACGCTTTTTGCTCGTGCATCTATGCAGGAGGAAGCATAATTCGACTGTTTGTAGTCTTCGTCGAAGGCGTCGTGGCAAAGACGTCGAGCTCTCTGCGTTTCGCTGTGATAATTCATGCTAAAACACATCGCTGTACGATGTTGCGCAGTGATTTCTACTGGTTGCATTAGCACTCACTCCTCGGGATAGCTGTACTTAATGTTTGCTGGATTTCTCTCTCGATTGGCTGCTCCACCTTTGCTCGAATAATTAACGGAAGTGTTACGTAAATACGTCGGTCGCAGGTTGATTAGAAAACGTTAAAGCGATATAATTTAATCCCTTCTCTAACTTTTATCTCTTAAAAGTAAGATACTTTAATTATGAAAAAGATTAGAGAAAGAATTATTCAGCGGAATATTAAACGATGTGTGAATAATTTGAGAAGAACGTAGGAGACAGCCGAGCCGTTTATAACTAAAGAAACATTGATCAATTCCGTAAATTGGGTAATAGAAAAAGGCAACGACGTTGGAAATATTACTTTTTAGAATTTACCTCGGAATTTATTACTATTTATTTCATTTCTTCTGATAATTCAATTTATAAAAATAAGTCAATTTTGTTTCTCTTTTTGAGCAGCTGAATTTGAATATACGTGAAAGGTTTGATTACAAGTGCCAAGTGTAAAACGGGTATAAGGCTGGCGTGCCACTTTAATTCTAATCCAATTCCTTTCAAAATTCCACATACGATATCCAAGTGTGATTACATACAATTTTCATTGCCACTGGAAAAATTTACAATACCGAGTAAAGCAACAATCGTTACGAACTTTTTATTTCTCTCAAGGTTCTCTATTTTCGCCTCTCCGCAAAGTTCGCCGAATAAAATCTTTGGCTAACAGCAGAGATTAAATTTACAGAAATTTTCGATTACTTTTCTTCAAACTTCTTTATCTCGCCTTGCTAAACGCTGCTCCGATGATTATGCGAAGTTTCGTTAGCTCGAACAGCAAACTTTCGTGATATGGAGATAAAATAGCGTACAATTTTCGGTATACGCTCCATTTTAAAATATAAAGGTCCAGTGACCGAGAGGCAAACGAAACATTTTCTATAAATCTGTTTGTTGAAACGTAGTAAAGTCATTCTTTCTTTCGCTAAGATTCGTACTTTACCGATTTCGTTTGGCTGTTTATTCGTGTATAGACATCCCGATATTTCCATAGCTCGGAAAGTTTTTCACGTACCTTCGTGGCCCAGCTACTTCCGCCTTTTCTCCCGGTTGAAGTGTAACCAAACTATGGAAATTTTGTTACGCAACGTGCCTTGAGTTTGTTTAGGGTAACACGGCATCCTCCGGTTGTCTCTTCTTCTTTTTCCTGAATATATTTCAACTTCTAGCATTTTGACGTCGGTCGTCCAGGGACCATTTGGCTACCATTTTGACCGAATATTTTGCAATTCTAAATGATATCATTCTGTACCCTTCGTTATTGATATTTTTCTTCTAAAAAATTTTTATTTTATTTATGCATCAAAAACATTCGCAAAAGTAGCACTCACCTATCTTATTTACCTAATTTCTATTTATATTGTTAGTTATCGCTAACACGATAAGCTTAAGAAAACCATTTTGATCAAACTTCATTTTACTCAACTTTATATACTTACTAATACTAATACTAATTTGACATTTTTGCGAAATTTTAATTCGTTCCTTCCAACTCTTTCCTACAGTCTGTGTAAATATTAATTCTAAAGGCTTTGCTTCAGTAATCCAGTTACTTCATGATTTATTATCTTTCTTACGGTGTTGTAATATCCAACAAATTTATTCCGTTTTAACGATCAAACAATAATTCCCATCAGTGATGCTTTATCAGCCTTTCAGATGTACGAATATTAGAGCTAATGACGTGTCACAATTAATTTAAACAAATCGAAGACTGAAATCCATCGAGCCAGTAAATAACGCCTAACTGCCTAATCACGCGTTTAAATTTACAATCCTCGCTGTTTGCTTCCGTAGCTGCGCCTCTCTGCAAGTGAAATCAGCGTCGCTAAAGAAAACAACGTCCAAGCTCGAGTTGATCGCTGAAAAATCGCAAAAAGCGTTCGCTTTCACCAATGCCGACTGAAACCTGCCACGTTCAACGTTTGTCCAGCTGTTCCACGTGAAAAGGCCAACGAAAACCAACTGACACGCTTAAAAAAATTTTACCTTCGTTCGCGAAGAAAAGCAAACACATAATCCAGCCACGAAGTAGAATAAGACCGTTCGGATCAGCCTCGCAACTCGCAAACTTTACAGTTCGACAGTGCTTGCTATTCTCGAGGATTCTTTCCTTTTCATTTTATTATGTCATTCTGCAATCGAAAATGCATCGAATACCTAGTTGACGTTTAAATGCTTAGAACGGTGTTTAATCCATTTTCTGCTACTAAAATACCAGCCCTTGAATCGCACATGTTTCTCATCAGAAGAAACTTTACTGTAAATATCTACTAAACATCTTAATATAGATGGACTACTGCTTTGTTTAATTATTGTTGAGAATTGTGGATCTTAATCGCCGAAATAAAAGTAAAGGAACACTAAGGTTACACTTAGAATTCATATTAAAATAGTTTTAGATTTATTTAATAAACGATCTCCAGGATCTTCGTCGATACACATTTGCACGCGTCTCAGCACTTTCTTTGCCTCACCATCTTTCATACCACACTGCCAACGGAACAGTTACATTCGTCTGTTTTTCGAGACGCCGCGCGCACACATACTTCCACACACTCATATTCGCATACGTGTGTCACTACTACGCGGCCAGTCTAATCTAGCACACAAAATTATACATATCTCAATAATTATATAACGAATTTTGCCAAAAGGCAGAAAGGTAGTAGACGCATCATTTATCGTCAGATAATTGCAACGGTGCATCGTATACACCAAGCGCAAGGAATGTGCTAATTTTATGACGTTTTTTTTCATCATTCTTGACCCAAACCTAACTCCAATCGTACTTTTTTAACATTAACAAATATTTAAAGGCGAAGCAAAATATAACAAAATGAAACGCCTCTTTTGGTACATGAGCGAGAGATTACAGAAACACCAGGTTTTCAACGGTTTCGTTATTCGAAAAATATTTATATAACAACGTGTCTGGATACAAAAGGAAAAATATTTCAGTGTTTTTTTACACATCTTAAAATACAAGTTCGTTGAATACAACTCGGGTAAATATTGAACACGCGCGATAGCAAATTACAACTTTGAACTTTCTTTACACCGTGAGATTGCACCATTGTCAGTAAACACTGTGAATATATTTGCGTTGCAAATAATTATTTTTCAAACAGTTGTCTCCACAAACATCGTGGATGTCAATAGAGACTCCGTTGGCTATTTGTTCGCGCGAGAACAGCCAACATCTCCGTTAGGCACGAACTATGTATTACACGGTTTTCGAGGAAAGCCGACGCTCTTACAAGGCCTCGAAGGTTATGAGTATCTGCGCGACGTTGATAAGCAGCTGCAGAGAGAACGAGGTATTATTGCGTTATCGTTTCCAAGTCCGCAAGCCTGGATCGAGCCTCCTTCTCGAGGTGGCTTTCTCGCGTGCAAGTCACCGTTCAAGGAAGGGACGGTATTATGCTTGGAACAGAGCTTCGAGTCTACTTCGTTGTCTCGAATTCTGCCCCTTAATTAAACGTTCGTTGTGTTTGAGGCTCGTCGACAAACTTTCTTCCAGGGGTCGAAGTGGAAATGAAGCTTTGGGGAATGAGCGAAATTTTAGTAGATAAAAATGCGAATGTACTTGCGAAACTTTGATAAATCCCAGAGAGATTTTGCAAGTTGATTTGATTAAAGAGGATTCTACCATCGTTCCAGGGATTCTATTAATTTTTACGAATTGCGGTGTCGAACAACTAAAAATAGAAAGATCGAGACGAATCTGCACGAATTGCGATTTTGAGGAACCAGAAATAGAAAGATCAAAACTCTAGCTTAGGAGGGTAACAATGGACCAAAAGTACAGAAGAAGAATTTTAAATAATTTCGATGGAAATAGTCCAAAAATATAGAAAAATCAAAGCGACACTGACGGATGATAGCTGAGTCGAAATGAAAAGATTGTAAAATCTCGGTCAATTTAGCAAAGTTGATTCGATGAAAGAAAATTCGAGGGTGACTTGACGGTTTTTGTGGATCCAAGTAATTGGTGACTTCGAGGATTTAAAAATAGAGAGATTTATATGCCAGCTTTGGAACAGACGCAAGAAATTAAAAATACTGAAATTATAGAATTTCTAATAATTTCGATGAAAATCGTTTAAAAATATAAAGAATCGAAGAAACATTGGAAGATGATAAACAGCTTAAAATACAAAGACTGTAACACCTCGTTAAATGTTGCAAAGATGATTCGTTGTTATATTGAAATTGTTTTAAACAATTTTTTCTTTTAGAGCAGATGGAAGTCAAAGCTACAAACATGCGTTGAAATCTTCGTATACATTGAATTTAATGCATCGAAAATTATGTGTAATAGAATATCGGAGTTATCTGTAGTAAGAATTGTTCAAGTAATAAAGTTCGAGATAAATTTTGCCCTGTCGGAAGAAGTCGATAGAAAATGTCTTCGCTACCGCAACAGTACTTCCTCGTTGTACTTCCAAATTTCCAGAGACTGCCTTCCACACGTTCTTTCACCGTTCCTCTTCTATTTTTATCGATATACGTTTTTTACAATCCTACTCTTTCGTCGAACTCTGTCGAAACCTCTCAAGAATCGTCTTTCTAAGAATCTAAACCGGCATTGACCTAATTCAAAGGCTCAACCGTCTAATCCACTTATTGAAACTTTCTTCGACGATTAAATAATATCTGAAATCATCAACTATTTATTACACCATTCACCGCCATAGGCTACGTAATTACAACAGAAATTGTATTATGTTTGTGTGTTAAAACAAAACGATTCAATTACGTAATACGGAACTTGCAGATTTCTATCATATTCTCTACACTCGATAGATATTAACACTAGAACTACCGATAGTTAACACGAAGCTATTTCTACCAAAACCAGTGAAAATGACTGGTCTTTAAAAAATACGTAATAATAGAATATTCTTATATTTATGTGATAACTTACAAATGTGTGTGTTTTATCTAGAGCAAGGACAAGAAAGAATGGTTTATTCAAAGTTAAGTTCAGGTTTATTCGTACAAGCAATACTCAAAACAAAACTGACTACAATATCGTCGTACGTCTTAACACTCGGCTTCCAACTTCTCAACTCAACTCAACTGCCCAACTCAACCGCCCAACTCAACTGCCCAACTCAACTGTCCAACTCAACTGCCCAATTCAACTGCCCAACTCAACTGTCCATCTCAACTGCCCAACTCAACTGCCCATCTCAACTGCCCATCTCAACTGCCCAACTCAACTGCCCAACTCAACTGCCCAACTCAACTGTCCAATTCAACTGCCCAACTCAACTGTCCATCTCAACTGCCCAACTCAACTGTCCATCTCAACTGCCCAACTCAACTGTCCATCTCAACTGCCCAACTCAACTGCTCATCTCAACTGCCCAACTCAACTGCCCATCTCAACTGCCCATCTCAACTGCCCATCTCAACTGCCCATCTCAACTGCCCAACTCAACTGCTCAACTCAACTGTCCAATTCAACTGCCCAAGTCAACTGTCCATCTCAACTGCCCAACTCAACTGCCCAACTCAACTGCCCAACGTCTTCCGTACCATGACTTTCGTATTCCTGCTTATATTCTACAGATGTCCACGACCCATTGTCAGGTACATCCCTTTCAATTACCCAATGTTGTAAAAGGTATGATCCATCCGGATCTCCCACTCCCTCACTCTCTTTACAACAGGCCCAGTGTATATCCCCTTTTTCCCGATACTACATTTATTGATTTATTATTTTCTTACAGAAGAAATTCAATGTTATATAATACATTTTTGATATATTATTAATCCATCTGCGACCATGATCCCTAAACAAGGGTTGACACATTTATAAAATTGTAGAACCAGTCATTTTTTACTGCTGTGGTATTTCTAGTATTTCTTAGGAGACTAGTTTCAAGTATCAACGTGTCTACTGACAAAACTAATTTTTATTAGAAAATTTGTAACATTGCTTGTTACGTACGGCTGTAAAAATGTAAATTTAATAACACGCTAAGAAGCAGATACACGGAGCGGATACGTATCTTGAGAAACGCACGAGAAATCGATACGACGAAATCGAAGTGGAATCAGAATCGAATTATCGCGACAGCAAAAAGTTTGCCAATACCGGCAGCAGTTTCGCGTTCTTTAATTAATTATGCTCGACTTAATTGGCGCCGGGTCGAGATCCCCGAGTAACGAGCTGCTGAAAATCGTGCTGGTCCTTTCAGTTGCCATTGGAATTTTCAATCGATCGTGAAAGCGTTATAAGTCACAACGAACATTTACGTAAGACGACAAGCTTCGCTGAAACTAAATGGTTACGGGTCCGCGGTATGTACACGCGTTCGATCGAGAGAAATGTATCGCCAAGTGTATCCAGTTGGCTCTGCCAAGGCCGGTCCTCTTTGGAGAAAGTAACTTCGTGACTAGTACTGTGTTCGATAGTTGGTAGACCATGCTGTTCACGCGATATCACTCTTCCTTTAACTTTCGTGTAAATACCGTGTAAATACCGACAAATTCTCAAGGCTTTACTCTTCGTTTTAAGATTGCCTTTGCACTTCAGAATTGTTGAGGTTATTAGGCGTATATGAATGCAAAGAGACGCGTGGATAAATTGTAAGATAGAAAAAATATATATTTTAAGCTGAAGTGTAAATACAAAGAAGGAATACAATATATGAGCTGGTCCAACGTCGCCTGTCCACTGTTTATGGTCTGCCCTCGTCCCAATCTTTTGTGTATCGCTGTCGATGGCTTCAATGCTTAAGAAAACTAAAATCACATGTAGTTTTCTTAGAAGTTGTGACCACTTCAACAAGAATGAAGGTAATCTATTCGATGGAATAGATTTGAGTATGGCTTTGTTTATGTCAACATGGTGGTTTTGGTATATGTGCATATGTGTATATGAAAATTTATAAGCACGTGCGTTGGTCAGACACGATTTCATGTAACGAATGATATAATTAGACATAATGTCGTATAATGGAGTGTTCTTAGAATTTATTATTGTAATATCGTGGGCAAAAAAGCCTAGAAAATATCGAGTAAACCATAAACATCGTCGAGAGCAAGATTACAACCGGATGTCTACACATCTTTGCCGCTTACCCTCAATATTCTGAATGACCCACCATAAAACCATTTTTATGGTTAAGGTCCTTCAGGCCAAAAACAAACTTTTATAATTTTGCCTATTACAGAAGTCAGGGAGTGTGAATCGAGAAGCTAGAGAGAGTTGCGTTGTCGGCAGAGTGTTGCTAGTGTCACATCGGAGACACAAGAAATCGCAAAATTAACAGATCGCCGGTAATCTCCTCGCGTCGCAGTTCGAACGAAATAATTCTTCCACGAATAGGACGAAGAAATTGAACTTCGTATACGATAATGGAATTTTATTATGTAAATCCAACAGAGTCACGGTTCAAAGTATTACAACAGAATGCTCTCGGGCGCTAGTTTAGGAGGGTTTTTATACTGGAGTTTAGTTCCTTTGGAGGAGTTTTCGTCGGGTGTGTGTCAGAGGCGCCTTTTCGTTATTATTTCGATAGTTGTGGTATGCAGGATGTTTAGTCTATGTTTAGACGTTTAATTTACTGAGCGAGTCGCCCTTCTTGAGCGGGTGGTCTTCTTGAGCATGTGACACTAGCGTTGTCAAGAGAGTATGAGAGGGTGAGCGTTGAATCCGTTGTGACGAGAGTTGCAAATTAATTATCGAGTTGTCTAAAGTACAGTACGTTGTTGCGATTAGTTCATGTTAAATAACCATCGTTCTCTGTCTAATCAACATCTGTATCAATCCATTATTCTTAAATAAACCATCAATTTAATCATTTAATTATTAAGTAGTATATAATAATTTTCTCCGATACTACATTATACTTAGGTAATATTTATTAATAATTAGAGTAAATTCTAGGTTTTTTTTATAATTTGATATTAATTATTTAGACTTTGGAACGAAATAAAATATCGTACTCGGTTATAATTTTGTATAGTGAATTAAATGTTCAACTCCTCGCAATTAGAAATTTTTATTTGGTGAACGTTATGTTTTAGAAAGTTCAAAGACAGACCTTAATTTTGAAAATTCAATGGCCGAGATTCGCTTTATAGAATGATGAACACCCGTGGAACGATCTTTTCATATCTAGCAAAGTTATTTCAAGGTAAACATTCACGTACGTGTAATTGCCAATTTCATTTACAAGCCTACGTTTCGAAAGAACCGCATTTCAAAAGCAAAGCATATCCGCAAAAGAAGAAAGCAAACTGTTACTCTGGCGTCTACAGTGCAATAGCGTAATTAACCGTAAACAAGGTTTTGCAAGCAGCGACAGTGACATTGACATTTTACGATGTTATTCTTTTACCTCGCTGATTTTTATCAAGTAAATACTTCCAATAAATATCTTGTAACTTCTACACACATTTTCAGATCTATTTCAACGTTTACCAATATAATTACGATAATCGTGTCTCGTTGCGACGTTAGTCGTTAGAAATTTCAAAATGTTTTATACAATACAGTCTGTCACACAAGAGCGTGTCTGCGATATTTCTGTAAATATTTATATATTTGTAAAAAAATTTATATGAATTGAATCTACATCTAAAACACTAATACGCTATTACTTAGTAGGGTGTCCAATCTCCTCCATTAGCGATTATAGCTTGACATCGTTTCGGCATACTCTCGACTAATTTTTGAGCGTAGGATTCTGGTAACGACCTCCATATCTTTCGAATGTGATGTACAAGTGTTCTTATTTTTGTGATACGTCTTCCTCTCAGCTTGCATTTCATTAGGGGCCACACATTTTCGATAGGGTTTGCATCAGGGGACTGCGATGGCCAAGGAAGTACTGTGATGGCGTTTTTCGCTTTCCATTGGGTGCAGATGCGACTTCGATGTTTAGGGTCGTTGTCTTCTTGCAATATCCATTGGTCCTCGGTTTGGTTGAACCAACGTTTCACGGATGTGAGAAGTCCCCTTTGGTACAATTTCACCATCTTTTGTGCATTCAGATTGTCTGTAAAGACGCACAAAGTCCCAAAACCGCGTGCGTTAAAGCAACCCCAAACATGCACTTTTATAGGGTGTTTTACACTTCTTTGAATCATCCTTCTTCCATGGATAGTCCAAGCACGCCTAATAGGACACCATGCCCAAAACGAAGATTCATCAGTGAATATTATATTACTCCAATCACGATCTCTGTTTTCATTCGCCCATGCCAGACGATTTTCGACGTTTCGCGTACGCGGCACTCATATTAAAAAGCTCTGTTCCTTTCACTGTTTCAAATGAAACTGAAAGGTATTCAGCAACGCGTATTAGAGAAGTTTTCGTTTGTTTACATTCTTTTTATCTCATTCTGATTAGGTGTCAGGTTTCGCAGATATCGCAGACACGCTCTTGTGTGACAGACTGTATATACGTAAAATGTTTCTAAGAATACTTTCGCGAACCAAGCAGACGTAGAAGACTTTTCAATTGACGAAAGATATAATACATCATTCGTCTGTAACGCGCAATTAACATTTGAAAGCAGTAGCCAGGTTACTATCTATCGACATCTGTCTTTGAGGTGAAAATGAAAAGGACATCCAAGATTGACTTAAATGACGTTTCCAGATTATTATCAAAGATCGCGTCTTTTACGTTACCAAAGATCGTGAAACTCTTGATACGAATCGGTTAATTAACCGTCAATAGCCGGTCGTCGTTGCGAAATTTAATCGGCGATAACAAGAAGCGAGGCACGGTTCATTAATGGATCGATTATTAAATTGAATATCGATATTTTCGCTTCCGGGTACATGGCATCCGTGACACGGGACGTCAATAATTTTAATTAGGAATCGATTGACCCTAATTTTCGGAAAGGACAGAGGAGACCAGCACTCTGTGTCGATAAACGTCCTAAGAGAAGTAAGGTCGATAGGCATTTTGTCTTATATAATTTCTCTAACGTAATTTGATATTTCATAGATACGACACAGCAGAGAAATATATTTTACATGGAAAAATTCTTAGAAATTATACGTACGTTATTTATGTATGTAGAACATTCAAAGTTTCCTGAACTAAAAGAAATTAGAGTCAACAATATTTGATATATAACAATTACTTTAAAATCAATTGGATTAAAATTAATTGAAACAAATATCGTGATAATATTTAATAAACATCAGTATGTTTTCATTCAAAAAGCTTTTCGATAGACATGAACACGTTTTTGAAAGCACTCGATTAACATCAATGTGTTAATAAACATCTATACGTTTATTGAATGCTTTCTAACCAAAGCTACATATTACGTGGAAGAATGATTAAAAATTATATAACGTTAGATACGAACGGAGTATTGAAAATTCTGCGAATTAAAAGAAATTAAAATCTCGCCTTCTCTTCAATTGCGTAAGGCGCGTGAATCGCAAAGAAAGTAGGAAAAAGAACTATTACAAATGTTACAAGTTACGTTTCAGTATTCCTAGCTTAATAAAAGATATTCGTAAATCTGCCGTGAAAATACTTATTGTCTAGCTTCTAAATTCTTGCGTTTAAATATTACGCAATATCTCCTTTTTTATCGCACTACACCCATTCAGCTGTACGCGCGCGTATAATAGTTCTTTAAACAAGTTTTTGCATAGAACAATGGGGCAGTGCTTGAGCCAGGTGAATTACGTTCCGTGTATTTTCATTTGTTTCGAGAAGCGGCCCGTTTGTCTTCGCCCGAAAGATCTAAGAGGCGCTTGAATTTAACGAAGAAGCGCTAATTGTTAGAAATGATGTAAGCACTGTGTTGCGTTCAATTGCGGCTCGGTACATCACGGTCTTCGCAAATGATCTACTTCTGCCTTTTCACCGTCTGAACATCGTTAAAACGTTCAATTATTATTGTTACGAAACGGCGAGTGGAAACAATAAATTAATCATTACGGTAATAACGATGTATTTATCCGCCCAGAAACGAGAACTCAAGAACGCGGTCATCGTAAATTTCACGATACGATTTTGGTCGATATTTATGAATATTCTTGCGATTGTTTATTTGCTGCGTAGTGGAACTTTGTGCGTAATACATTGTAAAATGAATCTTGCGTTAAACCGAAAGTTTTAGCAACACTGATAGTACAGTTTCAAATAGAATGTAAACCCAGTAGAATTTCCTGTAGTTTCTAAAATCAACAGACGGTCTGCATTGATCAAATGTCCGTACATTTCGACTTTGTCTTTTTGAATTTTTCCATTTTTATTTGCAATTCAAATTCGGACGTTGATACTATAAGACTAATATTTGTTTAATGTTATAAAAATTCTCAAGAGTGGTATCTATTCCATTATTGATCTTTCAATTAATAGACAGTGTATATAAAAATAATAATTGAGGATACATGATTGATACGTATGTAAATAACAAGTTAGCCACGTTTATGATAAAAAGTAACGTTTTATTTGCTCGATATAATTTTACGTACTAGAGAGTTAAACTAATAGCTTAAGTATATAACATCTGATATTCATATCTTATACAGTACACAAAATGTTACGGCCAAAGAGATGATCGTAACTAGTCATTTATCAAAAATAAAACAAAGATATTCGGTACATAACCTGTTAACCCATTAATTAACATCTTACACAATAGAAATGTGATTAAGAAGAGCAATTTATAAAATCGATACCACGAAATCAGATGTTCCATACGTTACAACCTAATAAGATACTGTGACAAACGTTGAAACGTTATAAACATTTACGTACAAAATTCATCTTTTTCGAACGTTTATTAAATCCTCCTAAAATTATCAAACACGCGTGACAAATATTTTCGCAGCGTACTGTACGTCAAGGTGCAACGAAACAGTCGGTCTGGTTATCCAACCAGAACCTCTCTCTTTCTCTGCGAAACCTTCTCCTCTCCATACTCGGTCCGTTGCACCACTCGTAAACCGAATGCTGCACAAGTTCGATACAGTTCGAGGCAGACACGATTTTGTCACACTTCAATTATTCCGCTCGATCCCGTTTTCAGAGCGGTTTCGAACTAACAGCCGCCGTGTCACCAGAAAACTGGTCGGCCCTCGGACGACTTTCATTTCACACTTAAACGGCGAAACGATTGAAATTTCCACGGTGTCACTCGCCACGGCCGATCGAGTTAGACAACCTTGAATCGGTGAGCGTGGTACCATACACCGTTTCGACTGCGACGCTTCGTCCTTGTCAAGATCGCGCGCTCGTGATCCCGCGGATCCTCAGCCGGAGGATTTTCCGATCGAGTCGACGGAACGCGGAAAGCCAGTTTCCGCTCGATGGTAGGAAGATTTCGAACAGATCTTCCGGATACGCTGGATAAAACCGTCCAAGAATTTCGACAGTTTCTCGAACGTTTCGTGCGGAACGTATAGATCAGTCTAAGTGAAAATCGTGACAGAAATTTAGGTTTTCTGGAACGATTTTGTTGAAAGTAAGATTATTACATTTTTCGATTGTTTTTCTAATATTGAGAAATATTTTCAGACACTGTTCGAACAAGGTATAAGAAATTCGTTATTGGTATGCGTAATTTCTCCTTTCAATTTGACGTATGAAAGTAAAGAGATATAAAGTAAATCGTGTACAGATATCTGATATCGTTTCTTCGTAAAGTATGACGACAGGGCATAATTTCTCAGCAACTTCCTTACAGGATTTGGTAAGACAGTAATTTCCAGCAAATTATCTGTTTCCTCTTACAATGTAAAAGCTATTACATACAAGTTATGCCCTCCTTTAAAAAAAGGATCGCGTTCTGTTATTTTCGTAATCGATTTCACCAAAATTCTGCAAACCTGTCAGGTGTAATGAAAGATAGAGGAAAAGAGATGGTAGATGAGTTTCGTCTGAGACCTACTAATGAACTCCTTAGAAAGGCTTTTTAGCAAACCCGTGTCTTGCGATTAGACACGCAACCCAAATTTCTGAGCGAAGATCAAGCCACGTCCTATGTAAAATAACCAACTTGCGGAATAAATATCAAAAGTTCTTTGGTTTTCTCCAAAAATATGAACAAACAGGATGATCCAAAAAGTATATGGTACGTAGTTGTTAATAGTTGCTATCTATAAATCATTTTGTATTTGATGAGGAGTGTCTCCGCGATAAAGTATTAAGATCTAGATGTACGTGTTTGAATATATTCCAAGAATGTCTGTATCGAGTAGAACAGGTAGAGAAAACAGAGGCACTATGTGCATATGCATGAACAAATGGTCGAGGAAAATGCATTCGCGAGCAGTTGAAAGCGGGCAGGCGAGAGTGAGAGTTTTGAGAGAGAGTTTGATAAAGATCTTAATCGGACACAGCACGAGATTCAACCGAATCATCATCGTCGGTTTATCGTTGCTAGTAAATGTAATAATTATTTTATTTGATATTTTATCTATCTCGTACATCAAACATATCGATAACCATAAAGTAAAAAAAATATTTAGAACGCACCATTCTTTCGTCGGATTTTACATTTCCATAATACTCAATCTTTGTAGTCGCATGAAAGTGTTGCCGAGTAACACGAAATTTAACATCACATTGACCTAATTAATTAGTATATAAATGGTACAACAAATAGAACAGTGCTCGAGTACCTTTTATAGCAACCGTAAATGCTTTTGATCTTCCAAGTGTCACTACACCTGCAGTACCATCAATAACTAACATTCAAAAATTAATTGGTTCATAAATCAAAATAAAATATCCACCGCACTCCATCGATTTATAATACAATAAGAACAAGACAGACTCATCCATTGTAACGTCACTTTCACAACTTTCGAATGTGTGTAAAATATCGTTCCACCGTCAATTGTAATTTCATCCGATAATAAACCGATCCTTTTCCGAAGTAACATTTTCTTTGTCGTTGGCCACGTACCATTTTGGAGTTTGTAAACAGCGATGGGCTAAACGCCTCTGTGCCTTTCTAAGCGTGACCCTGGTTACGAAACGAGCCACCGTGGAATCTTTAACTTTCATTTTCTACGCTCGTATCTCCCCGCGACGTGCTTGGCGCATGCTGTTGCACGTGACACGCTTTGTCGGTGCACGTGTATGAGCGTGTGTCTACGCGTGTCCAACGCATAAACACAACCGTTAAGGAGGAGTAAATAAGAGTCTACCCGAGAGACGAGCTTTCGATCTGGGTCAGCGAATCTTTTCCTTTTTTCTTCTGCCTTCTGTAAATGCGGTATTGGAATGTTGTCTATTACAGGGTTGCTATCTCATACAGTGTATTCTAGCGTCGGCGAGTGTAGTAGTACGATGGTACAGCAGCAGAAGAACCACTCCCTTACGCGATCTTATTCATATGAGCTGTTCATAGAGCAAAGTGGATATAACTACACACTTTCAGATCTTTCGAATTTGCTCGTCGGAATTTTTTAAATCTTTCAAACTTATTGTCAGAACGCTATTTGTGACTGATGGTTATCTTACGTAATTTCATCATTTTCGTCCTCAATAAAAATTCTCTATCTATACGATTTTATTGCATCTATCAGAAGTAATCAGTGAGATGCACATTCCTCTGCCTGGCCACTTTCTCGTAAACGCGCAGTATGTGGTGATCTCTATTACTCATCCGTCACGCGTTGCTAAATACATTGTCTTACTCGTTTATGTGAAATGTGAAAAATAACAACAACCAATCAGACCCGTATTCCTTTGACTCTCTCAGCTCTCTATTATAGTAACTTCGGCATAACGCCATTGTTTATACAACGTGAGAACGAGAACTGCTGGATTAAATCCATGAACTTCGCGTCATTCTGTTCTAAGTAAGCGTAAATATCTGCTGGAACTAGCTTACATCCTATTCTACTATCTTAATTCATAACTTTCTCGAACCCACAAAACTTGTCGTATTTTCCTTAAAACGCGGTCCGAGTTTCAAGAAAGTTAATATGTGTATATCGCTGTATGTAACATTTAATGAAATTGTAACTTCTCTATGAAAACCATTAATTTTGATGTAATCGTGCATTACGGTAGTAGTATGAGAATGTTATAGTTGAACAGATTTGACGTTGGCATTTAAGCAAGTAAATTATATGACGATTTATGAAGTGTTGGTGGTGAAATTGGATGGAAATGGTGGTTGGAGGTGATATTAGCAAATGTTCAATTATCATGTATGGAGATAACGAGGGAAATTAAAGGGCAAAGTTGGTGCAAGCGTTTGAGATGATTCTCTTCTTTATTTTCTCTTTCAGCATACTCGAGCATATCAAACACATACTTATTTTATCTTCCACCAACGCGGTGTACTTTTCTTTTTGCCAACGAGGTACGTTTTAAAAATTGTACAATAAATGCGGGATTCGTTTCAGTTGTGATATTTCATTGTAACTTTGTAATTATAACGCATGATATATACGCCAATAATTTTCCTCAAATTAATTGTTCCAGGAATGTTTTAAAAATTGTTTAACGAGTGTGAGATTCGTTTTAATTGTGATATTTCATATCGAATAAATTGCTCCAAGATTAACAACGATCTCATAAATCCAAGATTTCATAATACGATAACGTAAATTAGTCAAAATGTAAATTTGAATCCAAAGAATCTTCTTCTTCTCGAAGAAAAAGAAATACAAAATTTCAAATTGAATTTATATTTTGTAAAAAACAAAGTCGGTCCACTCTTCTCTTTTCATCGCTGCTTCGTTCTGTCCTCTGAAATCTATTTTCAAACTACGCTGACCTGATCCTGACAGCCTGACCGAGGCCTACATTCTTGGAACGTGTGTTCACTGGTAAAAGGCATTGCGAAAGAATCCAGCCGCTTCGTTTCATGATTGCTGTATTCGACATAAATCATATAATAATATTCGTACATCGCATTGACGTCGATTATGGCTATAAAAACTACAGGAGGCAATTATTTCGTAAAATTTATAATGGCCTTAGAAATTAGTATGTCGAAATCGAAGAAAGAGGAGAACCCTTTTTTTTAGTTTGTCGTGTTAATAGTTTTCGTCGACGTATGAAGATTTATGAAGAAAGCCATAAAAAATATTGAGCTCTCAATTAGTCATGGATAGTCAGGCAATCTATTCATTCATATGCACTGAAATCTTGGTACGATATAATTCCTGTGAGAAGAGAAAAGTAGGTAGGAATTTTAGTAAATTTTTAAATTTTAGTGGAAAAGCGGCGTTAAATATTTAATTACAAACAAATGGCGTGTGTTGCAATCTAGTACGGTTATAGATAGACCGCGGATTTTTATGCAATTTCATATTTTTATGAAGAAGAAAACTAAAGAAATAAAACCCACATTATATGGTAATTTGTTTCGCCTATTAGAAATTATGATGAATACTCGACTGGATATTTTATATATTTCTGCATATTATATTCTGTGCATTCTCCGGATTTTTGTATCCTTAATGTCTACTCGTGAATATTCAATATTTTCTTTTTCTTTATCAAAGAGACAGTATAGCGAGTAATATCTTTGTTCCTTCGATGAAAGTTTCAACATCGATAAAAATGAAAGGTAAACGTTCTCATGAAATCTTAAACTTGAAAATCTGGAAAGCATTAAAATATTATTATGAACTTTCAATATCTTAATACTTTCTTGCATTTACGATGATTTACTCGAATGATAGGTATAATAAAGAACGAACGAAAGAGTCTTCACTTTCTCGGTGAAAATTTCGCTTCTGTAGAACTTTGTAAGCCATCCTTTATCTATGAGGGACGTATTAATACCGAGAAAGTCGTACTACAATGAAAATTACGCTTTTTACATTTGATATAGTCGCTTGAATGGAAGTTTCGAGAGATACCGAGTTGGAGAAACAATCGTGATTATGAAATGAAGGAAAAATAAAGTTAATTTATTGCCTCGTGATTTCAAGTTTTGTTCGAAACGAAACGGCAGCTGCATTCGTGACGCGGTTTAATTTTCATTTTTGCAAAATGAACGATTACTCAGAAGTTGCGACTGTTTTATTGTATAGTTTTTCATCTGTGACGATACTCGTGCCGTTGCACAAGTATATAAATCTAGTGCATGTAATTACAATAGCATCGGCAAGGAAAATAGAACTTGAACGGATCATCGAGGAATAATGTTCGATGTTTTGCTTTTCCATTTGGACAACAACATTCGATAACGTGCTTTCATTTGTCAGTGTCTGTGTCTGTCGATTTGCCAACGACTAAACATTTGTTGGCTAATGTAGTCGCGCCTTTCTCAGGTTCCTCGATTATCTCGTACGTAGTTTCCGTTCTGACGACATCACGATATCGTAGACTACAGTCTGTCATGAACAATTCCTGTGAAACGATTTGATTAGAAGAGGAAGTGGAACAAGTAGAAATTCTTTGCCGAGAATGAATTTCCTTGGACAGTGTAAATACATAGTCAATTCACGACTGGTAACTTACCTTTCCTTTAAAGCAGATCTGATTCAAAATGTAGTTTTGTATGTAGAAACATATTTGAAGTATATTCTTGTTGATTAGTAAATGACAAGTTGCTAAATTTTATTGCCAAGAAATATCTCACGCATCAATTCCTTGATGTTGCGTATACGCGGCATAATACTTCAACAAATTGTCAACTAATTAATCTACGAGTATATTTAATTTCGATAAAATTGTTCTTACAAAACGCGCATCGTCTTTCCTGCAGAAACGTTGGAAAATAATCGAGAAAATATAATTAACATTTAGTTTAAAAAATGTCTAAAAATTATTCATCGCTGCTTAGCCCTTTCAGAATTATTACTACAGTATCGGTTTTCGTTCAATACGAATATTCTAAAAAATAAAGAAATATTAGACGGTCACGTGTACGTATAATTTAATTCTCAAGAAAAACAAGCAATTGCTTTCTCTGATCCGTCGCAATCACCGGTCATAGCAATCGCAATCAACCGGTTATTTATTCCACTCATGGCAGTTGAAACAATGGACTTGCAGTTAAAAGCACCCTCCACAAATAGTTCTTTTGCTCGCGTGAACGATACTGGAACAAGAATTCCGCGCGTTACAACGCTCACGCGCGCATTGTCAATCGATCCGGCGGTCCGAAGTCGAACAATGTGCATCAGTTTTGCCGGGCTCCTCGTATTTTATTTCGACGTTTCTGTGCTATTGGCGGGGTGATTTATCGGCACGGCGACGCCTCATCGTGTCCTGATCGAAAGTACAGGGAATTGGATTCTCAATCGCGCCGCGTCACACTGAACGTCGTCGAATAATCTCGCTAGAAATCTCTCTCATGAATAATTCGCGCCAGAGTTGTCGATACTTGCGTATTTTCCCGCCGCGTTCTGTCGTCGTACACGTGATTCGAAACGATCGCCTTTGTAAATATCGTCGTTGCGACGGATTCCCGCCCTTCGCCCGGTCCTGACATCCACTCCATTTTCAAGCGAGAAGTTCATCGCTTCGGGTGCACGAACTTCCATTTCTGATATTCCTATCGCGCACCTTGGGAAAAAGAGGTCGATCAACCGATAACGCGGGTGAATCTTGAAAAAATGAATCGCGGAGGGTGTTTCCTCTGTAAGAAAACCTTCCCATGGACGAGGAAAATATTTCAAGCGTGGAGGAATTGGATTTTAATCCTTAAAAGCTTTCACTTTTGAGTTGTTGCAGCACGTGTTCCTTAAATGTAAAAGCTAATGAGGTAAAACAGATGGAACGAAGCGTTCCATCGTTATTCCACGCTAGATGAAAATGATAAATGTCGAGGAGTAAGAAGACGATCGCAAATAATCACATTGCAATGGTATTGTTACAGTACTATAGTGTTCGAACAAAATTCATGAGGTTTTTATCGAAATTTATCCATTGTACTCTGCTATGGTTAAATGAACGTTGGAGCCTTTGCACGGTTTTTAATCCGGTGGAAGAAATTTTAGTTTCAAGGAGATGGCCAAATTTTCTTCTTCTCTTTTCTTCTACAGAAACGTATGATGTGATGCTTGAAGTATAAAAAATCGTATATTTTAAATATTTTGAGGCTAAGTGCTGGATATTTTGTCTTTTTGCCAGTTCCTTAAGCTACAGAAAGATTTAGAGTAAAAGCTCTTTGCATATTTTAAACGTTTTAAGCGAAGAAATGTTAGCTTTTAAGAGTTCTTGAACTACAAAGGAATTCTTTGAAAATCAATAAAAATGGAACGTCTTTAGCAGGTTTTAAAGAAATATTTGGTTTTATGTTTGTGGCGGTGAAAGAATTCCTCTTTTTTTATGAAATTTTCTAGTCGTTTCTTTCTTTCTGTGAATTTCGGCTGCTCTTTAGTCTGTTTTTTATGACCGTTTGATACTTGTTTTACGTTGTTTTAGAGGGTTTCATATTCGGCCTTCTGTTGGTTACACATATATGTACCATAACGAGTTGAGTATAAAAAGCTAGGCTTGTTTTCTTTCGTTTATGAGACAGACGCTTTTATTAAAAAATTTAATTTGGAAACCTCGTAGCGCAGCTCGGCGACTTGCGCGACCATGTACGCATATAGATGTGCCAGATATTTTAATAAGCTGTGGTCATAATATACAGCGTTTACTTTCCTAACGGTGTAAACAATATTCTGATATTTAAGTATTTTATTATTATTTATTTTAGTCCATTGCCTTTCGGCTTTGGACGACCTCCGGTTTTACATCTCTAATATTTACATATATACTACAATTACATACATTATATATATACCAATTTCTCTTATTTTAACTATTGCACCTTGTTCTAACTTATAACTAACATTAACTTCACCTTCCGTCTTTGGCTCGTTTCTTTGGTCTGTTCCCTTTCTGTCATTCCTCCCCTTCTTCCCTTACTTTTCTCCTCTCTATTATTGTTTTAAGGTCTGCCAACCCTTCTCCTGTCTTGCTTAGTGTCTCTATCATGTTCCTTACTCCTCCTGTTATCTCGCATTCCTTTAATATGTGTTTTAAGTCCTCCTCTCCTTTACTACACAATCTGCATCCTCTTTCTTCCTCCTCTTTCCAGTGTTCCCTAGCTCTGGTTTCGTTACCGCACCTAAATCTGGCTGGCATGCTTCTGTCTTTTAATATTTAAGTATTTGAATCATCATAGTTGGTCGTAAGTATTTTAATCCCCAACTTTTAACAACTATAACTTTTCTTGTAAAACATACCACAAGATATTTTTATCGGTGTCTTTGTATTTCTCGTTTTGTTTAAAGACCTTTGTATCTCTTCGTGTCACTCCAACATATTTTACAATATAATTTTATGTGACACAACGCTATACTCATCTAAAATTCAATGTTTCTCGAAAAGGAGAAGGGACACCTTAATTTATATTCTACAGCGAAGTCATAATATTCCTAACAAAATTTGTCGAACACTACGTACAGTGAAAATATGAGAAAATGAAATGTCTAAGATATCACAAATATTTACGTCGAGTAAAGCCTTCTGAACTATAGCGCAATGCCTTACATTCTTGATATTTGCAACCGCGTTTGACGTTCGTCGACGCTATTAAATTAATCTCGAACACAGCTTTAATTCGAATCTATAGGATAAAAATACAAACGGATAGACTAATAATTACATGGAAATTTAAGAATATGTTACAGAGATTTTAAGCTGTGATATTTACATTTATGCTCGCACATTGCAATGCGATTATTTCACATAACGTTTTTCCGCCAATATCTTTTCCATTATCGTCAAAATTTTGTACACTTGTAATATCAAGTATGAAAACTACTTCGTTTAAATAATAATAATTCTAGTGATAATTCATTGCATATAACAGCACAAAGTTTAAGATACCAAATAAAGAATAACCTTCGAAATCGATGCCTCTCTCTCGTCATACACCATTCTTTACTTAGCACTCTCGAATCAAAGGTTAACACATCCACCAACCAAAAATCATAAACCAAGGTTCAAACAATCGCTCCTTCGTCTATCTGAAACCACTCCCGAGAACAAAGGAAGTCCATTTTGAGAACAATCGATCAACGGACGTTGTCTACGGTTCTTCGAGTCGTTGGTCGGTGAATTACGAGACGGAACAGCAGAGCCTGTCTCCAACATTCGTTCGGCTTAGCCGCGTTCAAAGTTCTTCGGCTCGAAGTTAAACTTGAGAACAGCAGGGATGGTTTGTCGAGCAATTTCCAAAGTTGTACGCACGCCTCACGCCACGGATTTCCACTGTCGTTACACATCAGAATTAACGAGAGAGAGAGAGAGAGAGAGAGAGAGAGGGAGAGGGAGAGGAAGGCCCTCTAGGCCCTTTAATATAATATATTGTAATATCAGCCGTCGATCCTTCCGCGAACCGCGAAATCATTCGCGTTCGAGCGATTGCACGCGAACGAGCAAATTCGAGACGCGGTACCAACGAACGCCAAGAAAACTGACTCGGATTCTCGTAGCTGTAGATTCCCCCCAAGTTCGCCGTTGACATTAGCCAAGGATCTTCCGGCGAATGTACGGAAACTGTGATAGAGAAGACGCAATATCGCGCATTAGATTCGTACGAACGATTTGTGACATTTTGGGGTTCAGGAATCGAAGAATTGCTAAGGAGTTTGGAATTGTTGGATTTGGGAAAGGTATCTTTTTACAGAGGACATTGATAGCCTTGGTGAAAAAATAACCAATTTACCAATTCTAAAAAATTGTGGAAGGTTATTATGTAAAATGCGAGGAATCTGTGTTGGAATGTCATGGTAAACAGATGTTTTTCTCGTTTCAAATCTGCCTGTCTGTCTTGCGATTCATAGATTCTCTTGGAGACTCGATCAAACCTGTTATTGTGCAATGCAATGCAAGGATTTTCTTGAATCCTAACTAGAAGAAAGAAGTTGTCGCATTAAAGATTCCAAATTGTATAACGTGTGTATAATGCCATTTAGAATTCGCAACCTCGCGGGGGACCCCAGGAAGATGGTAAAAAATTCCAACTAGCTCTAGAAATCGCCGTAAAAACAATAGGATCCAACGATTTCGAAATTATTCTCGAATCCAGATCGTTTCGTTATCGCGTCGATATTCGCTGACGCAAATGCTCCTTTCACCTCGATCCGTTTTTACGTCTCCGCGAACGGCTTATTTGGAGAACGGATGGAACGATGCTCGGCCGCCATTGTTCGCAGACAACTTTGGTCCTTTCGTCCTCGAGTTTCTTGGACGACGGACGTGGCTGCTTTGAAATTCCTCGAGGCTCAAGGGTCCTCGCCGAAACACGAGTCGTCGTTTTACGACACGTACCATCCTCGGGCACGCGGACCAGACTATGGTAATCCGTGGTGGTGGTCTCGCATCTGAGACCAGCGGGAACCGGTGAAGGCCGTTTGTCGTGGAATCCGATTGAAAAGCGAACGTAGCCGCTAGTTGCCGTTCAGTTCGTCGTTGTTTGCCCAACGGGCTTTACCACAGCTGGCTCCTGTGCCTTCTCCTGCTGACTCAGGTACCCGAAAATCCTGTCGTTCCACTCTCATTGTCCGTAAGCGACGATCACTTGCTTTTATATCGCTCGCTACTCAATTTTGTAACTGGCTTCTGCAATGACTCTTGCAAAAATAACACTAGCTTTCTGTAAGATGAGGCAAAGTTTTGGGACGTCATTGGAGATATTATCTGTCAGAGGCGTTTCTTTGAGGAAAGATGGTGTTTGTATTGTATTAAATGTTATATGGTAACATTATAGGCGTTTGTGCTTGTTAGGAAGTTTTTCGTGGGTTCTCTATGGGAGTTATTCGGGTGTAACGGGTTAGAGGAAAATGCTATTTGTATCGGGAACACGGTAACGTTTTAAACTCTTGCGTTTTTGAAGATTCTTTTTAGTTATGTCTCTATGGAAGCTATTGGGGCGTAAAGGGCTAAGGGAAAATGCTATATGGTAGCAGTACAGGCTCCTGTGTTCTTTTTTTTTTTCTTAAAAAATTCTTTAATGATATCTCTATGGGATTTATCGAAATGTAAAAAGTTAAGTTACTGTGTCAATTAATTTTTGAGTATTTTTTCGGAGGGATCTAGTTAAGGTAAAAATTTATTAGATTTTATCACGAACATTATTTTATGATAAGTTGGAGTACTTGGTATTGTTCGAGCTGGAGTACTGGTTAATCTGATAATGGTTCGAAATTCATTGGCCGATAGCGTCTTTGGGTTGAAACAATAGAGTGAAAAGTCAAGAGATGAAGTGACAATGTAATCGAATAGCGAGGATCAGTGTTCAATATTCCTCGACGGCCAATTGATTTCGGACAAATTGTAAGCTTTAGAGCTTAAGGGCTTCCCTGTTCTGCTTCTATTACCATAATTTGCCAATTGATTCTCATCGAATTCTATACATTGAGTCAACATAACTTGATATCTCGAATTTCTAACTTCTGCAGACCGGCTAGTATAATACAATTTCGTTAAAATCCAAACTGCTAAAATACAGCATCCCACTCTTCGTAGCAATGTCTAACATTTAAAATAATTGTAATAAAAATACAATAACAATCGTAATAAAGAATACAGTGCTGAAAAAGATCTTAGACTATCTACAGTAGAGACTTCATAACCACAACTAATAATTTTGTTTTTAGAATTTTGCTATTTACTGCAATGCTATCAAATTCGACTAATACCTAATTCTATGACTCGATAGAAAGCAAAAATAGCCTAAGACTGCTACCTAAGGGTATTGTATCCCCTGTACATTTTTGCGATACAAAAAAACCTCTTCAATTTCTCCATGTTTCTCAATAAAATTCCCCACCTACGTCATCAAATCGACTTCTAGTCTATCTATTTCTGTGACTCAACGCTTTTACTCAATACCGTATCCCTCCCACCTCACAAAATTAGGAAAAAGTTCTGCAATTTCTCTACGTTTCCCAACGTACTCCTCAATATCACATACATAGCTCTATTAACACCTAATTCCATGACTCACCGAAAACCACAAATAAACCTCTGACTTTTGACCAGTAACAATATCCACATCTCTGATAGAAAACTATTTCTCTATTCACAGTAATACCATCAAACTATAAATACCAACACATGACTAACATCTAGTAACCTCTACTTCTACATGACTCACCAGCAATCGCTTCGATCCACGAATTTCTCCCGGCACAGATCGAGATCTACCGGTCATCGATATCCTGTAATTCCGTGGCTGCAAAACTCTTGGAGTTCGTCGAATAGCTGTCGAGTTTTCGAGCGTCGAGAAGCTGGCACGCGCGAAACGAAGGAAAATCGGCTCGGCCGATCGCCGATCTCCGCGACATTCTACGCTACAATCCGTTCGTGGTAACTCCTATACTCGGCGGAGAACAGGACGCACGTGCGAGTTCTCCATTCGCTTTCTGGCAGCGAGACCCGCAGCATCGTCGTCGATCCTCGATCGTGTGGAACACGCGCGCGATCGCGAGACTCCCGGACAGAGGGATCGAGCGATTACATGTTGTCCTCTTGTTCACAAGCGACCGGAAGACTGTTGGATCGGAACTTATGATCGTACGGGGGTAGATCTGGCTGGAGCGACGAGTTGAAGAGATCGAGGACATGATGTCGTGGCTGTTCCTGCTTGTTCCACTGCTCCTGGGATCCTTGGAAGCTGTTCCTGGGAGACTAAACGGTACGTGTCTCCGACTGTTCTGGAGATAAGCTCGACCTATTTCCGTGACTAATTTCACGATCGTGATATGCAAGTGCCCCGTGTATATCTGGTGTTTTCTCGTTATCAAGTGATTTTGTACAGTGTTTCCCGTTTGCAGAAAGTTGAGAGTATTTGGCTTCTTGATGTTTGATTCGCAAGGAGAAAGTTAAAGTGATCTTCGAATAGGGTTTCTCAACTATTTTCTTACGGTCTTGCGTTTTTTGAATCGTAACATTGAGAGCAAACCTGAACTGATCTTAGTGTATTCAGCCAATTAAATAATTCGGTATCGTAGATTATTATAATATAATAGCGTAAAATATTCAGTGCAAAAATGGTTACAGTGATTTCGTTGTGTTATGTTCGGTTTAGTCATTAATGCTGGATTTGAATAGTGCACGCGTTAAAATTGCATTCAGGACAAACGTAGTTTGATCCATTTTTGCTCTCAGTGCCTCAATTTGGGATAGAAAATGGATATTACTATAATTTTTGTTTGGAGTTCCGAATAGAGACAAAGAGTACAGCTTCTAGATTCGTATTTATGTAACTTCTTTTTACTCTTAAGTGGGGAATAGCGTCGTAGCGTTTAGTCATCTGGTTTTGAAATATCCTGTAGGACTGTGCAATGCTATCTGTTAAACATACTCGATATTTGGTATTTGGATTTTTATGTAAAGTCTCGAAAGAGAAAGTTGGCGCGATTTTAAACGACATCTTTAAATTAGTAATAATAATAATAATTTGAAAATGGACAAGCATTATCGTGGTTATCGTTAAAATTTTAAAATATACCGTTTTTTTAGACTCGTAACTATATTCGTAATTCGAAGCCAGAAACAATTATTGACAAAAGGCAGTTAGAATTTGCAAATTAGATTTTATTCCATCTATTTTTATAATTGTTGACCGATCACGTTAATTTTTCTATCCTGTAAAAATTTTCTCATTCAAAGGAACAGTTTCTGATATTCTCTATGTGCGTCAAGTTATTTTGTAAATCAATAAGACGATGAGAGAACAACGTATTTACGGCCTGTCTATGCAATACGAATGGCGATAATGCCATGAGTGATCGAAACATTTCATCGGAACGCCATGGTCGATGTAACGAAACCGCTATTATCGAGATCAGTTTCCCTTGATCGATCGTGATATTTCACCAGGCAGTTTGTTGTTTCCAAACGACTGCTGATTTGAATCAGCAAGATTGCTTGTAGCGTTCTCGATGAAAAATTCGCTCCACTACTCTACCGATAACCGATTAAACTTTTGCCGTAGTTCGTGACACATTTTCCCCGTTCTCTGGCTCGTAACTTGCGTTCTAGTCGTTATTCCCGTACAAAACAGATAAATTTCGCGAATTTCACATACGGCGAGATTTTCACGCTCCAATTTCCAAATAGTAATAACAATAATCGCGAGTTTTCTAATTTAATACTAATGACAGAATCTTGATTCTTAGTATACCAATTGATAAAATAGTCGATTACTTATTTTAATGTGGAACAGATTTTTTTTCTGAAAATTTATTTATTACTTAGTAAATGAATTAATGAAATTTCTCTTTTGGAAATTTTAACGATGATTCGTTGGGAGAAAAGTTGCAGAATTTATTAAAGAGAGTGATCTATTAAATTTTTATTCCAAAATTTTCGTCTCTGTTCGATATTAATATTCGTAAAATAATTCAAATTAAATAATTTCCTCTCGCAGGAAGACAAAGTTATTCGATTGTTCGTGCAGCGGGTGTCACGATAAATTCTGATGATCAACGCCTTGCTTTATATTCGTTGTCGGTTGATATTTCTTCGAATCTTGCCCCCGAAATTATTTTAGTCCTTCACAGATCCTGATTCGATCACTTTCGACACCTTTCGCTGACCATGATCGCCAACACTTCGCCGACCTTGAAAGCTATGTTCATTGAACTACTATATTGATCGTGGACGTAGCCCGAGGTGAATTCCTTTCCTTCGATCTTGTTTCCAACATCTATCGGGTTATCCAGGCGATTTCATGTCGTTGATATCGATCTCCATCTCCATCTCTCGATTGGAAGAATATGCCAGATGATTCAGAATTATTTCGATAGTACACCATTTTTTACGTTTTCTGTTACTATTTAATTTCAGATGACCTTCGAATTCTAAGATAAGTTTTGGCCTCTATTTTCTCTATGAAATACTAGCTTGCCCCAGTTACTTTGACAGAAGTAGCACACGTTTGATTTTGTAACTTACATACGAAGTATTCCAAGCTGTGCTAGTTATCTGCGTAAATTCCTGTCTTTGTGAATAATTAAAACAATGGAAGAAAGAAAACTTGTTTGAATATTTTGCATTTTTATACCTTCTTATTATACTTTTGTATTTTATATTTTTGATATTACGTACATAAAAAGTTACACAAATTAAATATACAAAGCTTAAACGTATCAAATTTCGAGTTTCAAGATATCAATTTTATATCAACTAGATATTAAACTGATTATTGCAATTTAATCAATTATTCATATACGATTAATACTAATAGGAAGCTTAGAATTAGGAATTATTGCCCAATATTATATAGCAATTTTCCGCGAATTAGCATTTTCACGTTTATTTCATTGAATAAACATTATTTATTAGTAAACTATTAAATAATAACTGTTGTTATTTTTATATCCAGAGGTAGGATCGCATTAGTCACTATTATATTGTTTAGATAAAAATACTACACTTCTCGGAGCTGAAAAACCTTTATTGCACACTTGAAAAGGAACACACAACGAACGGAAAAGACAAAAGAAGTCTTAAAGCTATCGATCAGGTCTATCGACCGTGTCTGGTAATATCTTCTAGTTACTCTTTTTGTAACTAGCCGTTAGCATATAGATGGCGAACGAGAACTCACGTTGTCATTTTCAACAATAACTAAATATAATTCTAATAAATAATAGTCACTTAACGATATATTATACTAATTAAACTAATCAGTCTATCAGTACACTCTGTTACGACCGTTCGCGGAGAGACGCGATCGCGAGGAAGCACGTCAACGGGAGTCGTAAATTCCCGTTACGATTAAACAATCGACGCCGCGAAACTAATCGCTCCCCTTATTTCAGTTACGATAATAGGGGTAGTTAGATTGAAGTTACACTGAGTTAACAAGTATAACTTGAGTTTATTATAACAATTTACTGAATATACAGAGGTACTCTGATGCGTCGATGCAAATGAAGTAAGAGTTTAAGGATAGAACCTTTTACAAACGTGTTGACCGATTTAATGTCGAGTGACGATTTTTACTTGAGGGTAGAACCCTTTACAGACTTTAGTGTTCTGACGACGAATGAAGACTGAGACGTAAGGGTAGAACCCTTTACGGAGTGTATTGTCCTGACGACGGACGACGACTAACTTGAAAGTGACGATGCTGTCGGAGGAGAGCTAGTGATGGGTGTGTCTAGCGCATGGGATCAGGTGATTTGTTCATAGCAATTTTGGCTAGGAAAGTGAGGGTAGTGAACATTGTTTCTTATTGGTTAATAAGATGACCGGTAGACTAGGAAGGGTCTTAGCTGCCCTCGGAGGAAAGTTGTTAGTGGGAGGCATCGCACGTGCGAAATAACTTTCCCGTACTAAACACGTGAACATTTGTTAGGCAGATGCTATGTCCGGCTCGTAGGATCTTAGACAGATTTTTCTGAGATTTATGACGGGTCCTCGAGGCTATTGAGGGCCCGCGACAAGGAAGTGCGGACATGTGGCTGCCATCCTGCCCGCCGTATGTAGCCTGGCCCAGGTAGAAAGTCAGCCGACGTAACACACTCTACAATTAAATATAAGAAGAAATCATTCCACAAATCCGCTACCGAACCCTTATGTTAGAATGTTAGAGCCCTGAGTACGCTCTAACATTTTCGAGACATTCGTTCAACGGAATAAAATATCCTAGGAAGGTTCAATTAACGTATTTCTTCCGGTCGCGGAGCACGCTCGCGAGGAACAAACGAAACCACCGGATGCATTCGAAATCGAGTTCTCGATCGATTCGCCGAGTCGAGCCACTCGCTTCGGTTTCTTCTGCCCATTTCCTTTCCCGTTTTCTCGCTCGTTTACTTCCGCCGGTTCTCGAACGATTACGAAACAGGGTCTCTTCCGGTGCACTCGTTCAGAGCTTCGGAGGGACGCGTTTGCGCGCCAGCACACAGGAGGAGGGTATAAATCACGGGTCGCGATAGCCGGACACTGAAAAAGATTAATGAAGCCATTGTGAGCAAAGAAGACTAGTTTGACGGTATTAGGAAACTGGCATGGGTAGGCAAAGGAGGAGAAGGAGGAGGAGGAATTACCATCGGGTGAACTCCGCGGTTTCGATTCGACGCACAATAGAATTATACTCGGGAGCAACGACTCGGCGACGGCGTCAACTTTTCGAGCGTAACGTCGTTAGTCTCTGAATCGGCCGTAGCAAACTGCGATTGAATCGTCGCGCGTAATGCGTTTCGTCTCCTGATCGTTGGATTATTACGGAGATACTGGATGGAGGATGTATTCGGATATATAATAAAACCACGATAACTCGAATCTCGAGGGAAGATTTTCAATTTTTGAGTAATCGAGCTTTCGCTTTACCGAGGTTTTGATCTATCGCTGTTTCCGATTAAAAGACGTTCAACGAACGAAGATTCGATTTACACGGGCAATGTACAGTCTGTCACACAAGAGCGTGTCTGCGATATTTCTGTAAATATTTATATATTTGTAAAAAAATTTATATGAATTGAATCTACATCTAAAACACTAATACGCTATTACTTAGTAGGGTGTCCAATCTCCTCCATTAGCGATTATAGCTTGACATCGTTTCGGCATACTCTCGACTAATTTTTGAGCGTAGGATTCTGGTAACGACCTCCATATCTTTCGAATGTGATGTACAAGTGTTCTTATTTTTGTGATACGTCTTCCTCTCAGCTTGCCTAATAGGACACCATGCCCAAAACGAAGATTCATCAGTGAATATTATATTACTCCAATCACGATCTCTGTTTTCATTCGCCCATGCCAGACAATTTTCGACGTTTCGCGTACGCGGCACTCATATTAAAAAGCTCTGTTTCTTTCACTGTTTCAAATGAAACTGAAAGGTATTCAGCAACGCGTATTAGAGAAGTTTTCGTTTGTTTACATTCTTTTTATCTCATTCTGATTAGGTGTCAGGTTTCGCAGATATCGCAGACACGCTCTTGTGTGACAGACTGTATATGTCGGAGATGAAAGGACATCGGGGCCTTTCCTTTGGAATGTTTGGCAAGGTCCCCGATACTTCAGTCCAGACTTTTTATTGTAGCTGTACTTAAATAATGAAATTGAGAAGTAGTTGTTTATGATTTAATTCAATTACGTTTGCCCGAGATTTATGTCAGTGGGCTTGACATAAAGTGACATAACGGGTCGCTGAACATAGCCACGGTCACGGGAGGGACGTGTACCTAACAGAGGTATGGAGTAATTAAATAGCTTTCCTTAAAAAGAAATAGTTGTACCGACACCTAACTGTAAACATTCCAACGATCTCTGCCCCGTGGCTCGCCACACACAGACCCTATTCTTCGGGCAAGATGATTGCCAGATGTCGATGCATCGTTCACAGTATGTGTTCAGCTAGCCTGAGGACCCGCTATAAATATTAGGATTTAATTAATCACCTTATACGAAGGCGCAGTAGCAATTCTCTCATCGCTTTATACGAATTTCTACTGTATTACTTCCAATTGTGTCTCTTTACTCTACGCGCCAACAAGCGCAGCTCGAAATTCGTGCCAATGTAACTTTACGTCATAGAATTTCGTAACTTTCCGGATTACGCGAGATTACGCATTTGATAATCATTGCATAGCGCTATAAGCACACGTCCTCGGTAAAACCGTCGTATTCTCCTGTTTTGCTCTTTCTATTTTATCTCTACGTTTTTAACGGTCGTATTTTCGTTCCTCCTTCGTTTACTACTTTTTCCTTCGCCTCGGCTGTTATCCTTTGGCTCGGTCACACGCTAGAGTCTCGGTGAACGCCCGACACGCTCCAAAAGATTAATTTACAAACCGAACCGCGGTAAACAGCGAGTTGACACTACTGGATGGAATTCTTCCGCGATCACCGTTCCGCTTTAATGCCGATCGAAAATCCACTGTGGTTTCATATGGAAGAAACTTCGATGGTTTCTTTCGGTTGGTGATGAATTAGAAATAGTAAGAACGTTGCTTTTTTGGAAGGAACTGGACGTATCTAGGAAGCGTAGGAAAGTGAACTGGAAATTTTGTAACTGGGATTTTTAAATTAACTCGCGATAGATTGTTTCACAAATTTTTCGCAAATGATGTTTATATTATGGTGATATACAGTTAACGCAACGTAAACAATTTGCTGTATGAAGGTAATATATAAAAACGTATCGCAAATTTTATAATTGGAATTTTTGAAGATTCGATAGTTTTAGACATTTTATTATTACATAAATTTTTCACGGCTGTTCCGCAGATTATTATTTGCTTGCATTAATCGTGAAATATAGTCGAAACGTAAATAATTCTATAGAAGAATAATAATAAAAAGAAAAGAGGCATAAAGAAGAGAGAAGGTACCCGGAAGGTAGAGGTGAATGTACGCGCAAAGGGCCAGTTATAGTTTATATCGCTGCTATTAACCTAATCGAGAAGAAGCGATTCAGATGTTATCGACGATACAGCTATTGTTTCGTTCACTCGCGGAGAGACGCGATCGCGAAGAAGCACGTCAACGGGAGTCGTAAATTCCCGTTACGATTTGATAATCGACGCCGCGAAATGACCGATCCCCTATTTCGTTTAAGATAACAGGGGTAATTAAAGTGATTGTTACACTGATATAACAATATATAATTAGCCGTTTATTCCAACAATATTGTAGTGAATAGTTACGCTGTTGCGTATGTACAAGTTGAGTATATGACTGATCTAATGGTAGAAACTAGGTCAAAGGTGTTGACCGTTCGGGAGATGGAAAATCAGTGCCGTTTGGCAATGGTTTGGCGGCGGAGGAAAACTAGCGATGGGTGGGCCCGAGGACATGAGATGAGCTGATTCGTTAAGGAATAGATTTCGTTAAAAGAGAGGGAAATAGGCTTCGTTGTCAATTGGCTGTTTGTTGGGTTCGTAGGTGAGGAAGGGTACTAGCCGCCCTCGAGATGAAGTTGCTGGTGGGAGGCTGCATACGTGAGAAGAACTAACTTTTTCATGTCAACCCGTGATGCACAATAAGTTTAGGAAATAAATCAATGACAGAATGTTGGTTCGGTATGAAGGACCTTTAGCTGGAAATTCCTGAGGTTTATGAAGGGTACTTGAGACTATTGAGGGTACGCGGTAAGGACGTGAAGACATCTGGCTGCCAGCTTGCCCACGGCGTGTGGCCTGGTCCAGGAACAGAGTCGGCCGTCGTAACAGCTATATTTCAGCACTTTTATATTTCATTTTCATTTTTCATGCTTCAACATCTCGCGTAATTATTTTGAATAATTCTATATAATATTTTTATAATCCCTTCTACCCATATAAAGTAAATATACATTAGAAAACTATGCTTATATTCTTCTGAATTTTGTTCTTGCATACTTGTAAACTTGATTGATTGCATGTTATGGAACGTTCATGGAGGATTGATCCTCCGTCTGTTTAATCATTCTCATCTTAATTATCGTCTAACGCGATCGTGTATTAACCAGTTACATGGTAGAATGTTTTCTTGCGAAACACCGTTACGCTCCAGAAGAGTAATTTCTTAATGATCCGGATCTGAGCCACAACGTGAAGGTGGAATAGCTGGAATAAATGTATCGAGAAAGAATTTCTTACATTTTCCACGGATACGAATTTTAAGTGCTAAAGGATAACAACCGACGTATGTGGAATTTGATGTAACGAACGTGGAATTATTTTATGCTTTCTTCTTGTTCAAATCTTGTATACACTTTGGCATAGAAGATAGGAATTCCAGGCTCCTGCATTTTCGACGTTAATAATTTCAAACTTAGCTTTAAACTTCCTCTCAAAAGTTTATCAATATTTTATCCTGCGGGAACGTACGTAAAGAGTAAACATTTTTGGCTTCCCAATAATTTCGATTAAACGGCACTGACTGCTTTGTTTACGGCTTAAAAATTCAATCGAAGCATCTACCAGACATTTAATTCCGTACGTCTAAATTTATTGTTCTTTATAAATTATTGAACGAAATTTCGTTCTTATTCAAATAATCCTAGCAAAACTAACTCGCAAGTTTTAAAAATACGTAAAAGTTTGAGACGCGAGTCGACGTCACAGTAGAAAAGGAAGAAATAAGACTCACTTTCATCTTCGCTGACCCAGAATTCGCGTTAATTGCACGATGCTTTGCATCGTTAAATCTGCTCGGTTTTTAACGATAATGTAATGCATTAGTAACATTCTTTCGTAACTATATGCTTGAAACTTTAGCGATAAATATAAACTCATCGCTACGTTTTTTCGGTCAATTAATTTCTTCTCCGTTTCGTTCAAATATTTTTATTATACCATTTCTTGTTGCATCTTTATAAACGCTTGAAAGCAATGGGCCATAGTTAGAAACGATGATTTTTACTACGAGATTAACCTGTCAGTTAAGCATTTTGTATCCTGTCGTATCTCATTTGCGATACTAATCGTAGCTCGAAGCTAAACGAAGCTGACGAGCACACCTGCAGCGTACAATGTATTCTGATTTCTATAATAGTAATTAGGTATTTCTGCCAAATCAAATTTAACAACACGATGAAATAATAAAAATGTCGAACGTTATTATAAAGTCAATATTGCATACGAAAAAAAATTAAATATTCTACAAAGCACAATAATCGCTTATCTTATTGAACGTATAGCAGAATTTCTAAAGTACTTTACGGTAATACTAATTTGTCGAGATATAAAAGAAAGTAATAGCTACGAATAGCACTAAAATATTTGAGATATGAATATAATAAGAAAATCAAATAAAAATAGTGTAGTTTATAAACAAATGGTCCATCTACTGGCTTGCAACGATAAAAGTAGGTGCCTTATACTTTACTAATGTACATACAAATATAAAGGCACAATGCAAATTGAGAAACATATATATTTTGTTAAATAACAACACTGTACATTTACACTGAAAACACTGTACATTAAAATATATATTATACACTATACACAATATATTTTAATTTCTTCGAACTGTGGCCTTCTCTTCCTTTGTCACTCTGCAAAATGATATATCTCTCTAAATTGTAACAAATCCAACATAAAAATGTTGTCAACATCTTAATTTCGATTTGAAAGGAACTACGATTGTTCATGGACTATGTCCTTAAACCTTTCATACAAACTACTCGTTTCTCATATGCTTTTGTTATTTATGTATGTCGGAAATATTTCGGACTTTTCGACTTGGTTGGAAAAATTATGGTTTTTTAAATAGGTGATTTACATCAAAGATAAGTAATCGTCGAGTAAATATGGTTTTAAAATATTCCATTGGAAGGTAACGGGGATCTATGCCGCTCCCACGATGTCGATAAATCACTTTCGCAGGATGATCGCAAGCTTGGAGGAAGAAAAGTTGTGAACCAACCTTCGCGACTGGAATTTCATGCCTGAGGGAAAGTTCGAGGCACGTGCGCATGATTGTGTATGCTTATTTCCGATGGAAATATCGTAATCTCTGATTATACGACTCTTTGAACTTTCTTATTGAATTCCATCTGCGTTGATTCATGTGCATTCTTTTAGCTTAGGATTCCTTCCGTTCTTCCATTATTCTCAAATAATTATTATAATCTGAGAATTAATTAATTCATATACGAAGAATTAATTGTTTAATATGCGAAGTGAAATTGTTGATTGGAGAGGAAATTGTATTATTCATCAGAACGCAGCGTCTTTGTGCACTACTATGATTTACTTATTCTACTACGGTCGACTTATACTAAAAAATTGGAGAAATTTGTTATAATCTGAGAATTTTTATTTGATATATAAGAATTAATTATTTGATATACGAAGTGAAATTATTGGTTGGAGAAGACACTGAATTATTCTTCAGAACGCAGCGTCTGTGTGCACTGCACTATCTACTTATTCTACTACGGTCGACTTATTCTACTGAAAAATTGGAGATAACATTTCACGCGTCTGTGCTCCTATCGAATGATCTACTGAAGAATTTTTAACAGTCCCATCGTGGTAATCTTCTTGATGTTATTCGATATTTGGTATTTTTAATATATTAATTTATTATTAACATCGTAGGTGAATATGTTTCTTCCTAAATGTTCTCTTTCATCAAATTTCATTATTCTAAGATGTTCGTAGGTCTATAGGATACGTTTAAAAAATTACTCTAGCTATTTTTTAATCGTTTCTTGTAATCAGGCAATTATCCTGTTCCATGAAATTTCACACGAGCAATGGTTATCGAAGTCCAATATTTTGCGTTTCGACAAGTCTTCGTACAGATTTGTTCAGATTCTGACAACTTTTAAAGTGATTTCGCGAAGCCTTCTCAAATATTAAACGAGAAACGATAATAAGAACAAAGTGTTGCAGAAATAGCGATATAAAAGATCAAATCGTTTTACCTTTACGTTTGTTCGTCGTGTGTAGTGCTTTCACGTGGACATCCACGTGTGTTCCATTCACTTTGTTTCTTTTCCTTCGTTGTTTTACGGACGCATCACCCTCTCACGTTTTATAATGTTTCAACATTGAAAATGTCACTTCATCGCACATGTAAGTGAGAAGTAGGTGCAGTAGAAGATAAAAATGCAGAAACTTCGATAGGTTTTTATAGGACAATCTAGAATGTAGGTAGTGCGTATACTATAACACTGCGTTTCAGTAATTTTGTTGCGAATCGTAGTTTTTAAATTAATAATCAACTAATTAATATAAAAATGTAAGAATACCTCGTTAAAAATTTTATTTATTTATCGTCATTCAAACTATGTGCATGATATTCAAAATATTCATATGCCATATCTCTACTGTGCATTCTGATTATTTCGCGCTGCACGCCAATTATCATTTCCCGTCATTGATATATAGTTCTCATCCCATTCTACCTACTTCGCACCTCCATCGTATTAAAAACGCGAGATACAGCATTTTTTATATAGCCAAGAAACAATTCCGCTAAAAAGCAAGTCGAAGAAAATCGTTAAAGAGTTCATTCGAAATATACGAATCTTCCAAATGAATCTCCAGCGTAACAATTTCCATACAACACTTCTGTGAATCGATTTCGCTCGATGCTGCGGTATTTCGCCGGGATTCTTCCTTTTTCCATCCCTGCTCGTTTTCCAACGTTCCTCGTCGACGTAGCGACGCGTTTTTCGCGACGTTCACCGTGCACGGCGCGACATTCCGCCCGGCGGAGCGCACGAGGAATACTGGATGCCAGAATGGAAACGCTCGGTCCCCGGGGACGCCCACGAGGACCCGTGAAAATGATATCGAATTCGAGATACAATTCGAACGGATCGAGTTCTCGATAAACACGTGACTTCCGCTCGCCACCGTTCGTCGATAATATCTTGGGTCACGTTGGAATTTACGCGGCTACGGGAAATAAATCGACCGGCCAGGGAAAGAAACTGCCTACCTGGCCTCTGCACTCGCTGATGAATTACGATTCCCTCGGCTTTTTCTCCTTTTCCTTTTTTCCTTCTTTTTTTTTCTTTTTTTTGATGGTGAAAGCGGACGGACGGTTTAATGGAAAATAAATAACGCGCGACCACCGGGAAAGGTTGGAGCAAAAAATATAGTTTGATGGTTTTTTATGTGTTTGTTCCGCTGGCTCCGAGGGAGAAATGGATGTTACGATGGCTGCGCACATGTGCGCTGGCAAAGTAGTTAGGTGCTTCATTTTGCATGGTAAAGTCATATTGTACGAGCTGATTTGGAATGATGAACGCGAGAGTTACTGGCAGTGGTTTTAGCGAAGTTAGACTTTTGCGAGCGTGTATTGACTGGAAAGCGGACTAATACTTTGTGAGCTGGATAGTTAAGTGTTTGTTTGACGTAATGAATGCCCGGAGTAGGTACTGACGACTGATTCCCGCGATCATTACTTTGTCGATCTAACGTTCGATTATCAATTTAATATTCGTTAATGGGTGGAAGTTTGTTTTGTGACGTAACTTGATTGGGAAATATGTAAAATGATCGATTATATATGAAAGTTGACTGTATATGTAGTAACTTAGGTGATGTGGTGTTTGGTTTAGTTTCCAGAGCAAGGACAAGGAATGATGGTTATTGAGAGTTAAGTTCGTTTATTCGTATGAGCAATGCTCAACATATAGCTGACTATAATCGTCGTGCGTCTTCTTCTCGGCTTCCAGCTTCAACTCCACGTCTTCACGTCTTCACGTCTTCCCATCGACCGCCCAACTGCAACTCCACGTCTTCACGTCTTCCCATCGACTTCCCAACTCCAACTCCACGTCTTCACGTCTTCCCATCGACTTCCCAACTCCAACTTCACGTCTTCACGTCTTCTCTGCAACTTCCCAACTGCCACTCCCTCGACTTCTTAATGTACTCTCCTTTTACCCCCAGATGTGCCTGACCTATTTTCAGGTAGATCCCCTTTAATTACAACGATGTTGTAAAGGGCCTCAGGTATGGCCCATTGTCAGGCACGTCCCTTTTCCCGATACTACATATATGATCGTCAAAAGCGATAATGATAACAATTCTTCGTTTCTTTATTGTGCAATTTTAATGTTATCCAGATCTGGATCCTTTATCTAAAATTTATCGTATTATATTAGAAATTATTTCGTGGAAAGAGATTATTTCGGTATTTTTCATAGATTTTAAGTTACTACGGAAAGTTAATTTTCAGAAGCGTATAATCTTTTTGATGTAACAAAGAAATTCTAGAATGAAAATTGTAAAGCATCTCGACACTCGAGAGGAAACGCGAACTAATTACTTGGTAATAATATAATTAACACTTTGTGCCATTATTATCCGTTAATAGTATCGTAGGCCGCGAGCTTTTGCAAGGAAGGGTAGTTATCGAAACGGCGAATACGGGAACCCCTCTTCTAACTTAGAGTTTGGTTGTTACGCGTTGCTGCAGGTATAATAACCTGAAATACGTTCTCGGTGGTAAAGTAATATCCGGGGAACAATGACAGAGCACGTCGAAAAGGAAACACTTCTGATTTCTACGGATACTGAGTGTACCATTCCAAATATTCAGCTTGTCTCTCAACTTGTAAACAAGCTCTCCATTGCTGCAATACAAATACCTAAGTGTCGTAAACAAAGTATTTTATTTTAATTAAAAAGAAAAGAGCGAGAATAATGAAAGTTTAAATTTCTTCTAGACAGTAGATATCACATTAATCTATTATCCAGTTAATCTTCAGATTATACAATTAGAAGTCAATAAAAATTATGAGAGTTAAATAAATTAATTAATTTGGTTAAGTTGCTAATTCGGTTTCAGTTCTGTTTATTATTTAATTGTACCATTTTTTTTTTTTAATATGACACAAAGAAAGGGCACGTAAAAAAGATAGAGAATTGCTAAATAGAAAAAAGTAAATCTGAGCGAAGAATTGGCACGAATTTATGGGTCCTAATAATTTTTATTTCAGTTATTCCATACTTTCTCGATTTCATAAGATTAAAATCCCTTCTTTTCAACTAAAGTACAAAAGTTCTTTCATCAGAACACGCCGTTTACTGAAATTTTATTCTATATAAAAGACAACTAAGATATATAAGAATTACCTATTTCAATGTCGTTTTCTTCGCCAACATTTCTTTATCGCGCTACTAAAAAAGGAAGGTAGACGCGATGCGATTACGTAAGAGTGTGCAGATTCTTCGGAGTACTTGAAGTAATCGGGCGCAGTCGACACGAGCGATTCCCTTTTATTTTTTCGCGTAACGGTATCCTTTTTCGAGAGGAGTAGAGTTAACCGGTTTTGAAACTTTCTCTGTCAACTTTCCTTCGAAGCAGGCGGCTCTACGCGTCGAACCGCGATGACCTTTCGCGCCAGACAGGATAATTAAACTTCCTTTTGGGAACAAGCTGACAATCGCCCGCCACATAAAAGAAATGCAAGAAAAACAACGTCTTTGACTGCCGTTCATAAAAGATCGAGAATAAAAATAAACGCTTGTTAACACATCAAAACTACTACCTTTGCGCGTAATAATACCGCGTGCCTCGAGTAGCTTAGTAATTGCAGATATTTCTTAAGTGCGTGGAACACAGTAGAACCACGTTTGTACCAACAAGTTTAATGCTAAACTATATACGAACTCACTCTAAGCCTCTTTGAACCTCTATTATCCGAACTATGATAGAGTGTATCTTCAATTATACGAACGTATATTTTTATACCAAATACATGTTGTTTCGTTCACTCGCGGAGAGACGCGATCGCGAAGAAGCACGTCAACGGGAGTCGTAAATTCCCGTTACAATTAGATAATCGACGCCGCGAAATGATCGATCCCCTATTTCGTTTAGGACAACAGGGGTAATTAAAGTGAGTGTGACACGGATACAACAATATATAATTAACAGTTTATTCCAACAACCTTGTAATGAATAGTTACGCTGTTGCGTATGTACAAGTTGAGTAGGTGACTGATCTAATGGTAGAAACTCGGTCAAAGGTGTTGACCGTTCGAAAGATGGAAAATCTGTGGCGTTTGGCAATGATGCGGTGGCGGAGGAAAGCTAGCGATGGGTGGGTCCGAGGACATGAGACGAGCTGATTCGTTAAGGACAAGGTTTCGTTATGAGAGAGGGAAATAGGCTTCGTTGTCAATTGGTTATTTGCTGGGTTGGTAGGCGAGGAAGGGTACTAGCCGCCCTCGAGATGAAGTTGCTAGTGGGAGGCCGCATACGTGAGAAGAACCAACTTTCTCGTGTCAACCCGTGGTGCACAATAAGCTTTGGAAATATAATTCAATGAAAGAATGTTTGTTCGGTATGAAGAACCTTTAGCTAGAAATTCCTGAGGTTTATGGAGGGTACTTGAGACTATCGAGGGTACGCGGCAAGGACGTGAAGACATCTGACTGCCAGCCTGCCCGCGGCGTGTGGCCTGGTCCAGGTACAGAGTCGGCCGTCGTAACACATGTAATGACTTGCCTCTACGTATATTTTTGTAATGAACGTGTACGACGATTTTACCTTGAATAAATTGCATATATTATTCGTAAACTCGTGATTCGTAAAGTCTCATCTGTTTTGTTATCGAATTGGTTACTGTTGTGCAAGAGTATTCATTAATGCTGGTGACCTAACAACGTATCAGATAATTTGTAACCCGTGACTTGTAAAGTTTCACTAATGATATTAGTTCAGTCGTACAAAAAGGTCCAGCTCCTATTATTCGAGCTACTAAGGAAAGCTGCAGAGGGTAGCGATTATTTATCGCATCTACTCGATTATCCCAACTGTTTCGTCCCTCGATTTACTCTGACAAGTGAGATAAAGCAATTATATACGACACTTTATTATGTGTAATCTGTTTAAAGTACGAGTAGAGTGCGAAACTAATTTTTCACTTAGATCTTTGAACATGTCACGTCGGAGACACAAGAAATCGCGAAATTAACAGATCGCCGGTAATTTCCTCGCGTCCCAGTTCGAACGAAATAATTCTTTCACGAATAGGGTGAAGAAAATTAAACTTCGTATATGAAAATGAACTTTTATTATATGAATCCAACAGAGTGACGGTTCAAAGTGTTACAACAAAAAATGAACAGAAAAGAACTCTAGTACTGACTTGGGAGGGTTTTTTATATCAACTGTTTAGTTCCTGTGGTGGGGTGATCGCTGGAAGCCGGTCGCATAGGTATGCTGCTACTGCTTAGTTACAATTTTTGATGACTATGGTATGCGAAGAATGTGATTATCCTAGCGCTGTATTCCGAGACGCCTGTGACAAACACTATGTTATATTCTAAAGGTTACGCCTATACAGGATATCGTACAGAGTATTGTACAGTAATTATTCTTATACAGGATGTACGAAAACTTTGGGAAAAATTTTAGGAGAACGTAGTATTCGTCGGAACAAACAAAAAAGTCTTAATAAACATGGATTCAGAAACCATTAGCTTTGGAGTTATGTTTCCTACTATAAACCTGAAATGGAATAACAGACCCTAACGTTTTTCGGAAGATGGATTGGACGTGGTAGATCTATGACATGGCCGACTCGTTCACCCGATCTATATCCGGTGGGCTTTTATCTACGGGCACATTTAAAAGGTACAGTGTGCAGTAGATCAATCGCTTTGGTAACTGAATTATAGTATTCGGTAACTGGACACAGCGAATGGAAAACTGGCACCAAGAAGTAATCTTTCAACGCGTGCGTGATTCTATGGAAAAACGTGGCGAATTGCGTGTTGAAATGAACGGGGGGTATATTGAACATCTCATAACCCCGAAACTAATGGTTTTTGGACTAATGGTTTCGTCTACTACTAATGGTCTTGGTGTTTATTAAAACTTTTCTGCTTGTTTCGACGAGCATTTTATGCTCTCAAAGTATTTCCCCGACCATTTGGTACACCCTGTACATGTCGAATTTTTAGTAAACGTCAATGCACGTATATTTATTGTTGAGCGTATTTGAAACGCGACTCTGCCGCGTTCTGTGAATCATTTTCCACCTAATCGTATTTTCCATCGTATTTAACAAATTTTACAAGTTTCAGGAAAATTGCAATTAATTGCTACCGATATGCGTGATTTTTCGTTCTAATTTTTTGATCAAGATTCTGTTAAAACATTAAATGTAACTGTCTTATCGTTTATTAAAACGAGACATAAAAATGTTACGACTATAACGGGGACAAAAATTTCAAAAAGCGTTACCATGTCATGTAACTTGTTCTTTATCTACAACGTTTCGTAAACTGCGTCTACAACACTCTCTACACGAGGCACCAAGTTCTTTCAATATCCTCGCCATTTTCCGCCACTCTGGCAAACTTATGCAGCGCCCCAAATGATATAAGACAGATTTCCAATAGAGACGTTTTTGGGAAGGCCAGGACCGACCCACTTAGGCGAAACTTTCAACTTCGTTTTTCCAGTTTCTCGAATAATCTTCCGCTTGTCGAAAGAATTTTCGAGTTGCCTTTAAATCGCCCGCGCCACCTTTCAAGCATCCCCGCTGCTATCGTGCCAGAATGTTTCCGGTGTGTTAGTCAGATTCAATTTTCCACTGCATGCGTTTTCTGGGATGCGCTCACCTCCGACGCGCCAACTTCGCGAAGAATTAAGATAAATAGCTGGATAAATACCTCCGTGGCGAACTCGGCTTTTACCAATTAAGTTAGGTTGCTATAAAGTTGAGAAGTTTCTAATATCCAATAGCCTTACCAGTTTAGAACGAACCATTCTCATCGCGACTATTCATCAAGATAGAGGCAGATTCGCTACATTGTTACGTAATCGTTGCCTTCGACGGAAATGAAAGAAGTACGATCATGATAAATGCGTTTTAATGGTGAAATCTTCTTATTCACAATTATACAATGTTTATTAAACTCAGCTTCCTTTTATAATTCACAAGACGTTTAATTCTATAAGAGTGTTATAATAACGAGATAGGAAAAGAGAATACGTTGCGTGTTCATTGTTAGGTTTGATTTTTGAGAATGTTGTAGCTAGAACGAAGCATTCTGCGAAAGTTAATGGAACGAAAAAGAAAATTGAGTTTGCGGTCGAGTTAAGCTAAGTCCACACTGACAGACGATTGTACGTAGACACGTGTCGCAGCCAATCAACATCTGTCTTTCTGCGAGTTTCCCATCGCAGGCTGTTGATTAGCCACGACACGTGTCTACGGACAATTGTCTGTCAGTGTGGACTTAGCTTTAACGTAATTATGCTGTATCGAGACCTACGTTTAACGTCACGTAATCCAACGCTATTTAATTTCTTAAGAAGTTTCTTCCTTGAGTTTTTATATTCGTGTCTCGAAATAATCTGTTTCATTGATTTTTGTGTATGTCAGTAATGAGTTATTTTTAACCTGTTAATGGGAGAATGAATTAACTCGTCACCTGAATGATTCATTTTTCTAAGTATTTTTTATTCTTTAATGTATCGTCGTATTTGAATCGAAGTATTTTATATATGTATAGTTACTTGCATTTGCTTGAATTAATTTTTAATATATAATACTTGAACACGGAAGAACGTTTCTCCTTATTTTTAAGATTTATATAAAATTAATATTATGTTTAAATTTTTCTACAGAACTCTTCAGAGAATTTATTCACAGAAATTGTTTTGTATCATGATAAATATATATATATATATATAAAATTTACAAATATGTACGATTACTTGATCCAACAATTGTAACTAAATTTTGATTTTCATATCTTACGATTGGGCACATGTACATGCGCACACACAAACACGGACGTGGCACAGCTTACGTACGTTTCTCCGAGTCTCAATTCCGTAACTCAATTCCGGCTCTTTTAACGTCAGATGGAAACCTGCCTTTTCCATTCCCATGAAGCGATCCTACGGCTTTCTCTTGTTCGCCGGTTCAATTCGGCAGAATTGTTTCGTTTCGGGATGTCTTCGATCACTCTACGCGATAAGAAGCTCCTGCAACAAGCTACAAGTTGCATTACAGCGAACTTCTATCAATGTTCTTTCATGCGATAAACATACTCCTATAACAGAGACGAGAAAATGTGTTTCAATCATTGAAAGATTTACCTTGATATTTTTGCTTTAAATTCTTGACGCGTAACATTTGTAAAGATTTGTGGAATGCAAGGACCTTTGAGTCTACAAATCTCCAAGGTTCCAAAGTTCGCAACTTTGCCAGAATTTCTCGAATTCCAGAAATTCTAAATCTACAAAGTCCTAGAGTTCTACGGTTTGAAAGTTTCTTAGCGTTTGTCGAACTCAATAAATTGGAAATCTACAAATCACCCAAGTTCCAAACCCTTACATTTCAAGGGAGTTAATTTAGAAATGAAATAACCAAGTGATACTTGCAAATAGTTTTTTTTTTTTTTTTCAAATTATACCAACTTACTACGGTTTACTATACTCGCTACACACTTCGTTTCGCTTCACTGTTACACTTCATAGTCATCGGTTCTGATCATAGTTTAATCATTAGCAGGGTTGTTTAATTATTATCAAGCACCGAGTACTATCTCTAACAAGATCCCCAACTTTAATTAAAACTTGTGGCACAACTATTATTAAGCATCTATGTAGTAACGTACAAATATGTTCTATTATCTAGAACAAGGACAAGAAAGGATGGTTTTTATTCAGAGTTCAGTTCAAGTTTATTCGTACAAGCAATACTCAACACAAAAGTGACTACAAATATCGCCGTACGTCTTAACACTCGGCTTCCAACTTCTCAACTGACTTAACTCAGACTGCTCCACTCAATTGCTACTACTCAACTACTCCACTCAACTGCTACATTCAACTGTTACAACTCGACCGCCTAACGTGGTCTGTGTCCCAGATGTGCCTGACCCATTCCCAGGTAGATCCCCTTCAATTACCCCAATGTTATATAGGGCCACAGGTATGACCCATTGTCAAGTACGTCCCTTTTCCCGATACTACATCTATATTATACACTTATAATTAGATAAACTCGTTAAACTGACAATATGCGAGTATTATCGTTGTGAATTATCAACCTGTCAACCCATGACGACGAACTAAATTTTCCTTTGATTTGCCGATCTTTTAAACTTAGACGCAACTAGCATCTTTGCTTAGGAATCCCACTTTTTGTGCGTGTCATTTCATTTCATTCAATTAGATAAATAAATTACATCATATTATTAAAGTTTATTATTATTATTAAAGTTATTAAAGTTTCTTTCGTTTTATGAGGTGTTAAGGTTGTTAGATGTATGAACAAAGGAACGCGTGGATAAATTGTAAGGTAGAAAATATATTTTAATACACAAGTGTAAATACAAATAGGAATATAATTTGAGCTGGTCCAGATCCGCACGCTAGCAGTGTTACCCTGAAGCCATCGTCGCCTGTGTACTGTCTATGGTCTGCCTTCGTCCCAGTCTTTCGTCTATACGCTGTCGATGGCTTCAGTGCTTGAGAAAACTAAAAGACCAGATTTTTTTATTTTATTTGCGTTTAATTTACAATCAATTCTCGTAGAGAATTTTAAGTAAATTTATCTGGCGTGGCACAATGACATGATTAATAAGTGTTTATAGTATGTTTGATTCTACTTGAATCTAGTGCTTAGATCTAAGGTGTAATATCTTTTTAGCCTGCGGATCTGTTCCGACGTGTCGAGTAGTTAGGTAGTTAAAGGGTTTTGGTGGTTGTTAACTCTTGTGCTATGTCTATTGCTGAATCTGGATATTTCTTCTTTGACTGTGGGTATCTTGGGGTCGTGATGTATTGTTTCGTTGGTGACGTATAAAAGACCAGATTTAGAGTTTTCTTAGAAGCGGTGACCACTTCAACGTGAGGAAATAATAGACGCACTACGTTCTTTGTTTCATATTATTTTGTCGAATTACGTACGGTCCATTCTGTTCTGTTGAAATAAACACCGCGACATTTCACAGACTTGGTTTCACGTTTGTACGAAGATACACTGTTGTGAAATACACGTTTGCGAAAGAAAGATACTTCTCGGACAACCTAATATCTATACTTGCAAGAACTGAGACCCACCTAATCGGAATTGATTTATTTTTATTAATTTGAATTCCATGATTTAGCGTGATTTATTGTTATTATTCAGAGTCGACTAATTACTTTTTAAGGCTGAGATGAAAAAGATAAACAAATATCTATTTATATAATAGGTTCGAAGCATATATCGTTGATTAATTATTATGAACACATTTATTTTGAGAATTACCTTTCGCTAATAGTCGATTGACGCGATCGAAATTTTTAATGCGAACAATTATCGTGTACACGTTTTGCGGGAAGAGAAGGGTGGCGTTTCGTTGTAATCAACGGTAAATTAGGTTAATTATTGCTCATAAAATTACAGGCTGACCGATTGGACGCGTTCCAAAATAGCTGGTGTGCAAGTTGAATCCGCTGGACGATCGGCGATCGCTTCGATGTCGAGGCACGCCAACTTTTGTAACGCGCACATTAATTACGACAATTATTCGGAGATTCAAGCGTATTAACACGTTAATGATCACGTTATATACGAAGATACTGACGTTTAACAACAAACAGGTGCTCGATAATCGAGCAACCGCTCTAATTAACATACACCGTTGTCTGGACGTGATTCGCATTTGAATAAATTATATCATTAAATTACTTACTTATAAACAGCAGTTTTATAGAGTAATGAATAAATTCGTTCGTCGCTGGCCGATTTATTATATTTCTAATAGTTATTAGGTATATATAATTAAAATATTGTCAAGTTTATATCACTCAGCAATGAAAGGTAATTTTATAAAAAATGATATTCTATAGATAAGAAAAGGAATTAAACAAATTCTCTAGATATTTTTTCAACGGTATTGCTTCTTCAACCTGAATCCTATTTTATAAAGTTTTTAAGAAATCCAAGTATCAAAGTACTATGATAGGGATAAAATATTTTCATTTTTCAACTCCATAGAAACTTTTGATATTTTTGCTCCGCGTAATGGAATTCTACTTCTTCGAAATATCTATTATTTTAATGTATTTTTTTGCAACTTTACAAATCAATATGTAAATTATTCTACTGTAACGTTTCAATTTATGCAACTTTCACTTCACTGCGTAGTTGTTAACATTAAAATTCAATCGACTAAAATTCAATTCACATTAATGTTCCTTTTGACTTTAAAATTCTCTTAAAGAATTCATGAGTGTTCAAGAGGTGTTTATACGAGAATTTATGCTACAATACTCAATGTGAATAGCTGATTCTTTTCCTTCGATTTATTTATGATGTTCGATTTATGATCAATAAATATTATAATATATATAATATGTTTTGCTGCCGTGGATTTGGCTTCTAATACCGATCGACAAATGAACGCCGCTTTAAAGGCCGCTAATGGCCTGCCGTGGATTTGTAAATTCACGCGATGGATTTTGGTTTAGCACATTGTAAATTTCGTATTATACGAAGCAACGTGACCGGCCAGGAAATCTCGCGATTTGTTACTTGCCGATATCGGTCATTTCAAAGCATCGCGTTATCACGCAACATGACCAGAGAAGCTGAGCAGCTCTTGCTCGAATCGATTAGGTCTTGTATCTGATTTAAATCGAAAATCTTGGTAGATGATACAGGTAAATACAGGTAAATCGTTGAAATGGTGGGATTAGATCGATAATTTCAAATAGATAACAGTTTGATTGGAAAAATAATTAATTTGGAAAAATATTTCTCCGTAGTATCTCAATTTTAGGGTTTCCTCGATAAATACGTAGATACGTAAGTAGAATCTTGTTCATGGGGAAATATGAAATATAAGATACGTTGTTGTGTAATATCGTTAAGTTTTCTCGGTAAATATTTTACGTGTTTAAAAATGTAATCTTCTTCGGAATCTTATTCACGAGGAAATATGTTTCACGTATCACATATGTTATATGTTTTATTATCGACGTAATCGAGGTAACGTACTACCTAATTAATGTAACCAATATATTGTAATATATTATACGTGTTATATTATTATATTTTCTACCTTAGCTATTTTACAACACAACGTTGACGTTATTTGCATTCTGATAAACATAAAATTTTAACGAGACTGACATCTAAGATTTATTCTTCTAAATAGAATTTCAATTTAAACTTTTGTACTTTTTCAACATAAAAATTTATTTGTAGCTATTCTGAATATGAAACTTTGAAAAATAAATTCACATCGTTATTACGTGTTAACATATTTACATAATAGGAATTTTCTGAAGTTATTTTTAGTGCGCTCATTTGTTTCCTTCGTAAACTTTCTTTTTTCCCGACGTCGATCTTCCTGGACTATCGCGCAATCATCCTTGGCTCCTCTCACTTTTACTCGTTTTTCCGTTACGTCACTTTACGATGGTATTTTCCCCTCACCTAACGCGTATTGAATATTTTCACCGATCGAAGTTTCGGTTCTATTATGCGCCACTGGAAAAGATCACAAAGTGGCGAGGAACGCAAAGCTTGTTTCGTATCACGTACTTGGCTTTGTATCGAACAGGCGAATCGTGTATTGGACACGTGAAACGTGGACAGAACCACGATTTCTCCAAAAACGATCGTACGAGGTATTCAAGGTCTGAATTCATTTTCTGGGACGCCTTAAAAACGTGCCCACCTATTTCTCTGTTTCTTTGACACACACACGTGTTTCATAGAGTGGAATTTCATTGAATATCGTATCAACAAAGTACTAAAATAATTTTTGAAAATAATTTTCTTATAGGAAATTTAATTAAAAATCAGATATTTAAGAAATTACGTATGAAACTATCGAATTTACGACTTGAAATTTTTTAATGTGAATCATTAAAAAATCAGACACGCACTTATACGATCTTCACTTTCCTAGATCGTGATCTGATAAATAGCAAAAATATTTACACGTATAATATACGCAATTTAAAATATACAATTTATATAATTATAATTTAAAGTATAATTTATATACAAAATATACACAATTTATAAGTAGATTTACTATGGACTCTTCGTATCTTTGCGGAGACAATGCATGTGAAATTGTCTCGTAACGCTATTTCTAAAACCAATCAATCTCCCAAATGAAATTTCGAGAACAACTAAATATCCATTTTCCCGTCCGACCCCTTTTCATCGTGAAACAAGAGGCTATGCTTGTAAATAGAATTTCACGCGTGTACTAATAGTAAATTTCCCAGCATTCGATCAGTTGCTGACATCTGAGCTTTCACAATTTTTCATCGAAATTATCAGACTCGTTCCCTATTCTTCGCTAATCGCAAGAGTTTTGCAAATCAACAAATTCCTCGCTCAAGTTCTTTGCTACTTCAACTCTCGAGCTATTTCAAATTTGAGTTTACTTAAATAATATTATAACGCCAGTTATCATCGCCTGAATATAATACATATTCTGAATATTCTATACATTTTCCCATATTGTACACATTTCGCACATTCCGCTACATTTATGTAAATATCCCAAAAATACGTAATCTATTTATTATATGGTAACACTGGCGCACAAGATAGGACAAAGATCCTTAACCAAAATAATCAAAATATCTTATATCATCAACAGTGAGCGTGTTAATACTAGCCAAATCTCAACCAACTATTCGTCGCCCAAGAATTCCTAGAAAATCGTTTTAGAATGCAACCGCTAACGACCCACGACCTCTGACCTCGCTTGAAAAGACTGTCTCGCTAATAACCTTCCTTTACCAACTCCATCTTTGCTACATATTTTTATGGGAACTCTACGCAAGTAGATTAGTCCCCGGAGGGATGTTTACGCGCGAATCCAGGGGAAAAAAAAACGAAAGAAGAATAGGACGGAGAATAAGAGATGGCTGGTGTCTATTAAGAGATCCGTTGAATATTAATGCCACGAGACGTATTCCAGGACGTCATGGACCGGTGCGCGACGATTAACGAAGCGATTATTAAAATATGCAGAATGCTCGTCCTAATTAGTCTGTCGACGAAACCGAGAAGGGCTTTTGCTCGTCCACTATCGTAGCTGTGTGCCTTTTCTTCGTGGCAAGAACCAAAGAACACCACACTCGTCTAAGTTTTCAAGGGGTTGACTTTCTTATCGTCGGCTGATTTTCTTCCATTATCTCGCCCGATTACTCGAACCGGCTGCTTCGTTAGTCTTGTGCTCGTGTGTTTAGATCAAGTTAACGAATCCTATTTTTTATAATAAAGATTACGTTCATTCGCGTAAAGATAATTTAATTCGCTTTAGTTTTATCGATTATTAAACTGCGAATCTTTATGCATTCATGAGAAATTGAAAGGTGCAGAAATACACAGAACGCATATAATATACATATATAGTATACCTAAAATATCTACAGCGTAACAATCTTTATAACATTCAGTAAGTGAGACAAAATCTATTTGTTTAATAGTGTTCGTAAAATTTACAATCGCGTAAACATCTGCAGTCTACTGACCGTATATTATTTTCGACAACTAGCAAAAATTTGGTAGCCAAAGGTAAGTTCTCCATCGAATATTAGAAAGAATATATGTAAGTGTAATGTTGGTGTATTGGGTTGTCCGAAAAGTTTCTTTCGTTTCTGTTGAGGTTTTTAGATGTATGTTTAGATGTATGGATAGATTGTAAGGTAGGAAATATATTTTAAATACAGAAGTGTAAATACAAATCGGAATATAATTGAGCTGGTCCAGATCCGCACGCTAGTGTCGCACACTTAAGAAGACTACCCGCTCGGTAACCAGATCGACCGAACACCCCGCATGCCACATCTGTTGAAACAATAACAAGGCCCCCTCCAAAGGGACTAGACCCTCGGTAGAAGGACCTTCCAAAAACCAGCGCTAAGACAGTCCGTTGTAACATCTCGAGTCAGTCTGTCCTGACATTCCGAACCACACTATTGTAACCGTCACTCAGTTGGATTTCTACAATAAATCTCATTGTCGCATACGAAGTTCTCGTTTCTTCATCCTATTCGTGAAAGAATCATTTCGTTCGAACCGTGACGCGAGGAAATCACCGGCGATCCGTTAATTTCGCGATCTGTTGTGTCTTCGACGTGACACTAGCAGTGTTACCCTGAAGCCATCGTCGCCTGTCTAGCGTTTATGGTCTGCCTTCGCCCCAGTCTTTTGTCTATACGCTGTCGATGGCTTCAGTGCTTGAGAAAACTAAAAGACCAGATTTTTTTATTTTATTTGCGTTTAATTTACAATCAATTCTCGTAGAGAATTTTAAGTAAATTTATCTGGCGTGGCACAATGACATGATTAATAAGTGTTTATAGTATGTTTGATTCTACTTGAATCTAGTGCTTAGATCTAAGGTGTAATATCTTTTTAGCCTGCGGATCTGTTCCGATGTTAACTCTTGTGTTATGTCTATTGCTGAATCTGGATATTTCTTCTTTGACTGTGGGTATCTTGAGGTCGTGATGTATTGTTTCGTTGGTGACGTATAAAAGACCAGATTTAGAGTTTTCTTAGACGTGGTGACCACTTCAACAGTTTCATAAGGTGATAATAGACGAACAACAATTTCTGTTTTATATTATTCTATTGAATTAGGTATGATCCACTTCGTTATATTTCTATTATTATGTTCGTGCATAATTCAATAAACTAATATAAAGCAAAAATTGTGCGTCAAAAATTGTCCTTATAAAAGGAAAGAAACTTTTCAGACAAGTTAATATATCAAAATGTGAGTATCGCGTACTATTTCCTTTTCCTCTTTTTAACAGATTTCCCATCAACGTCTTTCCCTTCCTCTTTCTTTCTTTTTTCCTCTTACTTTATTAAATCACGCGAAATGATGCGTTTCGGTTTTTACAAAAAGTCGTTGAGAGATCGCACGTCGCCAGTTTTATTCGGTCTTTCAAACTGAATCAAATTTCTAATAAGTAAAAGCATTCTTGGAACATTCTCAGAACGTTCGGATGTTCGATTTTTGATTGCACGAACGATCACCAAACGGCGAAGGAATATCCGTTTACGCTTTCGTTTCTAAATCTTATTAAAGTAGACGGAGAGCGACGACGCCTTGAGACGCCGACGAGGATGAGAATTTCGGAATTTCCAAGTAGTTCCTGTTGGATGGATTAATCGCGGCGGTTGGCTGGGTAAAGGATAATTGAAAGGTTAATGAGTGACTCGATCGTGTACAACCAGCGGCGGAACCGAGCCGAGATCTTGTTAAAATGCATGGCCCCCTTGTCGTTGAGAAATTGTCTTACGGAACCAAGAGATCTGCCCTACTCCCTCTCTTTGGGAATTTGGAAACGTCCGCTCGCCACAGTGAATTCATTAGGTCGATGGATACCGTCGTGGCCGTGTTACGGAAATTGGATGTTTCGTTTATGACGCTGTGGCACGACACGCTCTTTTTTTGTGATTTTGCGTGCCTGAAGATCGTTTCCAGGAGGTTTGTGAAATATTTGAACGTTTTGGAAGTTTATTGGGTTTGCTAATGAACTGTTAGATTGAGTAGCGCGTTTGTTTACTTGACAGGAGTGTTTTGTCGCTGTTCTTCCGTGGAAGGAAAAGAGATCAGTCACATAACAATGCTTTTTTTTTCCAGTAATGTATATTGTACTTTTTGCAATCATGCTTAATGACTTGCTGGTCTCAGATATGTTCAGATGTGAATTTTCATGTGACGTTTTTAAAAGTTGTGTCTAGTAGGAATCAAAATTTTTATATTCGTGATAGTATTATTGATAACAGTATTATACATTATATTATGTATAGTATATTATTGTATTAATATAGTATTATACTCTACATTGTTAGTTAACCATATCGTTAGTTAATTTACAGAGAAATGGTTAGCCATCCCAAAGAATATCACGTAGTGTAAATAGCGTTACAAAATTTCAAAGTTTAATAAAATTACACTCTTAAATGGTTAACAGTTCCTTCTATAATTATATGAGAATTTTTTTCCACTCGTTATATAATATGACGGTCTCGCTCCCTTTTATTTTTCTTTCTTATTTACAAGACTGGATGGGCTTTTATTTAAAAGCTTGTTGCAATAGCTTTGTCATGTGAACTCGTTCGAAGCGCATAAAGAACAAGATGAAAACGAAGTGAAACTACAACGTTTCCATGTTATTTACATAACATTAAACGTTAATAAAACGACAAAAGGTGGTGTAACGAATCGAAGAGAAATTTACCTCGATCGATTACACCTGCCGCCGAAAAATTGTCGACGAAATTACGTAAGACGAAGAACGTAATTTCTCTCTCTCTCTCTCTCTCTCTCTCTCTCTCTCTCTCTCTCTCTTTGCACGTTATACGTAAATTCTTGCCGGTAGGATTATCTTTCTTTATTTTTCGTAACGAACAAATCTTTCTCGTCGTATAATTATTTTCCCTTATTACCGTAACAGCGCAATTTAAAACTCTAAGGAAAACATCTTATAGGAAGTACATTCGGCGTTTTTACCTTATCCCAACTGCGTAGACTAATTAACTTCGTTTCTTCGTGTTAATTAAGAAGTTTGCCTCCTTTGTTAACGGATCCGCCCTTAAAACCAGTTTCCTTAAAAAGTAACATCGGACTGATATAAATAATGTCTTTGTATCCCTCGACAATTTTAAGATACTAAACGAATTAAAAAACGACGATAAATATTGTTCCTTAGAAAAAATATATCACTATCAAAATCTGCAATAGTTTGGACTAAGTTGTATAATTTTAGAGCAGTTCATTCTAGTTTATATTCTCCAATCCATGTGATAAATACTACCATTTAAATTTATGCCACAAAGTGTAGAATATAAATTAAGATTATCTATAAATTTGTATATCTTCGTATTTCACATTTCTTTATGCATCTAGAATTATTCAAATTCCTTGCCCGCAATTAAAAGTGTATACCTTCTAAGCTTCAAGCCCGATTTCCTCGGAAACGAACCTTTAAACCAGATTATATTTTTTTCAGTTTATTTTATACACCACGCGTCCTGCTACACTGTGCATTACCCACGACGAACTAGTTACTAATACAACTAAATTAATAACAACTAAATTAATGTGCAAGAGAGTCTCGTTACATCAGAAATACAAAAAACTTCGTCGGTTAACAAGTAATTATTTCCCGTGTCACTTTACCTGAATCGTCAACTAATCCGTCACTTTATTTGCCACTTTTTTACGCCACGAATAATGTGAGTAACTTAACACGAGACTAACCTGAGTTTTCTTAACTACCAATGGCGCAACGCTACCAGACGAGAATAAAAAAACAACTCGTTATCCTGAGTTTACATACAATTCTTTCAATAACCAGCAAAGGTAGGAAAAAGAATCTGGAGAAATATCTCGTTAAATAAAAGCTAACAAAATTTTATGATACTATTTTCTCCGATTATTTTTCCAACACTGTACTCGATTGAGTCGCGAAGGTTCATGGCGATATTATTTATGCGGCGAGCCAAGCACTCGGAATCACGTTCATTTTACAGTCTATATTATCCGAAAGTTCTCGTTAAGTTCCTTATTTCCATAGGCGTGTTTTATCGCCGGGAACATTAAAACTTTCGCCCTCAGCGAGAATTATGCCGCGATATAATGGTTCGTTAAAGCACGGCCAAAAGAGGTGGGCGATCGTGCCTTTAATAATGGAATTTTCACTCGTCGGCTTTTCCTCGAACCGTTACGCGTCTCGAGCCACCAGAGCATCGACTCTTCCGCATTACGTAACAAGTCGCTCTGACCCCCCGTGAACGCTTGTAATTCCGTTTTCTCGCAACCAGCATTCAACAGAGAAATCTATTACGTGAATTAAGAGGAACGTCGGAAAGAAACCTTCAGTTAACGAAGGTAAACAGTGGCAAACACGATTATTAACGATACCGTTGCGGTGGAGAGATATCTCTTTATTTCTGCCTCTCCGCGTGGATTATTTCGATTGAAAAAAAGCAACGTAAGGTTTCAAATTTTATGCATTTGATCTCCTTAATTGATACGTTTAATATCCAATTAGAAGCAACAAATAATACTTTTGAATCGTTATCGAATATACAATGTAAAAATGGAATAAAGTATTAGGTTGTCCGAAAAGTTTCTTTCGTTTTATAAGGAAATAATAGACGCACAATGTTTTTTGTTTTATATTAGTTTATTGAATTATGCACGAACGTAATAACAGAAATATAACGAAATGGGTCACAAGTAATTCAATAAACTAATATAAAACAGCAATTGTTGTTCATCTATTATCATCTTATGTGTTACGCCACGAGGCTTAGTATAGGCCGTATTTCTAACCGTCGCTCGTGGTCCTACAGTGTCGTAGACAGATCGTCTTATCTGCCCCACGAAAAATATTCAATGTATCGACGAGCGCATAGTTGCCACCAAGCAGCGAGTTCCAGAAACGTCGATTTCGGTTCGTTATTTCATACAGACAAAGAAGGTGGCATACGTGATCATAGGCGCGAACGGTGGCGTGACCCGAGCGTAGTGGGGGGTCGTCTCCCAGAGAAGACAAACAAATGATCGAAGGGCAGTTAGTTTCATTTGAAGATTCTAACGGTATACATCGAGAGGTTTGACGAATAAAGTCGCTAAGTCTAACGAATATATCGAGAGATATCACAAAGTCTAGTCCAATTTCTGTAACACATTAACTGTATTTATCGCTAAATAATTGTGACGTTCTTTATTATATTCATTATTGTTTAATATACAAGCTATATTAGCCTGTTAATACAGTGTTAAATTCATTGAACTACCTCTGTTATCTTAACCGAAACAGGAGAACGATTAATTCGCGGCGTCGATTATACGAATCGTAGGGAGAATTTACGCCTCTCGCTGACGTGTTTTTCTCGCGATCGCGTCTCTCCGCCTACGGTCGTAATATTATGAAACGAAAGAATCTTTTCGGACAACCTAATAAATTAATTATCGAAAGTGTTATTTCTGAATAACCCAATGTTTCGATTCTAATAAAAGTTAACATAAATTGTACCCAAAAGCGTTTATATTTTCCTGGTGATTATAAAAAGGAAAAAGAATAAAATCTGTTATTTTAACAAGTTCGGTGTTAAATACGCTGTTAAATTCGGTGTTTAATACTTTAAATATTTACTTCAGGAACTTTATCTTTTATTCATTGTACAAACTGCAACTTAGCACGAAATAATAAAGACAACTGAATGAAAACCTTGAACAAGGGTCTGAAGCACGGTTAGCACAATCAGAGGAAGCGCTCTTAAGCTACGCTGTTCCATAACTTTCAAGCATTTTACGTATTTCTTGCATTCGGCACTACATCGCCTTCTTACAAAATATCTACAAGCTGTGTGTAATGAAACCAATCGACACAGACTGTCAAACCATACTTTCCTGTTAACTTAACTTCAACCAAAATGTGCTGTTGATCTTTAGTCAAGATTTGCGTGCAATTAATTTGCCAGGAATTTCTGCCAGATCCACGCTTACATTTCCATTGTTTCCACAGACGACTGCCCAAACTGCGTGGACGAGCACAGCAGCAACCTGGCCGCATCAAGATGGACGATGCCGTTGTTGAAGCTCGGCGAGAAAAGATACTACCTGGGGATCTTCTTCAAGGTATCACGGCTGCCAGTCACTTTGATTTATCTAGTTGCTCTGGCGGACGCGGCCTACCGGACATTATCGAATTATTTCCGTACCCGTAACTTTCCCGCTTGCCGTCTCACTGGCGCTTTACGGTGCATCGAACGCCAGACCGAGCTTGTTATCGATCTGTTCACCTGAACGCGACCATCCCCTATACGTATGCTTTGTATCACGCGGCAAAGAACGCGGAAAATTGATCTTGTTGATCACTGTCCTCGTGAACTCGTAACGATTCCTCTGTCAAGCAGATTGCGTTGACGGAAGAGACCTCTGTATCGGGTTGGTCGAAGACAACGGTTTGATAGACACACGTTCGTCAAATGAGGGAGAAAAAGGTGTTCCTTAAGAGGAACAAGTGAACGTTTATATTTCTAAAATGTGGAAGAATCGCATCGATGCTTGTTAGTTGAGAATCTTCGATTATTTTTGGAAAACCGACGTTTTACGGAAGCGTGATTTGCAAATACAGTACATTTCCTCTTATTTGAGCTTTTAACCAAATACATCTAACATCTTCTTTGAGAGAAAATTCACCGATACGTTTCATGCGACGTTAAGCTTATTGGTGGACCAGAATATTTGTCGTAAAAGGAACTTTAATGTAACAGAAAGGTGATATCGTGGTGTAATCGAAAGAAAAACAAAGGATGATAGAAAAGGATACTTTAAATAGTATGAGTCTATATATAAATACATTACGTATATGTTCAAGATAGGAAAGGTTTTCTCAGTGTAGGTGATATCTTTGTAGAAAATGATAGTCGGATGAGTATTGAATTAAATAGTGTTCAATTAAATTTTCAAATACATGTGCGTAAATATATCCTTTATTTTATACAGTACATATTTACGCATACGTACAAACATATTTCTTTTATAGCTACTTGTAATATGCGTATGATATTCGTACGTATCGCATTCGGCTTAATCGGCTGTTCGCTTAATCAGGTAGTGATTTAATTCCCCAAATACCATTTAAGAGAAAGTCTATCGTATGCGTGAGAAATTGGAATGGAATCTTGATAATGTCAAGTTCTTGAAAAATGTCCCAACAGCAGGACAAACACCGATTCTTAAGTACACACACGAATATTCCTTAACTTGAAGTTAAAATATTTAAACTATATTGTAATTATACTACAAGCAATTTTACACTTCCATTCGCTATTCCCACGCATATTTTCGCATTGAGGCCACTTTATGTCAGTATCAGACACGCGATCTCGCTTTAACTCGATTCCACTGCACATTCAAATCTCCAACGACCCATTCCCCACCGCTTGACACACAATTTCACCTCCATTCCATCTCCTTAAAACAGGAACAGCGTCGTCTCGTCGACGACCGATGCCTAGAAGTGCCATTAACCCATTTATTACGTATTCGTGTCTAGTTTAAACCCGTTACCCACTTTATCACGCTTTTCCCTCTAACCTAGACCCCTTGTAGGACTCCCAGTTGGCGACCGCGAATTCCCTGGAAAGTAAAATCGTCGAAGTGTCGCTTAAGAACTTGGACAACTATGGGCGAATATATCTGCTAGAAAAAATTATCGCTATAATTTAAAAGCGAATTTATTCACTCAGAATGATTGACCTTTGCTGTGCTAAAATGTTATTCAGTGGTATGAAATTTAATATATTTAAAGTTGATTAATTAACAAGTACTATAGAAAATATAATACCGTGCGCCGATACTTATTGCGGCCATTGTACATGGCTCGTTAATTATCATTTCGATTTTAAATAACATTAATTAAAATTTCATATTATTATTATTGTTATTTATTATTAAAGATAATACAGTTTCTTTTTCCTGACATTATATATATATATTCCTTGTAGCAAACTTTCTATTTTCTCGTGAATGTATCACAAAATATATCGCACTTCAAATTCTTATTCTTTGGATAATCCTACGTAAAAATTTATGCAGTAGTTTAATATTTAAAACTACGTATCAGCTTTACTTATACATATACCTGTTGGATGTTTGGAGTATTTTGGTCGCTTACTTAAGGATGAACCGTTCTATTACTTAACTTGTTTAAAAATAATCTCCAAAAAATAGTTTGCTATTATTTTAAACAAGAAGTCAAGAATTTATCAATAATTATATTCGCCTAGTGAGATCGATAATTTTTTTCGATTAATATGTCAAAATAATCTGATTGATCCTGTTAAAAGCAAACTACAAATAGACTGTATCTTTTTATGGGTTTAAAGACACAAAACTATGTAGAATAGACGTAATGCACAGAAATACAGAAAATATGCAAACCAAAGTAGTCGTCACAATATTTTTATATTAAACTGCATCTTTTTATGGGTTTAAAAATACAAAACTATGTAGAATAGACGTAATACACAGAAATACAGAAAATATGCAAACCAAAGTAGTCGTCACAATATTTAGTAGGTGGAATGAATCTCTATTTGAATCCCATTTAATTATTTATTTCTATACAAACATGTATTTCCACAAACATCTACAATCTTTGAATAATTCACGATTATACAGAGTGCTGAATCGAGGCCACTCAATCGGTTAAGCTATACGGCATTTTCAAATTGTTGTTGTTTCAAAAGTAGCCGAAAATGGAGATTCACGCAACCAGATGAATCGACCGATCGAACAACTCTCTCTATCACTTTTTTCTCTCTCTTTCTTTTTCTCTCTCTTTGACCGTTGTTGCTCCACAAGTCGAGTCACCTACTTTCCTTGGCTCGCGTGCAAACGGAACCGCATTATTAAGACAGATTTTGTAATGGCGACGGCGTGTCCGGTCCGTGGCCTTGCAACGATCTCTCTGAAACGGTGGGTGGAAGTGACGTAAAGCGTTTCTTCGGCGATAAATGACGGCGTTTCGCAACGACGTAAAGGAGCGCTGCTCGATCCTCCCTGTAATCGGATTAACCGGCACGAACGTCCTTCTGCACCCGTTCACCTTTTGTTTCGCCAGCAAACAACGAGGGCTGTGATGGTGTCTGTTCGTTTGTTGCTCGAGTAAATCTTTGGTTACACCATTAGTCGAAATATGGTCTTGGTTATTATTTTATCGTTTTACCTGTCACCACGGAGTATTTGCTTTTTAGTGGTTGTCGGAATTCGCTTCGGGATTCGTTTGACCTGTCGCGAGGCTCGCAGTATGATTTTCTAACTATGACTGAATTTTTTAAGCAATTGGTCTATTTAATTTTTGAAATAACAGAGTAAAATTACATTATAGAGGCGAACCACAAGTATTTTTACAAATTGTACAAATCTTACGAAACTGTAAGAATCTTACAAACGTTGACAAGAATTTCGAAGATTGTGAAAATAAAATGAAATGGAATGAATTACGAGAATATAAAATTACAGTTTACAAATTATCGAAATCATCGAAGAAATAATGACATTTGATTATGTAAGAAATCAGAAGAATGTACACACTTCTAGAATATACGTATAGTGCACTTGATGTTCAGTAGGGAAGGATAAGTTCCAGACATTTTCATTTCACTTTCGAAATAATTTTATGTTAAATCGCACGATGAATCTTTTTACAAACTTGTTTCCACTCGCATTAAAAATTCCAAACGTAATTGCAAATTACAAAAATTCATGAACGCGACGTCTCTCTTATTTCCTTCAAAATTAGAATTTTTGACAAGTTTCAAGTACCTCCTTCTGCAATTAATTAATAATAAATCCTCGTCAAGTCGATACATCATTATACTTATTTATTTATATTATATTTTCTCATAGATAATTATTACTATTTTACTACGTATGCTTCGAAGTTTTAAGATTATAAGTAGGTACCTCGTGTAGTAGTAAATAACTTTTATAACTTTCTCCGTAGTCATCTTTGATCACCAAATCAATGGCGGACAAACTGATGTTTAATACGTGAAATTCTTCCAAAATGTGGAACACAAAGTATCCATTTCGCCGAATGTGAATAGGACACGCGTAATATTAGAGATATTTCAATGGAAACGAAATATGCAAATGTCGCGGATCCGTGTTTCTTTGCGCTTCCCCTATCGGACGTAAAATACGAGAATGCTTGTTGCGCGGTCATTTGCCAGGCGTAATGGAGCTGGCTGGCGAAATTTATGCGGCTTTACACTCGCGTTTTTTGAGCTCGTACTTTCGTGCTGAAGCGTGCCGCTCCGCTGGTTCTCCTCTCAATGATACACCGAAACACACAGGAAGGCTCACCAGTGACGAATTATGACGAAAAACCGGCAAGACAATTTTTCAATAAATTTCGGCATAATATAAAGTGGTTTTGAATTGAAATTCGATGAAACGTTTGAAGGAAAAATATATGTTTCGTTGACGCTTTCGCGTGAAATGAAATTCGAATTTTGGAGTAGAATTAAATATAATTAAAATTTTATTGGCATACTTACCGTTATATTTAATTTTTATATTATTTTTTCATTCCTTTATTTTATTAGATGTTCTTTCAGATATAAAGAATTGGTATTTTTCATTTTTGAATATTTCAAGTTTTAAAAAGTTAATCAGAAAGATTCGATCGAATTGAAATACCCTTCTGAATATAAAACGTATACTACGCAAATAATTTAAAAGATCGTAAAAATGCTACTAGAGATCAATTTAAAATCGCAATTGTTATTTCACGGTACTGTTAAATATTTCACGAGTAACGATTGTCTGATCGTATTATTTTCTCCTTTACATTTTATATGTATAAAAAAACATTATCTTTTACGTACGTATTTAAAAAGTTCATTATAAAATAAACACGAAACGAGCTTCGACAAATGCAGAAATAGCTTGGCAATTGTAGCAGGTGGAACGAGAACGAGGGGAAACGAGTCGCGAGGAGCACGATCGAGAGCATTTAAATAGACTTAATGCGCATTCGTTCTTTTAACCACAGTGGACAAAGTAAAAGGCCAATTAAAGGAGAAAACACGCTGCCTCGGTATACACGATCGCGAATAATTCTTTTCACGTTCATCGATTGCCATGGGCAATTTGCTGCACGGAACGAGTGTCTGCGTTGTCTTCTCCAACTATAAAGTAGCGGTATTTTCATCGATATCCGTACGAAATGGTAATTTTGAATAAATTCGATTGCGTGTTAAAGTATGAACGATTAGGGAGGCACTTGTCATTCTTCGAAATCTTCATTTTTTTCTAAGGAAAGAATGGAATTAGGTAGCTACGAATTACGAATAACACCACGACTTGAAGATAAAGCGTTTACTCGAACGTAGATTGCTGGTTAATTTAAGCTAATTAAGATACTTTGTAGATTTGTATATCCGTTTTATGTACACTTCCGCTCAGAAGTTTAAACGCGTTAGGATAAAAGAAATACTGGCTTCCTTAAGTAAAAAATGTTTTATTTATTACATTACCATTACGTAGTATTGAAATGGTAATTTATTATATTTAAAAATGACGCTTACGATTATAATATTCCTATTTCTCAGAAAAATATGTGAAAAATTTATTTGTTTCATTTCAAAAGCAAAGAATACTACAGGCTTTCAAGTGGATATATTTATTACAAAAAGTGATTATAAAATTGTAATTTCAATGAAATAAATTATAATCGAAACATAATATCGGATTAGATAGATTATAAAAGGAAAAGAAACACTTATAAATAATTTCATGTATCTTTTTCACGATGATATATATATATTCCAAAGATTGCAGGGTATATATTGTAATAAAAGTCGACTGGAAAGAAAAATACCACTAAATCTGTTTCAAACGAGATTTAAAGGAAGCAGGGAAAATGTGATAAAAGAAAATGGAAGAATTTACGATACTAAAATGAAGGGAGGATAATGATAATCACGGTGGTGTACGTAAGAACCACTGCTACTTTTTCATAAAATAATGTTCTGCGTTTGTTACTGTACAAAATATTCATCATACTTTTCCAAATCGCGAAAAGGTATCGCGGCGAAGAAGAAAGCTTAATTAATAAACTTAATAAATTAATTACGAAACTAAGGAAGATTCAAGAATCGAAGTACACAACTAAATCCAAATTCTTCAAAATTTTCATTCGCGCCACTATGATTTTTAGCCCGTCAAATGACAGATAATTTCATATATTTCGTTTTCAATTATAAAATCCTCTCGAATTTTCACGTAGGGCGAAACTCGATGAAACTAAAGTCGAAGAATACACATTGATCGTTCCTTCGATAACGAAACCAAGTAAAAATGTAACTTACACAGGAGAAGATGAAAATAAGCAACAAAACCGCATATCGAAAGTATTCAATTTCGTAAACTGTAAAATAGAAACGGGATAATTTCATCCAACTAAAATATGAAGAAAGAAATTTTGAACGACTCGACGTCGAAGCAATCGCAAAGGCGCTCCTATTTATCGCTCTTTATTTGCATTCCGGCCGGGTTACACGCGATTTTTCGCGTTTCCCCATTCCCCTCTTTTCCTGTTTCCCTTCGTGTACGGAGGTGAAACGTGTTCTCCGGTCCGGCAACCTCGACAAAACATTTCTCCACATCGACACGAAAATCGCATTCGGCCAGGCCGTGGCGTCGCTCGCGAATTTATGACACGACGTGTCTTTGGCATGCTTGTCGCCGAAAAATATCGACGCCGACGTATACTACGCTAACAGGGCGAAGGATACTCCTAGAATCGAAAAAATGATACTTCACGTGGAACGTTCGGACATTGTGGATGTTAGCGAATGTAAAGAAACGTTCGATGAAATTATTTTATTTCCGATCTGAGAAGCGAGTCCTGTTTCGTTGAACGTTTACAGTCACACGAAATGTCGTAATAAATTGCTAGCAAGTCGGTTGAGAGTTATCAGTTGAGTTTCATCATCACTCGAAGGGATTAATTTGTTTTAAAAAATGTAGCGACTACAATGTTTAATCGAAAATTATTTGCACGTTCTGTACCGATTAACCTACAACAGATTACATCATTGTAATTCTAACGATGAGTAAGAAGTATTATAGGTCTTTCGATGAGCATTTTTCAAATGAAATTATAAATCGTACTAAACGTGAACGATCGTGTCCAAACACTTTTGTGCAGTAGCATAATAATCGGTAAAATAGTGGATTCAATGTGGAAAATATTCTAATATGTCTGTTACAACTTTAATTAGATTCTGCCATTATTCCACAATATGATATGATCATTTCAAATATAAAAGAATTTCAATTAATCTAATTATATGAACACGATGCATTAATTCTGCCATGATACAATACAGCATATAACTGTCTCTGCTGCTTAAATGTACAAAGACTACCATTATATCACAGTCCATAATTTAACGAACAATTATTGTCAATGTCCAAACCAGTGTCTCTTTTAATTATCTCGAATTCTGTTCCACAATGGCAATGTTTAATTATAATTCGAATCGGTGCATACGCATATTATTCACCTAAAAGCCGACACTCGTCATTCACCTAATATTTTATCATACGCGATCGCACAATATATTTCATTTCTCACTCTATTTTCTTGAGCAACATTGATCGTACGTAAGGAAAACTTTCGATTAGATTAGTTTCTTCGAACGAATAAAATAAGTTTTTAAATATTCTACTCTGTTTTATTTTATTCGTATTGATAAACGACCAGCGAATTCCTCGGGTAAAGCGTGTTACGATCGTTCGCGAAGAGACACGATCGCGAGGAAACGCGTCAGCGAGAGGCGTAAATTCTCGCTACGATTCTGATAGTCGTTAAAATTATAATTAATACGTTACAAATGATTTAACGATGATACAACTAGCTTATTATTAATTCGACTCGACTTTATAATATTTCTCGACGTATTCGTGTGACTAAGCGACCTTGATTTTATTTCTCTGAACCTCTCGATGCATTCAGTTTGAATCCTCGTATGATACTGACTGCCCTTCGATTTTTTCCTTTGTCTTCTCTTGGAGACGACCCCACCACGCTCGGGCCTCGCAACCGTTCGCCCCTATGGTCACGTATGCCACCTTTTTTGTGTAGGTAAAATAACGGACGGAAGGCGAAACGGTGTTTTTTAGAACTCGCTGCTTGACGACAACTATGCGCTTATCGCTACATTGTGTATATCTCACCGGTCATGTAAGATGATCTGTCTACGACACTGTATTACCAAGGGAGATGGTTAGGAACACGGCCAATAGTAAACCTCGGGGCGTAACAAAGCGCGACAAGCTGCGTATATATTTATAAATAAAGCCGAATCCATCGTTTTGTCGTTCACTTCAACGACAGAGCAGTGGAGAGGCGAAAAATAAATTGGATGAAACGAAAGAAGAAAAACAATAATGAATTTGAGGCTGGCTTTTAATTCTGCTTTAGCGAGATTTCATTCTACCCATTTGTATCGCAGATTTCATTTTTTAATTTCGTTACAGGCCAACTGGTACAGGGCGTCCCAGTATTGTCGATATCACGGAATGCATCTGGCGAGTATAGCGTCGCAGGAGGAAAACGACAGGCTGGAGAAACATATTAAGGACTTCGGCCTTGGACACGAGCATTTTTGGACCTCTGGTACCGATCAGGCTGAGGAAGGCACTTTCTTCTGGATGGCGAACGGCAGGCCAATCACGTTCGAAAATTGGAACGTCGGCGAGCCGAATAATTTCAGGTATAAGCCTGCGATATCCAAACTAGCAAGGACACAAGAATGTTCGTATAATAGAACAAACATTTTTCTGATATTAAATTCCATTCGTTTAAACAAGGACCAAAGAAATTATAATTCTTTTCTTAATATCTAAGGACTATATTTAAACTATGTATATATATTAGGTTGTCCGGAAAGTTTCTTTCGTTTTATAAGGAAATAATAGACGCACAATGTTTTTTTGTTTTATATTAGTTTATTGAATTATGCGCGAACGTAATAATAGAAATAGAACCTAATTCTATAAAATAATATAAAATAGGAATTGTTCTTCATCTATTATCACCTTATAAAACGAAAGAAACTTCCCGGACAACCTAATATTTCCAAAGCGAGAAAGGCCACCTTCGTGATCTTTAATTGCCGTTCATGCTCTAATAATGTAATACAATACGTGGAATAATGGTATTTCTAACAGAGGAAAATACTTGTTACTAGCAGACGTTCTGTTCGGAGAATGGTATATTCGGCACATATTAGAATGTTCAGATATTAGCATACTCGGCGGATAAAGAGGAGTTTCTATCGCATCGACTTCACCTCTCCGAGGGAGACGTAACAAGAAGCATTACTCCGTTTTTCATTGTTCTGAAAGCTAATTGAAACCTAATAAGAGACAAAGCAGAAAAAGGACAGCATAAATTCGATGCATTTCGTTGCAGATACGAGAACGGCGAAGAGGAGCACTGCCTGGAGCTGTGGAACAGGGATGGTAAAGGGCTGAAGTGGAACGACAGCCCGTGCAGTTTCGAGACGTTCTTCGTGTGCGAGGTGCAGTGATCGATCGATCGGCCAACAGGATTGACGAAAAACAGGATCTGAAAGTCATCGATACACGGGATTCGATTTACGATACATCGACTTACCTATCGAGTCATCCTGCCAGCTATTGCCTCGTCGACTTCGTTTTTCCTCCGGGACCTCGAAACAAAATAGAAAAAGTGACTTTTTCTGTGTGTGCGCGTGCATGTGTGTCTGTGTGTGTGTAAGTGCGTGTATTCCACGTAGACGAGCGTTTTAAACGCGTCTTGCGGAACGATGGATCGCGGGCAAATGGATGCTGAACGTAAAGAAACAGATAGCGAACACGATGATTAGTTTCGTTACAGAAAATATGCCTTATTTCTGCTACTGTGAAAACCACTAGTTCTACTTGTTCGTAGAATATTTTTATAGTAAGTAGAAACGATGAGAATTTTCTTTACTGGTGGATAAGAACTGACGAAAGAATGGTTTAAAATGATTATTTTAGTGGCCTATTAACGTTCACGTTGTATGATGCTATTTGCTTATTAAATGTAGCAATTACGAAGTAAGGACTCGTAAGTTTTAACGTGGATGTTAGCGATAATATATTAGTCGTTTGTCGTTAACGCAAAGAAGCCTGTGTTTGGATAATGGATACTTTTTTTGGAAAATGAATAAGCTGGAGCTTGTGTGCTACTTTTTCTTCGATGATAGAGACGTAGAATTATAGTTGTGTTGTTGACGAAAGCTCCAACAAAAATGCGACCGTTGTTGGTAGCCAGGCGGAAAGTCAGGGAATTTTCAAATTTTGCCAATCGATGGAATCACGGTTGTTCGATACGACAAGCATTTTCAATTCCATAGATTTGCAAAATTTCTGGTTTCTAATCCTAAGATATTTCCTCTTTTTCTTCCGGTTTCATTACTAAAAGCTTGTTGCTAACGTTAAAAATGTCGAGAGGAAAAATCAAAAGACTTTAAAGTGGGCGTGTCGATTAACGACGATTTAACAGAATAATGTAAGCTTCTATTTTCTAATTAATATCTGAATTAAATAACGAAAGAAATAAAGAAATAAATTCTGCATCGATGGTCGAAAATTATTAGCGATCAATTTAATGTAAGCGACGAATAGAATTCGCACAATCGGAATTCTACGCGAACTATAATGATTTTATTTTTCACGAGTTCATTGGGCGTTGAGGTGGAAACCCCCGATGTCGGAAACGACGCTGTACATGACATCATTTAGCGCTATGCAATAAAATCCAAGTTACATTATTAACACTCCGTGATATTTTTTTCCCTCGTCGGTCTCCAAATGCCAAAATAAAATCACTTTAATCGTTTTGGCTAAAATAAAAGATACGTAAATCGTAAAATTCGTCGTCAATTGCGCTCGCAATTACACACTTGTTAATTCGAATCAAGAAAAAGCTATTCGTTCTAGGACTGGTTCGATGGTACTTCCAAATTCGTTTGCAATTTCATATACTCTTTTCTTTCGCTTCTTTGTTACCTTACAAAATGATAGAATTTTATCAATTGAAAACCTAGCTATCGACCGAGGCCAGATATTTTTAACTATTTATAAAACCTTCTACGTTACCAACTGCGTATAAAATAATTCATAGTTTGTAGTTTTAGTTCCCTCTCAGCCCGTACAATAAAACTGGTGCATTCACTTCTACGATCTTTATGATTCTCGTAAAAGAGTCATAACACAAGCATCTGGTTTCCACTAAAAAAAAAAAAAAAATTCAAAGAATAAGAAAACATACGAAAGGATAGGCAAGATACGCAGGAAAAAGACTCTAAGCTTGACAGGATGGGTTTAATAAAATTTGAAATCTCGCTACCATACACAAATGGCTGAACTGTCAAACATCCCGTGTAGTGAACGAACAGGACCGTAGATAAAAACAAGTCGCGGTTTAGTCGGTGGCTGATCGTTCTCCGATTGCACGTTTCAGCGAGTGGAAACAGGATCTCGCGTTTCGTACCGGGATGGATGTCGGTTTGTTGTTCGCGGCTGACGTCGCGTCGCAGCGTCGAAGCGTCCAAACGCGTTCGAATATTGTGAACAAGCACGGGAGCCGAGCATATTGAAAAGGACAGAAAAACCGATGATAAAACGAGGGGAAAAAGGCAGAAGAGAAAGGAAAAAAATGGAAAAACGGACGAACGAACCGACCAGAAAAAAGCACGCAACTGTAATGAAAGTTGCTCTCCCGGAACGTTGTATTCCCGTAACGAATCTTTCCGGTCGACGTGGCCCATGCTTCGTCGTTTCAACGTTCTTCCATCGTTGCTGCGCCGCCCCTTTCCTTTTTAGCCGACACAACCCATCAACGTGCGAGTCCCCTCTACAGGATTGACAGAACCAATTAGTGGTTCCGTCGATTTTTCGCCGTTTCGGGGGGAGGGCAACAATACACCGAAAAGAGGTAGTGAGCTGGTAAAAAAAGGAAAACAAAAAACAAAAAATAAAAAGGAGAAAACCGGACGGCGCTAAAGCGACTGTAAAAGCATGCGGCTGAAAAAGGGGCAGGAACAGAGGAGACTGACAAAGGGTAATGAAAATGAAACGATAGAATAGTGAGATTACGTCACTTGTGATTTCCATGGACCATAGGAATTCGAGATATTCGAAGAGGAGAGGGCGGTGTAGGTTTAATTAGTCACGTCGAAGAGTAGCCTATTAGAGGTAGTTGACGTCTTGTAATATTAGCCCTGTAAATGAAAGATAAGAATCGTCGCTGTTAGGAGAAACGTTACAGTTGGATGTAACTTGATTTTATTCCGAAGCATTTATACAGCGACGTTTCTTTAAATCGTTTACTACAACAACGGTGATGAAGATTAGCCAAGTTTTATGCATACTTGATACAAAAATCGAAACTTTAGTTTCATATCTAACAGGATGTGTGTACGTATTTCAATTGATTTTAATTAACTTGTATCTCTTTCATACTTATAACACGCGTTTGATAATAATCTGAATTATCATCCGAAAGTTGACGAACTTTAAAACAATGAATCAATCGAGTATTAAATTAAAATATATGTTACCTTATTTATGTTCCATAAGGTAGATATTTTTTTATCGCGCAGTCAGATCGGAGTTGGTCTTCAGTTGGTAATGTTCCTTTCTATTGTGCTGCACGTTGGTATTCGCCATTTACGTTGTCCAAAATATTGGCTAATGATGGTACAAGCACCGACGAGGTGCAAAATGGACGTGATATCACCGACGAGATATCAGTAAACGATACAAGTAAATCTGCACTCGGCGAAAAACGGGATACGCTCTAGTGGTCGATATCACGATGGGTACTTTATCGACAATGTATATTTGATGTTCGAATGACCAGTACTGCATCATAGTCGATGTACAGAATAGATGAGACACGCAATGCTTTTTCATGTCTACGTTTTGGGGGTCACCTGACCACCTTGCCATTTTCGTGTGACGTGCGACTGTCGGTACATTCGGTACACTCGATTCGGTACATAATACCACAGACGATATACAGCAAGTCATAGAAAGCTGCATGCATGAACTTTGTTTACGTATTACTTCCAAAATGTATGTACGAATTGTGTTGACGACTGCCATATGCTATATAAAATGATGCAATACCAAGTGTTACATCTTAAATATCTTTCTTTTTATTAAAGACACGTATAAAAAAACTTCACAACATTATGAGTTAGACTTTGTATATTTACCGATACATGTGAAGAAGTGCAAAGTACGGATTTCAGTGAAGGGAAATCTTTCCAGAAAATCGCAAAGTACATGGGCTGAAAAGAAGCAAAACTCTGATAACCGAGTGTAGTATACAAAACAACAATGTTTTATTTGAAACAACATACAATCATGTGCCACATATGTTCCTTAAAGCCGTCGGTTTGCGCGTTCCGCGAGACGATTGGTCGACGATATTACTCGTAACGTAGAAATAATGTGTGCATACGGGATATCTGTCAATGGCTTCGTCGCTTTATTAACGTACCATATGCCTCGTCCGCCATCTTTCCCTGATCTGTCGCGGAGCTCGCAAACCTCGTTTATCCTCTTTAATGCTTATCAATGTTACCATTTTTTTTATCAATCTTTATCTTTTTTTGGTAATTTTATTTTATCATTAATATAATCTTGTTTCGTTTTTTCCCATTAAAAATGTACGCAGACACAAATACAACGCCTCTTTGTTCGAGGCCGTCGAAAAAAGATCTCCAGTTGGCGAGGTTTTTCGTCGCTAAACTTACTTCTCTGCTGGTCTACGCTAATCCTAAGGTACATTTCTTTTCTCTCTTGTCGCTAATATCCTCGGTGGTGAAAACGAAGAAGCACGAACGAGGACACTCGAGAGAGATCACGATCTCCGTCCTAACGTACTTCCTTTTTCCCTTCTCATTTTTTCTCAGTCGTTTCTTCTTCGTTATGTACATAGACGAGTATACGCACGAATATACATACAAATTGGTATAATCGTTTATACTGTTTCTACGCGCGTTCGTATTTATCATATCTAAAATCGTGATGTACGCGGCGATCCTTTAACCCGTTTCAATTTTTCTTTTCCTTTGTCCTCATTTGTTTTTCTTTTTTTTTTCTTCTTCTTTTTTCAAACGTCCCTCTTCTGTTTCGTTTGTTTCACACAAAAATGGCCATCGTATGGCCACGCTATCGACTTCGTTATCTTCGTATGTATTTGACTAATCTATCTTAGGGTCCACTGAGGGATGCGATCCTTTTGGACTTGATCTATCGTGAATGATGGCCTGGACTCTTCTGATCCGTTGTGTATTATTTTAACGATCGTAGTACAGGTTGATCTGTCGCTAATATTGCTACAATTGTTGCTTCGTCATTGCCGTTTTCTCTTTTCCTTTTTTAACGGTACTGAATCGAAGCTACGTGATAAATGGCGTGTGAAAGGTCTTTTGATTTTGGTGTTTACAATTTGTACATTTTGTTGGACTTCGTATAGAAAACAATGCCAAATGTATAAATAATGAGAAACTTCTAATAAATTTTGAATAAAATGTTTAACATTCGTATCATACATAACGAGATTATATATGATAAAAATTCAGTTTAATAACGAAACAAACATTGAAGCGATCTTTACGTTCAATGAGTATAATTTAAAGAGAAATTTGTGAAATTGTATTTCGTTGTATTTTCCAGTGAAACGATAGCAAATCGATCGAGAACAAAGTTCTGTAATTTTTTAGTGCCAAAGAATTTTTGAAAATGCGCCAGTAAAATTTATTTAATTAAATACAGTTGCTGTCGTTGTGACCATCGCAAACGTTACTACTGTTCAATGTTACGTTAAATTCACCCGCGAAAATTCCGTTGTTACTGTGAAAAGGAAATTAATCGCTCGACGATGTTACTGATATGCTTTATATTCGGCCAACGGATTTCTAATTTGCTGCGTTTCTTTTTCTTTTTCTTCTTTTTTCATTCGTTACTCGATCTTGCTTATAAAAATTATTTGCCACATCATCGTTTCGTCCACACTGATGAAAAAAAATCGTTTCTAGAATAAAATGACGATGATCCGCCGATCGGAAGAGTCCTGGTGGGAGATGAATACGCAAAGGACACGAATCTCGGATGAAAATAGCGAAAGGAAGCCTATCGTTTGTGTAAGGACGACTAGTCTACAATTACGGGTACGAGAGTCTTCGGAGATCACGAGTACGACGCTGAAAAATCATCATTAAGGCCGCTATTTCGTGTGTGCGCACGATTGTTAGGTTTACATAAGTTAGTCTCTACTATCAACGCCTTCTTGCACAATAATTTACGAATAATACCAGTAAGTTAGGAGAAAGAGAGAGAGAGAGAGAGAGAGGCAACAAGTTTTAAGTTATACGTTTCTGTTACGCAAATAGTTGATATAATTTTACAGTTTTGTATAGAATAAGACGATCATAAGAATTTTTATAGAACAATTTTATGATCTTCCAAATTTATGTTTTATAATCTACATGATAATCTGTAAAATTCAATTATAAAATTTCATTAATAAGATTTAATCGATTTGTGCAAGAAAGCCCGACGTTATCTCTTTCTCGTGTTGTACCGGTTACAATCGCTTGCCGTGATCGGATTATCACTTTCTTCTAAAGAAACGTGTCTCATCTAATACGGCGATGCGTCGTTTATGAAATAACTGTAAACCAAGAAATCATAGTTACCGATGAAATTTCAATTTTACACCTTTTACGTCCTTCTGTCTTCTTCCTTAAATTAACACTATCGTATCTTTATCGTTAATTGGACTTTCAATTTTTACGTCAGAGATTATTTTCTCGGTAATGAAAGCGACTGTCGATTGTTTCTTAACATCACACCACATCGATCATTGTTTGACGTTTGTCTCGTCGGACTTAAAGCTGCTAGATTCTCGATTAAAGCGCGCGATCGTTTCGACGATCGTCGAGCCATCGAAGAGGAAGAAATATCTGAGCTTTATCAAGAAACGTATTCGTTGTATCAACGCGAATTTTCCGCACGAAATTCACGTTCATCCAAAGGATGATGATCCATCTTTTAAATACAAACACGTATCGTCAAGTTTAGTTGATTCTAGAGTTATATGAAATTGCCTTTGATTATCTTCGATTAGTATCTATTAATTATGGTCGTGTGTGCGCACACGATGGAAAGAAATGTCGTGTTTGTGTCGGATGGAAACAGCGTTTAAAGATCTCACGTCGACCGGAAATATGGGTAAAAGCTTACGCCTGTCTTTTAAATACTTAACAGTAGCAGATAAAGATACATTAGTTATGGCATAATCGACACGCCTCGTCGGTATCTCTTTTTCCCTTCTTCTTTCCATATACTTGTTTCGAAAAGAGTAACCAATAATCTCGTTCTCTCTACGTACGTTCGCGTCGTTCCTTAACAACGTAACATTTCCATTATCTTTAACAACAACAGTAACAACAGTGTTTTGTCCGATAGCAACGTATTATAAGTTAGAATTGCCATTTCCATAAATTTGTATTATTTATTTTATTTTCCGTTAAATCCAGCACTCGTGTCTCGTCCTCGAATTAATCGTGTCGTTCGACTTCTCGAAAAGCCGACAGAAAGTGCTTTAAAAATCGGCGAACGTTATGAATTAATCGATACAATAGATTTTTCTCGTGGAATTTTCCTGAGCAAACGTCGTTTCAAATGTGTGATTCGTTTTATCTCGTTTGAACGCACGAGGAGTCGAAACAAGTGCTTCTCTAAATGGAGTTGTCGACGTGCGGTATAAGCCACAATAGCGAAACCTCGGAAACCGATGATTTTCAAAACCCAAACTATCTAAGAGCCGGAAATTTCAAAATCTAATAACGACACCAGTTAGTTTTCATCACAATTATCGGGCAACAAGAAACAATCTCGAAATTGTTGCAACTCTCTTTTCTCGTAATTCCATTCCTCCGCAACTCCGTTTCGAATTTTCGTGATCGAGAAATTGTAGCATTATTTTTACAGCAAAGATATACATTTTCGTCTCTTATTGCAAATTCATTTCATGAAAATCGTTTGAATATGGCAAAAAAAAAAAAAAAAAAAAAAAAGAAAAAGAGAACGAAATTCTCTTTCCAATGTTTACTTTGTGACTTACACGGTACAATGCGTTCTATGTACAGCGGACGTAATTTTAGAACATTAATCCTATCTCTGTCGATTTTCCTACACACACACACACACAAAATCTTTGTTTCTTCTGCGATTGGCTCAAAAGAATTGCCTCTTTTTCAACTACTCCTTACGAGGATAGACTTTATATTCCTTTCATTTTTTTTTTTTTTTATTTTTTGGCCTTTTATTTGTAGAAATTGCGAAGTGTCAGGTTCTTGAATAGGCGCGAAAGCTTCGAACGATCACGCGATCGTATCGACGCTTCTAAAAAATATTTCACCTTAATGGTTACACGCTTGAAATTTACTGTTTCAGGCACCGTTATGTATAGTAAAATATGTTAACTCCGAATTTGTCCTCTGCATTTCTTACCGATCGAATTTTAAAATGCAACACGAGCCAGCAAAGATTAATTCTTTGAATATTTACCAAATTGATAAAGAGACGATTTTGTTAAAAATTATGAGACGATATTTATTTTATCCTTCGAGTTGGGTATTACGATTATAGTAATTTTAAGGTGGATTATTCGCAAAGAAATTAATTCTTTTAATAGCACACTAGTAAAGTATATTAGTATAACGTGCAAGTATAATATCGGTGCTTTCGATCGTAGTAATAATTACAATTTAAACAGTTTGAACATTCTTGAAACTGTTGATCGTACGGAACAGCAAAAACACAATGAATTCATCAACAAATCAATATACCCTGGATACTATTTTAATTTCGTTAAAAAAGAAAGAAAAATACATTCGATGAAACTATTACGAAGCGTACAATATTCTTTCACTATCGTATACTTTTCGTTAGAGAAGATTGTTAGGACAAAGAAAGTGTCGAAATATCCAAGCTAATAATCGTCACTGGATCATCCTGTTCACTGCTTTTTTTTTTTTTTTTTATTAAAAATTTGACACGCGACACCTGACACTTCTCGATGCAATTTTATTTAATCGTTACGCTCGGTGGATCTTTATTACGTGTACTTTTTTTCTTCTTGTTGTTGAGCATATTACGTCCTCGAAATAAGTTTCTTTTAGAATATTTCATTGTTCTTTTTACCACAATATACATACTTAACGTATAATAGTAGCTCGCGTGTACATTACGTATTAAATATATATGTATATATGTATATATGACATACTCAAATGTCATAGTTATATCTTGTATGGTACACATTGATATTTTACCATCAAGGTGTCGACAGGTTTCCCTATTTCCATCTTTCTTAATATATAATTTCTATTTCATCGTTTTCGTTCTTTTGTAGCATTTTGCTCGCCTTGGCGTTCGTTTTAACGAACAATTGTTGGCTCGAAGTCGACGCCCTATTTTTGGAAAAAGGGCCGAGATATTTCGTACAAAGTTTTAACGAGATTCTCAAAAGACTTAGGAATTTTCAATAACTACCTATTGCATTGTTGCTGCCTGAATAATAACTTACGTGGTTTGCTTTCTTTATTTTTTCCAGTTTTATCCAGGTTCCTGTTGTTTCGTTCTCTTTGCCTCTGTAACAGGCACAACATCGCCTGCAAACATCACCCATGGTTCCAAACCTCGATTCTGTCATACTTATGTTTTACAATAAAAATAATTGTTAACATTACAGAGATCGTCTGTTACGAAAAGTTGTCAATTTCAAAAACAATGATTTATTACCGCTTAATATAAATGTCCAAATTTCAAGCTTCAATTTAAAAGTTCTAAACAAATGGTAAAATAGAAGCTCCCGAGTTTTCAGATTTTCTTCAAGAATCTCTCCAAGCTGCACGACGTATCTTTCAGACAAGAAGATCAATAATCGAAGGAAATAAATAGACTAATTGTCACACGTTTCACGTAAGAAGGCCAACCAAACGAAACCAACAATCAGTGATATACGCGATTGAAATAGCATAAATACACTCAATTCCCTCCTTACAAGCCTTATTTCAACTACCCTTCAAACGACACACTTTCCAACGAAACGTGCGAATCGTTCTTTTTCAAAAGTTTCGCCTCCTCCCCAAAAATTCTATTTTAAAAGAGAAATGTTATCGTAGGACAGTAGCAAAGACTCGAAACGAATCGTGTTCGTCCAAGAATTTCAATGTGATACGATCACAAGAATGAACACCGCGCACTTCCGGCTCTTCGTGGCGAAGACGGACAGACCTTGGATAACGTGGTCGTGATTAAAAGTTCCTTCATCGAGAGAGAAAAACGATCGTGATCTCGATATTCTTCATAGGCACTGAACGTTCCTCCCGTGCACCAGACTTGCTTTTGCATTCTTCGATAATTTCTTCCCTCGTCTTCTTCGGTAATTTCTTCCCTCGTCTTCTTCGATTATTTCTCCCCTCGTCTTCTTCGATTATTTCTCCCCTCGTGTTTTTCCATCGCTGCTCGAAACGGCTCGGCTTCGAGGGTTTCTCGTATTCGAGGGATGGCCTCGACGAGGCAACCAGGCAACAACTCGTCCAAAATGGCGAAAGCGAGTTACACCGCTCCCTAAGGACGCTTATGATCGCGCTGACGTGGCTGGGCAATCGTGGCCGCTTCTCTACGATCACAGAACTGTCTCCATCTCGGCGATTTCCGTCCTGGCTGCGTCGTCGTCCGGAATCCTAAATACGATAATCGATTTCATTCGTTAGCTTGGACAAAGACAAAAAGAAAAAGAATCGAGGAAAAACAGTAGGAAAATTAAGAAACGATAGACATAGATTGTATGTTGGCGAGGAAGAATGCGAATTCCAAATAATCCCATAAATTCGAAGACGAAATTTTTGTACGGTGTATGTAATGATGGAACTTCCAGCGACTATCTGTCCGTTGTAACATAAGTGAGAAGTCCAATAAATTATGGTAAATATTTACGCGGACACTAAGGTAAATGGATAATTGAAAATTTTTGCTTGTTCGACGCTATATAAATTTCCAAATTTCAACCGTGAATTGCAAAAGTTTAAACAAATGAAAAAATTGAAATTTCTTCTCACGCAAGATAAACAAAAAAGACGAGGAATATGTGTAGTATCGGGAAAAGGGACGTGCCTGACAATGGGCCATACCTGGGGCCCATTACGACATCGGGGTAATTAAAGGGGATCTACCTGACGATGGGCCATACCTGAGGCCCTTTACAACATCGTTGTAATTAAAGGGGATCTACCTGAAAATGGGTCAGGCACATCTGGGGGTAAAAGGAGAGTACATTAAGGAGTCGGGGGAGTTGCAGTTGGGGAGTCGATGGGAAGACGTGAAGACGGAGAGTTGCGGAGAAGACGTGAAGACGTGAAGACGTAGAGTTGGAGTTGGAAGTCGATGGGAAGACGTGAAGACGTGAAGACGTGAAGTTGAAGCTGGAAGTCGAGTAGATGACGCACGACGATCATAGTCAGCTATATGTTGAGCATTGCTCATACGAATAAACGAACTTAACTCTCAATAACCATCATTCCTTGTCCTTGCTCTAGAAACTAACAACAAACACCACATCACCTAAGATACTACATATGTGTTTTCTTCGAGCGAAGAATATTTGTCGAGGGTGAGAATCTTCTAATACTCTAAATACTTTAAAGTGGAGGATACTTTCATCTAGTGCTAACATTGTTATTACATTGTAATCACATCGTTATAGTTGAAAAATTGTGACGATTTGCATAATGGCAAAGAAATAAGAAACAATTTTCTCAATGACGATATAAAAGTGAGATAAAAGTGACGAATGAGAGCAGAATAAGATTTGATCGTAAGTGTCAGCTAGACTGCAGTTGAAAACTTCACTTGATCATTCAATCGGTCGATCTGATACAGTTTTCCATCGTTTATACGTCGTCTAAATTCGTAAATTTGATAAAAGTCAACATCGATCAGGCGATAAATGATGTAAATGGCGAAATTAACAGAAATGATTTCCTCGCCTCTATTGGAAATCACTTCTGGCTCTTACATCGTCTACCATTTCAACTATTCAATTTTCTAGAAGGTGTTTGTACGAGTTTCCTTTAATCTTTTTTCAATTAACGTGAAATGTTTGGAAAGGACGATGGCAGAGAAGTTTGTGAAAGATACACGTACGTGTTAATTGGGTTTCAGCATGTGTGCGTGTATGTGTTTACGTGTGTCTGTTTCCGTATTTGATGCTCAGGAACGTGAGGAATTTTCGTCGAAACGAATCGTTGATGTAATCGAAAGTTTCTGCGCAAATATTCCACTGAGACAATCTTTGCTCGACTAGGCACGTTTTGCATTTTTATTGGAAATTTGGGGAACGTTTGAGGAATATGTTGGTACGCTAAGCTCAGGTGGCGTGAACGCTACACACGCGATAGAGTGAGGCCAATTTCAAGCTAATGTAAAAAGGGTAGCTAGCTTGGTTGCTGAAAAGTGAAGGAATTTGTGAATAATAAAAATTCGCTGAATTTTTCAGACGACCATCTTCTTCGCGTCATATCTCGTACACACGACTACGATGTTAATTAAAATATAAATTTAATGCAAACTCTCTCAATTAAGTACAAACTTCGTGGTTATTTATCTAAACAAAAACGCGATAAATTATATTAACGAATAGAGATAGAAAATAAGCGTAAACTTACATGCAAAAATCAAATAAACAGGTGAGCTTCCCTTATATTTTTTTCAATAACTTTATTAAATTGTAAGAGTAATATATCTTGTGAGAAAGTAATTAACAGATTAAAATATAAATACAGCATGAGCGTCAGGACGATGATGCAGCAATTATTGGTTTATAATCGAACTTCATATAAAATGTTAATTAAATCGTATCAAATATTAGGTTGTCCGAAAAGCGTCTTTCTTTTACAGACACGTCTTTTACAACGACGTATCTTTATACAAACTTGAAACCTAATCTGTCGAACCTTGCGATCCTTATTTTGATAGAACAAAATGGATCATACGTGATTCGATAAAATAATATAAAACGGAAAATGTTGCGCGTGCATTATTTTCTTATAAAACGAAAGAAACTTTTCGGACCACCTAATGTTAAAGTTTGAATTTCTTGCATAAAATTTACCTGTAGATCTGTGGAGGCAAAAATTTGTCGCTATACTCCGTGCTAACGACGTGGTTCCTGGTCATGTCCCTAGGCCTGGCAACATCGATGGCGTCGATGAATCTAGATTCAAGAGAATCCCTGTATGATAATTTGGAGAGAAGACAATTTTACTGCCTGGAAACGGATAGGCAAAGAGACGTATACAGAGTGAATCGTCTAATATTAGAATCTGAAGTATTCTCCTGACTTCGAGCATTTTTAAATAACGTAGCGTATGTTTCTCGACGAAATGCTAGTTGCACTAGCTTTTTTTTTATCCCTTTTCGATAATTCTCCTTCCACGTTTCGTGTTTAGTTTTCAAAGCAAGTATAGAGCAGAAAATTGTTTAGACTTTGACTTAAATCCGCGATACCTCAAAATTAGGTAAAAAATTATGCATCGATTCGTGTCAAGATAAAAATGTTGTGCCATAGCACGTTTAACTTGAAACTAATATCCGTCGATTTCTCAAATTTGTTAACGATTCTATCACAGAGACAGTCTAGAATTTTCGTGCTAAAAGAAACGAAACGGAAGAAGATGCAGCTTGTTCTCTTAGATTAAAAGAAGCAGCCTTTCTAATTCCCGTATTCGAAGATCGTATTTTTCAGATATCTTCTGCAAATTTCCGTTTAAAGAATACAACGCCAGTTACCGTGTCGTTCCAAGCGCAGTTATGCAGATGTTAGAAGGATACGTTCAACTACATTTCGTCGTTCCTTAGACGAGGAAAGTTTAATTCTCTGGAGGAAAATTTCAGTACTTGCAAGTCACAATTTAACGCTTAGGAACAACGTGTATGTGGAATAGGAGACATCGTACAGAGAAAACGGCACGGTTTATAATAGGAGACTCGCTATAATGCGTTTTATAATGCACGAGAATGATGTAATATTGTTTGTGCTAGAGAAACTATAACAGTTCGTGAACCAGGTCAATATGAAGAGAAGCGTTGAGTTTCATTGACTTTCCGGACAGCGTAGTGCCACAAATTCGTGGGGAATTTGTGGCGTGAAATTTGGACGGTCTCAAAGGGAAAATCACCTGGGTTATTTTTTAGTGCAGCAACTTGCATTAACCGAGGCAAGGAGAGTTTGCCGCAGCAATTCGGTGAAACGAACTTTGAGATTGACCAGAGACACTCCTGTCACGGATGAAAGTTACGCTAATTTTAAACAGAATAAAGGACACTCGTTTCGTACTCGAACAATTTCAAAAAAGGATACATTCGCGGCAAGGAACTTCTATGCTTAATTAATTTTAGTTCGAAATTGGTTCGATCAAATTTACGTTTGTTAAGTTCAATTTCAGTGGATTTGTGTGACGGTAAGTTTACGTAAATTAACTCGTAAAGTTGATCTAATATAATTACTATCGAAACAATTTCTGGAAATTATCGAAAATCACAGATATACGTTAGTGGTATAGAATAGTTTGCGTAATTAGCATTGGAATTATCAATGTCGTCAGCATATCGAATTTCTAATTTTGGCAATTTATTTCAAGCGACTTTTCTTTGTAAACTATTTAACGCTAAACCTACCATGCGCGGTCAAATGACCGTTTTTGAAATTTCGTTTAGAATTTCTCGTATACAACGTTACTGTATCACCGTGTAGCTTATTCACTTTTCCTATAATACACATATGTACAACCTATTTTTCAATATTCACAACTTTATCGTTTACTTTCCGAAAAAAATTTATAGCATGTCTAGTCTACCACGAACGGTCATTCGACCATTTGAAAAATTCATGTTATTTACGACTATATTCTTTGGAAAGCGCGCTTCTGAAATTGTTTTACGAGTCTACGATGTAATCGTGGATCTACGGTGTAGACAAACGCGCGATTGGAACAAATGCATAGCGTTCTTTATACGACGATACGGTCTTGCGATCCGAACAGAGAGCATCAAAATTTCACAGTGTATTATAGAAATTATTACGTGGTATAAGCGATAGTTTCGACAAAGCCAACAGAGCTAACAATATTTTGTGGTACGATTTACAATTTTTTTTTATTTCTGGTCTCAATGTTTTTGCCCCGTTTGATTTATATTTTTATATTTTAGATTTTACTTTTTACTGTATCATTTGTATATTCATCCCCAAAAATGTCAAGACATTCGAGGAATATGAATTTATTAGACAAAATAAATAATATCGACGAGGATTGTTCAGAAGATGATCAAGAAGTTTCCGATTTTGATAATGATACGGCAGAAAATAATTGTGACTTATTTGACAGCGATACGGACGAAGAGAATATTTTGAATATACGAAGAGGACGAAAAAGAAAGAGATTTATAGTTAGTTCCGAAAGTGAAAATGAGGAAGGGATTGAAACTGCTATATCGAAACTGCTGAATATCAGGAGGAGAGACGGCTAAGCAAAGAATGTTCACCGAAAACAATAATAAACACAGCTACAGATTCTTCTGGACGGAAATCTTGTCAAACAAGATATTGTAAAGTCAATAAGACTAACAAAATTTGTATAAAATGTAAAAAATACGTATGTGGAAAATATGCGATACAAAATGCTGTAATTAGTAAAAAATGTGCTGAAAATACATAAAGGTAAATAAAACTTTCTAAATAGAAAAGCGGGGAGCGAGTTTTTATCGTAGCAGCAGAAAGATATTTTGTTTACTATCCAATTCCAATTGGCTAAAATCTCTTTCTATATTAACATACATATGTTTTTTTGAATCGGTCATTTGACCGCTCATGGTAGGATTAGGTATACATGAAATGTCGGTAGGTTTAGTGTTAATAAATCGTAACTTTCTTTATACATTGTATACTTTTCTATATACGTTCCACGTTGATTTCTTTGCAGCAAGTTTTATATATTATTCTTTATTTAATAATAGTATAGAAAAGATTGCATATTAACAGCTAAATAAATAGATGAAATCTTTTAGCATAGAATTGGTCGTATAACGACAGGAATGTTTCAATATCAGAATTTTTCAGCCCCGAGAATTTCGCGTTACCAGGGAACGAGTGAAATATCAGATTTCAGATTCCATTCCATTCAGATTCCATTGTTGGACGACTCATTCCGGACAAATGACTCGATCGCCGTACTACATTCTTCTCCCTGAGTTTTCCTAATTTACAGGAATTTCCTCAATCGTAATCGACGGCTCCTTATACCGCCGATTTAACGCCATCTCGCACGATTTATCGTTCCACTATGCACTCTCGATACAGTGGTCACGAGTCTACCAAAAACTTATCGTTGAACTCGCATGCCATGCTTCCGAGCACATGAAAAGTAGATCGATACGATACGAAAATACGAGTTTACAAAGTGAATAGATAAATGTACAGGAAGATAAAAAAATAAAAAAAAGAAAGGAAGAGTACGAGGTAATAAAAGTAGAGAAGAATAATTCGAATATATGCGAACGTTCTGAACTACCAAGCGAAGCGGATAATCTACTTCTACTCTTATCCTTCAAACTTTTATATCGTTATCATCGATCCTCGCGAAGCTTCGTTCTATTATTTTCTTTTTCCCTCGCGTAAGACTCGTGGTACTCGAAAAAAAAAAAACATTATCCGAGTGACCAGAAGCGCTATCGTTTTATTTTTAAAAGTATTAGCAAGTAATATTTTAAGAAATGGTTTAATTGTCCATACAAAGTTGAATGCCAGTTTAATCGAAGCTTAAACTGAAGTTCATACATTGAAATTTAAATTCAAGTTCAAGTATTTCGTTTTGGTTAATTTCGTTTCCTTATCCAAAGCGTTGATAAGTAACGTTAAAGGAAATGAGCGAATCGTCCATATAAAATTAAATTCTAGCTTAATTCAAGTTTAATTTGAATTCAAATCCAAGCATTCAAATTTAAATCTAAATCTATATCAGAATTGTACGATTCGAATTTAAATTCAAACTAAATTTCCATTTGTAAATTCGCCAATTAAAAAATCCTGATCTAAATTCAAACCACGGTCAAACTAGAGACTCGACAGATGCTTACTAACAAAAATCCAAAAGATTCGATCTCTGTGACATTGCGTCGCTGTTCAAATCCGATTTCAGCTACGAAAAAAAAAAAAAAAAAAAAAAAAAAAGAAATACGATAGCACCCTCAACGATATTTTCGAAGAGAAACAAGATGGTTTCCGGACACGGGGATAATGTGACTCGTTAGCGAAAAAGACACCAGGGAGATCGTATAGAAACAAGCCTCGCGAGATCGATTTTGCTCCCCTCTGTCAACAGTGCACGGATTTATCGACGTTCGAATGGCCATTTCCCGATTCCCTTCTTGTTCTCGCCATTCTTTAGCTCGGGAAACGACTACCAAGTCGACCAAACGACCACCACCTAACGATTCATCGATTTTCACGTGCACATCGAAAACAGTTTCTACCAAAGCGACGTAGGAACCTTTGCTTTTCGAAAATAAAGCCGGATAGAAGGTTAGGGTCGCGGTGGAATACGAAGTAACGTGAGAATGTTCAAGCGATTCTCGGCCTTGTCGTTGGAATCCACGTCTATTTGTCGTGATAAATAGTAATAAGTGGAAAGCGATATAGTGAGCGACATAGTGTTTAGCGTTAAAACACCTAGTTAAGCAAGGTCATAGCTCGAGTAGCAATTAGGATCGTACGCATTGCGCGCCTTAGTTTAGAATCTTCTGTCAACCATTTGAAAATATCCGAGAAAACTGAAATTTTATCACTTTCTTGCGTCGTCTGTATTTCTCTTTGTTCAATTTAAAATACGTAAATGCCCTAACAGGCTGTATAATATATTTTAACGTGTCGTTTTCAAAGGTTTCAACGTACTTCGATAACGAGTCATAAAATCGGAGCTTCTCAACTATAAGTTGAACTATAAGATTTTATTTCCAATCTGTAGTCAGAATGAAAATTCAGAATGACAGTTGGATGGCTTGTAATTCGTAAAATTGACATAGCGAATTTTAGAGTTCATTCTTTTTATCGCGAATGCCGCTACTGTTACGCGAGAGAATTTATTAGCATCGCTAACTTCTAGCCCGTGACTTGTAAAATTTCGTTAATAATTTGGACGGCTGTGATATCGTACAAGTGAATCGATGTATTTATGTAACTTATTGATCTACTATGGTGGTAAATTCTCGAATAACATTTGAAATCATCACGAAAAATTTTCCTCGGTAAAGAAATAAACCGCAATTATGAATTAGATCTACAAATTAGAGAAAGTACAAATTATTTGAGATACGCGCAAAGAACAAATTTATTCTGAATCGACATCGCATGGCCTTGAACCAGGTTCCCGCAACACTCAGTAGGTCTTCGATTCGTTAAGTCATCGAAAGCTGCATCGAAACTTCGATTGATAATTGATTTTGCAACCTCATGGTATCGTTTCCATTTATTATACAAAGACGTCCCTGTCTGAATGGAACGATTTACAATTTCAAACGTGTCGACGAAATGGTACCGACCGAAAGACAATATCGTTTTCTGTTAAGCAGACGTGCCAGATGTCATGCTTGTACCATATGTTACGGTTTCTCTGTTTGCTGTGTGGCGCTCGGTTTACTTTTAAACGGCAAACCCCTCGAAACGACACCAGCTGACGGACAAACAAGCGTGAATTTTTCCGGATATTTGGCAACTGATTCTGCTCCCTCTTGTTTCGCTGCCAAATACCGGCTATCCGTGACCCAGTAAGCACATCTCGTGAATCACGTTGCTGGCGGAAGTTAAAGGAGATCCGCGTTGTTGCTGAGATCAGCTGCCGCGATTGTTGTTTCTTTGCGATGTAATTTCGAGAACGCGAGAATACACGAAACGAAGGGTTGATTTACAGATCCATCATGCAAATAGGAATTTTAGAAGCCAGTTCCGTGTGTTCTTAAAAATATAATAAAATTGACTGAGATTCTTTGCGAATAATTTTATTGGATTAACGTAACTCTGTAATAAAAAGAGGAGTTTTTTTTATTCCACTATATCGAGCGGAGTCTTTTTATAACATTACGTTCTGTCGAACGTAAAACGAAAAAGAAAGAGCAAAGTGGAAGGATTTGATGGAATGTTAAGAAACCGAGCGCTCTTTGGGGAAATGAAAAATGCTGGAAAATCGTCGTTCGAGAAGTAACTCTATTTCGACGACACATCGGGGGAAAATATTTGCCCTGGTTCCTACGTCATCGAGTATTCTTACGTGTTTTGGGCGTTGCGAACTTACGAATCGAAGTATGGCGGTAGCGGATGCGGAGCTTCCACCGCCAATGACTCCGCTTGTGAATGGCGATCCGAGCTTTGAAAGCATCCTCGCCACCAGCCGAGACTTCCGGTTTTCCTCCTTTAAAAAAGCCGACGTGGATATGTGCCAGGCTTCTCTTCCACCATCGTCCATAGCCACCAACCACCCCTTAATGTGTACCAGCAACACGTCTCAAGCGACAAGAGATCCTTTTATCCTTTCTTTTTCTCTCTCTCTCGTCGTGTAATCTGCCTTTGTTAAGCTTTTTTAGGATTTCCTATCTTTCGGTGATTTTAGAAACGCAGAGAACCCCGTGGAAAGCGCTAGAGATATCGAAGTAGAATTCTAAAACGCGGAAAAGAGTATTTGGAAAATGCCGGAGATATTCGTGGAAAGAAGCATCGACGAAATATACGAAATCGTCGTTTCAAGTCTCGCCGATTGTTATTTTCGTTTCATTTTCTTCGTTGACAGGAGAGAAATGTCGTATTCCTGTCTCTACGAAAGAACTTGGCAAAAGTCGAAGCAGAGTTCAGTTTATGAAATGTTAATTTTCTTATTCGATTCTCACACTGAGATTATAGTTACATTTGCAAATTTAATAGTAGATTCGACTTTAATGATTTCAATTGAAATTTAAATCTAAATTGGAGTCGAAAAATGCGAACTTAATTCGAATACAACGATTCAAATTCCATTCAAATACAAATTGAATCTTCCCTAGGAAAATTAGAATCTCGAAGGTTGAAGCGAAACTTCACCCTTAAATTTCTTTCCCCCGATTTGTAATTCTATTGAATAAACTTAAGAACAACTAACTTAAGGGATATTTATGTAACATGACACAGACGTTTGTTACCACCTTACAATCTTTTCAAATTTTTTGAAAGCCTGTGTCAGCAAAAATTATTAAGCTTCTGCAGGGGCAATTTAATTTATCTATCATCGTACAAGAATAAGTTTCCCTATGGACGATCGAATTAATTTCAAATATTCGAACTGAAATTCCGATTTGTGAAAATTTGAGAGCAAATTATAATTTTGGTTTCCATCGTCGATTTCAATTTTCAACTGCGATTAAAAAATTCCTTTCTCTGTAACAATTCGCGGTTTCTCTTTTCCTTGCTCGGATTATCTAACCCAATATCTGGAGAACCAAATCTCGTTGAAACGCAATTGAGTACCTGCTGTATTTCCGAAAGGGTATGAAACGAAAGTTGGAAAGTTCGTCATTTATAGGGGGTGCGAATATCGCGAGATCCGGATCGGCTGTTCTCGGGAAGTTCGATTAAACAACGTTCGCGATTGGTCCAAACAATGTACCTGGATTCTCTGCAAACACCTGCGAGCTTATCCGAGTCGAAGTTTTCAGTGTAAACTTTTCTAGCTGGAAGCAACGGAAGTTTATTCCGAGATCTCGTGTCGCTGAGAAGTTCTGCTTTCGTACGAGCGACATACGTTCTCGGCTTCTTCTCGTACGTTTTCCTGCCCCATTTTGTTCCCCTCTTCTATCTACCCTTCGTGTCCACGGGCGAAACTCTTAATATCGACGAAAATTCGAAGCCAATTTGCCGTCGAACATATCTCATACGTGATACGATGAAAACATACAGTCGATCGTAAGTTTAAGATCATCGATTGACGTTACACGTTAGTATACTATTCTTTAAAGATGTAGAAATCTTCTTACACATTTCCTACAAATCTCGCTTAGTAATTGTAAATCTGAGTCATTATACTTGGGAATAGGACATTTATTTATTGGAAATAAACTAAAATAGAATGTAGAACGTAAAATTGTTTTCGAAGAATATATCGTGTATAATGATATTTCTTGTTTTTTATATTAGACAAATATATTAGACTGAAACGCAGTTATCTTCTTACAATTATTCTACGTATCTATCTTATATACATATGTATAATTTCATCAACTTTAAATACCGTAACAAATAACTATGTATATCTACCAAATACTCATGCAAACTAAACTTTACAAGTTATACAAGTTCATGTACTAGGTGTCATACCCAAGGACTGTCAAAGTAAATGCTTGCGGTGATCTAATCGTTTCAATCTATTTCGTTTTAGTCGAACCGAAATATCGTGAACCTCTATAAGCTCTTCGTTCCGCGACACTAGTAGTATAAGTCAATAATTAATCGCCACCAAAGGCTTTACGGCTCCTCTTCTTATGGTACGTTCTCTAGGGAAACCATCGTACTAAGGGACCAGGTCTTAAACTCACGATCGTCAGTAGTTTCAGAAAATAAAGAATAACCAGAAATGAATGACACGCTCGTGGCGATATCACGACGTTAACGTACTCGTGTGTATATGCGTTTCGATGTATATACATGAACATTGTATGTTTATATACAATTAATATATACACATCTCACGACTGTATATACGAATGTATATACGTGTTCGTTCGTAGATAAGTGCATGCTGTGCGAGCCAGGCTCCAAGTGACGTCAGAAAGTAATTGAAGATTTAATCTCGATCCGCAGTCTCTGTCGTCCGCGTATTATGTAGGGCGTTTTATCCATTAATCGAACGTTAATTGTCCATTAGAGAATCTCGTTCGAGGAATTTTTAAGAGAATTTATATATTTCTATCGTTAAGCAGTTTATATTATTTTCATACCATTCTATGGACTTATTTCTTTTATTTGTTTTCTATCGTCCTTTTGTACGTAGAAGTTTCCCTCGGAAAATGTACGTAACGTGAATCGAGATTGAATCCTTGTAAATCTTACGGAGGACAGGTGAAATAACTATGCAGTAACATGCGTAGATCTGTCGTTACGGGTCCACTTCCGCTTTCACGAAATCGTATTCGCAAACCGGCAGAAGAGGCGTGGACCTTTAAAGGAAAGCTTTCTAGAACAAAGGTCTGTTGGAACTTGGCGGAGGAGAAACAAAAAGAGCTGCAGCGCGAGATACTTCGTTTCGAAAGCGAGTGGTGCTTCAAAGGAAGCGAATGTGTATCGAATAGTCTAGATAAAGTTCGTTCACGTGAATTTCTTTTGTCACGGATGCAACGTTTCCTTCCCTTTGCCCTTTGTTTCGAACTTCTTCCTTCAATCATCGAAAGGATCTCAAAGAACGTCGCTATTGTATCAGGGGAACCAATCGTTTTCATGATTATTTATTTCCTGCGTACGTATATGTAACGAAATTGTAGGATCATAGACGACAGATGTTTATGCAATTTCATGTATTATCCTATGCAATTGTATGTCATCGATATAAAGAGAATTTTCCTTTCCGTGTATGATTTTAATATTTTAATATTTCCAAGCAAAAGCACTTCTTTTTTTTAAAGCTCAGTAGTACGAACTGTTGAAAGTCAGACATTTCATATATTACAATCTAACATTCTTAATTGAATATTTCGTACATTTTTATAAACTTTCTCACATTTAAATATTCCATAATTGCAAAAACGTACGTAGTTTGATTATTAATTATTACAAGAATTGTATATTTACGTTATATCTATTGACAGATAATTCGAAATAAAGAATATATTAGAAGAATTAAAAGAGAGGCAGATAAATATTCTCAATAAATTTCGACGAATTTAAACACATTCTTTGAGATCCTCTTGTATGAACTAAGGTCAAGAGTTTTAACTGTAATGCAGACATAATGTAAAATCTCCTTATTCGCAGAGTAACGTTAATTCGAATGAATTATGATTATAGCATACTTGGCCTGAGTGGGTTTTATTCCGTGAGCCTCCAGATCCTTTTCCAGCTGTCGTATCTTGATCTTCGCCATGTCTAATTCGTGTTTCACCTTCCACAAATGCGTGTCGCATATGGGATCCCTGCATCTATGATACCTCAGGATGTCCTGCGCCTCGTAGACTGCTCCACGGAATGTCAGTGATTTTCCCATGCTCTTTAAAAAAAGAATTAGATAGCTTTATGTATAAATTTTACACAAAACCTTAGACATACATGGTTTCGTACGAATATTTTTAAAACGAGGAAGAAATTGTTGTAGAACGTTGTAGACGTTGTTGATGTAGGAACACGAACGTGACAATTGGACTCTTTTAAAAATAAAATCGATAGAAATATCAATAATATGGAAATAAAATCGAAGGAATATTCAGTTCGTCGATAAATTTGGAAAGAACTATGACAAACTGTATTTAGGAAAAGCGGTTTACCAAGCTGAAAAGTGCGCAACAACCACCACCGTCACTTCGCGCCAGATGTTGCCTGACATACTTGAAATACAAATGTTCCAGAAGTAGGAAGGCTGCAGCCAGAAGAATTCCCATCATCAATAAGAGAAACGCGGACAAGAACTGTTCCAGCGCCAAGGGATCGCTACTTTTTTGTACCTCTTTGCCTGGCTTGCAGGTACCTGTCATCCAATACCGTCTCAGACGCTCCAAGTCTCCTGGAATTTCAATGTTCTTCCTTTATGATAGGAAATGTACAGAAATTGTGAAAAATATTATTCTAATTTTAACACGTTCAGCTTTTAGCATATTAAAATCCAAATTCAGCTTATAAGAAGACTTATTTTCATTATTTTATTATAATTTGCTTATTCATTGTAACTAGTTCTAATTTTAGATAAGTAAATCTATGTAAGAAAGGGCGAATCGTGTGAATTGGATTATGAAAAGAAAGCATCGTGAACATTTCTATAATAGTAAAATTATTTAACGTTTCTTTAACATAATCTTTGGCTAATACTAATAATTTAACGTATCGTTTGATCAATAATTAATAATCATACGCGTCATTTGCGACAAATAAAAATATTGTCAGTCGTAAAAATTACAGTTTTCTCTTCCAGGGTTAAATGCCTAAATATCATACGGATACGTGAGACTAGAAAATATACGAAATAATACGATACACTGCAATTTCTTGAAAATGTTCTGTGTCAATTACCGAATGGAATCTATGCACGTGTTTAAATAATTTTTTATTTAATTCCAGACGATAAGTGAGCAGATGCCGATACCGTTGTCTCTGTAGTCGAGCAGGCGCTTGTTGAACATCTGCAGATACTTGGAATTCCTTGAAAACGCGAGACCGTACCCGGTCATTGCGTACCAAGATCCCACAGTTAGCAATCGGCAGTCCTCATCTTGCGCTACCAGATAGTCCAAGACCGTCCCGTCGTAAATAAACGCGTCCATTTCTCTGTTGCAGAAGGAAACGATGTCGCTGAGAAAATTGAAAAACGAGGAGCGAAACTTTAAAGGAATCGAACGAATGGCACGATAGATCGTTCGAGTCGAACCTTTAAACTTATTTCTTTCACGTCGAATGATCTTCTTATCACTCTTATCTCAATTACATTGCTGCAACTTTTTCTATCGAAGAACAAGGAAATTCTTCTATAGGAAATTTCCTTGATTTATCTTATCGATTTTCGTTGTGAAACGTTGATATCGACACCGAACGATTTAGGTAAGTTATAAATTTCAATATACTTTGATAATCGAAACAAGGAAAGTTCTTTGCGAAAGATTGATTATCTTGGATCGTGCAGATAGTGATCGAACAGGAAGGAAATTTCTATGATAACCAGGTTACTTAAGAAACTTTCCATTGTTCGACGAGTAGATAATAAGGAAATAAACGGAATTCTTGTACAAACTCTGAGAAAGTTAACCGAGACCTTCAAATAGCAATGAAATTTAAAACAATGTTCACGTGCAACGCCCAACGTTTCATCCAATATTGTAAATTTGTTTAATCGAAATTTTATTAAAAAGTGAACTCTCCAACGTAACATTCTAAATTTAGCTGAAAGCTCATCCTATGACCTTCCGTTAGAAAAATCTCCCTCTTTTCCATCTGCGCCATAATTTACATCGAGCACTCCACCTTTTGCTTCCCAAAGCTGCCAACACCATTTAGAGACCAGCAAAGTGGCAAGGTGGGAACTAGTTCACAGAGATTAAACAAGCAACTTCGCTCAGAAGCTTCGATAACGAACCACGTATATATAATGCGTGCACATTTAGCGCGATTAAGGGATTAAATTCTAATTTGAGGGCCAGCGAATGCAGCAACTAATACGTTATGAGGTGTTGTGTCAATCCTTGTTTTCCTTTTTTTTTTTTTTTTTTTATGTAAACTGGAAAGTGATATGCTCTCCAGTCTCGGTAAATTTTGTTCTGGAAACGAATTGAAGATTGAATGACATTTAATTTTAACTGATTATAAATACACGTACTAAGAAGTATACTGCAGGTGTATTGTAGGTGTTCGAGTGAATCTGATATATTTCATAGCTGAAATCAATTTGATATGCCCGAGCTCGGCTGAACCACTGCAAACCATTTTTAAAATACTCTTTGAAAATACCGAGTTTACAACACATTTTCGTTTATTAAGGAGCTAAAAATTTTTAAAGAAACTAATGATTTTTATAAATATACCTAAGTAAAAAATAAAACTTATGTAGAGAATTGTTTTACCTATTAATTATTAGTGGATATATATTATATTATATACCTTCTATGCATTTTCACATCTTTAAATTTCTCATAAATACATAAAAATTGTACTAATAATAAATCTATTCTATAAATGCACGAAATCTCCGTACTAAAACTTCAAAAATAGCCACCCCTTGCGATCGAATTATATCGCAAATTTTATTCTAAACTTTGTCGGTGAAAACCTCAAGCTTTTTTCTATGTATTTCAGGAACAACGTCATTTGATCGTTCTTACCCGCTGATAACCGCCTCGATTCCCTCAGCCACGCTACTTTTGTTGAATTTCTTCATGTACGCGTGCATCTCTTTGAAGTATTTTGCCAAAGTGCTGTCAGTGTGGCTCCAAGGTATGGTACCAAACTTGAACATAGGTTTGTGGGACCATGGCTTGGCTAAACGGTGATCGTCAACACCGGTAAACTCGTGAAACTCCTCCCTCGTGATCATGAAGGCGGCCAGGTTGGCAGTGTAAATGGCGAGGAACACCACGGCGAACAGCGCCCACACGTTCGTCATGAATCTGAGTTTACAAGAACGTCGTTAAACGTTGGTGAAGCGACATACATTCGATCGATAATTGCGAAAAGACTTTTGAGCTCTGCTACGCCGTTTAACTTGTCTTGGGTTCAATCGCACTCTTCGCTCTCCTAAAAGATTTTTCGATTTTATGCTAAGCGGGTTTTCTTTACTCAATTTCATACTGAATGGTTCGTTTCTTCCCTTTTTCAAAATTAGAAGCGCTTGTGAAGTAAATCAAAACGCCATTGACGAACTCTTGAAAACTGTAACAGCATAGAAAAAACAAAACTGACAATCTGAATGAAAAACTTAAATTCCTCGCTATCTGAGAAAAGTTTGTATCTTTGGACGAATGGAAAAAGGAACGAGCAATTGTTTTAATTGGAATTAAGAAAAATTTGCATATATCACATCGAAATTTAGTACAATTTTAGAGAGAAAAATTAATCATCCGTTTATTTGTAAGGAGAACCTGCGATTAGCACAAAAATTTAAATTTTTTGACGAATTGAAATTAAATATCTAGAGAATAGAGAACTTTAGAAAGAACTCGATTGGTATAGAAAGAAAGTTATTAATTACATAAGATTTATTTATCATCAAAGGTATAGAAAGTCGAGGACTCTAAGGTTCCATTCACATTTGCGTTATCTGTAATTCTAAGTCTTCACTAGTAAGACTTTTATTGGATTTAGTGGATTTTTATTGTTTCAGTGTATCGTAATTTAAAGCACAGGCCGATTTTTGCGTCCATTTCACGTAGCTCACATTTTTCTTCGTATTTTACGATAGCATGCTTCAAAAGCCTTAGGTTTTACGGTATTAACAGGTAGCACCGCTCGAGGATTCTATTTGCGAGCTCACCAGATTCGTTTCACCTACTCTATTACATAATATTTTCAACGCTACTACATCATTTTCGTTTTGAAAATTCAGCCCGTTCATCGAGGAACATAAAATACTTGGCAGTTAAATTATAACAGTCTTCGAAAATGTCGCACGCACAAAATAATTCAATGAATAAGACGCACTTAAATCAAACGTGTGCTCGAGAAATAAAATGTTCATTTTTCGTGGCCAACACTGTGATTGAATACAATTTCTTGGCACGGTATATGCCGCTGATAGAGGAATATATATTTCGCCCGAGTTCGTCTTATAATCTTCGCTATCTTTATGATTTAAACCATTTCTGCCTGCATCCTCTACACGCCAATTATGGTACTTTGCGATTATCATGTAGCTATGAAACGTTATATTGCCGTGTAAAGTTTAGTGTCTTTTCCTTCGATGAACGTGTTTAAATCGATTCTTAATCTTTTTTTGAAGTCCTTCCAACTCTTCTGAATTATAACGAATCGGTTTTCAAATTCCTATATCATTTAATTCTTTACAGATTTAACGTGCAGAATGATTAAAACAGAGGGTAAGATTTTAAGAGTTTAAATTATGTAGTTGATTAAGTTTAAATTATTAAAGATCAGAGATAATAAATTCTACTTTAAATACTTCCATCGAATATTCTACTAATAATATCTGAGTCGTAATTGATCACACACTACTATTTTCAAGATACAAAGAGGGAGAAGGGAAAACAGAGAAGATGAAATAAAGGCGGTTCATGGTAAATTCGTCGATGATATGCGCGTTTGTCGAGCGTCCTTTTGATCCCTTTGATCCCTCTTTTCATCTCTTTTTCGATGCACAGAAAACATGTTAATAGGTTTTGTGAGTTCTCTTTTTCTACCGTGCTTTTCGGGCAATATGATTTACGTGCGAGGATTTTAATTGCCGATAGAAATTGTTTCACCGACCTGGCTGTGAATCCCCTGGGAGAATCAATATGGACGGCTGCCTGAAATAATACGGCCCAGACCAGCCAGTACGTCCGACAGAAGGAGAACCGATGATTGGGCGATGGATTCTTCTGCAACCAGCATAAATCAGCCACGTTCGAACTCATTTCGAATCGTTTGTACAACCAATACAGCGACAACGTTGCAATAATAAGAAAATGTTCTAATCTACGGTGTGGGATTGGTCTGCGTTAGATTTTAGACAAAATCGTGCAAGAATTCAGTGAGAAGGTTAAACTAAAGCGAGTGATAGGAAGATATTGTGTTAGAATGCATGGCGAATATTTGTGAAGATATCCGATAGATAGATAGATAGATATCGGGTTCGATGCTAGAAAATTATTTAAAGTTGCGGATGGTTCGCTAGATCTTGGAAGTAGCATTGAAAGTTGTGCCAGTGAATTGATCTATAATATTCATGTTTCATATTTCTTCATGCAATTTGTTTGATCAATATCTTAAACATACTTACAGTCTGTCACACAAGAGCGTGTCTGCGATATCTGCGAAACCTGACACCTAATCAGAATGAGATAAAAAGAATGTAAACAAACGAAAACTTCTCTAATACGCGTTGCTGAATACCTTTCAGTTTCATTTGAAACAGTGAAAGGAACAGAGCTTTTTAATATGAGTGCCGCGTACGCGAAACGTCGAAAATCGTCTGGCATAGCCGAATGAAAACAGAGATCGTGATTGGAGTAATATAATATTCACTGATGAATCTTCGTTTTGGGCATGGTGTCCTATTAGGCGTGCTTGGACTATCCATGGAAGAAGGATGATTCAAAGAAGTGTAAAACACCCTATAAAAGTGCATGTTTGGGGTTGCTTTAACGCACGCGGTTTTGGGACTTTGTGCGTCTTTACAGACAATCTGAATGCACAAAAGATGGTGAAATTGTACCAAAGGGGACTTCTCACATCCGTGAAACGTTGGTTCAACCAAACCGAGGACCAATGGATATTGCAAGAAGACAACGACCCTAAACATCGAAGTCGCATCTGCACCCAATGGAAAGCGAAAAACGCCATCACAGTACTTCCTTGGCCATCGCAGTCCCCTGATGCAAACCCTATCGAAAATGTGTGGTCCCTAATGAAATGCAAGCTGAGAGGAAGACGTATCACAAAAATAAGAACACTTGTACATCACATTCGAAAGATATGGAGGTCGTTACCAGAATCCTACGCTCAAAAATTAGTCGAGAGTATGCCGAAACGATGTCAAGCTATAATCGCTAATGGAGGAGATTGGACACCCTACTAAGTAATAGCGTATTAGTGTTTTAGATGTAGATTCAATTCATATAAATTTTTTTACAAATATATAAATATTTACAGAAATATCGCAGACACGCTCTTGTGTGACAGACTGTAATTTTATTATAAATTTAGTTTTATTAAATAACAAGACGACGTGGAGAAAATATGAATTAATTTTGAAGATTTTATGTAAACACAATTAGAAATGAATTCAAATAACTTATGATAAAGAGAAATAAAAGGCGAGAAACTTAAAATTTAAAAAAAAAAAAAGATGAAAAGATGTAACGTGAATCAGCTTTGAAAATTATGGGGAAACAGGTTTCAAAATGCATCCTAGGAATTAAAAATAGTTCACAGGAGAAACATATAGGAAACTTTAAATCTCTGTGAGAGAGATTAAAGAAAATATAAATCACCTTTGACAATTACAAATATAGAATCAAATTTAGGAATGCATCTTAGGAAGCAGAAATAATTAAAAAAAAAATTCACAAAATACAAAGTGTCCTCCTTTGTCTCTCTTCGCTAAATAAAAATTGTATTCTCTTACTGTAGACAAAATATTTCCAATTACGCTCGTAAGTGTCAAGTGATATGGACGCTTTAAATTGCAGATTTTATTGACAAGTAAAATGAGACAAAGGTGTTTTCCAAATAAAGAAAAAGGGGAAGCTGCGTGGTATTTGTATCGTCACGAAAGTACGTGGGAAGAATGTTCTCCCACGATCAATTTCTTTTTCCTGTGTCACAGGGATGGAGTGTCGTTAAGATTAATGGTATTGTCTGGTATAGTAATTTGCTCTATAAGGATTTCGTGCTCTGAAGGTGAGAAAACATACATAGCTAATAAGAAGCGAAATTAATAGTACCGGTTTCTGCGCAGCGTCTGAAGGGTTTACCTTCATGTTGAAACCGGATGGTGACAACCATTCGAACAGCAGTATCATAATCGTGGCCGCGTGTATGGCGACGATACCGACTAACATCCAAGAGGCGGTGTCGAATGGTTCTGAAAACCATAATGAATAATATAATAATATAATAATAATAATAATAAAACTGTTTCGTATTACGTGGAATGTATTGATCATATTTATTCTATGTGTAAGATCACACTTTATATTAATGTCTGTATTAATGCATGCTCAATATACTTTGGAATTTCTTGTTTGCTAAAAATGAAAAGTATTGCTACTTTGATAGGGAAACACGCTTTGCTGATTAAAAACATTTGTGGCTATTACTTTATAAAATATGTATATTTATATTAAATAATAGAGTGTATTAAGCTGTACTAAATTTTATGTTAAATATGCCATTAAATATGTATATTTATAAGAGGCCATAGAAGGATCAATTAAAACACATTTCTTGTTTTGATGAGTAAAACGAGATTGAGTAATAAACAGGTACACGTTTTAAATGATTTCAAAGAATATATAGTATAATAGTGTTAGTTATAGAGTTTTAAATAATTCACGAGATTCAGTTTTATTGCATTTAAATAAACTGAGAACGATAAATAAAACCATTGATGAAACTACTATTATTAAATTGATATATGTATATATCAATATGTATATGTTGAGTTCTCTGTAAATTATAGAATCGTAGAACATATGAGTTAATAAAATTGAACGAAAAAATATTTTCTCTTCCAATCATTAACAAATTGGTTATTAAGTAATTTGATTGAAATTTGGAAAGATCTGTTAATCCTTTTTCGCAGAACAATACTATTGTAAATATCTTTGAGAAACACTCTCTTCTGAGTGAGTAGCGTAGTTATTTCCTAGAATTGATCGACGTTTACTGCTGTTTATCTAGAATTTACTCTCTATTCTTCAGCAGCACCTGCACTAAAATTCCGAAATTTTAGAACAGAATGTTTCATGATGATCGTAAAACATTCGAAGTAATTTTATTGAAAACTCTGATTGAACAACGAACTTCGTTTTTTATAATTCCATGAATATTTTTTATTTACTGATAATGTATTTTATGTCATTTATATTTACATATTAGATATTATTTCTTGTAGGAAACATTCGATCGTATTTGTGTAAAATTCAATGTACTCACAATAATATAGGATTAATTACTAATATAAAAAGGTAATCATCTATCATTTTTTTAATGTTAATTCTTAATACATATTATTTAGGATCCAAAGAGATTTCTTTATGAACCATTTAACGTTTAATGAGATATTTATGGCCACTTACCAAGGAAGGCAGTGGGAGATATTATACCAGTCCTCTTAGCCACAACAATGGCGATACCAGTCTCCATGTACGGTACCGTAAAATCAACCACGGCTTCTCTTTCAGAGTTAATCATCAAAGATGTCATTACCATGTCCGTTTTCCGATTCACCAGATCAGCTATCAAGCCGTTCCATTTTCCATTCTACGAACAGAACAACGAACGTTAAATTCCATGTAATTGCAAATTATAAATTCCATCGCATAATTTTAATATTCCAGCAGAAACTATCGCACTGTAAGAAAATTCCATTAACAATTTGACGCAATAATATACCAATTGACGTCCCAACTTAAAACTCATCTATGGAGAACGTTAGTTGACGTTCTAATGTAATATATATGTACACAGAAAAGTTCCACAGATGTAGTATTTTAGACTGTATATTCTTTTTTTTATTTATTTAATTTGTACTTTACAATTTGTTCAGCTGGACATTTGATAAATTTTTCTAACCAGACTATATATAACATTATATACATAACAATGAAACTGCCGGTGAATAAAATATGAAACATCAAAGGAATAAAATGTATAAAGAGTTACACAATGCAGGGGAGAGAACAAGCTTTTGTGCATACACTTTGCAAAGAAAATATTCAAATTCTCAAAAATGTACGCAATTATTGTAAATCCACAAAATAAAATATAGAACGTATAAAGTTGATAAAAAAAATAACGTATCAAATCTCGAAAAAACATTACGAATTGACCGCTTTGATCATTTTGATAAGTCTAGTGTTATAATAATTTTGTAATTAGTGAAAAGGCTTTGTCGATAAAATGTCGATAAATAACGGTTAGAAGTAGTATGTACGAAGGTTACATTTTCCAAGTATGTTTCGCTCAGGACCCATAATTATCCGCGTGCAAACGCAGTCACATTTAAATAAACACAATGAAAGAGCCACGCTAAGTCGAGGTACTTTATCCTCGATACATCTCAATTGTTTCGTGCTCGTTGCAGATTCTGGATTAACGGACAGAGTTAACGAAATTAATCTATACAGTCGTTCCATCGATACTGTCGTCAAGTATTAAATCCTGAACGCTCGGATTAAACGAGATCCGCTGTATTAACCCGGTGCAACTTTAAAGACGTTCCACTTACTACTTTCACGATTATTGAAACTAATTCCTTGCTATTCATTGGGATTAAGATTTCATAATTGACGGATAGACGTTGATCTATTAAATCTTGTCTGGATCTTCGACAGAAGCACTTTTCATTGCAAAATTAATTTCATAATCGAACGAACAAAGATCTAAAGCGGAATGTCGCGTTGGGGCTAATCGAATATTCCTTTCGTCCTTGAAAGCTGTTAAGTTGAAAAATGTTAAACGTATATTTCATGTCGTGTACATTTTGAATATCGTTTGTATGGTACGTTCATTTTGTAGAATTTGTAAATTAACCGAGTTATGAGTGGACTGTGGAAGGTTCTATATAGGTTTCAGGGATATTGGAACACGTATACAAATACTTGGAACGTATACGAGTTATATGAAAGTCATTGTATAAATAAAATAAATATCAAACTTCATTAAAGTGGAATAAAAGGATATTCAATTGTGAAGTAAAAAATCGATTTTCTCATCGTTCATATTTCTAATCGGTTTGATTGAATCCAGTTTATTACGAAACAATAAGTCTATTATTTTAATTAATAATTAACGTTCTACGCAATCTTACAAAATTTCCTATTTGTATTTCAATTTCTTATATTTTCAGTGGAATATCTATAAATAATTTACAGTTCTCACGCTTATAGAATCTATTTATAATTAATAATTTTTCGTAAACATATATATGTTTATATACTCGTATTATTTTATATTTTCTATCTCCTCTGTATCTAAAACTATCTTTTACACTTTCTCATATATCCTATAAGTATCACGAGGATTCATTATATCGGAAATGCTCAATAATAATTGTTAGCTGGATAAAATTCGTTATAACCAACCTCTAGCGTGCCCCATTTCCCATCTTCGACTCTAACAAGCTCATAAGTGAAGCCGATTTCCTCGGAGAACTTTTGAAGCAGGTCGATGCAGAATCCGCTGCAGCACTGATAAAAGCTCTCATTCTTCTGTGCCGCTTGAACGTCCATCCTGAAAAACGGCGTACACCAGTAACATCGTCGTTCACTTGCTCGCAGTCATGTTTTATTTCACTACCCTTTCATGGACGTTGGAACGATCGTTCTTCGATCATCCCTATGATAAAATACTTTGTCCAGAATCTTGAGATAGAATGACAAAGAGGAGATCAGTTTTTCGTATTAGGTTGTCGTGATTAATGGATGGAATAACTTACGTTGTAATTATTTTCTGACAGTTCGTTTTTGTTCACAAGACGACGAAAGATGCTATCGATCAGAGAGATTTAAATGAAAGATATTTATTTTATGAGATAGGGAGAGAAAGAAAGAGAAAGAAAGAGAAAGAAAGAGAGAGAGGGAGAGAACTGGATACTGTAGTTTCTTTTAGATTCTTAGATTCTTCTTATCGAGTTTCTTGTGATGTTATAAAATATAAAATATAGCTATATTAAATTTGTAGTTACATGGAATGTGTCGTAACTAATTGAGGTCATTTTAATGATAGATAACGGATATAAAAATGATAGATATAAAAGTCATATAGACTTTTGTCCTGTTCGATATCTTCTTCGAGGTACAGCGCTGCGGTAATGTGTAGTTTCCATGTATAGGTATTATTGAAAAAAGATAATATTTGATTTAAATGTAAGCTGTAGTTATCGTATTAAAAATTCCAAGTATTTTTCCAATACCGTTAACAAAGAGTTTAATAGAACTGTTTCGTATTGTTATTAAGAATAACTATGCTTACATACGTATGTACGTAGAATTACAAGTAAAATGAATGCATTTCGTTATTTTTGTATCTTTTCATTGTTTACCTATTAGTAAAATAATTAAAGAATGCGGAGAAAGATAACTTTAATCGAAGAACTTTTGCGCTAACCACCGAGGAATTAAATTTGGGAAACAGGTTCGAGAAAATCGAATATGAGAATAAGGGAAGATGTTAATGTAGCGTAAGATGACTTTACAGAAGTTTCATAATGTTCCTGAAATTTCTCAATCTCTGTTTATACCACGAAACAACTGGATTAACGTCGCTTCTGGCTAAGTCGTGCAATCTGGCTGAATACGAGTCGAATGGTTTACCCTGGTCACATCTGCACGTGACAAACCCGATGCTCCTCGTGTATTGTTTCCGCAGCTGGTGAATAACACTCGTTTTACGTGTTCCATGGAATACGCATTGTTTGGCCAATCGACTGCAAGCTGTACCTATATTTTAGGCGGCAGCATTCGGAAAACAATTATTGAATCTTTGGTACGAAATACGGAGAAACTAGAACTAACTTACAGTGGAGAAAAAGCGACCAGTACAAAATAATCTGAAATTTTCTATTTCCCTTCTCGCTTGTATTATCTTTACGAATGTTCCTTAAATCACCGAAACAAAAATTCACTTTTCTTTTTTTTAGAAATAAAATCTCTAGTTTCATTTTTTTTACGAAAAAAATATCCTATCTATGCTTTCGAAAGATTGGAAGAAGAATGATCGGTTATAGAACATTCTACTAAAAATTGAAAAACGAATATTACCCATATTCTTAAGTAAGTTAGTTACGAAATCAAACAATAGATTTAAGAGACCACGTTCTCACCAATATTGCTGAAACATTGCGCGATGACCAAACTTCCTCGCCCTTACACACGATTAACCCGATCACGGTAGCAATCATTATCGGCTGTCTATCATTTCAAGTTTTCCTCGCAAAACGAACGTCAATATAGCGTCCATCAAAATTTCCAATTTACGAACGTCATTTAAACGTCCGATAGAAAATCTCAATAGCCAGTAGTTAACGCGCGAAACAGGGACGCACCGATCGTTAGGCGATGGTCGTTAATCGTAAGACGTCCGTGGAACGTGAATGTATCTTAATTGCGTCGGCATAATGGTCGTAATTGTCGAATAAATTTGCCAGCAAATGGACATTAATGATAGACGGGTTAGACAAACGAAGAAGCAACGCATGCCTCCGGGAATATTATGCAGGAATTTAACCGGACTGACGAGGGTACAGCTCGTAGGATGCTGCAATAACTGGGACTGAACATAGTTTGTCCTTGTGTCAACCAGTCTGAACGGAGATCCGTGACTCGTGTTTTGCGAGACACACAAACAAGTAATATTAGGCATATACGCACAAAGTGTACAATATCGGCATTGTAATGGCATCTGGGTCGGTTTTTGTTATTAAATGACTATATTCGCTATGAATCGTTTAGTTGCACGTAACGAAGTCTTTTTAATCTATTGGATTGTCGAGAGAAGTTTATTAAACTCTTCAAGTACACGACGTGTATAATACATTATAATAGTATTCGGGTTGGTCTTTGTTATTAAATAATTAGAATTGCTATGAACAGTTATTAAGCTAGCGCAGCTTCTTCGACGTATCGATTTGTCAGAAAGAATTTCTTAGATTTATCGAGGCAAGTGTACTCTGTACAATTTATTAAGATAAATATTTCGTGGGATATAAAACTGGGAAGTCGCGATGTTCTTCCATCGTTGTGTCATACTTTCGAGTATCTCTACGTGATAAAATTTCGTCAGCGAGAAGATTGTAGAAGCATCTTGCTTTGAACGTTGAGCAATAAAAACAGCATACCAAATAGCGAAAAGCTTGCGACGATATTATTTTATGAAAATGTAAAGGGAATATCGTGTATGCAAAGAACTTTTCGAGCCAATCTTGTCCCGTGTGATGTTCTCAATTTCGAGCATCCAATATCATGTTATGGAAGATACTGAAATCGAATATCCTGACAGACATAATTAATTATTACTTTCATGCAACACTGAAACTGATTCGCGTAAGATACGGCAAGATTATATAAATTTTATTTCGAGGCATTCAAGAGTAGAGATAATTAGACAATAAAGTAAAACAATAGTGGAAATGATATTAGATGTAACAAAAATAACGTTATTCGTTCAAATTTTCCTATAATAATTCTTAGCTTTAAACCCAATATCGGTGACGTTAAGATATTGGTAAAAAGCTGTAGAATTAAATAGTCCCATTTTAATCGTTTCAGTCTTTACATTTTAATCATTTAACCTTTTTACAGTTAATGAGATTAGAAATATCCTGAATAGCGAAAGTACAAGAGCCATACTGGACAGACTAATTGTTTCAGTTTATTTTATCAATTAAGCTCGCTGATGATATAATATTCACCTCGATTAACATGGTTTCCCTGCACGAACGAATAACTGCGGTAAATTTCGACAGCAAAGTCAGCAGACCCAGCGCTATTGCTATTATTCTCTATGGCCATTCTCACGATAATAACGTTACGTTTATTTTACATTTTCGTGATACATGTACCTATGTATATCTACTAACTAAGGATGAGAACTACCATAGAAACATCGATTTCCTCCGAACTACAAGATATCCAGTAACGTTCGGTTACATCTCGCGACTTTCTTGCCCCACCGGTCGTAAAATCTTACGTAAAGCAAATGTATATCGACACGTATACGTTAGGCGTACTGACAGCAGTTAAAGGCTGGTACAAGTGGAAGTTTATACGTAAACGTCTATACGTCGAATCCCTTATGCACCAGCCCGTGTAGCTTCGTTCGCTCCCTTAAAAGTTTATGGCATTCTTAAGGGGTTGTTAAACTTTCGACGACGTTCGAAGTGAATTGGCACTTTTCGAAAACGCAGTTAGCTACGTGTTGTCGTTAGAACCCATAGAAAATCATAGATTCTTACTGTTCACGTTTGTGTACTTAATTCTTACGGGCAACACGTTCTTTCGAGATTTGCAATTCACAATTTATAGAAGGTGAATTCTGTGGAGTGTTATAAATAGTTGTGTCCTAAAGGTAACGTAATGCGAAAATACGATGGAACCTTTATAGTTACGAAGGAGCTATTGTTAATAGTAAATGAAATAAATGTAAATAATGGTAGGTTTGGAATTTTTTACATCATTTTTCTTTGTGTTCATAACGAAAGATTTATTTTCTATTTTGTAAATATTTGTTTACGAAAAATACACTATTTCTGATACATGAAACATCATTGAATGAGATAAATTTAGAATTTTCAAGATCATCTTCATTTTTCGAATGGAATACTTTGTACCTAACGTATGTATCACATACTTATGGGGATAAATTAATGAATTAACAGAGGTGAACATAACTATGTTTTCTTTCTATAATATATAATTAACAAATATATGTTCAATGAAACTATATCAATTTGTTACAAGCCAGTAGCAGAATATTGCTGAACGAACAAAATGAGTCGTAATTTACACGATAGCCTTGTTCGTTTTTCTTAGTTAACATATCAAACACATGTTTAATTACTCTCGCTTTAATAGAGTATCGTATTAAAGTCAATATTTATGATATATATTTTATGTATACTGGGCAAATTCTATTAGAAAGTTCTACCAAAGGATATTTAATTAATATCATGTTTGAAAGTCGCGCAACACTTCTTGCAGTATCACATTCATCTTCAGTTGAAACCTAATAGAACTTGATTTGAAAACCTATAATTTGCTTGTATTTAAAAATATGAATTCCATAGATAAATAATGTGCTCTATATAGAAGTTTCCTGTCTTCTATTCCTCTAATATACCAATTTCTAATTTCTAAAAGTATACAATACACTTCTAAACAATATAGAATATTGGAAAAATCCAAAGTGTATTAAAAAGACAATGTATTGCCCGCGTATTTGACTGTTTATTTTTAACTGCAAAGAGACGTTAAGAAGAATCTCCGGTGGAAGGTTCTCGGCATAAGTAGCGTATCAACTGGTAAATTTTTCTATTCGTTCGAGCTCGCTCGCGTTAAAGAGGCACGTTAAAGAAGTTTAAAGTTTTTAAATGGAAATTTTATTGCTGGAATGTTCCGAAAATGCGATTCAGATTCATCAAGTTGAACCTCCCACATAGTTCTCAGCCTGATGAATAGAACGGAAGAAATCGAAGAAATGCTAAAAAGTCGTTCGAGTTTGCAGTTCTCTGTTCGAGCCCAAGTTCCGGTAAAAATGGAAGAACAGCGTGAAATAAATTACAGAGAGGCGACCGTACAAAATTTCACCTTCGAATTATTTTTCTCTTTTTTCTTTTTTTTTTTTCGGATGGTCTGGTGAAACTTTCATAGCGAAAAGCGTAATCCACTTAACACGAATTTAATCTTATCTAAAGTGGCAATCACGGAGCGTTAAACGTAATTTTTGTTCCGTTTTTTTTTTTTTTTCTTTTAGAGTTTGAAAGGTTGATAATAATACGATTCTCGCATTCTCAGCTATTCTTCTTCTTTTTAACTCAATATTCGACTACTCGTTTTGGCACACCCTTCGTTTTAACCGCGCCACACAGAAGAAGCAATTATCTTTCCTTTTTTGTTGGCATTCTGCCATATCCTTTCCACTTGAGAGACAAAGAGATTCTATCATCATTGTACGTTTTACCAGGGAGCTATCTGGCCTACTAAGCTCTTTCTAATACTCCCTGCCATAATGTTTTACGAGGAACTGTGAATTAAATGAATCGTCTTTTCAAAGTAGCTGGTAAGTCGTTTAGAGCAAATAAAAATTCTGAATACAAGTTTTGTGTAATATACTGTTTCTACTGTTTACTAGAATTCTAGGTAAAAGCATAACATCATTACAATAATCATGTTATTTTTATTGTAATTGTGTCATTCCTTAGATTCTTTACTAGCAGGACTAGTTAAGTCTAAATGATCCTTAAATGAATTTACAAAAAATACTACCTCCATTAATTGGTATAATTATTAGTAATTTTTTGACCTTATAAAAGTATGGACGATTTTCTCTGTTGAATATAGTAACAGAAGTTTGTTTTCACTATTTCCTTTATATTTATTAATTTTCGCTATTTTCAGTATGTGAGAAAAATATTGTACATTTAAGAAACTCAAATGGAAATTCTGGCACATCGAATCACGTTAAAAGAAATTATAGTATTCCTCGACGAATAAAAAGTGTATTGGAAAGTTGTTACAATATTAGAATTTTGTTATATTTTAAGAAGTAAACGATATCAAACATCGAGAAGGATATAACGATAATAGTGTTCATTTCTAATAACGTAACAAAACACAGGAGTTTAAAGTTAATGAAATTTAATCTTCTTTTATATTTATCTGAAAAGTAGCTGAAGTCACAAAAAGATCTCAGTATCGTCTGAAATTCTACATAACTCTGTTAAAGTCTTGATGGACTTGGCGAAACTTAAAATCTGGTTAGCCGCCTGAAACGTGACCTGACATCCTGGATTGACATCGACGAAGTTCGTTCGAACTAACCAGAAATCAGAAGAACTTTGACAGCCGCTCTTCGAACTATTGAAATCCTAGGAATCCATGATGCGTGTGATCGAAACAGCAACATAGTTGTCCAGTAAAAACTAACCACCGAAACAGGCACAATCTTATTGTTTCAAACAACATTCAGAGTACAATCAGCCTAATTTACTTTAGAAAACATCTGTAACCTGTTTAGACGTAGAAAAGTTTCAAGATTCAGCGAGAGTTAGTAAAAGTATAATTCTAAGATATTCTCGAAGGATTAATCAAAATTACGAAAACACGATTTAAGGAAATTTAGATTATTGGAAATTAGTAACATTATCGAGCAATTTAAAAAATAGAATCACTTTTAATACGTGTTAAAAAATTAGCTAGAATTACAGAAATCTGCAAAATGTCTTAATTTAATATTCTACATAATTGATCTTACGATGGTTATCAAGTATACTGTAAAGAAACGTTAGATGATTAATTTTTTGCAATATTAGAAAGAAAATAGCGAAGAATAAGAGATGAATTTATTAAAAACTTATCACATCTACGCAAGAATTGTTATTCTCTAGATATAGATTTAAATGGTGCATAAAAATTGAAATTAAGATAGGGTTCTTAAAGTGTGAGCCTGCTTCGCCGACTCATTTGAAGATTTAGAACTACTTGGACAGATTTAACGGATTTGTAGAAGTCCAATGTCTTGAGAAATCGGATAATGTTTGATGGTGCCTAGGAATATCTACTTAGAATCTAAGAGGGTTAAATAGGATTTAGCTGATAGCATGAGCTCACCTGAGCTCAATAAACCTCGGTATTATTTAGGTAAACTTGACTCAACGTTTAACAACTATCCTATTTCGATCATGTTGAATTAGTAGTTAATAGTTATGTACGAATCATATACCGTAACATCCTTCGATTAGAATAATATACGCACCTGGATGTTTCTTTTCCCTAATTTTTCTAATAATTATTTTTAAATAACTATATTACAATATGAGTAATCGTTACTAAAGCATTCTATTTTGTAAATAAATTAGCAATCGATAACTAGACTCATAATGCACAAGCGAATTCGTTCAATATCAATTAAGATTTTCAATTAATCAATTTATCAATTAAGATCTACTAAATTGTTCCTGGATTAAAGTTCATAACTTCATTTACGAAACAACGAGCAAATTTACTTCTGGAAATAAAGTCATACATTTTTTCAGAGTACTGAACAACAACGCTTTTTGCTCGTTGTTCTCGTTAATGAAGATATAAGAGGTGCCGTGTATCGCAAATTACGGGGGATGCTTGAAATTAGGAAAAGTAGATGGGAGTTTCGAAATTGGAAGTTGAAGGTAGCGTGTTCGTTGACTGTATAATTCAATAGGCAGTGGTAAACCGCAAAATTGTATACGAAATTGTTAGCAGATGGAAATTCAGTGGGTGGAAGTAACTTTAAGCCATTGCAACATCCTATTACGATGTTTGCATAAAATAGGATCCACTGAAAAAGAAATTTCTTTCATCTTCTTTAAACATTTATTATATAAATTGCTAGAAGTATTGCAGTTAATATTTGAACATCTAAATTAATATAATATATAATTATTAATAAATTATAATATATCATAATATCCATTTCATATAAAATAGAGTTTACTGCGAAGGAACACCTTTGTCCTTGCTTCATTTTTTTTTTTTAAATAATTCTAACTTCAAACGAAACGAGAAAATTTCTCCGTATCATAATTTTTACTAATTTTGTTTCAACGTTCCGATAGCAATTAGATTAATTAAATTCAATGCAACGCTACAGGATCGGAGCTGCAAACATATATCCGTGTTACTGCATTATTTTATGAAATATTGACCTCATACCATACGAGCGTACTTATTGATAACGAGGGACGAAGTTAATCCTGAAATTACTAGGTTTTGTTGCGTTCTCATATTCGTATATCAAGCTAAACATTTATAGCGGTCTGTATTAAAATAGGTGATTTATGCAAGAATAAGTCGTCTCACATTGTCCATGATCATCGTTGTTTCTCGAAAGTTTGAATCTCTATCAAACCACGTTCGAATAGAAGGCGAAAGATAGAATAGCAGATAAAATTACCAACAAAATAGATCATTTTATAAATCCATCTAATAAAACGATTTATTCGTAAGAATCTTCTTTGACAGAATACGTACATCGTAAAATGTTATCGTAAAATTATACTGCCGGTTCAAATACATTTGTCTAGTAAAATATCCCATGGGCTGGGTCAAGGTAAAGAGAAAAAAGAGAATCAGTGGGAATAAAAAGGGAAAGCGCACGTTGGAGATAGAAAGATCTTCATCTCATATGCGTCCTCAGGAATAACCACTGCTCAACGTATTTGATGTGAATCTCACGTAAAAGAAAAGTAAAGAAGAAGCTGGATTTATGCTTGGAATGTGAAAATCGCATTAAGTACACCCGATCGGTTTTGCTCGACATCGAATCATGACACGAGATGATCGAGCCATTTAAATAGAATACCGTGGATTTTAAGCGTACTAGATTTAAATTCTGTGGGCAATGCAATAATATCGAGTTAAGTAAGGAGACTGCAGATTTTTATGTATTCATTGAAAATGAGAGGTGCAAAAGTACATAGAGTGTACACAATATGCAGAAAGACATAAAATATACAACATACCTTTATTGTAATTAATGGCAGAAATAAATTTCTGCGTGAGTTCTAAATATCTGTTTATTTGTTTTCATACAAATTTAAATTTGCATAAATATCCGCGATCTACATAATAATAGATAGGCTGCAGATTTTTCTGCACTTACGACAAATTGAAAGATATAAAAAATGCACAGAATGTATTACGTAGGCTATATGCAACAATATATAAAATATTCAAAGTACTCTACATTTGATACAATATTTAATAGATAAGACGCTTGTCCATATATGTTTCATTTTTGAAATTATATTTACGAAAATACGAGTTTGGATAAATATCCGTAGTCTGATAATACGTATAATATAATATTTCTCGAAATTTTTAAATTATTGTCGTATTACATAACATTTTTCGTTATCATTGCATTACATGAGTCTGATACATCGAAGAGATTGTAAGTTTCCATGCCATTTCATATGATTCGATATTGAATGAAAACTGGTTTCAAAATGGGCTGTACAGTGTTCAAGAACGGGAAACAGTACATAAACCGGAACAGGATGTGACCTGCTCCTGTTATATCCACAAAACTGATTCGTGGTCGATCAAGTGGAATGTAGAGGCAGGATGTGGCTAGAGGAAACTATAAAGGATCCCTTATGCGTGTACAATGGAAAAGGAATATCGAAGGACGGGTTTCCCAATTCAAAAAGTAATGGCAGGAAGTGTGGAAGATGTATTTAATATACAGAAAGGATTCTTTCAATTTCATTGTAGGTTTGCACTCGTAGCTTAAAAGAAATTTACAAAAGTTCATAAAAATTTAAAAAGAATGTCAGATGTCTAAAGAAATTAAAGCATTTTTTCAGGAAAATAAAAAAAAGCATTTTATAGTCGATTAAAAATTTTTATAGATTATATGTTTACGTTTATGTATGTATAATATTCCACAAGACAAGATAAACAAAATTAATTTTACCTGAATTTGAATAAATTCCATTCTGAAGTATGCTATCATAACATTATTATATAGGCAAAATAATTATATTGTATGATCACGAGATCACTTGTATTCATTGCAGTACTACTCAATTTAAACATTTGTTTGATATCTACAAGATATGTACATCTTAATTTTGAACATTATTTTCTTCGTAACAAAAAGAAACGTGTATCTAAATATATAATATGGTGCACATACGTCCAAGAATTTATAAATATGCTCAGCTTACATATCATACAAAACCTGCATTTGAACGTAATGTAAGGTACTACAAACGGATGATTTCTCTTGCATCGAAGCAAACATCAAACAATTTGCTCCATTATGCGTAATTCCCTTTGCTATTCCAAAGGGGATAGGAAGCATCAAAATTTGTGTTGGTAACGAATGGTGCCAAACGTAAGCAAATGTTCGATGGAATTAAAATCACAGGTATTATCGGTAGTCGATGCTGCACTATTTGCTGCAATAATATATAAGCTACAATAGATGCAGTACTGTAAAGACATATCTAAACGAGGTAGACACAGTATGGATATAATTGATAGTTCATTCTTGGCTATAATAATTGTAATGATAAAGGGAGAAACGTGACGATATGAATGAGCAATGGAATGTGCAATAGCAAATATTCCTCTATACTACTTATCCATTTGCAAAAAGGTCAATATGGAATATGCTTTCAACTTTACCACAGAGACAACTATTCTATCATTAATTAACACGTTCGTCGCCAAGCGTAATTCGGCTAAGTTTCCTGCGGGGCCCAAATCCCACCGCCGGTACGCAGAACGTAAATAGAGCGACAAACAGGAATTCATCGTTTATCGCCTTCGATTCATTGTTTATCCCCTTCGATTCATTGTAAAGAGAAGATTATTTATTTCTGAAATGGAGAAAGCGATAAGCTATCCAGCTAGAGTATTCCGAGAGATCTCATGGCAGATATCTTAAATCTTCCATTTAGTCGATGATTTGAGTTATATTACTTAATTTTAGACGATTTAAAAGCTTTAGATTTTTTTTAGTTTGACACTTAATTTTACCAATGGTTTCTATAAAATACACAATAACAATTGAAATAGAGTAAAATTCTCAAATTAAATAATCTAAGCTGAATTGTGGTCACATACTTGAAAACATATAATTTCAGAATTAACGCATTAATCAATTTTGTCAAAGATATAAAATGTTATTTATAATAGTAAATTACTGAAGAATAACAATAAAGTTACAAACATGTTCAATGAAGTTTCTACAATATTTTACGAGTTTCTAAATTTCTATTTTACGTAACAAAGATTTTAGCAAAATCGCATTGTAAACGTTCTCTATTAGACAAACAAGCTTATGTATCGGGAAAGATCGTCTGTCACTAAATTCTAAGGGACCGTTTGGGGAGTTCCGTCGCTACTTCTCGATCGCTTCCCACTCGGAAAGTTACTGCGCATCAGCATAAATTGTATCGGACAGCGACGTCAAAACTGAGGAAGAGTTTTACGTGTCTCTGAAACTTTGTTTTGTCTCTAGCAGCTGCGACCAACAGCCATCGCATCGTAGCCTTCTTATGGCCATCATTGTAAACTACTTTGTCCACTTGCTGCCTCTCTTGTGGCTCTTAAAAGGACGAAACAAAATCGCGTGCCATTAATTGCTTTTTTGGTAACCATCTCGTTACCGAACGCCTGTAACACGATTAATATCGCTTTATACAACAATTAATTAATTCTGCGCCTTTTTCCTTCTCAAATTTAAATATTTTTATACTTTTTAGTTGTTAATCTAGATATTTAATACAGAACATCAATGAGCATAGTTTTACATTTGAAGTAACATACTTCCATAATTTTACGGAAATATCGTTATGAAAATCTGGAATTATCCTAATTTCTGTATCTCAGAATTTAACGTCTCTGCTTTGCAACCGAGATCATTTTTTGCCATTGAAATAAATAGTGATCACTATATAATTCACAACTATGGTCTCCTCCCTATACTACAAATTTCATAAATATTATATTTCATCGATTATGTTCATGTTATAAATATTGTGATAATATTATATATTCTAAATGTAAATATTATATATTTTTAAATATAATGGTATTCAACAAGCGTGTAAAAAGCTCCCACTAGTACATACGTAAGTGACAAAAGTTACGTTATTATACGCTGTTCGCTTAAGATGTGAAATAATCAGGGATTTGCTGAGGATTAATGATATCATACTTGGATCACTTAACTGAGGACTGAGAATTTACCTCTAAGACACCGAGCAGAACGTTGAAAATTTGATCGAAGATAAATAAACTCCAGTTAGTATCGATAGATATTAGCGTCGAGTAAGGCGCTTTCTAGCTTCTATTTTTGAGTAGTTCGTAAATTGTTGCCTAGTTAATACCGAACGGCTTCAATTACTTTACAAAATCTTTCTTGTTTGGATCAGAGAAATAAAGTTTGAGCGTCTGAATCGTCGAAATAAAGGATCAATGGCATCAAATACTCTGTAAATATTCATCCCACGATATTCATTTTCATTTACATCATTCATTAACAAATACACTTCTAATTTTCCCTTTACACTTACTTCGAATGGAAGGATATTCTCCCACTTAGCTAAACTCTGCTCAATTACATATTTAGAGAGTCAAGGGAAGCTCTTCGTAAAGTTTGTCTCGTCCCTTTCCTTAGGTGGCAAGTTCTTCTGTTTTGCATAAGACATGCATTAAAGGTTGAATCTAATTAATCCCTCGCTGGCTGTATGGATCACTTGAATTTATGTGTGGATTAAAAATTTCAGTAATTAAGGATAGTCTACATTAGTCAGTATACTGATCTTTTAGTTTGACGCGATAGCGAGTAACATCCAATCAGTAAGAAATGGATTTGAGAAAGAAATAATTAGTTTTAGTACTTAAAGACTATAAATAACTATAGAGTAACTATAAAGATACTATAAGATAACTATAAAGACTATAAATAGACTATATATATAAAAAAATTGATAAAGTTAAATAAGTAGAATAGAAAAATAGAAAAATCATTGTTAATCATTACAAACAGTAATATTGGAATGGTATTTTTATTGGATGATAATTATTGAGATATGTATAATTTTGTATGCTAGACTAGATTGACACACGTATATGAATATGAGTGTGTGGAGTATGTGTGTGCAGTGTGGTATGGAAGATGGTGAGACAAAGAAAATGCTGAGACGCGTGCAAATGTATATCGACGAAGATCCTGGAAATCGTTTATGAAATAAATCTAAAACTATTTTAATATGAATTCTAAGTATAACCTTAGTGTTCCTTTACTTTTATTTTGGCAATTAAGATCCACAATTCTCAACAATAATATGAAAACAAAATTTCCATAGGGTGAAGTTACACTCGTAATAGTTTTCCAAGATTTAATATTTGAATATATTTTTAGACGTAGAAAGATATGTCTCTAGTATTTAAAAATGACCGATTGAACTAATTGTAAGAAGAATACCTTGCCTAAGAAATCAGATAGCAAGGAATCTGTTAAATTCGTCTCTCAAAATAATCCATCGTATAACTGAAATCAATACAAGCTTAAAGCAATACGATAAAAACAGAATAAGCTGATTGAAGAATCGAACGCAGGATCGCTCCGTAGAATTATATCAGATTCTTAATTCTCCTAGAATAAAATGTTGAAAAAGAGAAAAGAACGCTCTACGTGCTGATTCTTACAACATGGCATTCGTTCCAACAACGTACGTGTCCATAATGCTCGGTATAACATGAATTTACATGAGTTAGAAATTGTGAAGGGCCATCGCACAACGCCGCAGATTCGAGCGGCATTTTCGTGTAAACGGAGCGCAATCCTCTTGCTGGCGTTTTCACGAATCGAGTTCGGGGATTAACTCGATGAGAATACCGTGGCCAGGATTAAAACGAGACCACCAGTGGTTGTGGAAATCGATGTAATGCCGGACGATAATATCGGTGTATGTATTTCCATTCGTCCGACCTTTCCGACGCGAAAGGATGTAACAAGCGGAAGATGAAAACAGTAGCGGATTAACAATAATTAATAATAATTAGCGATTAATAAACCTTTCCTATGTCGTACAAATGATGTATCGTAGTTCGAAGAGCCGGAAAATTCGTTAATGGGCTGCCGCTGATAGCGGTCTCCGTGTAGATTATGCAATAGACGGAAATGTAGTACGATTTGGTTTGAATGAAATTTTTCTTCGTCGTTTTTCTTGATTACTAAATTATAGATATTTATGCATTTGTAAGAAATTTAACGAGGAAATGTATCTTCTATATATAGTATAAAATAATGTAGTATCGTGGACAAAAGGCGTAAGAGATATCGGGTGAACCATAAACAGTGTCAGTGGAGAAGCCAGAATTATTGGAGAGATATTTAGTTGTTTAAATTATAGTACGTTACCGTGATTAGTTCACGTTAAACAACCATCGTTTCCTATTAAATTAACATCTGTACTATCCATTCATTGTAAATAAATTAATTGTAGTAGTAAGATACTACAATAAAGTTCTCGGTAAGCGCCTGTGTGTTTGGGCAAACCTCGAGAACCGCTGGACGGATTCTGATGCGGTCTTCACCATTTTAAAAAGTAATTCTCTAGTAATGTTTAAATGCGTGAGGCGATATAACCACAGAAAGCTATGTGCAAATAAAAAATATAAATCAGAAACAGTTTACGGATATACTTAACGCAATAGCGACTTTTTTCGCTGCAATCGTGTTTTGCTCATAATATTGCTGCTATATAGCGAGGCAAAACGAATATGATTCCTCCTCCGAGTACTCTCCGAGTCTTTCTTCTCAACGTGCGGTATGTCAGAAGCTTCACGACTCCGTTGTGCGATTCTATACAGTCAGGTATTTCTCATAGTATGAATAATAGACTTTGATTCGGTGTTTAGCGGCTTCTTATTGGTTATTTTAATTCTCAATTCGATTAAGTTTGAGCCAGTAAGTAGATTATTTATCCTCATACCTCATACCGTAAATAGTACATTTTTCACAGCATTGTTACCATAAAAGACTTGAGCTTGCTGTAAGAAGCTTTTTAGTTATTTTCTTTTTCGTCATTTTATTGAATAAACGTATCCATATATATATATATATAATCTTTCATTTTATCGTAACGTGATTGTAACGTTACTGATTTTAACGATTACCCATTACGCCGAGAAGGAAAACGAATGTACGGAGATCACACATCCAAAGCTACAAGAGTTCATTTATCCATTCATTTATCGTAGTAATAATGGAACTGACCAAGAAAGAGAATTTCGATTAGCAAATAATAGAAAGAGAATGGCTTTACAAAGAGAAAGAGAGCCCTCCGTTAAGCGAAACAATCTATCTATCTGTTAACAGTATTAGAAGAAAAGACGAGTAATTTGAATTGAAAGGACAAAACGTTCCTGGTTTGTGGCTCGATAAAGAGTATTACGCTATGGATTATGATTCATGCATAAAGTATAGAAATAAGAGTTCAGTTTTTACTATGGCACTATGTTTGTTGTCTGTCAATATCGTTCAGCTCTAAAGTAGAAAGATAAATCAAAAGGTATGCGTTATTCGCAAGGGAAGAACCTATCTCTTTAAACGTAAAATTCGTCTCGTGCCGTTCGCTAGTTTTATAATATTTAGTAAGCGAAACAAGTTTCTCTTCAAGTTTATATTTCTTCTAAGAGACGTAGAGTATGATATATGTACGTATACGTGTGTACATAAAAAATGAAGATGCGTGAAACGAAATTATGCCGAAGGAATTCACAGTAAAAATTCATAGTAAACGGCGTTATAATAAATAAAACATACCACGAAGCTATTATTTTCAATTGCATCGTACACTTCACGCTATAACGTTACTATAAAACATCCAATACTCGAGTAAAGACTTTGCAGTAATTTTATCTATTCTCTTATGAAGTCAAGATATTTACCTAAATCGATGAAAACGAATTATTTTTTGCATACTACGACATCCTAAATATATTTTCATTTCTGTGATTCAGAACTATTAACACGGAATCAACTAGAAATATTATTAACATAGTATGAAAGAAATTTCGAGTCTTTCAGGGTACACGTTGATCTTACACATTAATATGTTAGGACCAAACAAGGCGTTCAAGCGATCACGTTTGCCGGAAATTTAATGGCCGCTTGAGTAACTTTGAGTTCTTTTGAAGTAGTCCTTTTACCCTCTCTGCGCGCGTTTTATACAAAATACTGTGGAGAACCCGAGGAAAATGTTACTGAGCGTGAAATCTTAAAAATTTGGTTTACCAGGAAAAATTTATATTCGAGAGATCTGCGGATATTCCAGATACATGCTTCGATTTCGTTCGATTAAAAATTTCGATGCTGTCGTTATTCTCTTTACACGAATCACAGAATCCATGTTTTTTGTTTGTCTGTATCTGAGACTATCTTTTAGCTTGGTTTATTCTACTTTCGTTGCCTTCTCTTAAATTAAAAATCACATCCGATTATTTTTTAATATCGACACACTTAATTCTCTCGTTATACAAATTAAAATAAAAATTACGAAAAATTTCTCTTTACAATTTTTATTTACAATATTATTATTGCACCCAGTATATTCTATTTATATCATCAGAGATTATGCACAATTTATCTAATTTAATCAAACAAATCATCGTCAAGAAATTAATTCTTCTCTCCTCTGAAATTTTCCATTGAAATCGCGTTTCGAGCGAACGTTTCAGCTGCTATACCGGAAATTAAAAGACAATGATAAAAAAAAAAAAAAAAAAAAAAAAAGAAGAAAAAGGAATTCGAGTAACGTTCCACGTTAAATCTCATATCGTTTCATCGCTCGCAAGTTCACCGTTCCTGGTGTCCTAAATTCGACCTCTATCTCTAGCGAAGGCTATGATGAGTCCGCCCCTGTATCTTTCTCCGCTCGATTTAATTCTAGAATCCCTCGTTCCCCCAATGATACATGAGACGTCTGATGCATCTGGCAAGAGTGTGACTGCCAATGCAGCTGAATTCTTTTATATAAGAGCAAATCAAACGTAAACGGAACGTGTCGTTCGAGTAGATTAAAAACCACCCTCGCGTTTAGTTGAACCTCCTATTCCTACTATTGATATATTTTCGAACAGACACATCGACTCACGGATGGATGTTTTTTAATATTTTATTTTTCTTTTTAATAAATCCAACGAGACCATTTTTTCAAATTCGATATTTACGTTATAACATTTATTATCTTCTATCGAATTATTTCCTAATAAACTGATAAAAAAAAAAAAAAAAAAAAAATTGCGGTCGAGTAAAATAATCTCATTCAGATGTTAAAAGAGGTTTTCATAGCGGTAGAGATCTATTTTCTAAGGAATTTAAACTACTTTTCTGTGAATCGAAATTTATTTTGAAACATGTCTCCTATTAAACACGTTGTCTGTAGACACGGTAGACATCGGTGATCCGCGTTATTAAATTTTTATAATCATTGGGATAAGAGAAATTGCATTGTCAGAAAAAAGTGAGCAAATACAATATGATATTTTGTAGAAATTAATAAAATCTCGTTAATACAATTTTCCATTCTACATCTATTTTATTCGCCATAGAAACACGTGGAAGTCTAATTATTCCTTTGTATCTGTATAAAAGTGATTCGTATAAAATGGTGTTTCGTTCTTGTTTTACTTTCATAGCAACACTAACTATCGACGTCGAGCAGGAAGACCATTTTCAAGGCGAATTGTATCGAAATAAATTGATTCTCGTCGTTTGAAACTTCAGGACTTGCTGTTTCTCCATTAACCTTATCTCTTTTCTTAAATTTGTTTTGCAGTATTTTCATTTTTCCTTTTCTATGCACACGATTCTACAAACATAGAAACGTTTCACTCTAAGGAAATCTAAAGAGAGGAGAATCGATTTTGCCTTTAGAGACTCGGTTACGCCGCCCAATGATCGAACAAGGGACGAGAGTTTACGCTTACTCCGAAAGAACTTCGAATATGCCAAAAGCTTCGCTCCTGGGAAACGACCCTGTTATCTAAAATGTTTCCTTCTTGCTGCTCAAGCCCCTAATACCGAAATCCATTTTCGGAATAGAACATAAGACCAGTTTTTTCTGAATGAAATTGAGCATAAGGGTGCTTCCTTCTTGTATGAATATACCAGAAAATATCGAAAAATTCATCCTATTTTGTTTTTTTTTTTTTATTAAGGTACGATGGAAATACTTCGTGCAAAGTTTCAGAAAGATGTGCAAAATTTATGATCTGTGTCATTATTTAATTTCTTCTGTTTGTTTCATTGATTGATGAACCTATGTACCGCTTCATTTATGAGTTCTTAATTAATGAATTATAAAAGCTTTTGAATTCCAGAAACTCCAGAAGTATAAATATTATACACCTACCTAAAAGATACGTATGATCGACCAAAAGCTTGGAAATTGTCACGATCTTTATCTCTGCCACGATCTTATCGCATTGAACTTTCTTCCTAATTTTTATTATTAATTTCAAATTACCACTACAGATGTCGATATGTATATTCGATATTCTTTTATTCTTATAGATCTGACGTGCTTTCTAGCGTAATTAAATTTTAAGTTGCATAATTTATTTTCCAATTCTTAGGTTCTACGTGTCAGTTGTCATTAGATTTTATGACACGCAGTGATTCTAAACTTCCACAAACTGAACAAACGTGATAGCAGAAGTGAACAAAAATTGAAGAAATTTAAATTTGATCCTTTGAACCGAAACGTATCCTTGAATACCTCCCCTTCCTCTCCTCACAAAAAAAAAGAAATAAAAAGAAGAGTAAACGCATTTATACGGTAAACGAGTCGGACGGAAATCGTGGAAAATTGCAAATTTGCCCGGATGAATTCAAATATTTAAGGATATAGATTCAGATTTGAATCGATACTCGGCAGAGTGGGACGATGTTTTTATTTGGAAACCGTTTAAATATCTGTGAGCGTTCTGTGACCAGTGCACGAGCTTCGAGTAAATACAAGTGAACAGAACCAATCATAACCGCAGCTCGGGCAATTTTCAACCTTCCCGTGCCGCTTCTGTCGTGACTCTTTCAATTACAGCGATTCCATCGCTAACTCGGCCACGAGCAAGCATTCAACCGGCTTCGCGATATTTCTTCTTTCTTCCTCTCGACCAAGCCGCTTTCTTTTCGACCTTGTCCTTTACCCGACAATCGGAATTTTTAATTACACCGTGCAGGGAAATAATCTCGCGCAATCCACGGACTTCCTCAGCCTCCGCTTTCTAATTATCCGCGAAATAACGCAACCTTCCAGGTGACACTTGTCGACAAGGACGAAATTGCACGTCGACGAAAGAAAGTAAAACTTTGTAGACGGTTTCCCTTTCGCAATTACGAAAGGAAAGTTTTCGATGGAAAAAATTCAAAGGGAATTCGTTCAAGGGAAGGAACCGGGTTTAAGTATTTCGTTAACTTAAATTAATTAATCGAACGCCTGCGTGTTTGTACTTAGAAACTAATTTTCTTCAGGGTTTTTAAATACAGTCTGTCACACAAGAGCGTGTCTGCGATATTTCTGTAAATATTTATATATTTGTAAAAAAATTTATATAAATTGAATCTACATCTAAAACACTAATACGCTATTACAGTAGGGTGTCCAATCTCCTCCATTAGCGATTATAGCTTGACATCGTTTCGGCATACTCTCGACTAATTTTTGAGCGTAGGATTCTGGTAACGACCTCCATATCTTTCGAATGTGATGTACAAGTGTTCTTATTTTTGTGATACGTCTTCCTCTCAGCTTGCCTAATAGGACACCATGCCCAAAACGAAGATTCATCAGTGAATATTATATTACTCCAATCACGATCTCTGTTTTCATTCGCCCATGCCAGACGATTTTCGACGTTTCGCGTACGCGGCACTCATATTAAAAAGCTCTGTTCCTTTCACTGTTTCAAATGAAACTGAAAGGTATTCAGCAACGCGTATTAGAGAAGTTTTCGTTTGTTTACATTCTTTTTATCTCATTCTGATTAGGTATCAGGTTTCGCAGATATCGCAGACACGCTCTTGTGTGACAGACTGTATTTCACCATTTAGATCTTATTAGTATGAATTACTAATATTCTCGAAATAGAATTCTTCATCCGTTTCGTGGAATTTTATACAAGTCAAAATATATGTAGAATATTGTCTATGGTAAATATCAGCATATTATTACTGTTGAGATATGTGTAATTTTATATGCTAAATTAACTGCGTAGTATGTGAGTATGGGTATGCGTGTCCGCTGTGTCTCGAAAACAAAAGAATGTAAACTGTTCTGTCCTCAGTTGTGTATGGAAGGGCATCTGGTATGGAAGGTTGTGTAGAGAAGGAAGTGCTGGGACACGCGCAAGATTGTATCGTTTAATATTGTTGGAATCGTTCACTAAATAAATACCTTTTATTTCGACGGCAAAGATCCATAATCATTAACAATTACAGCAAATTACTTGTTTTGTATTAAGAATATCTATATCCAGAGCATTGAATACTTGCAGAGTTAATTCATAACTGAGTGAATCGTTTTGGTTTCAAGTTTACAATTTCAGAAAGAAAGAAGCAAGAACTACTTGTCGAACGATAATCCTTCATTTTCACATGACGTTTCTGTTTTTATGGGAAGAAATTCATAGGAAAATTTTCATCTAAAACATAAAGATATTTATAATTATAATTCGAAATCGATGACGTCTATCGCGTTAAATTTCTTGGCGTCACTTTGAAGTCGGGGACTTGTTTAATTCGACCTTGGAACTTAGAGATTCTCTTCACGTTATCCTTAATTCAAGGAATCTGTCGTGAGTGGAAGGTCGAGGAACTCTGCTAGGCATCTTCTCGTTGTTGAGTGTTCAACGACCCCGGGGGTGACGTTGGGCGCGCGCATGACTCTTGGCTGGCGCCAGTCAACTTTTATGACCCTGAAGTCCCACCAAGTCTCCCGATCATGATCAGGTTTATGTTTATCTATTATTTACTATTATTTATTTGCGATTTCAGATTGACGCCATTGGAATCTGACATTCTTAGATGACGTAAAGGACCTTCGAAAAGAACTTAACATGCAAAGAATGTTTCTTAAGAATAAATAGATGTACTTGAAAAACATTCACTCTGTTATTTTGAATGTGGTTGTGTAAGCTACATAAACGTATCTATAATTAAAAGCGACGTATTTTGCAGGAAAATTTTATCAGAATAATTCATAAAAATTCATAATTTTAGCATGTCGTTTAAACAAATTAAGACAGTTATACTTTCCAAAATATTCCAGAAAATATGTTTCCAACCCTAACTTTAAGAGTCGTTTTCATCTTTTAAATGTAGACGATTCTCAAGAAAAATTCAATACAAGTTAGAAATTCTAATATCTTTGAAAGGACAAGTTTGTGTTGCGACAAGCAACAGAGGACATTTATCAAACTGTTAATATACTGACAAAGATGATAAAATTCTTGAATAAAATATTGAATAAAATGAAATATAACCTTCAAATTCGTAAAATAGATGTACTCTTGCTCAATCTTATCGAAAGCTCCGTGAGAAAAATGTACGAACCACAATTGAGAAATAGTACAAGTAATGCGATATTCGAATCGAAGTTATTTTTCGCAAGGAACTTCTTACATGACACACGTTGTAGCTTAACGTGCGCGTTCGATCAATTGGCGTGGAAAATTGATTCGCGTTTAATCCATGTCGTGAATTTCGTTTCGGTTTCACGCACGCGTCGATCGCATTCCTCCGCGAGAGGAATTTCAATTTCTGAAACTGTTCCGTTGTCAACTGGTTACTGTCGAGTTAGTCGTGCGTCATTCTTGAAGTTCGTGTTTACGGTTCAACAATTTTGCGAGTTATTTCACGCGATGTAGTCGTCGAAATCGATTCATTATTCGCGATCACGACCTTACGAATCGAATTACTTTTAATGCCTTTGCCTACATTGTTCTCCAAACATCGAAGCTTCCCTGCAAAACGCATTTTCCGGTACGTTCGACATATTTTGTAATTTCGTGGGTTTCGATCGCGTTTTATAAAAGCTTTGGTTGTGAAAATGTGTCACATACAAATTTATGCAAATTGACATAATTAAGGAATACGGAGATGGAAAATTCGGGACTGAAGCATGAAGAATACAGTCTGTCACACAAGAGCGTGTCTGCGATATCTGCGAAACCTGACACCTAATCAGAATGAGATAAAAAGAATGTAAACAAACGAAAACTTCTCTAATACGCGTTGCTGAATACCTTTCAGTTTCATTTGAAACAGTGAAAGGAACAGAGCTTTTTAATATGAGTGCCGCGTACGCGAAACGTCGAAAATCGTCTGGCATGGGCGAATGAAAACAGAGATCGTGATTGGAGTAATATAATATTCACTGATGAATCTTCGTTTTGGGCATGGTGTCCTATTAGGCGTGCTTGGACTATCCATGGAAGAAGGATGATTCAAAGAAGTGTAAAACACCCTATAAAAGTGCATGTTTGGGGTTGCTTTAACGCACGCGGTTTTGGGACTTTGTGCGTCTTTACAGACAATCTGAATGCACAAAAGATGGTGAAATTGTACCAAAGGGGACTTCTCACATCCGTGAAACGTTGGTTCAACCAAACCGAGGACCAATGGATATTGCAAGAAGACAACGACCCTAAACATCGAAGTCGCATCTGCACCCAATGGAAAGCGAAAAACGCCATCACAGTACTTCCTTGGCCATCGCAGTCCCCTGATGCAAACCCTATCGAAAATGTGTGGTCCCTAATGAAATGCAAGCTGAGAGGAAGACGTATCACAAAAATAAGAACACTTGTACATCACATTCGAAAGATATGGAGGTCGTTACCAGAATCCTACGCTCAAAAATTAGTCGAGAGTATGCCGAAACGATGTCAAGCTATAATCGCTAATGGAGGAGATTGGACACCCTACTAAGTAATAGCGTATTAGTGTTTTAGATGTAGATTCAATTCATATAAATTTTTTTACAAATATATAAATATTTACAGAAATATCGCAGACACGCTCTTGTGTGACAGACTGTAATTAGACTGTAGATTTCTATGTATATTCACGTTTTCGATAATATATTTGAGAAAATAGAACCTCGATAAAAAATTGTTTTACATACCTACCAAGCACTATACAAAGCGCTACACTTTGATTTTATATATTTTTTCATATCATGTATATTTTGTGCAATTTTGCGCTTTCACATTTTCTATGAACGCGAATGTGAATAAGAATTCATAGTCCAGTTGTAACGTCTGATACGATTTGATGGAGTAATTTGTATGTTTCCAATTACATAGGAATAACATCTATGTGAGCCAATAGGCCAAAGCGCTCGTTCCACTTTCTGAGATTTTCCAAATTTTAGATGCTTATCGTATCGACGCTGTATCGTAGACGAGCTCATTAATTTTCTTTGCTTTTTATTCTGTGCAGTTAACCAATGTGACAAATAACCAATTCATACAATATATTTAGAACATATATAGAAGAAAGTTTTACCTTCCTTTGTAATCTGTTAAAAAACTCTTAAACAATTTACAGAGTTCTTGAAAATTACCTACGAATTTGATTAATTTTAAAAGAAATTTACTTTTCTCGACCGCGTCATTGTTCCAGCAAATCGGTGATATAACTAAAGAGTATTTAAAATCCCCACTTCCCATTCTCTCACGAAGAAACAAAGAAACGTACTACCCGAGTGACAAGTAGCAACCTCTAATTCGTTTCCGAGCTTCGCGTTAATCGAGTTATTTGTTGCATTTAAATAAACGTTGCAGCAACAAGAAACGATACAAATTTCAGCGGAGTTAGCGGAACGTTAATACAGAGGAACGGAAGGCGAAAAAACAATGACGTTCGCGATAAGAAATCCTCGAAAGGATAGCAATGGAAAGAATAATAGCGAGATCCGGACAGCTGCCAGCCGAAATTGAATTTTCCTCGTGGGTTTCGCGACATGAACTGCGAAGTTGAGAATTGAACTCGCTCGCTTTGTCTCCCGTTTCTATTTACCTCTCTCAGTTACAGTGTCGCAATTCCAGAAAATTGATTAGTGGCAACTACCGAATGCATTTAAGTTGTCGTATAACATAGATACGACGAAATATGTGGATTCCAAGTGTCGCACTCTGCGTGGTGTTAACAGCCTCTTATTTTAGCAGATGAAGGATTACAAAGTTCATGATTCGTATACAATCGGATATTTTGATGGTCGTTGATTTTTTAGTTTCTAATTGGTGCGTGTTTATTAAAATGTCTTTCCGAATGCCTAATTTATCTAGAATTATGTTATTAAATAGCTAAATTAGTTCTGTATCTTTAGATTTTTTTCTAACAGGTCGTTAAGTACTCTAATCTCAAATAAATTCCTGTTTTACGATTTAAAGAAAGATGGTGTTTGTAACTTTGCTTGATTTTATTCAATAATCAAAATTATTTTAATAAACGAGTATATGTGTAAATAAAAGTTGGATTTTGTTAAAAAATATTTCACAAAAATATGAGAAATTGTTTGCCAAAAGAAGATTAAGCGCCAAAGCTGATTTACTTTTTCGATTTCGGTTCAACATTTTATAATTTTAATACGCCTTCTGTAAGCTTCCTGTTTCATAATATCTCCCTGTATTTTTACGCATTTTCTAATATTTGTCTCCTTTATGAAGCTTACAGTTCTAAAATTAAAAAATAATCCACTAGGACCGTAAACGTACGTTTCCCGTGCTTCAACGGAAAACTTAACTATGTTAGACCCCTTGCGAAGGTCTTGCCAGGTATAATTTCGATCCAACAGGATTCCTTGCAAAATTAAAGCCAGACTTCGCGAAGGTAGTCCCTTGCGTGAGTGCAAGGGAAAAAGCGTCGAGTTCAAATGTAGCGACTAACGACGTTAACACGTTGCAAACGAGTCCGTCGGGGAGCATTATCTAAACGAAGAGCTCATCTTCTGGGAACCTAAATAAATTGCCGTTTATTACCTCGAAGAAGAGATATTTATAGATCACAATTTCTGCAATCCTTGCGTAGTACTTGACTTGGGTATATCGAAAATTATACCTGATGTCACATTTACATTGTTACATTTGAAAGTCTCCGAATTATTTGAACAAGATATCACTGTTTGGAGTCTAAGTTTGAGCTATTAAAATTGACTTCGAGGAAAATTTAATTAGAGATTAATTATTGTAAATTTGATTGGCGAAAATATTTGTAAACAATATTATTAGTATCATTTAAACAATGTCACGAGTAAGACGACGTCTTTTTTTAAATTCGTTAAGCTTCTTTCTTCCTTAAATTTTAATTTTTTATGATTCAAGAAAGCAGGTTTTTAAATTTCCGTTCCCCGAGATTTCCAACGAATATTCACCTGAATATTTCCCTGCTGTCCACCACCCTTGACGTTCTTCTCCCTCCACCCTCATAAATAACACGAAAATAAAACTTCTCCCTATATTTCTTTTTCGTCTTATCTCCCTACTGCATCCTGTCTCCCTAAAGAGCGAACAGAAATAAAAACTGACCGACGGGTCAGGTCCGGTGTATAAAAACTTTCAAACTCAAGTTTCACGCAGAGGCGTTTAAAGGGTAGAAAATTGATAATACCGGCATGGGTGCCAGTATTTTCCGAACTGTTTAGCGTACATAGGAGCAAAGATGCGGCCTCCATCGGCCGACGAAGATAACAACGACGAAAAGCAAGTGAACTTACTCATCCATGTCGGAATCTTTGGCTACTCGACAGTGAACACCACGATCCACCAGACATTTTCCGGTCACAGGATCTGGAGGCGCGAGATTGATGTAGGGCGGCTCCTCCAAGAAGGTTATTTTCAAATAAAACTTCTCTGGCACTCCTTGCGGTGGTGTATGGGTTTTTCCTGGCCAGACGATGTCCTTGATGTCCAGACCTTCCTTCTTCCAGGATTTCCACACGCCGATCTGTTGCCACAAATGAGACGAAAGATTGATAAATCAGAAGATTGTTTCGCTTGATAGATGACACGTAATACTGGCTATCGCGGAGACACGTGTTCCTGAGCATTTCTCTTAATACAACGCCCATTTTTCTCTGTGCTTACAGTCGACGACAGAAATAAATGGACTGGTAGTGGGAAGAAGGATCAACCAAGTTTCGTTAAATACTACTTGTTTGCACAAAAATGTAAATATTAATTTCCATTATTTATTAAATAGCCCAAGTACTATAAGGATGTACAATAAATGAAACTTGAATTTTTAACGCTATTTACGATTCGATCGAACTTCATTGGTGTCTACTGTCACTGCCTGTCCACTTACATTTGTCCTGTTTGTACTTTTATGTATATATTTGACTGTATGTATGTAATTTGTGCAACAGGAAGATAATTTTGCTATTCCGTTCATTATCAAATACACGTTAACGTTTTGTACTATTTGAGACTTGTCTGTGATTGAGAGAAAATATCCAAGAGCCGACATTTACAAGTATTGATGGGATTCTGATGGTACAGTATTCATATTTTTTATCTTGCAATCAGTGCCATTTTTCAATTTCGCACATTGTTCTCTGAAATACTTTTTACGTGGAATATTATTTCTCCGATCGATCTTTCAACGTTAATCGGAAATAATAACCACGAACTGCTTCATTTAACGCAAACACAATGCACCGCTTATTTCGGATAAGAGATCGCTTAACCCTTATCACTCCAATTGGAAACGAAGCTGTCAAACGCAAGACTGGATTGGAGTGATAAGGGTTAATTTCGTGATAGTTAACAAGTTCAGTGTTAATAGAATTTCAATTGCCCATACGACGTGTCAGTAATTAATTTTCGTACCGATTTTGTCTTTATATCGTACAACTTGATATATTCCATATTTATAAATTATCATCAAACGCTTTGTACAAATTCTGTAGCTTTTTCCTCCTATCAACTGGAATTTGATATATAGCGATCGTTTTGAATGAAAAAATACGAGAGTATAGAGAGAACAGAAGCCTTGAAAGTATTGATTAACTCAATATTCGTGTTATTGTTGGCGTTTGAGAAAATATATCATTTTAATACATGAAACCTATCTATCAAAATGCCAGTATAATAAGAGAGTTTAATTTGATATGAATGGTATAAAAAGTACAAACATTAAATTTATGAAAATATTTTCCGACGTTTTATTACCAGTTCACTTTTATCTCTGTCAGCCAATTATAGATTATTTATCGCGTGTTTACAAATATGACAAACAATATACCTATTTATAACCGTAACACAGTTAATTATGGAGAAATTCAGAACACGTTCGTTACGAGTTATTTTTTCTTTTTTTTCTTTTTTATCAAAAGACTGTTATTTCTTTCGGAGGAAATAAAATCGCGAGGATTATGGAAGCTGGATTTCAAGTGCGGTCAAAGAATACCGCGACGTTCGCCCTGGCTCGACAGTCCGCGAAAAACTGTGATCGTAGCGGTGAGCTTTGCTTCCACGTTGCATCAGCAAATTCGACAAACTAAATAAAAGTCCAATACGTAGTATGCAAACGCATTGTAAATTTTCCTCCTTCTCTTTCCCTTTTTAATGCAAAATGTGCCTGTAAAGTTACGATATTTATTCAAAAAATTCCTATACTTCCATAAAATCTCTTTTGTATCTTTTCAGTTACCGTGAACAGCGTAACTGAACCAGTAACCATAGACTACATATAAATCATTTTTTATCGCCACCAACTCAAACAATTTGTCAATGTTGCAATCATCCTACTACAGAAGTCGTGGTTACTGGTCCAGTTATGCTCTTCAAGCTGTTCGTTCTGCTCTTTAATTTCTGCCAACGATAATTCATACTTGAGAATAGTTGCTATCTCATATCGAGCTAATTGTGAGAAACGATGCAGCATTGTCATAGAATGTTATCCGTAGCGTAGACACGATACAACATTATCGTGTTTCTGTTGTGCGGAAATAAGGGGAATGTATAATTAGCGGAATCCACAAGGGCTCCAGCTCCTCGCCCGATTTAATTACAAAGTTTCACTCTAGATTACCGCTATTCGTCGCGACATATCCTGTCTTTCGACTCGGAAACAGGATGGATCTTAAACCACACTCTCATTGAACAAACAGCGAGGAATTCTCTATTGGTGTCTCATCTTTCTTGAACATAATGCTGTCTAACGTTCGTGCATATTCCTTCGCGTTACCGTTGCCAGTAATAAAATCTGCTACTTGTTTTCGCTCAAAGCGATAAAAATAAAAAAGAAAAAAAAAAAAGAAACACATAGCAACACGTTCCGACAGAAACAAATATTCGTTCGGTGTATACCTACTACTTGCTGGAAACAAATGCTTTGGGGAGAAAATTCAAATATTCCTTTGATTACGTTGCTTCCGCGTGAACAAAATGCTTCCAAAAATTGAGATTTGTCGCGTACCGTTTGAAACACGAAGCGACGATCGTGCAATAAAAAGTTCTTCGTTGCTGCTTCAGTGAAGGTGCAATTTGAACTTTCAGCTGTCTCGATAGTATTTCGCGTGCAATTTATTAACAGGCAGTGGTTTTTATAAAGTATTTCCTATCTGTTGTCAATATGCTCTGAAAGGTTTGACACACGTACGTATGCGCGTATATTCGATCGAATTCATTGGAACAGGTTGATACAAATATTTGTTAGTTTTCGATATTTTCCAGCAGATTTATTTGTCTGGTGGTGAAACATCGATACTATTTTATTTACTTCATGCATGATTGTGTATTCTTTTTTGTCAAGTTTCGGAAATGGCCAAAATGAAAAACTTGGTAATGTGCAATGTCAATTCTCGTAGCAATTTATATTTTAAATATGACACGGAACATGCTTCCCGAAGGTAGAATAGCGTTGAAGTGAAGCATTACGAAACTTGTTAGCTTGTTATATGAAAAATGAATCTCCCGATTGCGGTTGCAATAAAAATAATATGTTTATTTCAAACCTATCCAAGGCATGTTAAATAATTTTCAAACGTTGTTAACTTTTTCATTCGCAATTAAAGAACTTATCAAACTCGTAACTAACTTAATTAGGGAACTCGAAGACGAATCAACAAAAGCGTCTTCACTGGCGAGTGTAATTGAAAGACTAAGGATTCTAATGGCGTAAGTGCACTACTGGTTTTCGTAAAATAACATTCCGTGTTTATCATTATAATAAATTCATTATATTTTTTCTATGCCATGAGAACTCATCGCAGCAAACAACGAAGTTATAACTTGATTAATTAGCAAACTCGAGGGATGAAACTTTCAAAAGTTGAAACACGTAGCTAAATTCGCATTCTCGATACACATACATTGTGATTTTTAAGCCGTTACTTACTTGCGTCTCTTTCTTTCTCTTAAATGGAATTATAATATTATGGATAGTGTGATATAAATAATCGTGTTCCTTAGAGATTATTTTAAAAGTGTCACAAGAGTAAAATATTTGAAAACTCTGATATTTCTAGTATTAGAAATCGCCGCAAATAAATAACAAATTAGAAAGGACGTTCTCAGCTACGTAATACGATCCGTTTTGACCGACTGTATTCTGACCAACTCTGTTCTGACCATGTGAAAACATCGTGGATACGAGGTTGGCGAATACGAATTGAAAGTAGACGATTTATCGAGCGTATCGTTTCCCCCAGATCGCATCGACCCGAATTTCCGTGGGATTTATTTAACAGCGGGTCAAATGAAATTGCCCCTTCGGCCTGGAAATTCCTCTTTAAAGGGATCAACGTGCGAGAAAACGTCATATATTTTCGACGAACAATAGAGAGGCCAAAGTTGTGCAGAATTTTCGAACGAAACTTCACAATCTGTGGACGAAGCAGAGGGAAAATTGCGAACGAGGTGAGAAAGAGACCATCTGCAAGTTCATCGTCGTTACGAATATGTAATAGGAGGAGAAAGAGGGCGTCTCCTGTGTGCGATCGGCCGACATTCGAATATTGGAATCCGATACAGATACAGGTCGAACGTGTCGCGATGAAAATTCATTCGCGCCACCTCCGCATCTCTTCATTCGACTCAGCATTATCGATTCGAAGGCAAATGGCAATTTTTTAACCCTCTTTTCGACCATGGAATAAATCGACCAGCAATTTTTCGCGTCAGATTCTGTTCAAACCTCTCAGGTTCTCAGACAGAATTCTCTGTTTCAGAATTGTTTTCAGAAGAAGAAGAAGAAGAAAATGAAAGCTATATGAAAAAATAAACAGCGTGTCTGTTTCTTACGTTGTGTTTTTAACGAAGCCTTGACGAGGTTCTTCGCAGTTGTAATTGCATAGGTTGATTAAAATATTTCTGGATAGTTGAGGGGTATAACAAAGCTATTGTTGGTATATTTTTCAAAGAGTTGTTTCATGGTAATTTTTTATACGAGTAAACGCACAGCGGTTGGACCTTCAGTTCTTTGGATATTGAAGTCGGAGTAATTTGTTTTCCGATACGTTTGAAACGAATGTTGCAACGTAGAACAAAGATTACTTACATGCCGAGAACGGTTAAACCTAAATGCAATTTTTCACGTTAAAAAGTCGCGTAAGTGAATAGTAATTGAACGTCAAATGTTTGTTTGCAAGTTTTCTATAATAATTGATCCTTGTTCTACGACGAAGTAATATACATAATAATAATCTAAATTTCAATCGATTCATAATCAAGGTACACGTTTGTAATTATCTAATTATACCGTATAATCCTATTATATTGCATTACATTAATCGCTTTATTAATTGTATTAATTACTTAAACAAGTATACCAACAACGTTACTATAAATAAGAAAATAAAGAAATAAAGAATAAAAAAGAAAATACGATATCGTGTCGGCATCCCTATGCTCCAATACAATCGTTCGTTTGAAACGAGTGTTGCCATCCGAAGGGTTCCAGTTGAAATTCAGATTACAAACAGAACGAACGGTATACCGTTTTAGATTTACAGGACGACGCGCTCAGATCCAGCTGCCAACGAAATTAATGTAAATAATGTTCCCTGTCAAGTCGGCTTACTGAGAAGTCGGCTTACGGCAGGAAATAGCAGGGTTCGCTAGTACACAGTCATAACTATGCGTCGCTGACCGATGATTAATTCCGTGTGCTGCCTTTCGCGAGTATCATTCCAACCCTCTCATCAGGCTGCAACCAGTTTCTCTTGTTTGTTGGCACATTGACACGCCACAGTTCGAAATACACGATCGAATAATCGTATTATCTCTATCTAGATCTTGTGTTCTACCGATTGCTTTAATCGCTTTCCAAGACATCCTGCGAACGATCGTCACAAAATAATAAATAATAATAATAAACAGTATGATTATAAAGTTTTCATATTGGCGTTGTTATCGTATTACATCTGTAGCAATGTTTATTATTTTTATCTTCGTTTATCACCTTATTTTTAATGGCCTTTATTTTTATTTCTTATTTCACCGTTTATCGTTCGTACTACTGTTTTGCCGTTGTTTATAAATATTTACTTCTTAATCGATGCAAGCATTTTAGTCGATTCACGAATTTTTTGTACTCTTTAGAGGCTGAGTCAGTTAGAGACACCCGGTAAACAATATTCTCGAAATACTCAAATTTCTCATATTTCAAGATATTACTATTGTCTGATATTTCCACTGGCAGTGCTGAATAGTTTTCCTGCAATTGTGAAGAGGAAGACGCAAGTGAGTTGCAACGACGAAATGAAAAGGAATACAGCGCGATGATAGAAATAGAAGAATCGTGTCGATAGGAAAGTCAGCGTGGGTAGAATGGAGAAGACAAATTTTAACAATGAAATAAAACAGGACAGGGGCATCGAAAAGAAAATGCCAGCGACACAAAAAAGACAGTAAAAAGATGACAGACGAAAGATCTCCAAGATACAAGGAAAAATGATGTTTCTATAAGTAAAAATACGTCGAGTATATTGAAAGACGTTTCTGAACGAATACGACTTTTAAATTCTTAGAATATCGTACGATTCTATCCCAAGAGGAACATGCCAGAAATTTGAGAATAGACGATGCAAAGTAGAACTGCAAAGCTAACTGTGCACATGTGTGCATAACTAGAGTTTGTCGTATGCTGCATTAGTACGTACAATATGCTCGGTTTAAATGGAATTAAAATATAACGAAACAAAATTTAAATGCAGGCGACATGTAGGTTGTAAAAGTTCACTTCTCCAGCATGATTTATGCAACAGACGCAAGTAGTTAGTATCCTGACAACGTTTTAATGCCAGCTACAATGATACGATAAAAAGTGTAGATTTTTATTTGAAAATATAAGTGTGACTTCTCCGGAGCTTTTTCCAACCAAAAGTTTCTATAATTAGGAAATTGAAGATTAATGAAGGCGGAACAATAATTCCAGTTAGATCAGTTTCAGTCCTTACCTACAACATTCGCTTGAAACACTTTTTCTTTTTCTTTCCCATATTTCTAAATTCGGCACACGCTACATAAACTATGATATATTTTATCGAACAATTACTCAACTCTCGCTTTAACGAAATTTCTCTTTTTAACTTGCTGCGAAAACCAATGTACAGTCTGTCACACAAGAGCGTGTCTGCGATATATGCGAAACCTGACACCTAATCAGAATGAGATAAAAAGAATGTAAACAAACGAAAACTTCTCTAATACGCGTTGCTGAATACCTTTCAGTTTCATTTGAAACAGTGAAAGGAACAGAGCTTTTTAATATGAGTGCCGCGTACGCGAAACGTCGAAAATTGTCTGGCATGGGCGAATGAAAACAGAGATCGTGATTGGAGTAATATAATATTCACTGATGAATCTTCGTTTTGGGCATGGTGTCCTATTAGGCAAGCTGAGAGGAAGACGTATCACAAAAATAAGAACACTTGTACATCACATTCGAAAGATATGGAGGTCGTTACCAGAATCCTACGCTCAAAAATTAGTCGAGAGTATGCCGAAACGATGTCAAGCTATAATCGCTAATGGAGGAGATTGGACACCCTACTGTAATAGCGTATTAGTGTTTTAGATGTAGATTCAATTCATATAAATTTTTTTACAAATATATAAATATTTACAGAAATATCGCAGACACGCTCTTGTGTGACAGACTGTAAAACCGAAGTATATAAAATAATCACGAAGCTTTTTGTATCAGAAACATCAATTATCTGTCCGCGGTTGCGAGTTCCGCTTACGTAACGAGATCAAATGAAAGAAGAATTAATGATCGACCGCTTAATCACGATCCTCATTACCAGGGAAATGTCGTTAACGAATCGCGTTGCATGTAAATACGAGCCGCTCCTTCCGCTTATCAGAAGTTGCGGCGTATACTCGTGAGATCTAGCGAGAGCGTGAGTAATGGCCTCGATCAATTTTCAGGGTCCATTAACAGTGAATATCAGGGAAACGAACGACGATGAAGGCGATCGTGTAGTCGTCTTCCTGATAAGCTTTGGGTAAAGGAAGAATTTAACGAAAGATCCGAAGCTTTTGTCCAGCTCATCGTAAAACGCATAAACTTTTACTCCATTGAAAAAATTGCAAGAACCGAGATAAGTTTCTGTTGATGTCGGGAATTTGTAATTTTTTAGGAGAAAAAAAAAAGATGGATCGTACGTTTTCCTGCTCTTTTAAATAATATCTTTAAATCTGTTGCCCTTCTCGTGTTTATATAATCCGAACTGGACATTACATTTTAATAAATATTACAGTCTGTCACACAAGAGCGTGTCTGCGATATTTCTGTAAATATTTATATATTTGTAAAAAAATTTATATGAATTGAATCTACATCTAAAACACTAATACGCTATTACTTAGTAGGGTGTCCAATCTCCTCCATTAGCGATTATAGCTTGACATCGTTTCGGCATACTCTCGACTAATTTTTGAGCGTAGGATTCTGGTAACGACCTCCATATCTTTCGAATGTGATGTACAAGTGTTCTTATTTTTGTGATACGTCTTCCTCTCAGCTTGCATTTCATTAGGGACCACAAATTTTCGATAGGGTTTGCATCAGGGGACTGCGATGGCCAAGGAAGTACTGTGATGGCGTTTTTCGCTTTCCATTGGGTGCAGATGCGACTTCGATGTTTAGGGTCGTTGTCTTCTTGCAATATCCATTGGTCCTCGGTTTGGTTGAACCAACGTTTCACGGATGTGAGAAGTCCCCTTTGGTACAATTTCACCATCTTTTGTGCATTCAGATTGTCTGTAAAGACGCACAAAGTCCCAAAACCGCGTGCGTTAAAGCAACCCCAAACATGCACTTTTATAGGGTGTTTTACACTTCTTTGAATCATCCTTCTTCCATGGATAGTCCAAGCACGCCTAATAGGACACCATGCCCAAAACGAAGATTCATCAGTGAATATTATATTACTCCAATCACGATCTCTGTTTTCATTCGCCCATGCCAGACGATTTTCGACGTTTCGCGTACGCGGCACTCATATTAAAAAGCTCTGTTCCTTTCACTGTTTCAAATGAAACTGAAAGGTATTCAGCAACGCGTATTAGAGAAGTTTTCGTTTGTTTACATTCTTTTTATCTCATTCTGATTAGGTGTCAGGTTTCGCAGATATCGCAGACACGCTCTTGTGTGACAGACTGTATTAAAATACACAGGTTTTAAATATTTGGTTTTATTATTCAATGTAATTGTTATTCCTTTGCGCATTCCACGCTCTTTATGAATAAAATAATTTAAAAAAAGGAAGATACCTGAAGAGATGCAAACGTGGAGGAGAAATAAGTGAAGAACAGCAGGATTAGATAAGCGTGGAATGGTTGTTCTTAAGCAATGCTACGAGTATCACCACAGTACCACGTAAATTTTTATTTGCATGCAAGACACATTTTTATGGGTGATATTGAAATATTTCGATTTTGGTTCCAATGGTACCGCTTTTATAAAAAAAGAGTTGTAGGCTTGTTAGATGTTAAACTTTCACCACCAGTAGATGACATGTTTTTCTTCAATTATATGACGTATTGCTCTCTCAGATTCGCTCTGAAAAAGCGAACCGAAATGTTCGCGAAACGTCGTAATAAACGTAAAAAAATAACAAGATTGAAAGATCTTGGAGAATAGATCCAAAGAATCACAAATATATATTCCCAAGCTATAAACTGTAATATCTCTTCCTTATCTTAAGATCATAATTTCACCATGAATAATCCATTACCTGCAAGAACGTGTACATTAACAATTTCAATCGACTGCTACGAGATACATGATACTGTGTTAAAATCAATACCGTCTCAAATTCGTGATAAGATTAATTGGAATTTTATCAACGAAATTATTTCGATAACATACTCTTTCGAGAGTGGTCAGCTTACAACCAAATGCCTGAGGTACTAGGAACCGTGGGTGGAACTTGCCCTAAAGTTCGCATATAGTACGCGATCTCGTTAGAAAGCCACCGTTAATCACATTCTATTAGCAGTCATACATTAGAGACGATGTTATGCCTTGTTAGGTAGTTTATTACTCTACCAGACTCCGTAGCATCTGCTGCGCTATATCAGCTCGATAAGAAAGTTCTTCTCTCGCCTCTGTCGCCATTTCGAGCTGTTTAGTGGCTCAATTATCCGTGATGCGACCGATAACGAAGCGACATCCGGTTAATGGACTAAGTAAGCTAATCTGGTCAAATCGCTTGTACAAGTAACAGTGGATTATGGTTAAACGATCAACGTGTAGATCGAATTTTGCTTCATTTAAGTAGAAATGAAATACGAAATATTATATATATTGTTTTATAAAATATCACAGTCGTTCAAATCATTGTGAAGGGATGAAATTCCTAGGAAAAAATTATGATTTTGTTATTTCGATCAGATCCGATAGCTCTAGTGTTAAGTATCATTTTATCTAAAGCAAAGTAAAGTAAAACTAAATGGTACAGTCTGTCACACAAGAGCGTGTCTGCGATATTTCTGTAAATATTTATATATTTGTAAAAAAATTTATATGAATTGAATCTACATCTAAAACACTAATACGCTATTACAGTAGGGTGTCCAATCTCCTCCATTAGCGATTATAGCTTGACATCGTTTCGGCATACTCTCGACTAATTTTTGAGCGTAGGATTCTGGTAACGACCTCCATATCTTTCGAATGTGATGTACAAGTGTTCTTATTTTTGTGATACGTCTTCCTCTCAGCTTGCCTAATAGGACACCATGCCCAAAACGAAGATTCATCAGTGAATATTATATTACTCCAATCACGATCTCTGTTTTCATTCGCCCATGCCAGACAATTTTCGACGTTTCGCGTACGCGGCACTCATATTAAAAAGCTTTGTTCCTTTCACTGTTTCAAATGAAACTGAAAGTTATTCAGCAACGCGTATTAGAGAAGTTTTCGTTTGTTTACATTCTTTTTATCTCATTCTGATTAGGTGTCAGGTTTCGCAGATATCGCAGACACGCTCTTGTGTGACAGACTGTATTAGACTCTCGGCGTTCCTTCGCACAAAACTTTACATTCCAACTATCGAAAAATTACGTATCGTTAATTGTAATTCTTCAGAACCTTTTACCCAATTTAAATAACCCCTCAAGTCCATTTTTTATACTAATAAACATATTTATAAAAACACTTGTCGTCTTTCACTTCCCACCTTGCGTTTTGCAATTTCACTGTACTAAAAGGGCAAAATATAGCATTGGAATTACAGAAAATATATTATTATTGTAGTATCGTGGGCAAAAAGCCCTAAAATATCGGGTGGGCCATAAACATCGTCGGGAGCGGGATTGCAACCGGATGTTTGCACATCCGTGTCGCTTACCCTCAATATTCTGAATGACCCACCATAAAACCATTTTTATGGTTAAGGTCCTTCAGGCCCATCATGGTTTCGTCGGTCCTTTACCTGAGAGAGAGAGAGAGAGAGAGAGAGAGAGAGAGAGAGAGAGAGAGAGAGGGAGTCAGTGGAGAAGTCAGAGGGTGTGAATCGAGAAGCGGAGGAGTGCGAGTTGGGTTATCGAAGGAGAACGTTGTCGAAGTAGTGTTGCTCGCGTTGAGTTGTTTGTAAGTTGTAAGAGTTGAGTTGTTTAGAGTACAACACGTTGTTGTGATTAGTTCTGTTAGATAACCATCGTCTCCTGTCTAATTAATATCTGTAATCCATCTATATATATATATATATATATTCATTGTAAATAAATTATAATTATTTACGATACTACATTATATAAACAAGAAACAATTCCTCTAAAACAAAATCGTGCATTTTCGATCAGTTAGGTCGAAGAAAAATGTAATTTACTTAGTTAAAGTAGTTCATATCCCTAAAACGAGCAAGTGAATTTCCCATGACCATTGCAATTTTACAAAGAAATTTAAGTTGCATGCTATAAATTCCATGCAAAGGACATTTATCTAATTCCTCGATCGTTTCACCGAGAAACGTGGAGTCAATTCAAAGTCGTAAAATCTCGCTTGGAAATCAGATCCATCGCGACGATGTCCGTTCGAGGATGTTCGCGGAAAGTTTTGCAGATTAGAGGCCCTGTACTTCGTTGGCCATTCCCGTAACGATTATGGGAGATATCGTCACGATTGGGACGTCGCCAAATGCCCCAACTTCTGTCACGAACCACCGGAAGTACTTCACTAAATATATACTTGATGATGTGACTGCCGCAGTAATCCTTGCCTCCACTTTGCATGTAGTTGCTTAGCAGAGTCGATTATCTCTGCGGTGGTTCCGATCATAATTATCCAAAGCATTTGGTGTTTCGAAGTTTGACGTTTGCTTTCGTGTAAATTGTTTTGGCGTGTAAATCGGAACATGAAATCAAACGTGTTCGAGTCGCAAAACTAAGTTCCGCTGCCAATCAACCGTTGGAAACTCAGATATTTCGTGGTCCACATGTTGGATAAAATAATATGTAATGTTGTATATTATAATAGAATGTATGTATATAATAATATGTGATATTAATAATATACAATAAAAACTCATTCTTTGCGTTTCAAATGTGGGATTAATACGCTGCGTTTTGTTCCAGATAAGACGATTGAAACCAGAGAAATTACAAACATGTTATCTGTCATCGTCAAAGTTTAAAATGTAGAACATTTAATATAATAATACCAAAGTTATAGAAATTGTACGCATGTATAATAAAGTGAATAATATCTTTGATAAATGTAGTATCGGGAAAAGGGACGTGCCTGACAATGGGCCATACCTGGGGCCCATTACAACATCGAGGTAATTAAAGGGGATCTACCTGAAAATGGGTCAGGCACATCTGGGGGGTGAAAGGAGAGGACATTAAGGAGTCGAGGAGTTGCAGTTGAGGAGTCGAGGCGAAGACGTGAAGACGTGGAGTTGCAGTTGGGAAGACGTGAAGACGTGAAGTTGGAGTTTGGAAGCCGAGTAGAAGACGCACGACGATTATAGTCAGCTATATGTTGAGCATTGCTCATACGAATAAACGAACTTAACTCTCAATAACCATCATTCCTTGTCCTTGCTCTAGAAACTAACACAAACACAACATCACCTAAGTTACTACATAAATATATCGACACAACATGTGTATGTTTAGAAGTGTATTAAGTGAGTTTAATAAATAGTCCTTATCTTAATAACTATCTACCGCAAAATATGCTGGATTAAATTTCAATGTTTCTTAATGCGCATAATCTTCGGTTAAGTGATTATTATCGCTGGTTTATGTTGATATTACTTGTGAGAGTTAAGTAAAAAGGATGGTAGTTTAAGTTTGCAGAATCTTAATCAAAAGAAAGTTTGATATGGTCTGAGTGGCCAAAACGGGAAAAGTTCAAGCGATTGTTCAACGTTATGACCCTAATAATTTTGAAGTTACCATCTTTATAATTCTTTCTTATGTTTCAGTCGTGGCATGCGTTCTGACTGCTGACTATCATTATTCATGGATCACGTAAATGAAGGAATATGCTTAAATTTGCATCGATCAGGCAATAATCTACTACATACTGTGTTAAGAACAAGTTTCTTCTTAGCTATAGAAGCTTTTTCTTTAAGCTCACGCAATGATAAAGAAGTGGAATGATATCAATTTATGTATAAATGTAATTAATATAGAAAAATGATATCATCTATTCTTTTCACGAAATAGGTAGAGTATTTAGAAAGTCTTTCATCTGATAGACACGGCCAATCGAACCATCTTGTTTATCCCTTGTTATTTGGGATTAAACTTCAGAAGGCTCCTAGAACAAAGAAGTCAACTTCTCTCCGAGGTGCTTCAGTAAAAACAAGTAGAAGTTCAGTAACATTCAGTTTATTCGCTTCAGCCCTCGCGACACGGATAAACCCCTCGAACTTCAATAAACTTACGCAAAGTCCTCACGTTAGCAAGACGTCGATGAAAATCACACAAACACTGAAAACAGGCAGCTGTTCATGACAAACTTCATCTTTTCAGTTACTACAAAAAATTCTATTCCCGATTGTTTGGCAGTTACAAAGTTACGAACAACCTTCACACAACTTTCATATTATCGAATTTCATAATATTGTAACGCTATCGTCTAGATCGAAGTTCGAAATTCATCCTAAGCGAATTCGAAACCAGCAAAGTTATGGCTGAAACTCCCTCTAATTTCACACGGTCTACGTGACATTTCACATTGAACAAAAAATCCCCCGCGTCGACGTTAAAACGTGATCGATTTGGCGTAGAATGTCGATACCAGATGCTACTAATAACAGATACCAGATTATATATCCCTTTATCACCAATATAACAGTACCGAAACGAATATAGTTACTAATATCAATCTGCCTACTAATAATATCAGGTTAATATCGTTCCTATTACCCGGCATAGTACTCGTGACACAAATAATTTGGAATCAATCTATATTACCAGGACGCTATAAAATCATCAACGCATTCCGAACCGCATTCTGTCCCCCTCCGATCATCGGTATACGCTTGATGACTACCGAAACGCCCGAAACACGTCAACTATATGCACGCAAACCATAGGCGAAGCGTCATACCGACCAAATAGGGTTCCCTTCAAATTCACCGACGACTCAATGAATCATGCCACGCGAATCGAAGTCCGACCTGTCAAGTGGCAACATCTGCTAGCAGTTACGCAATGCGAACAATTTCCTTAATTAGCCGGGGATGCATGTGCGCGGCCGCACACGCGTTTCGAATTACACTCTGGTCATGAGGCGCGCGGATACGCACCTACTAAATGCGTGTGTACGCGTCTGTGAATCGCTAATAGCTGCACACAACGGGTTCTGGTATCGAGATCCTTTACGTGGCCACGAGAATGTCGGATCGAGCTGTTAATACCGTACGGCAAAGCTGACTCGATCCGTTTTCAATGATTAATTGTCAGGTAATCAAACACGGATTAGTATTTTGTTCGTTGGCGATTTTGGACACCGTTGAAATTAACATGGTAATCTGCGGCCAGTAGAAGTTGTTTGCCGGATGTGATAACGTTTAGAGAACGAATGGAAAGTGGGATTAGTCGTAGAAATGGGTTTCATGGGATTTATTATGCCAGGGATTACCAAGGTTTATTAGATTATTATTTAATATCGTAATGGGCGCACGGAACTAGAAGCTTACGATAAAAGTTTTTTAATTTTTAGTAAGAATTACGATGCGATTAATAATAATAAGGGTAATGAGTAATTTATTACGCGTTGAAATTGCGTGTAATTTAAGAACTTAGCGGAAAGATAGCTACTGGTTGTAAAAAATGAGTTAGCTACAGCATGGAAGTGTGTTTTTATATTTGCAAGCGTATCAATTTTTCTATCAAAGCTTTATTTATCCATATTATTTTTTATTTTATCCATAGCTTGTTCCAATTAAATATGTTGTTTTTATTTAAATATTTGTATCACTTTTCCTCTAAGACACTTCGTATCGTTGATTATTCTGCATTGTTTAATCACTAGTCAGTCTAACATTTGGCTGTAATTTGGTATTGCTACTGTAAACTCAAGTGTCAATTTTTTCGAACGATTTTAGAAAATAAACACACATTTATGTTTCGAGCGAATATAATTTAATTAACGCATATTTACGAATAAAATATCAGTAAAGAATAAGATATTGTAAACAATGTTTCTGATGTTCTGTACGTACTTAAGCATCTCGTGACGACAATTAATATTCCATTTCGTATCGACAATTGTTCACAGTCCTTTGTCTTCTCAGACTTGGTAACTAGAAGTTCACGGAGGCTCTTAATTGAATTTCCTCGATTCAACGACTGTTTTCCTGTATTCGTACAAAACAAATACTACGTGTTGCTGTTTGGTAACCAGAAGCCATGATAATTCACAAAGACATTTATATTCATTTTATATGAACGTACTAAGATCCTATAGCAAGAGTCGTCGAATTACACAAATTTTATAGAATATCTTATTTTAGGAGCTTTGTTTGTTTATTTCTAAACATAATTGTCGAAAAAGATTTTCATATAAACTTGTTTTATAATTAAATAATTGTAAACAATATATGCACTCTATCTTTTCATGTTTCCTCTCCGACAGGAACGCATCTTTAAATATTATTTATTCATTTCCAAAGACGATTTTCCAGAAAATTAATCTGATATAAAAGTCAAGCAATTTTTCACAGACTCTATTTTATTTACTAATTTTATTTAAAAAAAAAAAGAATTTAGATTAATCATAAATTATTACTTCCAACTTAAATATAAAAATATTATAATTTCCGGTAAATTATAATTAATAGACGACCATCTATAATAATCGCAACTTGATCATCCTATTTCATTAAAGACAATTATTTTCGCTGCATATGGTTGTACAAACAACTATGAACACGTAGAACAGAGGCGATCAGTTCACGTACATTCGTTAAATTCCCATTCGCCGATGAATTCGCCAAATAAAATTGCGGTCCGCGGTTTGGCCAGCAGTCGGATCTCGAAACCGAAAGTGGAGCGTTTCGTAGGACTTTAAAACACGATTTCGTTAAGCCGATATCGTTTCGACTAAGCTGCCAGTTAGAGGAAATATCTCAATGACGAGACGCTCGGTTACAGATTTTTCGCTATTCCAACGATTATCGATAAAAACGACAGCGCACGGGACAATTTCGTGGAAAATAGTAGGTGAAATAAAACTGCGAATGGTTTCAACTGTAAATACACATCTGGCAAACGGTTTCACATATATGAAATTTAAATGACGTTCAATGTGATTAATAAAGATTTTTATACGAATTGTCGTGTAAAGGTTAAAGATATCCAAATTAATGTATTTAATATAAAATATCATACACATTTCGTTCAACGATTAGAATAATCTATACTCATTTGAAAATATGTAATCCATTCGCGTTTCTTCTTTCAGCTTGAAGAAATTTGCGAATGATGATATTCGTACGCGAAGAAACGACGGCGAACTTGAAATTGGAAGAAAACAGATCCATGACTGACGATATTTGAACGCGAAAAAATGAAAGTATGAGACTGAAGCTATTAAATTTTGGTTCTGTAATATATTAGGCGAAGAAATTAATTTCGCGTTTTTCAAAATATTCTTGTTATTTCTATATTCAGAGGCAGGATCGCAATAGCTACAGTCTGTCACACAAGAGCGTGTCTGCGATATCTGCGAAACCTGACACCTAATCAGAATGAGATAAAAAGAATGTAAACAAACGAAAACTTCTCTAATACGCGTTGCTGAATACCTTTCAGTTTCATTTGAAACAGTGAAAGAAACAGAGCTTTTTAATATGAGTGCCGCGTACGCGAAACGTCGAAAATCGTCTGGCATGGGCGAATGAAAACAGAGATCGTGATTGGAGTAATATAATATTCACTGATGAATCTTCGTTTTGGGCATGGTGTCCTATTAGGCGTGCTTGGACTATCCATGGAAGAAGGATGATTCAAAGAAGTGTAAAACACCCTATAAAAGTGCATGTTTGGGGTTGCTTTAACGCACGCGGTTTTGGGACTTTGTGCGTCTTTACAGACAATCTGAATGCACAAAAGATGGTGAAATTGTACCAAAGGGGACTTCTCACATCCGTGAAACGTTGGTTCAACCAAACCGAGGACCAATGGATATTGCAAGAAGACAACGACCCTAAACATCGAAGTCGCATCTGCACCCAATGGAAAGCGAAAAACGCCATCACAGTACTTCCTTGGCCATCGCAGTCCCCTGATGCAAACCCTATCGAAAATGTGTGGTCCCTAATGAAATGCAAGCTGAGAGGAAGACGTATCACAAAAATAAGAACACTTGTACATCACATTCGAAAGATATGGAGGTCGTTACCAGAATCCTACGCTCAAAAATTAGTCGAGAGTATGCCGAAACGATGTCAAGCTATAATCGCTAATGGAGGAGATTGGACACCCTACTAAGTAATAGCGTATTAGTGTTTTAGATGTAGATTCAATTTATATAAATTTTTTTACAAATATATAAATATTTACAGAAATATCGCAGACACGCTCTTGTGTGACAGACTGTATTATTATATTGTATGGATAAATCTATCACACCGTTCTATGCCGAAAAACCTTTATTGCACACACTTACATGGACTAGGAGAAAAAGAAACAAAAGAACATCTTAAACCTATCGATCGAGTCTATCGATTGATGACGAGCACGAACTCACGTTGTCATTTTCAATAAATATACTTATCGTTTATTTATTATTTATTTTGCCTACTTTTTGATGTTATGTTATACATATATGTTGCGTTTTAGAAACGTTGAAATTCCATAACAGTGGAAAAGTATTTAAATTTAATATGAATTCGTAATTATCGATTCAATGCGCAGATGCCGAATTAATTTCTACGCCTAATATATCGAGAAATTACAATTTCTAGCATGTAATATATCGGAAATCAATTTGTCACGAGTTAAAATACGATATTTCGTCGCCTTATTCACATTTCAACGTTTTAAATTGTTGACTCCTTTGACGCGGTAATCGAATTTCGTTTATTTTGCATCTGCACGAAACAGGCATGCGTGATAAATTAAAGTCGTTCGTGGTACAGAAATATCTACGACAGAATTAGTCACGTCGAGCTCGATACAAATTTTATTAACCAAACACTGACAACACGAGCCTCAATACGCGTTGTTTTTCACGACACAAAATGAATTTGTCGACAGCTTTGCAATTTTTTTTAAATTATCGTCCCTTTATAATATTCCGTGCCATTGAAATTTACCTGATATTGTAAAAATGCTTTATCCTCGATGCTTAAATGAATGGGCTCCAGTGATTTTAGTTTGCATATTCAAATATTTCCTGCGTACTTTCATTGTATATTCAACGAGAATTTTTCACGAGATATAAATTTCACAGACTTTCGGATGAAGCATTGTGCTTGCGTTCACGTAATTGTTTTAACATCGATCTGACAATCATTCAATCAAGATTAATCGAAAAACATTTCATATGCGGCCTGATTATTCGATTTTCGGTTATCTGAATCGTTATCACACTTTTCTAATTAATAATACAAATTTCGAGATAAAATATATATATCGCAATTTTTAAAGGAATATTTCATTTACAGAAATTTCAAATTGAAAAATGTAAAGATCATTACATAAAAAAAAAAAAAAAAAAAAAAAATGTACAGAAAATTAGTAAAGGAAGCAAATAATATGGTTATTTATTTTTTCATTATAAAAATTTCCTATGTGTAGATATACTTTATGAAGTAGTATTATGATATCAACGTTTTTGGATTCAGAACATATTCGAATAATCTTTGATTTCAAGACGATCTTTGATGGTTTTCCTGGTGTGAGAATCGATCTAAAATGCATGCACCATAATACCAATTCGCATAATGCATACGCCACAACGTTCACTGGACCAAGATCTATTTTGCCACGTCTTTCGACAAGTCCTATTTAATTTTTAATTATTAAAACGTTCATTTAATTCGTTATTAAAACGTTCCTATTTAATTTTTAATTATTAAAACGTTCATACAATTGTTACCACGAAAAAATATCAAATCTCTCATACGAGTTCAATAATAATTAAATAAAAATAATCAAACTTACACTTGTTAACCTAATTCTAAATACTACTATTAGATTGGATGAAACAGTAGTTTGAAATAATTGAAAGCAATTTCTGTGGACCTTTTTCAGAAATAGAGATATTTCAATGATTTCAAGATTTCCATTTCCTTTAACGGAACTATTTGGTTCCCTATACACATTTTCACGTATGTATCTAAATTATATTCGTTCGAAGCCAATTCAAAAATACATCGACTTTAATGCCCCTTTTCGTTGTCGTACTGGAATGGAGATAATATTGCAATAGTAAACAGCAACGAAAATAAGTATCGATACATTGAATGGCAGCGAATTAAAGATTCAAGTAGTATCAGATAAATTTAAGTACCATACAATTTTTATACGGATTCCTTCCAAACCAGAAATTCAATTCTCAAAACCGTTTAATTCTTAGATACGTGTTATGAAACACAGACTTTCTTTACTTTTCTGGCTATACGTATGCTTTGATAACAAGGTATAAAAGTAGCGTATAAAAAGTTAGTTCGTTGACTTTTAGCTAACAATTAATTGATTCTGTTGAAGTGGTCACCGCTTCTAAGAAAACTCTACATCCGGTCTTTTTAGTTTTCTCAAGCACTGAAGCCATCGACAGTATAAAACAGTATATAAACAGTACTATAAACAGTAGACAGGCGACGATGGCTTCGGGGCTTTCAGTCATAGGCTAACACTGCTAGTGTCACACACTTAAGAAGACCACCCGCTCGGTAACCAGCTCGACCGAACACCCCGCATGCCACATCTGTTAAAACAATAACAAAGCCCCCTCCAAAAGGACTAGACGCTCGGTAGAAGGACCTTCCAAAAACCAGCGCTAAAACAGTCCGTTGTAGCATCTCGAGTCAGTCTGTTCTGATATTCCAAACCACAATATTGTAACCGTCACTCAGTTGGATTTCTGCAATAAACGTCATTGTCGCATACGAAATTCTAGTTTCTTCATCCTATTCGTGAAAGAATCATTTCGTTCGAACCGCGACGCGAGGAAATCACCGGCGATCCGTTAATTTCGCGATCTTTTGTGTCTCCGACGTGACACTAGCGTGCGGTTCTGGACCACCTCAAATTATATTCCTACTTGTATTTACACTTTTGTATTAAAATATATTTTCTACTTTACAATTTATCTACTTGTTCCTCTGTTCACACATCTAATAACCTCAACAGATTCAAAGTGTGTTAAATATCGCGCTGTAAAAATTTAACGTTATTAGCAAAAAGTTAATACCAATGATAGATGCGAAGGTAAACAAAATCTTCCATGAGATTATTTCAATCTTTCTTATACTCACTACAAATAGGCTGCATGCATATGCAACAGCAAGTATGTACTTCTTCGAACTGTAATAGGTTTCCATTAATAGCAATCACGACAAACGAATCTACGGACAATTATTTTCGAAAATCGAATCTTCGCTACGAGAAACAGTTTCTCTGTCTTTCTTAGAACGTGCACTTTTCTAATCTCGTTGTCGTTACACCAAACCAATCTTCCTTGACGTCAAGGTTCGTTACAACCGCCATTTCAATTTATCTTTTCGATCTCTTTAAAACTACCGTTGCATCGGGGCCATTCTATCGAAACCGCAAAAACAATTACACGAAACGAGTAAAACAATATACAAGAGAAGAGCGACATATCTCTGTGAAAGTACGAAAGGATCGTCAGCTACAGTTTCACGCGGCTATCGACAGCCAGTAAATAGCACGCCGGTGGAACAGCAGGAAATCCCATTTCAGATTTAATTAGTCGTGTTCCCGTTGAACGGTGAAAATCCCGCGTTAATCGCGGCCATCGGCCGACCAGGATGAATAAAATGTCGACTTCTGAACGCCACGTGGCCGCTGATTGGAAATCGACGGACGATGAAATTGGAAGTCGGAAACTGTCCAACGAATATTCGTGCTGCAGGTAAATACACATACGTTGCGCTGGCCTTCTGAGGAACGTGAATAGCGTTATTAGCTCAAAGGATAGGCGACTCTGATTCGATTCGTGGACCATTGACGATCGAATCAATGATGAACTCAGGTTGGTGAATTGCCATTTGAAACGTGCGGTTTTTGAGACGAATTCAGTGTAGAAATATAGATGGGCTTTTACTTCAGAATATAAAGCGAAAGAATAATTACGTTTGGTACGTTGATTGTTACGGTGGTCATCAGTGACCTATGTATTTCCCAGGACAAAATATATAAAATTTATGCTGCACTCCACGAGCCAATTATAAAATAAGAATAATAAAATAATGAGTTAACTTTGGAATTAATATTCTACGTTCTTTCATACCCTGGAATGATTTAATTCCAGAAGAAACAGGTATCCATTGAATGTAACTCAATTTCATTAAACATTCTGAATTCTTTCAACTCTTCAACGATTCATCCACGATTCCCCCGCTTCTTAATCACCAGATCTTGAATATCTTATAAGCATCACATATTCTGACCACGTACATCCAGATCTGTGCATGGCATCATGAATATTAAATCTCCACGCGCATTTCCTGAATCACTCTTCGCTCGATACCGATACTTAGGCATAAACATTCGTACTACTCTCGTTGCTAGGCCGCGAACTTTAATTCATTCCTGGCTAATTTATTTATTTAGGTGCAGCGACGCATATAACGTATATAATATACAAAAGTATAGAAAATATTTGAAGTGAAGTACTCGTTTAAGTACAATTTTCAGTAGGCGAAGCAAATTATATATAGTATAGGTTCCATGCTCATAAAACTGTGCAGTCTACTCGTCGCTCATCATCCACGCAAATTCTCATTCGCGAAATGCAATAAAATACGTGTAGGAAACGCGAATAAAGAATTAAGTATTATTCCAATGTTTTAGCTGAATTACGGTCGTTTTAATCGTAGTATCGTAGTTTTAAGAGAGGGTCGTAAAGGTGAAATTACGGGTTAATGGGGGAGTAAAATCAGATCCATCGACAAGACCCTTGGTTATGTACAAGACCTGCTACGTTTACCATATTTGGACTTGGGCGAGTGACAGGGTGCGTGGGACGTAAAATAGGAGGAACGAATGGAAGAGAGAAAAGTGAGGAAGGATTTTTCCCCGAAACAAGAGCATTCTGAGTCATTAGAGAGAATTGGAGATTCCTGAGAATCGGAAGGATTACTAGAGTCGCTTGAACGTTTATTGCGAATCGTTTCCTGTTCATTACGATTGCTAAATTTCTCAAGGACGATAATTAAGAAAATCGAACCTCGGTAGAACTCGGTAGAAAATTGTTTCACCTGCCAAGTATTATAAAAGGCACAACATTTTGAATATTTTATATATATCGTTTTGTATTATATTGTATTTATTCGTACGATAAATGTATAGAAATCCACAGTGTGACGGTTACGACCTTTTAAATCGATAATAAGTTTTCAATTCAAAGTTAATACTAGAGTTACCGATAGTTAACACGAAGCTCTTTCTAATAAAATTAATCAAAATTACTGGTTTTTAAAAAATACGTAATAATAGTCTATTTTTATATTTGTCGATTTATTACTTTCTTACAAAAGCAATTCCATGTTATGTAGTACATTTTTACAACTGCAAACGAGGATTGGCACATTTAGAAAATTATAGAACCAGCCATTTTGGCTGCTGTGGTATTTCTAGTGTTAGCATCTAGCGATCTAGCGATCGATCCGGAATTTTCCTGATAACTGATATTATTATATCGAATGATATAATAATATGAATGATGGTGGTAAAAATTTGAAAAACGTGTGGCAAGTTGTAGAAAACGAGGAAGCTGGTTAATTGGGGTTCGATAAACAGATTGTAGGACCCTTTTACACTTTGACAAATACCAGTCATTTTTTCTGGCGTTAGTATAAGTAGCCTTGATACAAAATTATTTTCAGTTTGAATACATAAAAAACAAAATAAAGTTCGTTATATTATTCTAATCATTACATCGTTGCGGGAAAAAGTATAACACGAAGTAGGAATTTTAAAATAAAATTGTAAAATCAGTCAATTTCAATTGTACAGTTCTAGTGTTAGTATAGTATACTCAACATGTATGTAGTATCGGGAAAAGAGACGTACTTGACAATGGGTCATACCTGTGGCCCTATATAACATTGGGGTAATTGAAGGGGATCTACCTGGGAATGGGTCAGGCACATCTGGAGGACAGACGGAAGACGTTAGGCAGTCGAGTAGAGTCGAGTAGGGTCAGTTGAGTTGGTCAGTTGTGGAGAGACAGTTGAGTAGAGTCCGTTGAATGTAGCAGTTCAGTTTGAGTTTAAGAGTTGAGAAGTTGGAAGCCGAGTGTTAAGACGTTTGGGGATATTTGTAGTCAGTTTTGTGTTGAGTATTGCTTGCACGAATAAACTTGAACTTAACTCTGAATAAACCATCCTTTCTTGTCCTTGCTCTAGACAACACACACATTTGTGAGTTACTATATGTTTGTAGTATCGGGAAAAGGGACGTACCTGACAATGGGTCATACCTGTGACCCTTTACAACATTGGGGTAATTGAAAGGGATGTACTTGGGAATGAGTCAGGCACATCTGGAGTACAGGCAGAAGACGTTAGGCAGTTGAGTAGAGTGAGTTGCGGAGAGTCAGTTGAGTAGAGTCAGTTGAATGTAGCAGTTAAGTGTAGCAGTTTGACTTGAGCAGTTGAGAAGTTGGAAGCCGAGTGTTAAGACGTACGGGGATATTTGTAGTCAGTTTTGTGTTGAGTATTGCTTGCACGAATAAACTTGAACTTAACTCTGAATAAACCATTCTTTCTTGTCCTTGCTCTAGACAACACACACATTTGTGAGTTACTACATGTTTGTAGTATCGGGAAAAGGGACGTACCTGACAATGGGTCATACCTGTGGCCCTTTACAACATTGGGGTAATTGAAAGGGATGTACTTGGGAATGGGTCAGGCACATCTGGAGTACAGGCAGAAGACGTTAGGCAGTTGAGTAGAGTGAGTTGCGGAGAGTCAGTTGAGTAGAGTCAGTTGAGTAGAGTCAGTTGAGTTGGGCAGTTGAGAATTTGTTAGCCGAGTGTTAAGACGTACGACGATATTCTAGTCAGCTTTGTTTTGAGTATTGCTTGTACGAATAAACCTGAACTTAACTCTGAATAAACCATCCTTTCTTGTCCTTGCTTTAGATAAAAAAACAAAACACCTTTGTAGGTTACTACATGTATATATAATTAGACAAGTAATTCCAAATTTTTGACTGGTGAATCACGAATGCTATTACAATAATAAAAGAACAAGTAATCTCTGATTTTACTTAAACGCTTCTTCCTCACAACATCTGTCTTCGCAAAAGTACAAGTTACGCATTCGCGTGTTAAATAACCCTGTCGAGTTCGTGCACTAGAAACGAGAACACTTGCTCGCCGTAGGATTGTCATTTTGTCGATAACGCGAGTGAAAGTGGTGGCTGGAATTCCGGAGAAATTAGTTCGGCAAAGTAGCTCGTTTCCTTTCGACTCTATTTATCATTTCTCGTCAGACCGGGGCCGTAATCCAGTCGAGTTTCCTTCGAGTCGTTTAATTATTTCTATCAGTCAGGCGGAAACGCGTGCTTACAGACGCGGAAAGAAATCTCCTTGTAACGGCGCGTTCATCGTACTCCCATTGGTGATATAATTGAACATTCGTTGCGTTCGCGATGGCTGCGAATCGACGTTGAAACAACGCGAATCGCAGGAAGCAATTAGAATTGTTACGACGAAGAACGACGTCAAGGGGAAACAAAAGTTCTCCGAGCGACTTGGTTCTTCGTTCGCCAGCGATCTCGATACGCCAAGTTAATTCGAACGAGAGACTCAACTTTTTTCCTCGTAGTTCATCCCGAGTATTACTTTTGATTGAATCGAGAAATTATGGAAGAGTTAACGGTTAACTCGTTATAGAAGAAATATAGCGAAAAGAATTGTTGATTTTTATCAGCGGTTGATATTGAATAAAAAGAGAAAAGAGCGTTTTAGCATAATCCTATCTTTTATTTGAGTAATTATTAATAATTCATCATCAGTTGAAATTATCGATTAAGTTTTATCATTTTTGTACAAAATTGGGTTATATTTTAAACTTGTAATGTTCGTTGTATTAATAGCTGTAATATTTCAGCGTTTTTTAAATATACGTAACATGGATCGATATTAAAATATGAACTTTGTTGCAGTACAGAATGGGATAGGCAACAGTAGTTTTTGTACGCACGCATGTCATACGTTAAATTTCACGAAAAGATACGAACGAGTTAATTTTCTGTGACCTATTCTATGAAATTACAACCTGCTTTTTATAAAAATTATTTTTCATAATAAACACGAAAGGTCCTGTAGATTTCCATTCTTTATTCCAGTTATCATTTGATTAATTTTATTAACTGCAATCTGTAAAAGCTTTTCAATGGATGACTGAATTTTATATCATAACTTTTATTTGTTTCTATAGTATGTTTCACGCTTAATATATAGATTGTAATTATTTTAAATTAACAGAGTCTTAACGATAAAATTAGTTACTTCTCGTAAGATATAAGATTAAACTTAAAATATCGAAGAAGAAAACCAACAGATGTGTGTAGGGTGCACGCGCTGTAACGATGATCAAATGAAATCCGTTCAAGCCGAAAATGTGATACACGAGGGGGAAAGTTTCTCGAACGATGGGAGGTTGGAAAAGAGAAGCAACGTTTACTGTCTACCATGAAATCCCCATAAAAGTCACCCAAGTTAACACAGGCATTACAACTTACGGTTAAGTTCTAAAATGCTAGTAAAAATCTTCGGCGCTCGGACGTCGGATAACCATATTATTGGATAAAGTTGATATACTGCGTAATAAAAAGAATTTAGTTGTGAGAAAGAACAGTTTAACTTAATTCCATAATTTAATTTCAGGAGAATGAAACGTATAGGAGAAACGTTTCGAGTTTTTAAGCATTTGTAGGATGTATTTCAAGTTTTTGGTACAACTTTCATTCAAACTATATTTAAATCGTTGTCCCATTTAATTTTGTGGAAAATGTTATTAATAAAAAAAGTTCTGTCAGCCTTAGCGTTTAAAAGATGTAAAATTAATGAGAAAGATGTTGCTGAAATTGATTTCTAGGAAACAACGATGGTCTGAATTACAAGATATTAATTGAATCTTAGTTAGGTAAATTTCGTAAAGAATTATTTGTCATCAATTTGATAGAAATGATCTGTCATCAAAGAGCTTCGATATAGCGAGCAATTTGGTATCCATCTATGGATACTTCCTTTTTCTATTTCAATTTTCCATAAAACGATCTTCAAATATAAATCATTCTCAATGGAGATAAAAAATAATTGCAGAAACCAGACGGAGATGAAACAATCTAAAATATTCTTCTCGACTGTAATAAAACGGCGAATACGTAAAACAATAGAAAAATAAAATGGCAACGAGGCTTAAACACTTTGGCAGCGGAAACAACGATGCGATAACAAGACCAGGATCGAGAGCAAGATCAGGGTCGAGTCCAAACAACACCCTTGAGACTGGAAAATAAAACAAACATAGAGAAACAATTTCCTAATTCTTGCTGTGCAGATTCTCAAGCGTGAAAGACTTTCGTGTAAAAGAAAGAATCTTCAGAGCGTGTGTATTGTGCAAACCGAAGCGAAAAGAACTACGGTTGTGATAAAACCAACGATTAAATGCAGAAGAAAGAACAGAAACGCTAAATTACACACATACTTACTAAAGCATAGAAGAGAAAGAAACGTAGGTAAACGTGCCTTCTCATGAAAGGAGGCGGGAGAAATGAATCCAGCCATGAAAAACAAATTATTCAACAGGGAAAACAAAGAACAGTTGTGAAAAGACAGTGGGAAACCAGCGCTGGCGGGAGAAAAGAAAAACGAGCAGGTCAGCATTTGAACGCAAAAAAAGATTTTCGCGGTAATTACGGAGCGTTTACATTAGGATTATCCGTGAAGCACGTTCCATGAAACGACCGAATTCTGCGGTTCTCGGTGTCTGCCGCGATTAAGTGGACATGTTTATTTTCGCTCGACCCGAATCCTTGTCATTGACGCCGCGTGAAAAGCACCTTCTGTTTCCGGAATGAAATGAACCGACAGAAGTGACATTCGTGCCGTCTTCTGAAAAGAGTATCGCCCTTTGAGGGCAGGAAGTTGCGTTCAACAAAGGAGCAACACGTGAATTGGTTGAATGAGGCATTTCAAACATGGAAACTCGCGAGTAACGTAGTTACGTTTGGATTATTAAAAGGTCGTTCTTTACGCTGTTGACGAGATATTCGATTCTTTAAGGTTGAATGGGAATATATAAAATCGTCACGATTCGGCCGAGATACTTGAATGAAAGAGAATGTCCCGGATTTGTATGATACCTTTCTACTTGTATGTAATCCGAGATTGGTTATGCCTGAATGAGAATTATTTATCTCTGGTATTTCTGTCGCTGTTCTGGAGTATTTAGCCGCTTAAAATACAGATTTGCGAAGTTGTGAAGATGATGTTAATGGAACGTGGTGTTTTTAAATTGCGAAAGAAACGGGTTTTGATTAAAAAAATTACAAAGTTCTTTCGCCGATTTTGTTATGGAATTTGTACAGAGTCTTCGAAATTGTTTAGTTGAAGTAAGATTTTTCTGTGCCTACCTATATAATTTGTTGTTGTAATTCGGTTTTTATTTGGAAAGTAGATGTATATACGATAAATATTTTGAATAAATTTCGGTTAAATTTAATTGTAAATACAGAATATAAAACAGGCATTTAATAATTGGCCAATAAATGAAAACATGCTTAATTGTAAAATTGGAGAAAATAACATTTAAACGATGTTCAAATAAATATCAGAGGGATAGATAATCAGGGGATATCAGAGTAATAGATAACGAGTATGAATATCTTTACAAATATATTTTTGAAAACAAATCTATCAGTTATTTTACATTTCATTCCAAAGGTGAAAAGCCACGGTTTCTAAAGAACAACACAGACGACCCCGATATATCACGCTAAACGTCTTGTTACGGGTTTACGCGCAGATTTACGGGGGCAGCTCGCAAAAGTACGATGAAATCCGGTGGTCACGTGAAAGTCGTTCGTGAAATTCCTTTCGCTGAGACCCGGATGTTCGTCAGCGAACTGTGAATAAACGTTTGAACGCAACGGAAATTAAAGCGACCACCTCGTTACAGGCTGAGAATCATACGAGAGTAAATTAGTGCACGACTATTTTTCATAAAATAGCGCATTGGTGGTATTATTATAATAAAAAATTTAGTAGACGTCATATTATTGAAATTATGACAACATATGTTGGCACAGAATAATGTTACAACTTACTTAAGCGAACTGAATGCAGCCAAACGAATGGAAAGCATAAATAATTCAAATTATCAGAATTTTAATTTATTCAACTTCTCGGTTTTTTTTATTATTTTTATACAACAATCTCTAACACATCACGAACCATTCAGTAGTGTTTTAAAGAGTACAGCTTTTTTACTACAAAGTTTCCATTTTTCCCTCTATAATTTTGTTTAATCACATCGTTGAGAGTTCAGAAAGAAAACACCGTTAAAAAACATCAAATGTCATTAACGTTTTATCAACAGACCGCCTTCGTTACGATCTCGTTCAAATTATATTTCGTAAATTAATCAAGACGAATATTGATGTTAAACTTTTAAAATACAGACTTTTAAACAGACTTTTCTTCTAAATTCCTCATATTCCGCATTTACGCGAAATTTAATACAATTATTTCATATAAAATTCCAATTGACGCGCCAGGGCATTAAACGTCCAACGATATGCCAAAACTTTGAATTACTTTAAACCTACTATATCAAAGTCCGTCTGCTCCGGTGTCGTGTTACATAACGTGCTAAGAAGATTGACAGAAATCCGAGAAAATGAGGATCTAAAATCCTGATTAAAGTCACATGAGTTATATATCTTAACTTTAATTCGGTCGCTGTATCGAGAACAATATAAGGAGTCGTGTAACAGCGGGTGTCACTGCGTCAATCGATGTCGTTACTCGATGCTTCAATTTATATCGTGAGTGCCACTATATCGAGTTGGACGAACCATGACAATTCGCGCGTGAACTCGCGAAAACTCACGACGAGGATCGATACGGTCTAGGCTGAACGTGTACGCTCGATCAATACGATGCCGGACGTTAATTAAACGTCAAATGCATCCATTAGAAAACGAAGTTTCCCTCTCTAGCCGCAACCTAAAGCCCAATTCGCATAGCTGCCTGGCTAGTGAATACTCAACGATTCGCATATAACAATATTTTGACGTAACTCTCTCTTGTTAGGGAAACGTTTCTAAATTGCTCAACGATACTATCTGGGGTATTTAGATACTATGACTAAACTAAGATTGTTCAAACTGACCAATTCCTAATTTGAATGATCTTTTGAACGAACAATTTTATTCGATAAAATCAGAATACTTAGGATTGTAATTTATCATGTTCCTGAATTAGATTATTTATGTTATTGTTTTTATTAAAGAAGGGTAATTCGTGGTTTAACGTGTATAATGTATAATAGTTAAATAATTAAATTAATATTATTTTCTTACTATTTGTATTAAAGAGAACCTAATTTTGTTTCAGATCGTGAGTTTGGATTAGAATTAACAGATGACACGACGAATAAGATTTCAGAACTAGTTACGTTCGTTTTAGTAGACTTCTACTTGTTCTTGCGTAATTTTATACATCATTTTTCACGTATCTTTCGTTTTAATTTTCACGGTAAAAATCGGCAATCTCGGTATTATATTCGTTAGGATAAATATATCGGATAAGAATAACGATTTCTTTTAACACGGCAAAAAAGAACGAAATCGATTTAATTACTAAAATCGAATATGATTTCTTTCATTTATCAGTCAGTTGCTTCGGCTAATTGAAATATTATTAGAAGTATCGACAAATTCTTCCCCTTTCAATCCAATTTCTTCAATTATATCTTTTGTGTACGGCTGGCATCTTGCAAGGAAGATCTATAGCTCAATTAAGCTGATCAATGCGAGCATTCTGAACTATTAACAAAAGCGAATGTGGACGTATTGTAGCAGGAAAGTAGTATAGACATATAATAAATCTTCCAATATACGAAATGATTTACCGCTATTGAACCAAGTTTAAAATTATTGAGATATGTATAATTTTATGTGCTAGACTAGATTAGTAATAGTAATACTTGTATGTGAGTATCAGTGTGTGGAAGTATGTGTGCGCGCGGTGTCTCAAAAACAAAGGAATGTAAACTGTTCAGTCGGTTAACAGTCGGGTATGGAAGGAAGTGCTGAGACGCGTGCAAGTGTGTATCGATGAATATCTTTGAAATCGTTTATCAAATAAATATATAATTATTCTAATATAAATTCTAAGTGTAAATTTAGTGTTCCTATAGCATTATTTCGGCTATTAAGATCCAAAATTCTCAACAAAAATTTCGATCTTTCGTCTAATAAATTCATCGTTTCTTTTAATACAGTTAATTTAAAACTATCACGATACTTTATAGTTTATGATCATAGTTTCAATTAAATTTAATTCCAAATTCTACATTATTTATTATCGCCAATTACATTATTTATTTATTATAACCTTCTTTTTTTAACTCTAATACATATTATTAAAAGTCCGCGGGGATACAAAAGAATTTCATTGATAATGAAATCCACATCTGGCGTGACTTCTTTCTTTCAATACTAGATCGCGAATTCTTTTCGTAAACCTTCTTTTCTATGCGGGTTCCCTCGAAATCTTCGAAGGGATCTAATATTTTTCAACTTCAATTCCTTGTTATCCCACATCCAGTCGCTGAATCGTGCGATATCTACGTTATATTTTACGCTGATCTCTGCGAAACCCGTGGCAGATTCAATCGTATGCGTTTGAAACGAGGAATTTCAGCGGTACAATAGCAAATCTCGATCAAAGTAGCGAATTTTTAGAAAGTAAACTGGCATTTCGTAGAAAACAACAAAAACCTATGGAAAGTTTTACACTCACCTCCTCCCAAACGAGTTGTTTACTTAATCCGGGACGGAGATTCATGATTTTCAGTTCGGCTGATTTCAGAACGCCGTCCTGGGTGAACTCGACGTTCGGCTTCCCCTGATCACCTTCCACAGACACGTTTTTCAAATACCTGAAAAGAGAGGTAATACGATTCTGCCTTGAGGATAACTCGTCAATACAACACCATTTTGGTTTTATTATTTCTTTGGGTTTCAGGAGAACGAATCTTTTAACATGTAGCAGCTATAAAAAAGCAAGTTTAGAAGTGTTCGTGCTACTACAGTTACGTACAGTCCAGGTTTCTAAATAAATTGCAGTTGTTTATGCAAATTTATATTTCTTACGAATACAATTAAGGAAATAACGCTTAACTAATGATTTACTTCATCCAGGAACATCTTGCATGCTTTTTGTTCATTTGAATTCACTATAAATTCATGAACATTCACAGTCTATCCATAAATAAATTTTCTTTCTCATTGCTTCTTAATTTTCTTTTTTCTCGTAGTTTCTCGTTTCTAGCTTCGTTTTCTTAATTTACGCGAAATTACTTCGATCTTGAAGCTCGCTTCTGTTGTCACAACAGATCTGTCTGCGATCGCTTCAGTCTGCAAAGAATTGACTTTCTTCTACGAGTATTTATTATGTTCCTTCTGTTTCTCTAACGATGAATAACAACCCGGCGAGTTTTACTTCGATTTTTCTCCGTCTTGACATTTTAATTTCTTTCATTCAAGAGCTACCACTTCTTGCCCATGAATAACGCATTATACTTCACGTGCAAGTCAATCCCACTCTAAACTTTGCCTTTCAATTAAATACGATCTACGATGGAAAATAAATACGATCGCAACGAGACGGCAACGACATTCTGCACGATTTTTACTCTTATCGTAATAATTCGGAATTTAGCGTAATAATCGAAGTAATGCATGCAGGACTTTTAAAATGCCATTTTTTCCCGTCCCACGCATGAATTCCGATAAATTGATATTACCAAGTGATTTTAATCAATGTTCACATCCCCCATGGGTAATTAAGCCAAGGTTATCCTATGCGTAACGATTACTCGCATCATACAACTGTACGCTCTGCCATCGAATGAATTCATTAATTAATTATACTCGAAATTTATGGTTGGTGGAACTGTTAATTTCATATCATAAATTGCATGCTAGATGATGCTATTATCTTAACTGTAATTTTAATGAAATTACAGGGCCAATTAATTGAAATGTAATGTTAAATGATTTCTGATCTGCCAAAGTGGGATATATCTACTTCATGCAATTGAATTTTATAGAAAGCAGAAATATTCTATTAAAGTACAGTATCGACTCGTCGTTGGCAAAAGATATTATCTAAAACGGTATTTCGTTAATTTTTTTACTTTTACTTTCGTGATGTAGCATGTGCTGTAGATTAACTTAAAATTCCGTCACCGCAATATCACGTGACTGGATTTTGCATATTAAATCTCTCATCGTAAATTCGGAACTGATACTTTTCGCGCAAAAATAGATTTTGATGCGATTACGGTAATATAACATTTATGTGATAAAACAACGAAATAAAATAAAATTTAGCGAAAGCTCAGGAGATCATAACTGTGCAGATATAATACCGAGATAATATAAAAATGAAAATAGAAACATAAATATAATATTAGCGAACTCTTAAAAGATTATAATTATGCAATTCTACAAGTTGTGTTTTCAAATATATATTCCTTTTCTACAATCATATTCCGTAGACCCATATTTCCATATTTCGTGTACCGAACCTAAAAATGTTGGATTAAAAGCAGCGCTTACTTGAAAAACAGATCGCCAGCGTTCCAGCGAGATTCGCCGTAGCTTCCCTCGCAGCTGAGCTGAGTGTTCAGACTGAGATGACTGTTTGCCTGATTGTTCAAGAAATCCTCGGCGCCGTACGCGTAAACTTTCACCGCGGTCGTGATTTCGCTGACCAGACGTTCCGTGCTCGTATCAAAATGTACTCCTGAAAAAGATAGACCAAAAAGGGTAAGTCGTAAAAACTATGGAATTACATGTTTAAAAAAAGTGATTTCTAATTACAGTCTGTCACACAAGAGCGTGTCTGCGATATTTCTGTAAATATTTATATATTTGTAAAAAAATTTATATGAATTGAATCTACATCTAAAACACTAATACGCTATTACTTAGTAGGGTGTCCAATCTCCTCCATTAGCGATTATAGCTTGACATCGTTTCGGCATACTCTCGACTAATTTTTGAGCGTAGGATTCTGGTAACGACCTCCATATCTTTCGAATGTGATGTACAAGTGTTCTTATTTTTGTGATACGTCTTCCTCTCAGCTTGCCTAATAGGACACCATGCCCAAAACGAAGATTCATCAGTGAATATTATATTACTCCAATCACGATCTCTGTTTTCATTCGCCCATGCCAGACGATTTTCGACGTTTCGCGTACGCGGCACTCATATTAAAAAGCTCTGTTCCTTTCACTGTTTCAAATGAAACTGAAAGGTATTCAGCAACGCGTATTAGAGAAGTTTTCGTTTGTTTACATTCTTTTTATCTCATTCTGATTAGGTGTCAGGTTTCGCAGATATCGCAGACACGCTCTTGTGTGACAGACTGTAAGTGAAAATACAGTCTGTATTTTATACAATTTAAATCATAACGCATTTAGAACTTGATTAATAAGCGAAATTTGACTTCGTCAAAACTATTTTTAAGAGGGAAACGAGGAGTAAATAACGTTAGTTGATAGACAGGCTTCGTTCGAATGGATTTAATTAAATTCTCTTCGATACAGCTTGCTGTCCTCGAACGGTCGCTAAAATGAAAGACACGCTGATCGACAGCAACGCGAGTGCTCGGTTGACACAGTTGAAGCATATTCGTCGGACACTTGGCATCTAGGAATTTTTCTCTTTCATTTTGCTTCTTAAATCACTGAATAACAAATGAGCGATTGATAATTTATCGCTTGAAAGAAGGTTATATTATATATAGTTATTGATTGTAACAGGCGACAGCGTCAGTAGTTAAACTCGAATCAATCAGTGTCAGGCGCAGTTTAATTATCGCAGTTTAGAGAATGCGTGGAGAGAAAAATACGCATACAGTACTACGAGAAGTTATAGTATACTCTCTATTGTGTTACAGATGGAACATTCTTGTTCGAATTTCGATTAAAAGCTTTTAGGTCTGAGAACAGCTTATTATCTTAAGAAACGAAGCTACAACAAAATTCAATTAAACACTGCAATAGTTATATGAAGTATAACAATTCTTTTAGAAACTACAATACAGAGTGTGCCACTTAAATATTTAAATTTTTGCCATTTAAACTTATTGAAGTTATTCAATTGCGTGGATACAAAAAGTATTTTATGTACAATGTGAATGGTATCGAAAAACTTGTATATACAATACAACATTAGATGGATATTTGTATGTGCAGTGGTGTGTACAATTATGATATCTGTCTATAAATGTATAGTGAGAAGTAAACAGAATTTCTATAATTCCACTAAGGAAATCTTCTCCTTATTAAAATCTAATAGTCTTATTTCTGTTCCTATTGAATATTCTTATTCCTATCGAATATTTAACCGGATATTTTATTTACGTTTTAAAACTAGCAGCATCCGTCCAACATATTTTTGCTTTGAATTTCGAGTAGATGTATGATATATGATATATGATATATCCCTCTGACAAGACCACGCGTTGAAAATCGATGAGACTGCAGGTACAAATAGAAACCGTTTTCGACTTTTGCGGCTCCCACTCGAGATTGCAGAATATTTGTCAATACCAAAACTTGAATTTTTTGGTGCAGATCTAGCTTTTTCATTCTTTTCTCTCTCATATTTCCTGCCTTGTTCGCTGAGCATTCACGTTCGCGTATTCGCGCTCCCATGTGACCAACATCGCTACAGTATCTGCGAAAATATTGAATTGAGAAATCTTTCTATCATCTGCGTGCTCGTTCAAGAGTCTGGATTTTCGTGAACGATGAAAACGACGTGAATATACGTATCTTCCTCCCGGCTTATTCACGAAAAAATAGCCGAGAATAAATCGAACGAGACGATACGAGAGACGGAGATTTAAGGGAAATTAGAAAGAGGTCGCCTTTCAGTCGCAGTAATTTCATTCCGCGAACGTTATTATACCTCACACGTTCTCGTTTTGAAGCTCACGAAATTACTCGCGAGGGAGAAACGTGTGCAAATTGTTTTGTATTGTCCCAGACACATGTTAGCGGGAACGGAAGACGTTTCGTGTCGTCTAATAAACAGCTTCACGTTGGATCCTTAGATATCAAGATTTTATAAGGCTTGTACTCAGAGAATGTTAGGATAAAAATTGTAATTATATCAGGAGAGATCATAAATATTAATATTTCTCCTTTTTTAAAACAGAAATTTAAAAATCACGCACACGAAATCGTATGTTCAAGTCCTTTAATCGAGTTTCTGATAGAAATTTTACGAAGCTCATAAAAATTAATTTTTCTTTCCCCTATTCAATAACTTTATAAAAATCACGAGAAATCATTAAAATTAATTTCCCCCTCTTTTCCTTTTACGAAAAACTTAACGTTAAAAATATCTGGCGAATTATTATAGAATTTTAGTCACTGTCTATAACGCGTTAAGCTCCGTAATTGTCATCTGAACGTCAGCATCGATGCCTATAAGAAACTTCTCCGTGTAAGGGATAACGGAAGAGAGTTGCCGCCTGTTAAAATTTTTAGTTGTTAGGATGGAATGCCGGTCGATATTTTGAGTGGCCAGTCGTTGAAAAGGAGATTCAACGGGGAGGCGAGAATCACGGAAATCGGAAATTGATGCCTTCCTCGAGATTCTGTCGTGGCTATCCTCTTGGGAGGAATAAATTCATCGAATTCTGTTCTGCAGGAACACGTCGAACGTCATACGCTTCGACAGACCTCTCGATTTCGTAGAGAAGAAGCGCAGATATGACGTTTCCCAATTGAGTTTCCAATACTTATAGGTAAAGGAGAATTTTTTACTCATTTCTGGCTAAATCTATGTTTCTTCGAATTTTTCCTTCAGGTTGGAAAGTGAATAAAATTAATAAAATAATGTTAATAGCGGTAGATTAATGAAACGATGTTTAATGAAACAAATTTTTAGACATGTATAATAAATATCCAATCGGTATTCATTGAATTGATTTTTAAAACTGCGTGTGATACAATTTCGACCGTCTTTTATTTGTTTAGATGAAATTTTTGCTACGAGGAAATTTTATGCGTAACACAAATATCGTATAAAAAATTTCTTAAGTTTAAGAAAGCTACGAATGGATGGTTCCTCGGTTTAGTTTCACGTTAAAGTTTACGAAAACATTAAATCCCTTTTCGATGATTGAAACAACAGTAAGATAGAGATATGAAAATAAAAGAATCGTAACAGGAAATTTACTTAAAATTACTGGAATACGTATAATATTATCCTCTCAATAGCACGAGAACAAAGAGTGACAACGGAAAGTCAAAATTTCATATCTCTGCCAAGTAAAGTAAAATACCTCCAATCAGCAAAATAAAAGTATTATGTCAGCCCCAATTTTTTAAAAATAAATCCATCTTTTCCCCTATCAAGAAGCTCATTTCTCGAACAAGATCGCTACCTATATCGCGATGCATAATCACGACGCAGACTTCTAATTTATTGGAATTTAAATAAGCTCTACTATATTACCCAATAATTTATGCAACCTAATGTAACTGTTCGCGCAAGCGGAGATTGCATGAATAAATAATTAATTCTTCCATCGAAGGATATATCAAGTTACAGATCAAATGCATATTCAATTTTGATGTCTCATACACACACACACACGCAAATACACAATTATTTTATTTATTATTATAATTAAATATATAAATAAATATTATTATATAATATTTGAATTGAATTGAAAATTTCTGAATAAATTAGGAATGATAATAAATAGATAGATACGTATAAATAAATATTTTCCACCAATCGTCAGTCAAATTCAGTAACACGCCAATTAACCAAACATTTCCACTCACCAAGCATTCCAATTGGAAACTGGCTGGGCGTCTGCAAGTTTTCGATCACGCTCTGCGTCACGACCCACACGTAATTTTCACCGGTGATCTTGTAATCGTGCGCCGCACCCAAGATTGTGATGGCTTCCTCCCTTGTCGAGTAGAGTAACATCACTCTGGACTCGCTGTTTACCAACTCGAGAAGATCTCGTGTATCGGTGACCAGTATCGCGCTCAATATAGTGAACTTGAAAGTATCCTGCATGTCGGAGATCCTTTCACGGACCGCCTGCACGAAATCGTCGTGTCCGGCAATCTGCGATGTGACCACACTGAATTGATGCCATTTGTACCTCTCGAGGATGCTCAGCATCGCGGCCGTTTGGTGCTCCAACGATGGCGCCAGCTGCAGCTGTAGGTTACTCTGCGAAGCTCTCTGAAAGATGATGATGAAAATTCATGTATTTTCAAACGTATCGTTCTAACGTGACATTCTCGTAACGGTGTTGAGCTACGATTTAAGTAATTTAACGTTGTATTACGTAGAACCAATTTCGTCTTTTGCATTCAGTTAATAAGCTAATCCGTGGTTATTTATGCAAAACTTTTATAACTACTATCGAAGAAATGGAACCTAAGCGGATATTTGTTTTATATATTAACTATTCTAACGAGTACTCAGTGTTTTAAATAATTCTGCATATTACGCGCGTTCTGTGTATTTTTCCAATTTTAAATTTTTGCATATATACATAAAAATCCGCAGTCTATTATACGTAATTATTCGTATATATAGGTATCTGATAAAAAATTTCGACGTCATTTTCGATTCAATTTATTCTCCATATTTTTCAACCGTTAAAAAATTTGTTACGTTCCAGGAAAAATTTGCACAATCGTTATCGATGTTCATGATAATTCATTCCAATTTTTTGCTAGAGATTTTATTATTATTATTATCATTATTTTATTATATTATTATATCATATTGTTATTATTATTATTATTATTATTATCATTGTAAGCGAGAGTGGAATTCGGATATAATAATTCGCGAATTGTAATGTTAATTGCGTATAATTATTGCTAATTTCATTAGTAGTATATTTTACCAGAGATCTAAATTGCGGCCGCATAATTTATAACGCAGTTTTTCAAGTATCAACACAATTTTTGTGTATAATAAAACGTAACTCGTATCTAATTACTAAATTCTGGATGCTTATTTGTATATTTTTAGACGATTTTGTATACTTTGTAGCATTGATCGCGAACATGCATATTTTTAATAAATATATCCTTGAATCTATATTTTTATAAACGCGATTAAGCAAGTGACTTAAATGGAAATTTATCTCACGTATTAAATAATATAACGAATTTTGAATATTTTATATATTTTCGCGTTTTTTAATCTTCTATAAATGCTTAGTAATTACTATTATATAATGCGTGTAAAAATACTATTTCTAAAAAATGGCCGGAATTATCTTTCTGCTTGATAAGAAAGTAACATTCGTGTTGTCGTAATCGTGTTCAGAGAAATCACGAAAGCTTAACACGTTAGAAAGTTTTTGTTTCTACTTTGTATTATAAGGAATTGGAGAATATTTTTTTTAAAAAAAGGCTGTGCTTGTTTGTAAAGTTCGCTTGCGCAAATGAGAAGAAAAGAACATTTGGATTGAAAAAAAGGAACTATAATGCGTGTAAAAATACTATTTCTAAAAAATGGCCGGAATTATCTTTCTGCTTGATACGAAGGTAACATTCGTGTTGTCGTAATCGTGTTCAGAGAAATCACGAAAGCTTAACACGTTAGAAAATTTTTATTTCTACTTTGTATTATAAGGAACTGGAGAATATTTAAAAAAAAAAGGCTGTGCCTGTTTGTAAAGTTCGCTTGCGCAAGGGAGAAAAAAGGAACATTTGGATCAACTCACTCGCTCCAATCCCGAGTTATCTGCATTCCATGCGATCACTGGAATTCCTAAGTAACCGGCCAGCTGCAGAAAGTATTGAGCACTGGCAGTGCTGCGGCCGTATTTCTCATAGTTCATCAGGTATAAGATAGCGGACACGTTCGTCGGCAGAAATTCGTTGCATAGCGACTTCAGAATTTCTGAAACACAAATAAAATACCATCGACATTAGACATTCTCTTCTTAACGAACAAAAGTATTCGCCAGAACGATACAACATTCTTGTTGAATTATACATATACATATTTAGAAAATTTTTAAGTATTCTACAAATTTTTTATTCGAATCACTTTCTTAAGCATATAGAATATAGAAATCTTTTTATTCGATCACTCTTAGAAATATCTTATGTATATACGCATATATTATACAAAACATTGTTAAACCTCGTCAACACTGTAACGAGACGACTATCTTGATTGCATTGGTAAAATTTGAAGCAGATCTAAAAATGTATGTATCGTAGAGATTACAAAATATCTATGAGGAGCATACAGCTAATTCTTCGCTGTATTAATAAGCCACAATATTTAATGAGACCATCTTTGGCATTAGTTATATATTTAACACCACTATTTATAATATATATTAATTTTTCATTAAGTTTATGCTTGCAATAGATATCTTGTAACTTTTATACATTTTCTGATTGGTTTCAAATTCTATCATTTGTAATTACAGTAGTCGTGTTCGTTTCAATGCTAATGAAATTTCAGAAAGTTTTGTACAATTCGCATAATATGTATATTCATAAGCTGTACTAAGTATTCGAATACTTTCATGAGCCAACTTTCGTGTGAATCTTCTCCGACCTGCACAATTACTCGTGTACTAAGTATCTCCATATGTGTCTATAGCCTCACATTCAACAATTTCAGTTTGATTCCACCTTCTCGTAATCGTGAACAAAATTTCCACATCCACAACTGAATCTACACGAAGTGACCTGAAAATTACGATTACACGATAAAATAAAAGTAAAATTATATAGGAATTTCCCGCGTGATCGAAGGTACGAAGCTCGTAATCGTGTTTGCGTGATTTATTGGGGGTATAATCGTTCCAGCACAGTACCCTGCGGCCATTGGCGCAATTTATCGCAATTGCACACGGATACGAGCAGTGAATGTTTCCTTTCGGCTGGGGTACGCGCGCTTTTATAAATGGACACGATAAACGTTAGGGTCACGAAGGAGCAACGGGGTCGATTACCAGCGTGAAACGCTGTCTCGATCGATCAGCGACGATTAATTTGACAAAAAGCTTACAATTCGATCGATTTGATTACATGCAGAGGAGCAACGTTGAGAAAACCGATTGAGGGAAGAGGAGCAGTTGCAAAGTTTGAGATTGAAAAATTCAGAAGCTGTTGGTCAAACTCTAATGTAGAGATAATAGAAATCGTGAGCTCCTATCCGTTTGGAAACCTTTACCGGAAGCAATAAGACGCATCTGCCGCGTTCGAGATGATAATCCTCGCTTTGTTTTCTTTCTGTCTTCCTCGACGCTTCGTATCGCCAGCAATTTCATTTCCTCGTTTACAGTTCGCCGTTCATGATCGGTTTGTTCTATTTTTACTGTAAACACGAGAGCGCGGTTGTAACGAGTTACTTTCGCAAGGGCGAAAGGTTCCGCAGAAGACGAAAATTGATTGATTCACGATGATTCAGGAAAGTTTCTATTGGATTCTGTTCTATAACTTCAGGGTGAATTTATAGTACGCTAGGCTGCAGCTATGTTATTACGAAAGCAATAATGAATCATTTTCATTCGAGGTAATTTAAATGCAAACAAGTTTGTAGCCGTTTGTAATTATTATTTTATCACTGCATATTAATTTCTACTTTATTTTCAAATCTTATTTTGTAATTTTGTGATTCATTATACCGCATATTAATCTATAATTTCCCTGTATCACTACCCCCTTTACGAAACACGTATCATTGTTCAAGCTAATTCAAAATTTTATTTCACAATTCTGTCATTTGTTATTGCATTTTAATTTCTAATTTTACAGTATCACTATCAATTTTTTGCGACACAAATTATTTTTCGGGCTGGCCGAATAATTTTATTCCCTCGTCACAAGCAAGACATTTATTATCTTCGTTTAGAATCGTGGAATAATTTCCGAGAATATTTGATGGCACGCTTACAGTCCTCTTTCTCGATCGATCCACTACGCTTTTTAGCGATCGTCGTTACGAAGCAACAACGCAATCGCGGAATCGCGATCATTCGAGTCATGGACACATCCTGACCTGTCCCACAAAACCCTCCGCTTCATCCCTCGATGCCCGTGTGACCCTGTTTCTCTATGTCCTCGTTCCCATCTCTGTTACATTATTCTTTCCAGTGGTTTCTTAATTTCACTTCTTGCTTACGATCAGGATTCCCGAGGGTGAATCTTATTAAGCCGCAGAAATTTTAATGAAAATGTAATCTGGTATTTCGTATGCAAGCGGAACGGTGGACGGCATTCAGCACAATAAAAACTTATGATTCGCTATGATATTTTGTTACGTTCAATATTTTCATTTAGATTATAAACAATTTAGAGACATATATCGTGTCTTTAAATTTTTCCTCCCATTTTTTAAATATACAGTCACATAGGTAAGCTATATTAAAATGTTATTAGCGATTCGGAGTCAGTTGATATCATAAGGTGAGTTTTGTAATGTCCGGGGAAGATCTTCTGTCTCTTGGCGTATTAAAAATATATTTGATCGTAATTTTGTTTTTCTACAAATATTAGCAATAACTTGAAATTGAATTAAAAAACTTGACTCTAAAATTATAAAGTATCCTGCGTAATGTTTTTTCTTTCTTTAGATTCCAGCTTTTCACCTCTGTTCATGAAAATATGAATTATTTTCAAAATTCTACAGTTTACACATAATATTTAATGCTTTCCCAAGTATCGGACGAAATCTGCGAGCATAGGTACACCCTAAATTTTATTTTCATAAAATTCCTTTAGTACCTTCGTGACGACTACATTCTCCTACAAAGTCCAACAAATAAAAATGGAATTCTTCCTTGCAGTTCGCCTCATATCGTCGTTATTTTAACAAGCGCTTGTTACGAAACGATTGCGCAAAACTTCGCGTGAGAAACGTACGTGACATATATGAAACAACCTTCCCCGAAATTCCCAACCTCTGCAAAACTTATCTCAATTTCTCTTTGGCTACGAAATTTAACGCGTGCCGGGTAAGTCGATTATTTCGTGTTGTATGCGCGTGTATGTATGATACGTGCGTGCATACATGTGCAGTTTTACACTCTTTTATGAGTGACACTCGCGTGTGAAAACTATAACGCCACGTATGAGTGCTTGTTAAAATTAACGAAAAGAAAAGCTGCCTAACGCGATTGTCCCACGAACTTCTTCCGCCACGCGCGTCTCGTGTGTTGTCATCAATTATTTTCCTTTAGTTTCTCTTCTGTGTCTTTTTTCTTTCTTCAGTATAAATACATAAGTACATAAAATTTCTTCTTATTGTTTAATATTTTCTAATATTTAATATATATGTCGGAGATGAAAGGACATCGGAGCCTTTCTTTCGGAATGTTTGAGAAAGTCTCAAATACTTTAGTCCAGACTTTTTATTGTAGCCGTACTTAAACAATAAAACTGAGAAATAGCCGTTTATGAGTTGAGTCAATTATGATTATCCGAGATTTATGACAGTGGGCTCGGGCTCGAAGTGACATAATGGGTCACTGAACGTAGCCACGGTCACGGGAGGGACGTGTACCTAACAGAGGTATGAAGTAATTAAATTACTCTCCTTAAAAACAGGGATTGACCTGAGGGATACAGAGAGATACGAAGAGGAGTATATAAGGGCAGTTCCACTTGGACTGAGAATGAATCCGATAAGTTCGACTGGTACAGGGAACACGTGTGTCAAGTTCATTATCGCATTTGTCATCCCGCTGACCGTGGATTCGTTATCGAGCCTAAGATCATTGCCATTCACATTCCCAGTATCTAATTACCATGGTTACTTGTCAAATTCCGTCACAATCATAATTGGACTAGTAAATATTTTCGCTCGTGCATAACAACAATGTCTAATCCAAAGAAAAATTCGTTACACGCCCCTAACTCTAATGATAACCCGACATATATATACACAATAATAAATTCACTATTATAAAGATAACAACGAATATCCGACGTTACGGACATATGAACGTATCGGTGAACGTATAAATGTTCCCATGAAAGAACATTTCTACCTATTTTTGTTTTATTTTCGTTTCAAGAGAAATAATTTTCAAGAATTTCTCACTTTAATTTGACGTACTTAGTCTAATTTCCTACTTTAAAAAGCCACCACAAACGGCGTTTGTCAGATAAACTTATGCTCGTCGCGTGCAATGCGTTACACTTGGTCGACGTACATGAGTTGCCGCGAAAGATTGAGTTTCGACGATTGTCCACATTCAGTCTGCGGTCTCTAACACGAGTCCATAGTACTGACGTATGTATGTATGCTCGAAACGTTTCAACAATAACTGCTGTCCAGTCCGTTATGTATGATTGTTTCGCGTTTTGCCATGCGAATGGCAAACATCAACTGGAACAATGCACGTAATAAATAACCGCTCGTGATCTCCATGCTACCTGGACGAACGTTCACGCTAACGAATTACCCTGGACGATTTTGTTTGCAAACAAATTAGTATTATTGTTAATTTGATGTGATCAAATGTGTCCCACAAGAGGATTTTATATCATAATAATGTCGTTAATCTCATAATTTATAATTTCACGCTGTTTACCACTCGTTTGCTGGTTTGTTAAATGCAAAAATGAAAATGGAAATACAATAACGTATGATGATACGTTTTATTATAATTTGGAATTTCACATGATTGCCTTTAGTTTAATGTTATATTAATTATTATTAAAATGGGTATACGATACACGTTTAATATCGGCGAATCTTTTACAGTTCAACGGGATATCAATTCTCCTCTTCTTCTGTATGTCCGTAAAATTTCAGCCAACATTTTTATTGTACCAGCTATGAAAATATAACGAAAATAATGTCGGAGATAGTGGAAGAAAAATATTGTTGAAAGTATTATTAATTGAGACGTATTAGAATATTTATATCAGAGAAGCATTATTATTGTTTACGATATTATTGATTTAACTTGTTAGGATAAGGGGATGATAAGGTATAAGCAAACAGAATTCAATTGGGATTTGGAAGATTTACTTTCGCGGTATGGTGTATGATTTCCTTTGTTAACTTACATAATATAGTAGCCCCGACGAATAATTTCGCTTTGATCCGTTATTATGGTATTGTTTAGTAAACAATACACGTTACAGCTTCCTATTAGAAATGCATGATCGAAGATGTAATCGACCGTGTACGTGGGATAATGCAGTCTTTGATCAGAATTTACCTTCATCGAACCGCTGCTTCTTAGACTGTCTCCGCCTCTAGTTTGTTTGACAAGCATTATAATATGATATGACTAACGAAGCTAATTCTGTGATGGGAGAAGTCGAAGGACGTAACTCGGGATTAATCATCTGGCGAAGAGTATCCAAACATTAAAATCTGAATATCACGCTTAATTTAAAAAAAAATTAGAAAAGAAATATGAAATTGATTGTTATTGCCTATCGGATCACTTTGGAAAACTTTCAGGAGATAAAAAATTAAACATTTATGTTAATAAATAAAATGTAACTTCTACGTGAAATATAATACGATCTGTGCTAAAGTATTTTTAATTACTCTACAGGTTACATTTCTGACGTTAATATGTGGCATCTCATTGTTTCTTCATAGAGTTAATAATGAAATTCAAACAATAATCTTATATATAGTCGTATTTTCTTTTAAAATTTTAATACGTTCCGAACTTTTACATTGTATATGTAAAGATATTTGTGGATAATATTTTCCAGATATATACTACTGGATAATGAAATTCCATTTGCCATGCCATTAACAAAATTTAGTAAACAGCGAATAAAACAATTGCAAATCGTATTATTTCGTCTCCAATAAACATTGTAAATATGTAATTAAAATAGCCGATTAAATTCTCCAAAATGAAGCGCTAAATAACAATACAATTTGTATAACGTGTTCCATGAACATTTCGTTCGTAGGCAGCTACGTAGAAATTCGTATTACTGACACAGCGCTGTTAAATTTGTTGGTCGATGACTTGCTCGATCCGATACGATCGTTCGTGTATAAATTCCACGCTTCCGCCGAAATGGGAAAGGATTCGTAACTGGATTATAAAATAGACCGTGCCAACAAGACGGCTGAATGGAACATTTGCTGAAAAATGTTCACTTCAGCCCTTCCTGGGCTACACGATACTCGTCGTTTCGAACCCGAAACTCGAATTCTCCCTAGATGGATCGGTCGAGTATTGTTTTTAATTACACGAAGAATTCCACGCGTTACGCGAACCGCGGTATTTAAGCACCGTGAAACTCATTCGAGTGATCGTGTTCTGTCTGCATGCAGAATATACGTGCATCGAGTAAATAGCGGAGAGATTCGGTCACGAGACGCGACTGAAGCGGATATTAAGCTCGCGACCAATTAACACGGACGAGTCTGCTTGTGTCTGGTGGACGTGGTGTCAATTATAAGCTAGGAAGGTGGTAAAAGTTTTGGGAATCTACGATGACGGAGAAATTAGGCGAATGCGTGTACAATGTTAGTTAATTCGTTGATTGCCACACGAATTTTGTATTCGTATGATTGCTTCCAAAAGTATTCGTACATTTATCATAGAAAACTTTTGTGTATATTGTGGGTATTATGTGAAACATTTTGAAATTTCATTAGCGCCACGTAATGTATAATGAAACCTGACTATTATAATTACAGTCTGTCACACAAGAGCGTGTCTGCGATATTTCTGTAAATATTTATATATTTGTAAAAAAGTTTATATGAATTGAATCTACATCTAAAACACTAATACGCTATTACTTAGTAGGGTGTCCAATCTCCTCCATTAGCGATTATAGCTTGACATCGTTTCGGCATACTCTCGACTAATTTTTGAGCGTAGGATTCTGGTAACGACCTCCATATCTTTCGAATGTGATGTACAAGTGTTCTTATTTTTGTGATACGTCTTCCTCTCAGCTTGCATTTCATTAGGGACCACACATTTTCGATAGGGTTTGCATCAGGGGACTGCGATGGCCAAGGAAGTACTGTGATGGCGTTTTTCGCTTTCCATTGGGTGCAGATGCGACTTCGATGTTTAGGGTCGTTGTCTTCTTGCAATATCCATTGGTCCTCGGTTTGGTTGAACCAACGTTTCACGGATGTGAGAAGTCCCCTTTGGTACAATTTCACCATCTTTTGTGCATTCAGATTGTCTGTAAAGACGCACAAAGTCCCAAAACCGCGTGCGTTAAAGCAACCCCAAACATGCACTTTTATAGGGTGTTTTACACTTCTTTGAATCATCCTTCTTCCATGGATAGTCCAAGCACGCCTAATAGGACACCATGCCCAAAACGAAGATTCATCAGTGAATATTATATTACTCCAATCACGATCTCTGTTTTCATTCGCCCATGCCAGACGATTTTCGACGTTTCGCGTACGCGGCACTCATATTAAAAAGCTCTGTTCCTTTCACTGTTTCAAATGAAACTGAAAGGTATTCAGCAACGCGTATTAGAGAAGTTTTCGTTTGTTTACATTCTTTTTATCTCATTCTGATTAGGTGTCAGGTTTCGCAGATATCGCAGACACGCTCTTGTGTGACAGACTGTATATTGGAAAAATTTGATTCCAATTTGAAAATACACATATACGTGGAAGTCACGTAGAAGAATATTTACTGCAAATTTATATTTAATAAAAGATTAGTACACAGTATGTATATTTAAATAAATTTACACTCGTACTAAACGTCTTAAACTCCTGTATACATTTTCAAAATCAGCAAACATTTTACCAATACGATGATGATAGTTGGATGTAATTACAATGCCAACGAAATTTTAAAATGTTTTGTGTAATAAATGTAGTGTATGTTACACGCAATATGTTCATAACAGGCGTGGACAAGTGTACGAATATACAATATACATAGTGTTTACCCTGATAGAGCCGCAATAGATGGCAACGTATTACACCACAACATTAAATTTTTGCAAACCGTATTATATTTGCGCATTTTTTTCTGACAATGTTATCTAAGTATTTACATCATTGATAATTTTTTAATCCGTGAGATTTATCTTACTTAAGTCATTCCAGTAAATTTAGTAACGTGGGTCAGCGATAATCACCGTAGTAGTTAACGTGTTAGTAGGGAACGACTGGGTCGACAGAACGTTCGTCATTTTATCAGCTTTATATATCAGCAGTTTTCATTGAAAAGTTGTGTTGACCATGACTCCTCGGTCGAATGACATTATTCCACGCTGTAATTAAACGTGATATTCGTTTATCGCGTGCACACCGATTAATGATTTGAACGTCACGACAATATTATTCGATCAATGAGGATCTAGTCTCGCTGTTTATCTTTTCGATAATTGCACGGTTTATAATGGAACCATGCGAAATGGCCAGCCAACGAATCAACAATATCGCGGATAAAAGATAACTCAACGTTCGTGAAATCGTGCCACGTGACCTGGACATTTTATGGAATTTATAGGAGAATATAATCGGTGAATAATTAATTTTTTTAATTAAACGATAATTATAAATTTGATACATAGTAATTTGATTTCTAAAATAATCGGTTAGTATTATCTTGAATATTCTATCAGTATTAATTGTGTATGTCCTCCAAAGTTCGTTAATCAAATTTTACAAATGAATTTTAATGAAACTTCATTCATGAAGATGCTCGTAATTGTTCTCCCATTTTCTCTCGTTCCTTTTTCTGCATTTTGCTTCTTCTACATCTCGTAACGTTTTTGTCACACGTCGTTTGATATTAATTTAATACGAACGACTAGAACCAATTACTGTGTTTAACATTTGGAAAAGAAAATATTCTTAATAATCGATGAATAATTCAAAGACCAAATGGCAAACGAAAACGTCGTTTGCAGCGTTCGCACAGTTTAGACATTAATCGTTAAATTTCTACTTCTTATTGTTCCACCGACAAACATTAAAGCACAGCCTGATAGGCAAGTAGGTCGTATCTATTACAAAGGTAAATTGATCTTTTATTTCTTTCCATTTACTTTCATTATTTCATTTCTTTTAGATGCTTTTGCATTTTGCTCGTATATATAATATAATATCAAGGCATAATAAAAAGTAATCACGCGAGTGCTTAAGATATTATAAAATATTCCAATATGTAATTAAACAATTAAAAAATTCTTAAAAGTAATTGTACAAAAAAAAATCAGACGCCGCGACTATTAATTTAAACGAAGGATGGCATTGGGAGAATTATGTCATTATGCAATCATAATTATATGAAATTACTAATATGTTATATTATATAATTGTATGATACCTATGTAAACTCTCTAGAGTTCACGCGTGATAGCGACTCTCTCTGTTTACGGATAGCACGACTTTCTTCGTTTCACGGACAGAGCGACCTTCTTTTGCTTCGAGAGACACTCATTTTCCAAACGGACGGACAGAGGGCAACATCAGAGACAGACAAGATCACAGAATAATTATTTAAAATATTGAGGATCGACGGAGGAAGATCGGTAGCTCAGGACGTTGAAAATCGATTCTCGATTTTCAGACTTCAGAATCGATCTCCTGAATTATCCCAAGAATAACGACATTACGTCTATATATATGATCTATATATATATATATATTTATTCTAATCGAAGAAACCAAAGTTGTTCGTTTGAATCAATTGTTTAGCGTGAAACTCGATGCAGAGCTAAGTGATGAGTCTTCGAAATCAACGCACGTGCGTCTATATCGACAGTATAGTCGCAGGAAAATCAATTAGTGTAATGAAGCCAAGGTAAGAGCACGGACACACTGTTACGACAAAAGGGACTGGATGAGATTGAGTTATTAGCGGAATTAGATGGACAATAACTGCCACACCACTAAATCGGATTTATTATCTTACAGGACCGCGAGACTAAAACTGTTCCTAACAAGACGATTGATAAATAACTTCACAGTAGCTATGAAGTTACTTATTTAATATAATTTCATATAGTGGCATTTTAAAGTAGGGATAATTCTTTCGTAATTTAACATGCGATTTTTTATCGTCGAACATTTTATTATTCAATAACGTATTTTCAAGAACGGTTCATAATTTGGGTATATTTATATTTTCATAATCGATAGCAAGCATATTATCGGTATGGCTTCATACTTCTAGTATCACTATAAAAAATTCCGAAGATTATAATTTATTAAAATATTATTTAAAATATTATAATTTATAAGACTAAGAAGCTAAATTTTTCTGAGAAAAACTATTTACGAATTTCTCGGTTTGTTTATAAATTATCGATTATTGTAGCAACATCTACTGTTAAATGACGAATATAATTATGTGTCAAGTTTAATATATATTTAGTTAAAATCGACAATAAATCGCGTGAAATATTATCGTCGAATCCAACGCGACATAGAATCGCGAATGTTAAAAATGAGTGAAATTTGAAAGTATTAACTATCAATGAAATTTGAAGGTGTATTCGTTTCTAAATTTTAAAGTATAAAGAGGTTCCTAATACAATTCTCGTTCGTGTTTCAACGAGACAATATTTCACTTTGACAAAGGGACAGCTACCGAAATGTCGCGATCAGCTGCAAAGAAACGAAAAGTACGGAAGTTTGGGATTGCACATCGAAAGTAATGTAACAGAAAATTTGAGCTGACGTTAGAGATCCCACAGACTTGTAAGTATTAATGAAACCTATCAGCGACTTATCGGTGATAGACACATAAATCTAAGTAATACAATTGGTAAATTCGATGTGGATGATTTTACAAAATCGTTTTGAAATGAATAGGAAAATTCTTCTAATGAAAATCAATAAAACACCGTTTGTTATTACAGATTAAATATTAATTCGCCTCTGTATTCGCTACAATTAATATCTGTGGAACTTTTCTCTCGAAAGTTAGTCTTTCCACGCAACAATGTCACCGCGAAATAATGGTATTATTCTTTTGCTGATGGAAAGGAAATTTTTCCAAGTTTTTATTAAACATTAAGCACCATTAAGTCTGTGTCCGGTGATGAGTCTATTAAACTGAATTTTTCGTAGCAATTTTTCCTTGGAATTGGCAATAAAATATTCGTTGATTTCTGTCTAACAACAAAAACCATTTCACTGTAATATTCTAATTACTTCTCTTTAAATACGAAGCTCTTATTAACCGAATCATTTAGTTTTAGAACGATTCTTTGCATTACGATAGCTTTGCATTAAATTTCACCACCTGACCTTAAGCAATATTTGCCAATATTTCTAAAACTCTCATAGAGTCTCTACAAAATCCCGCGAAAGCTTCTATGGCGGTATAACGTCACGTTTCCTCTCAAAGCAGAAAAGTCTCGAGATTTTAGAAGTACTAGTCGAATATAAACCCACTTCACCAAAGCAAGAGGAAAAAGACTCCTTGAAATCGCGTTGACAGTTCGAGAAAACAACGTGTCCACGATGTTCCTCGAGACGTCATTCACAACGACTGTTTAGCGAAACAGCAAACTACTTCTGGTGCGAATCGTGGTCGCAGAAAGCTATCGCAACGAGCACGCGTGCCATAAAAAAGAGGAGCACGTACGATACACGGCTCGATGTCACCTTTCTCTGCGAATCCGGAGGCGTTTCGTCTGCATTCTGTCTACTTGCTACTCTGTCACTTTTTAAATTTTATGCAGTCTGATATATCGCTCGTTTGACACAACACCATTCAACGACTTGATCCTCTGTTTCGATTCTAGTTTCAATTTCGCGATTTTATTTGCGAACTTATTTATTTATTTATTACGGACTTTTTAATAAATGTTCAGGTATTAGGAATAGACTATGCATTTACCGGTAATTTGAAAGTGCAAAATTGCACGTAATATGAATAAATACGTAAGATATCCAAAGTACAGGCGCTTTCTACAATATTTGGTCGATGAGACAATTTTCTACCGGAGTTCTATTTTTTCATTATATTCTGAAAAATATGTATTTGCATGAAAATTCGTTGAAATTTAGAAATTGTCATCTTTAGGTTTTCTTTTAGTTTTTATCATTTTTGAGCTTGAAGCTTTCTATACGTATGCATCTCTGTTTGTTCCATTTTATTTTCGTGTATCTCCAGGAGAAAAGTATTCTTCAAGGTATTCTGATTTTAATTTGGCACGTGAAAAGTTACGAAGAATTGAATCAATGGTGCGCATGATTCGCAGCAATAAAAGAAGCTTAATTTGCATCAATTAGCTCTTCCGCCGTGTAACTTATACGGGTAAATTGAGAGGTGGCCTGATTTTTAAATTCACAAATGTTGTTTCGTTTATTTCGTTGAACGCTTCTGTGTCATGTTAGCTGTAAAGGAAGAGAAACGGTTAACGATGTAAATAGAAACTAAATATGCACGTGGACGTTAATTATTTTTATTAAGACGACGAAAATAATATTTTTCATTTCACTGATTGCTTAAATACAACTGTTTATTTTGCGAGTGTTTAAGGTGAGAGCGAGAAAGTTTACGATACAGCAGCGAGGATTACACTTCAAGTATAAGGAATGGAGTTCAAGATATGAAGATTAAGTACTTTGATGCTGCAAACTTAGAATGAAGAGAGCCTTTTTACAAACGTTTACCCTCGTCTTGCGTCTTGAAAGGTTATTTTTAAAACGAAAAGATCTATTAAGCACAGATATAACGTTTCTAATAGAAACGAATAAAATAGTAATACTCCAAGATTCTTTAAACTTTCAATTATTTCTAAAAATTGTTACGAATTTGTTTGTCCTGTAAAACGACCATGTAAATTTGTTAAACGGTCTTGTCAATAATTCATTACAAAATCTAGAACGATACGTTTCTCGAAGTAGTTACTTTTCCCTCATTTCTATTCTACCTCCAACTTTCGTAACTTCCCAACTTCCACATATCACAGATAACCCATAAGAAACAAGAACAGTAGCAGCAATCGGGTTCCAAAAGTACCACAAGGTAACAAATCTAAACTGACGTTAAGATATTCATCGGGAACGTTGCCAAAATGTTTGAAATATATGTGAATGCCCCTGAAGCCTCGAACAACGATCCATCAGACGGAAACCGATGTAAGAAACGCGACATATCGGTCAAATACTAAATGGCATTAATGTTTCGATCTTCTATTTCACTGTTTATGTACAAACGATCGTTGTTTTATGATTTGTCTTAAGAATTGTCGTAGAATAAAATATCATTTAAATAAAAAATTATCATTAATGCATAAGTAGAATGGATCTGTTGTTGTCCGGCTAAGCCAAACAGATTACTCATGGATCAAGCAAGTAGTGTAAGTCAGTCATTCCATCGAACGATATAAAATGTCCGTGACAATATTCAACTATTGTTAAACCAAGTAGAATAAACCAATTATTTATTCGAAGAATGGCAAATATCCATCGTACGTAGAACAGGTTAACTGTTATTAAACTGTTACGCCACGAGGTTTACTATAGGCCGTATTCTTAATCGTCGCTCGCGGTATTACAATGTCGCAGACAGATCGTCTTATCTGCCCGACAGAAAATATAAAATGCAGCTACGAGCGTGTCACAGGTGAAATTCAACTAACTATGCGATAAGTTGTTAGAATTTAATCGTGGAATTAAGATTAATAATCTGTGGAAGACACAATGTTTGTGTTGAAATAATACAATGTGATATTTATTAAACAATTATTTCAAGAATTATAAGTGTGCGTTCTGGAATGTAGACAGTTGGCTAGTTATTCACAGATTGGCTGGCTTAGTGACCCATGGCCCTTGAAAAAGTTTAGAGCCCCCACTCTCTATGCAGTAGTGAGTGTGACCTGTGTGGGTGTCTGTGTGGCGTCACACGTGGCACAGAACCTTCTAGTAGCTTCTCGACGTGCCCATCTAGAATGTTCCCTCCATATTCTCACGCTTCTTCCGGCGAATTTTCTAAAGAGTACGTGCTAGCCGCCGTGGTGCATCTCACGAACGCACGCTAGTGGGGATGGCGCTGGGCAACGAAGGGAAGAATCAGTATGATCAATCACCTTATCTGCATGCGATTGATATGGTTGCATTCCAACATAAGTTAAAATTCCAAGCGCCATATCACGTGTGACCGTCCGGGTACCATTCGTTCTCAGCCGTCCGGGTGGCATTCGGTCAATCTAACCGTTCTCAGAAATATATGACAAGTACGACCAAAGCCTTCTCCTACTCCAACGAATAAAGAATATAAATACTCCCTTCAAAATCATCCGTCAGTCTGAATAAATCCCAACTAGCCTGAATATTAAAAAGTCTATCGTCGCTAACCGCAAATACTATTTAATTATTGTATAAATTGAGTAAAAATAAAGAACTCGATCTCCTGCTTGGAAATCGACAATTTTCTTATTTTATTTTAGTCAATTTTTGAATTTTTACGCGACAAGCGCATAGTTGTCATCAAGCGTCGAGCTCTAGAAACGTCGATTTCGGTCTGTGATCATAGGCGCGAACGGTGGCGTGACACGAGCGTAGTGGGGGTCGTCTTCCAGAGAAGAAAAAGAAATGATCGAGGGGCAGTCAGTCTCATTTGAAGATTCTAACGGAATACATCGAGAAGTCTGACGAATAAAGTCGCTAAGTCTAACGAATATATCGAGAGATATCACAAAGTCGAGTCGAATTTCTATAACACATTAACTGTATTTATCACTAAATAATTTGTGACATTTTTATTATTGTAGTAACTTACAAAGGTGTTTTGTTTTATCTAGAGCAAGGACAAGAAAGGATGGTTTATTCAGAGTTAAGTTCAGGCTTATTCGTACAGGCAACACTTAAAACAAAACTGACTACAATATCGTCGTACGTCTTAACACTCGGCTTCCAACTTCTCAACCGCTCGACTGAAACTGCTCCACTCAACTGCCACAACTCAACTGACTAACGTCTTCCGTATGTTCTCCAGATGTGCCTGGCCCGTTCTCAGGTACATCCCTTTCAGTTACCCCAGTGTTGCAAAGGCCACAGGTATGACCCATTGTCAGGTACATCTCTTTTCCCGATACTACATTATTATATAATTTATTGTCAAATATACAAGCTACATTAACCTGTTAACACAGTGTTAAATTCATTGAACTATCTCTGTTATCATAATCGAAGCAGGCGAACGACTAATTTGCGGCGTCGATTATACGAATCGTAGCGAGAGTTTACGCGTCTCGCTGACGCGTTTTCCTCGCGACCGCGTCTCTCCGCGAACGATCGTAACATAAACAAAGTACGATAGTGAAATATGGCAACGCGAATAAAGCATTTGTTCATCGTGAAACAGTAGTCCATATGATATAAAGCGAAATCAATCGTATTTGTTCTTATAATTTTCCACATTGTCAATGCTTCTTCTCCTATTATGTTCATCGTTCATTCTGAAACCTACTCCCAGTCATTCTAAAGCCCTCACAAACTCACAGACATATCTATCACTGACAAATCTCTTTTAGCGGAATACGATGTAGCACGTCGATGTCAATAGGTTAAGTACGCAGTAAACAGAATTAATTCACCAACGTGCTGAACGTTGCTACCGGTCAAACGTTACGTTGTTATCTCTAAAACGACTAAAATACGAAATACGTACCAAGGAAATAAAAATACATTGGTCCACTCCAACGTAGATACTCTTATCCATTGTGATAATCAAATGGATAATATAAAAGCTACACGAAGAAAGCTTTTATCCAGAAACCTTTACCAAAAATGAATCGTTTGAATTTTATAAAATCTCAAAGTTACAAATTGGACCGCCGCAATATAGCTAATTCATCGCTGTAATATTTCTAGTTTGAAATAAACGAGAACGTTTCATCGTCTTAATTATTTCACGAGAGAGAATGTGTAAGATAAAGTCGGCTTATATTGAACAGAATCAAAGAGGAATATTTTTCACTGGAACATCCATGTTTTCCAGTCACGTTCGCCCTTCATAAGGTAATACAGGCATACCACACACATTTTTACCCGTGTGCAGAAGACGAGGTCGTCGCGAATTGGTACGAGCGAACGTTAAGCCGTACATATTGACCGATGTGAAGACTTTTGAAGGAACGAGAACATTAATTTCGGCGTCCTGGCAAAGGAAGAAACAGTGTCCTTTTTTTACTACTGCTACGTGGCCACGTGTCGCCAACAGAGGCGATATGAAAGCGGCGATATTGTCCTGCTTTCGAGTTCGTCACACGGAATTATTGCGACTCGCCGAGTTCCACAGAGCAATGAACTCTTCGCGAGTTCCGCTTCCTGTTATTTTGATGTCTCAGGCGAATTGGTAACCGAGAGAAGCGGAAGAAGGTGAAATATTGATAGATTATTGGCTTTTGGAAAGTTTTATGCTGAGTTATCGCCATTTCTGAAGATTATAACTGTCAGTTGCGTAATATTACAGATAGAGTATTTATTCTGTAGCTCAAAACTCGCAAGTAAACTTCGCAACTAAACAGACATTTATGCAGTTTTCTATTTTTATAGACATAATTAAAGAAATAGTTTTCAAATAGGAATTTACTTCGTCTACTAAATATGATACAATTATATCATAATGAGTGCGTTACTTTGAATATTTTACGTATTTTTACATACTATATGCATTTTACAGATTTTTGAAACCTTAAATTTTCCAAGAATGCATAAACATGTACACGAAATTTACTTATAAATAAGAAATTCATATTAAACAAATAGAGTGGGTCTATTATTGCTCAGCCAAGCAAAATAGATTATTTGTGGATCAAACAAGTAGTACAAGTCAATCATTTCATCGGACGATATTAAATATTCACAGCAAATAGAACAGACCAATTATTGTTAAACTAATTATGCAATAATATACTCACGGGTCGAATAAAAAGAATAATGCAGTTATTTATTCGGACGAGCAAATCCATCGTATGTCAAACACATCAACTATTATTAAGCCAAATAACACAAATTAATCACGAATCAAAAAAGTAGTACAAGTCGTAAATATCTGTCGTAAACAGAACAAGCTAAGGAATTAATACGCAGACGAGAAAAATAAACTAGTCTCGGATCGCGTAAGTAGTACAAGTCAATCATGTGGTATACGTATAGTAAACATCCGTCGTTAAACAGACAAGCATCGTAATATAATCCTTAATCAGCGTTAGAAATACGTTACTGTATTAAACTCAATTACGAATACGTTGATATTTCAATGATTAATATTATTGAAATTATATATAATCACTACATTTACTTTTAGATGTATTTCTTAACGTTCCTAAATAAAAGGGATATATAAGTCTCAATTGACAAGATGGTAATACATCGGTAACTATTGTAATAGTATTGCATTTAAAATTTGATGTGTTCTATCAGCCACTAAGTGACAATAAAAAATGTTGATAATAAAATATACTATTCCTTTTCATGTAAATGTACAGAAACCATATTTTTCATACAATATTCTCACATTAAAGTGTATTAAGGCGCTATAAGGAAAATATGGTAAGAGGGCGAAGGGAAAAGGAAAGTACTTTTCGTTTGAAAGCTGCTGGGCACGCTTTTCAGCCATGCCCTAGACGTTGAAATAGTAGACGTCGGGTAGGAAGATGTATTTGTACAAAGTTGATGGTTAAGCTGAGAATTGTGCGAATGTGCTGATGTGATCACTTTGTTAGCAAATGTAATTCACAATAAGTAGACATCTGTTTGCAAGCTATGAAGCACTTGCTGACATTAAATCAAATATTTCGTGAAGTCGATTTTCTATGAAGTTTCTATGAATGGAATACAGTTTCATTCTACTATTACTATAGTAATCGAGTATTCCATTTTACCAACTGAGAATCAAATTATTAATCAGTGATTGTATAAAATAATAGGGGTACTGCTCGAATAACACGATCAATTGGTTTTGTTATTTCAAACTGTACTGTACGAAACTTGAAACTCGTATAAATATACTGACTATATTCCGCGTCAGAAATAAATAAACATACAAGCGTAAAAATGTGCGAAATTTAGAAAGAAAATCCTTCTTGCACTTCATTAACCTCTGTTACAGTTATCATTAGACTGCAGATGTTCATGGTATTTCATCCCTTTATGAATGCTGCTGAAGAAATGGAACCCAAATAGAGACATGTTCTATCCACTAAATATTATAACGAGAGCTCTACTTTGGATATCTTGTATATTTTTGCATAATATACGCATTCGGTACATTTATCATCCACGCCTGTAAATTTTCTATAAATGCAAAATGTCCCTTATATACTTTAATACTTTACAATATTATTTTTAATATATATACATGTCGGAGATGAAAGGATATCGGGGCCTTTCTTTTGCAATTTTTGGGAACATCCCCAATACTATAGTCTAGACTATTTATTATAGCTGTACTTAAATAATAAAACTGAGAAATAATTGTTTGTGATTTAATCCTGAGATTTATGACAGTGGGTTTGGGCTCGAGGTGACACAACTGGTCGCTAAACGTAGCCACGGTCACGGGATGGACGTTTTTACCTAACAGAGAAGTGCCAATATTATGAGACACACGTTGTATTAACAATCAAACTTCGGGCAGGAGCAATGTCTGCCTAGCAACGGCGGCTGGAATTTTGTTGGTATCCCCGGCCAATATACAACAAAACGAACGCGATCGTAAGGAGAGGAAAGTTTTCATCAGTTTTTTATTCTTGCCATCACCTTGGAGAGTTTTCACATCGTCTCTGCGCGCAGTATATACCGAGCGTCACAGCGAACGTTACTTTGTGCTTAAAAATATATTCTACGTTTAATAAAGAATTACCCCGTTGACCGTGGATTCGTTATTGAACCTAAGAACATTGTCATTGACATCTCGAGTGTCTAATCATCACGATTATTTGTCAAACTTTGTAAAAATCATATTTATACCGGTAAATATAATCACTATTGCACAACAACGATGGCTAGTCCGAATGAAGATTCGTTACACGCCTCTAAATCTAACTATATATATTGCATTTTAATACTTTACGGATGGTAAGCAACTGGCCAGTGGTATTAGTAATAAAAAATGAAAATAAAAATTAAAAATCGCTAAGGATGAAACCATGTGCATCGTGTTACGTTTGTCTGTCGCGTGATCGTATTAACAAATATCGTGTTATTCAAAAACTTAACTATACTTCTTCCATATATACCTGTAGGACTCGGTGTGAGCGTCATCATACTCAGTCGAACTGAGTGCTGCGTGAAGTCATACTTATCCAGGAAGCTGGATCCAGAATGCTTGTTCTGTCCCTTCAGCTTGCCGCCTTTGCGCAGGAAGCCAACCGTGCGGTTCACGGCCTTCGTGTACTCGCGCACACCGAAATTAGTGTGCGGCACCACTAATCCGATCGACATTTTTGGTAACGATCCATTGCGCCGTCTGGATGATTCGGGAACTCCGGACTCGCTGATCGTTACCCTCCGGCCGCAATCGCCGGAGATCACGAACGTACCGAGGATCAGAAGGAGTTCGACTCGCATCTTTCCTCCTCGTCTTCCTTCCTCGACCTTGTGTTTCTTGCCTGCTCCACGATTCTCCTGCTTCAAGGTCGATTAAACGTAAAAATTACTTCTAATCGATGGCATTGGAAAGCGAAGTTACGTATCTTGACGATCCAGCCGATACACACGAAGTTTGAGTTCGTTTGATCGATGAAATTGTCGAGGAAAGTAGCTCCGTGATTCGTCGATGATTTTGGAAAATATTCACCTTCGACACACAGAAGAATCTTCTTTTTCTTTCTTTCAAATCTTACTTTAACGTCGAAGATCAAATTGATGGCAATCAGATTACTAACTACTGAATCACTATACCGAGAATCATGTCGTTTCGACAATTTTTGAAACTTGTAAAAAATTTCTTCCGTGCTCTTGCCATCGCTCACGGAAGATGAGACATATTGCAGTGAAATTGGTATCTTCTAGTACACGTAACTGATCAGATTCGATTTGCGTTGCTTCGCGTGCGTCATTCTTCGATATCCGATCGTCCGAACACTGATAGTTCCAAGATTGTCGACGATGCTTCCAGAACTTCGTCAGTGTATTACATGACAATTTTTAACGACTATACACTGTAATAGTTTACTATCTAAGCGACAACTCGTTAATATATTTCGATGAAGGAAGACGAAATTTGATTTCACGCTGGCGATTATTATTCGAGATAACAAGAGGAACTCGGGAGTGGCAAATGGATTGCGCTTGCCTTCGTACGGGCGAGATAACTAATATTTCGGAAGACACTGAAAAAGAAATTAATTGTTGTACGTAGTTGTTTCATTTTCTGAAAACGGTTGCCTTCTGTCGTTGATGGAGGCTCGAACAAATTGTACATTTTGTACGCAAAAGTAAAAGGTACGTTTCGGTATCGAACAACATGCAAACAGCAGCGTAGAGAATAACCAAAAACAAAAAAAAAAAAAAAAACAAAAAAAATAGAAAACAAAATAGGCCAATAGGCTCCTGGTTTATGCTATCTCTTCTAACTAAACTTGTGCATTTTGGAGTTGCATGAATGGAGGTCGTGATTTACATGGATGTTTTTTTGAGCTTCAGAGGTAAAAATTTATGCGTAACAGGTCACCCAGAAAATTTCTGCAGTTTTAAGCTTCCTTTATTTTGAAACAGCCTGTGTTTACTGGAATGTAGTTATTTTGCTTATAATATAAAACGGTATATGAGTTGTCGATGTTAATGAAATACGCAAATACCTTGGCTGTATTAATATGCTTCAATTAGTATACATAAATGTACCATTTAATGAAAGTTATTCTCAGGTGGAATTAAAAAAAGCCGATTATAGCTGTCTAAAGATTCTTTGATATCCCAACATTGTAACTCCAGTAAACGTCAAGATTGACAATGTCGAAGTAATTACTTCAAGAAAAACTACACCTTTTCTTTTGTATACCCGTGATCTGGAGATTGTTGTTACGAAGAGAATAGAATTTAGTGGAACAAAAAATTCTATAATATAAATATAAATAAGGAGAGGTCCATATTATTGTACCCTTGAATGTAAATTATGTTTTGGATTACAAGGTCTAGAAACAAAAGAGTTATGAGTAGATTTCTGTTGATGTTTCTTGCAGCTTTCGGCTAGAGCTACAAGGTTAACTTTTTTGGTAATGTCCTTCGCTATAAATGTACGAACGTGCTTCCTATCGCTTCTATTGTGTTGTAACACTATAAGAATGAGGATCTGGATCGGCATTACACTTATTATACTTATATTTATACCTTTATTTATTTATTTCAATGTATTTTTTACTACAAATTTATCCATTCGTTCTTCTACCAGTCAATCTCAACAGACAAAACGTATTATTGGCACTCAAGATGAACAAGATTGGCACGAAGAAGAAATAGAATCATCAAAGTCGTTCCAAATCTATTTATTTAAAATCTGGAGCTATTATCGAGATCATGTGCACTCGAGATAATTCAAAGAATACGGAAGGTAATTAAAATCGTGGCATCGATGCTAAAAATGGCCATCGTTAAATGATCATCAAAACAGCGGTATTATTTAAACATGCGCGTCGTGTGAGTAATGAAATTTCTAAATCGAAGATTCGTCAAACATAATTGATCTTTTACATTGCTGATTCTGTATGGCAAAATCCACGTCGTAATTCAGCATACAATGACGCCATACAATATTTGTTCCGTTACAGAAGACTAATCGGCAAAGAAACCCATTCGTATCGTCGCTGAAAGTGCGAAAACGCAAGAAGGTGTCTCTTGGTAGCAAAGTAGCGAGATTCCGATTTCAAATCGAGAGAAACTCATTATGAGAGATCACCGGAAAGTTTTGACGGTACAATCGAGCACATCCCCCGCCCCTCCTCCCGCGAAACACCGATAAGATTGGCTGGAAGTAATTACGGGGTCCTCAATTAAGCCGACGCCCGATAATTTCGTGCGAGGATCTGGAGCGTCAGAATCACAACGAAGCTAATTATTGAGATTTTCGTCAGGTCGGCTGACAGGGACCGTTGCCCCGTGTAATTCCACGTTAATTGGTAATTACGGAAACCTATCAAGCTCCGGCACTTTCAACCGCTCTTGTCGCCCCTTGTTTTCGTCCTCTTACAACCCCGGGTATTCGTTTCGTCCATTCGATTGCCTGTCTTCGCAGTAAAGTACTCGTCACGATCACGTATTCACCTTTCAAACGTTCCTTTCCAGAAAGAGTTGAATTGTACTTTTCGTAGATGCTGAGAGATTCACCGATAGAAAAAGAGACGATTTTCCTTCTCATTTACTCGAAGAATATTATCGTGCGTTTTCCAGCCATCTTCAGATGAATTTTGTAAATTTGAATGCGTCAAAGAAAGACGGCACGTAGTAGGAAAATTGTTTACTAGCAGAATTATTTATAAACGTTGCGTAAATTCAGATACTAGAATGGCATGTTGTATCGAACGAATAAAAGAAATAAAATAAAATCGTTTGTTAACAGGATATCGTTGTAATAGAGAGTTTCTTTTACATTCGGTAATTGTACGAGATAATTTAATTAAGGGATTTCATCGTTTTGACGAAGCAGTTGTAATTATGATTCTTATGTGTATTCATTGCCCACCTGCAATTGTCCCATTTAATTTAATTCACGATTAATCCAATTCCATTATTTCTCTCGACTGTTTTCGTATGTTTCAATCATATAATTGATTTCAGATTGTAAAGAAGATAAAGATAGAAAGAAACCGAGATTGCAATTCGATAGTTTCTTATCACAAACTAACTATAAACACGCTGGATTGGAATAGGAAATCATATTTAAATAGATACACAAAAACCTCTCAGTAGTAATAATAAATATGGCAACAATAAAGAATCATGAATCACGATTATTATCTCAGTTGATTGGTCACTGTTCCGCTACCGCAAACTCCGAAAGAAAACATGCCAATTTATGTACAACAATTTCCAAACGTAAAGAGCTATTGCACGTAAAACTATTTCAATATATGGAACGACTTGTCCCCTTTGTCGATGGAAATCTTTCCATAGTGACATCGTGAAACCATAGGTAGTCCGTTTCTCTCCGTTCGAGCGGTAAATGTAACTATGGTACATCGACGATGCCAGTCACGTGGAAAATTTACATGCACCATCAGTATACCGAAAGCCACTTCGTTTCTCTGAGAAAAGTCCTAACCTGTTTACTGGAGAGGTTAAATTTACTTTCGAAATTTCTATCGACGCGAGAATGCCCACGTTTTCTTTTCCTTCTTTTTTCCTTTTTCTGTAGCACATTTAATTTTCTATTGCACGCTGGCTCTAATGGATTCACTGTAATCGTGTCTTCACAAGAAGGTGCCAATAGAACTTCGGTTAATTACGCAAGTGTAACGTTTCAGTGAATTGGATTCTTCGTTAACGCCGTTACCAGAGTTGAGATGAGATACTAGGTCTGTTGAAAGTATGTGTATATAAAGATTCAAGTTTTTCTCGTTGGATGTAATCTTCGTGGAGGAAGGGCGAGCATGGGTTAGTTGGATGAAAAGTTAAGTAGTAACTATAAAGTGATTATAGATCAGTGCTTCCGTTGCTCTCTCTACTTCTGCCGTAATATAATTTTAAAGAAAAAAAAAAAAAAAAAAAAAAAAAGAGGAGATACGGTCGAAGGAACTTGTTATTATCCTTTCGGATTACGAAGCTTGGCGCTTGTCGTTAACGTTGTCGTTATCCTGGAGGATAACCGAACCTACGTATCGTTATAAAATGCGCACCGTCATCGCTGTAGCTATATTCAATCGCTGGTTTAACAATTACATTCTAAATGATAGTCGATATTTTTTACTGAATTTGGTTAATAGTAGATGATATAAATTTGAAGAAATATTATTATATTTGAATATGGTTCCGTTTGAAGTTTCTCGGATAATTAACGTCTTTGAACCGTGTCGCTAGAAAAGTGAAAAATTAACGTTTATTTAGTGAGTATTTCCTTCATTCGCAACATAATCTAATCATCTACCGTAATAATCTAATCGATTAACGTTAAAAGACTAAACTTTCTCCTTCAAATATTTACCCTTATCTTTAGAAATTAATTTCTACCACCGATACTGATATAAACCTGAATACCAATTACAAGCGCAATATAAACATAGCTTCTACCATTATCGTTCATCAGCGAATGCAAACTCTGCTTTTAACACGATGCTCGTCTCTGCGAATGTTCATAATCAAACAAACGCGATGAGATTCTGGCCGGAAATATTCCCATTCAGGAATTCCTATAACACAACAGGATAGTAGAAAGTTGTACAAAACAAATATGTACCGTAAATGAAGATTGTAGGTAACTGTGTCGAGTTGATTTTAGTTTACAAGCGAGAAACTAGCGTTAACGCGACGAGCCTCCGATATCAAGGATATCCGGCATCCTCTGTTTGTTCCGAACTCCGACAAGTTTCCTTCGGCGCGATGGTTCGGTAGTCGTGGAATTGCCAAGGAAAACCTAGTGACTTGAAGTTGCTTCTGGTAAAGATGGCAGGGCGGAGATTACTAAGAAGCTTGAATTTACCCGTCTCTAAGTCGAATTGTAACAAATCTGTACACGATATGGTCAGTAGGATGAAGCCTATATCTAAGTTTCCAAGAGGTTGTAGTTTAATCCGGGTTATTTCGTTACGTCGAATGAATCGAGTAACATTAACGAAGCACGGGGAAGCTTTTCGAATCCAATTTGCTGCTACTGCGAATCCAATTCGTTTCGTGAACGATGCTTGCAAGCTGGACGGCGATGATTATTTCTTCTAACGAGAAGAATAATTCGTTTTATGAACGTGAATGATGACCGTGCATGTTACTCGGGAGAAGTTGAGTTACAATAATGTTATAGAGTCGGCGGTAAAATTAAACGGACGGATAGTGTAACAACGTATTAACGAAGTCTCGTGAAATACGGTTTGTTTGCGCGAAAACATCAATATTTACACTGCTGCGTCCTGTGTGTCATTTTCGACCGAGTCGTATTTCTCTATCGTTAAAAAATTTCCTAAATTTGAAGAAAGTATGAAAATATGTTAATTACATTAGTACGTCAATTGTATACCAAAGATTTTCTCAAAAAGTTAATATTTCTGATTTGACAATGTGTTGTTCAAGCTACAGAAAAATTAGAGGATCGCAGCAGGGTTAATTTCAGATATTTATTAAATAATTATCTGATATTAATAATAATTTATTAAATAAATATTTGAAATTAATACCTATTTTCATTATCTACCCATCTATTTTTGTCGCCGACTAAACGCAGCTCTCGAGATACGATCTGGGAAACGCCTGTGCAGTGGTGTCTCGTTAGAGACGTGGACTCGCCCATTGCCATCGACGTTTAGTTTCTGTTTCGAGCGCGTGGAGATTAGTCGTGGTAACCGAGTTACGGTAAAGCTGATGTTTCTGGGTGGAAACTGCGTGAAAACTGCGTCAACCTGAACTATATCACTCTATGTAAATTGGACAGGAACGGTTCGAATAAATATAAAATACGTTTCTCTTCGAGCCTTTGAATCCATGGAATTGGCTGACAGCAACATACTGATTGCTCAATCGTCGAAAATGTGGCATTCGGGAACAGTAACGACTGCGATACTTAAGTTCCTTTCTAGCAAATATTATCACACTAAATAAATTTTTTTTTAGAAGAAAAGGCAAATATTTTCGTAACTTGAGATATTGCAATATTAGATAAAAATAAACATATTTATATATTTATATGTTTAATTCAATTGTATATTTAATCGAAGCTTTTAAGACCGTAGCTTTCTACCAATCATCTAATATCCTAATGGTACCATATCGACAATAAAAATTGCATGCTTTATTACTCAACACGATTAACAAAACAAATGTTGTGAATCGAAGAGAGCTCTCTTCAGATTACAGTGTTTCCCAGCACTCGTAATCGAGAGTAATTGAAAGTTTCTGCTAGAACCGCAAGCGTTTCGAGTATCGAAGTTCGAGCGGAGCACTCGAAATTATACCGTGTAGCAACGCCTTCGCCAGGCCCTTCTCCACGCGCAGTCGTAACCAAGATCCCTTGCACTACGTCGAGTCAACCGAAACCAAGATAACTATCGATTTCCCTGTTCACGTCATACGATATTTCTGTCGTAAGTATCAGCTGGGAAGAACAATTTTTCTATAATTACTCTAATCAAACAATACCTAAGAAACTTACTCTATGTATATTTTTTATTATTTTTCCAGTATTTGTCGTGTTTTTTTTTTTTTAATCAAAGATGAACAATATTATTGTATTAAAAATATCGCACCACGTATCGTGCGAAAGTAGAAAACAGAATTAACAAAATTGCTGGCGTGCCATCGTTGTATACTTCACACCACTCGGTCTAAAATTCGTTTCATCCAATTATTATATTTACTACTAATCTATTCTATGTAATTAAAATACATTTAATTCCAACGAACTGTGCAACAATCCGATGTATCTCATTCTCTCTCCAACGAATTGACTATTTTCTACGACAAACACATTTATTGTCTATTACATACATATCGAAGAATTTAACAACAAAATTCGAGTCAACGTTATCAATTCGTTCTTCGCGCGCTTTCTTTCGCGCGTGCGTTTTTCCTGAACCGCAAATGAGATCTCTCCAGGCTGGTCCATGAAACGCAATTTCCCTAGGATAGATCAGATTGGATCTATTCCTGTCCGGGGTAAAGTGACGATAACACGATTCGTGGAAATATCCTGGTATCGATGATATTCGACCAAGGATCTTGTCGAACACCGGCTGTTCAACGTTTCGATTTTCCGTCAGGATTACCAGATAAAACGATACCACCTAGATATGGTATCAGATGGAAAAGGCAGACTTGGAGGAGCGAGAATTGGTTTTATTTACGGCAGACAGTAGAGCGGCTGGTGCTATCGCTGACGAATAGCTGGTTTAATTTTAAACAGACCACAAGCTGCATTCCACGGCAGACTGTGGCGTAATTGTTGTAGTTCGAGTGAATTATGTTTGGTTTACTACTACGTAGCCACTGTTCGCTTCGATACTTTTTAATTGAACAGAGAACTTTCCTTTGAGTAGCATCGTTTAACTTTTGCACTTTGTTATGATATGCTTTGGGAAATGAATTGAGCGTTGTGTTGGCATCAGAAAAGCAGAATAGGATTATGAATGATACAATATGACGAATGCATGCAACATTCATGCACTTGTATCATACATGTACATGTACACACTTGTATCTCGAATTTTGTCTTCGTATATGTTCGAAGTAGACAAACAATTCTTGACTTTTGAATTTCATGGTGACCCTTATGTCTTTTTACTGCGGGACTATATATATTTCCGTTTAGTTAAGCGTGTTATTCATTTCGAGTCGAGTTCATTAACGTATGATAAATTGGTGTGATCAGACGACTGTTTAAAAATGTTTTCTCGTATAACTTATATTTAATTAGACAAGTAACATATTTACAGACAAACTGGTGAAAAGAAAGACAACAAAAATTAGTAAGAATAGTCTTCCATGAATCGACAAAAAGAATATATTGACTCTTAAGCCAAGTAACGGAACGCCACTGTCAATGATGAACAAACATAACAATACAAACAAGTGTTGTCCTTCTGAGGACTGAGTATTGGAACCAGTGTTTCACACCTGTATCTGCTAAGACAATTAGCGTATCTAGTGTACTCACATTGTAGTGTACGGTACCGAGCAAGTGGTATACTCCTGTGACTGATCGGATAAGTCCTACATGCCTCTCTCCTTACTGAAGCGTGAATAGATGCCACATGTGATCGAGAATTGTGATTATTTGTGCAGGTGTGGAATTGTAAACGGTACAGGAAATATTTCTTTTTTGACAGGTATCATATATAACGACGCTATATATGCATCGTACGAATCGGGTCTTGTTGAATACGTTGTGTGGAAGGAAGTACAAATCCACAACTGGATTTCATGTTTTTCTTTTATTGTAACTTTTTATTTAAGCTATTATGTTCACATGTTTTGTCGAATTTCGTTTCGTCGATCGATTCGGTCTCTCGTCTTTGTTTAAATCTGCAGAGGATAATTGGTTGAGTTGTTATTTAAATGACGAAGTATCTTGATATTGAAAACCGTCAAATATATTTTTAAATAATTTATAGATACAGAGAATGTTCGCAAAGACGCTCGATACTAACGGATTCGCTAAGACTGTGTATAGATCGCTACTAAAATCGCTCGAGACTGAGACTGAAAAACTGATATTGATTCGCACGATTGACTGACTTCTGGAGAACATGGTCGTCTATTTATACTGGTCGAGGGAGTACAGAAAAATTCAAACTCGTCTTCGTTTAACGATTGCACGTAGCAGCGACATTGTTCTTCCCCCGGAGTTTATTTATTATTACATTATGTATATCCTAACGATGTTGATACTCCGAGGCAAAACAACAAGATGATTTGAATTGTCCTTTATCTCATGTGCCGTTACATATCATTGATAGAAGGGAGGCTGCGAGTTATTATATGTATTATAAATATTCGTTGCAGGAATTAAAGTTAAACGCTCGAGTATATGGAAGCTCAATGAATAAACTTCAATTTAAATTTATCATTTGTGAAAAAATTTCAGATGAATCTCATGATTTATACACGTGTTAAAATTTTTTCTTTTTATTTGGTAGACTATTTACATTCAATTCTCATAGAGAATTATAAGTAAATTATTTTGGTACTGCGTGGTACTGTAACTTGGATTATAAGAGTTTATAGTATGTTTGATTCTAATTGAATCTAATGCTTCAATCTTGTTGAAGTGGTCGCCACTTCTAAGAAAACTCTACGTCTGGTCTTTAGTTTTCTCAAACACTGAAACCATCGACAGCGCATAGACAAAAGACTGTCGAGGACAAATCAAAAGCGGTGCACGTGCGGCGTTGGCTTTAGGGTTTTTCAGTTATGGAGTAACACTGCTAGCGTGCGGATCTGGACCAGCTCATATATATTGTATTCCTTCTTTGTATTTACACTTCAGCTTAAAATATATATATTTTCTATCTCACAATTTATCCACGCGTCTCTTTGCATTCCTATACATCTAATAACCTCAACAAATCTAAAGGGTATTGTCTTTTTTGTCTGGGGATCTGATCCGTCGTGTCAAGTAATTGGGTAACTAATGGATTTTGGAGGTTGTTAACTCTTATATTATATCTGTTTCTGAACTTGGATATTTCTTCTTTCACCGTGGGTATCTTAAGGTCGCGATGTATACGTGTTAAAATGACCGATTAAATATCCCTTTGATATCGTAGTAAACTCTTACGAAATTCTGTCGTCGAGAAATTTAAAAATTTGGTGATACGTGAAATAGATTCGAAGATTTAGCTGATGCTCGAAGTTTGTGAAAATAAAATTTGCTTATCTGAAACAAAATAAGCTTACTCCGATAATTGAATCGCAAGGCACATCTACGGTTTATGCGGAATTATACCTTGCGAATCGATATTTCTGCGATAGGTAGGTATTACGATACGACATATGTACGATCACTCAACAGCCCGAACTGGACATTTCGAAAGAGAAATGTCCTCGCTGCGAACTTTTCTGACTTACGGTTCTGACAGTTACGGTTTTAGCCATATTTCATGGGTTCGAGTTTCCAAGATCCCTACATGGTTCGAGGCTGTTTTTGAAACACAATACATGGAAAATATTTCAAACTCTAGTTTAATATTATTTTAAAATATAAATAATAAATTTGTCAGAATAAAATATATTAAGTCTTCGAACTTCTATTATAAATTGTATTTATTTTATATTTGGTATTTTACATATTTTAGCATTTGTGCTCAACTTTGTATCATCTAGTGATCATAAATTAAATTCAACGATAGAGGATTGAAGTTTTTACATAGTAACACCCAGATATAATAATTTTTGTACAATTTTTACAAAACTCGATCGTAATTAGATTGCAGACTTTTATGCAATATTTCTACAAATGTGACTCAAGAAATAGAATTGAAATAGCGGTTTATTTCATTTATTAATTACTAAAAATATAAATATTCCACTTTTAATATCTTCTATAGTTTTGCGTATAATACACACCTTATGTGTCTTTGGAGCTTTACATTCCTAACAAATGTAAAAAAATCACAGTCTAATCATAACAGATCACCTGCCCTCCTCGTTTACCAAGTCCCTAATAACTTTACCAAATCCTATCACCGGGAAGATTCTGGAAATTATCACGGAAACTCAGGATCCACGTTTCCCTCGGTCCTTTCATCAAAACATCGACCTTCTCAGCAAACGAGTAAGCCACGCAATAAGAAAGTCTGCCACCCTGCTAAGATGAAAAGAAAAAACACAGCCACAGTATGTGGTCGCGAAAGAAGCTTTGTGTCCCGTAATTTCCTGTCGTGGCTACTATTTCCTTCACTAAGAACACACCGAACCTCGGCGTTTCGTCGGTCACAATAGATCTCAATTGAATCCATCCCCAAATCTCTGAATTGCTTGGTCAAGCATTCGTGATATTGCGATATTTCTACTCGTCTGGCCATGAGAACTCGCACCGCGGTGATCTCTTCTAATACACAGTCGCAGGATACTCAACTTTTTTCTGTCATCGTTGGATCCTTTCCTGAATACCGAAAGAAAACGATAATCGTCCTACTCGTTTCGATATCCCGATACAACGATGAATAACGATCACTGGTCAATTCAATTATCGAGTGTTTCGTACTTAATTGATAAGATCTGCTTGTCGAGTCAAATAATATAGGCGGCAGGCATGTGAGCCCAAGGAGGACAATAGCCAGGCACAAAACTAATTTTGCCTGGAAAATGTAGCGATCGAGATTTTGCGTGTTGTTACGTAGCATGAAAATTGCGCGAGAAAAATTGTTCTGTCTCTTTGAACTTTTAACAAACATAGGCGACAGTTTCTTACAATTAGATCAAGTAGTTCAAAGAGCCAGGCAACCAGCTTTGCACAGTTTTTGCAGAACAAAAGGAACCTACCCAACCGGGAAGAAGTACGAATGGGGAGTCAATCTTCTGCCACAGTGCAAGAAATACACAGTTCGGAGAATAAAAGAAGATTCGCTGGAAATTCACCTAAAGAAAGACGAATGCTCGTTTATGCTTTCATCTTATTTAAGCTGTGAAAAAGCCGAACATTCGCTCTAAACATATATAACAACAACACATAACATTGCTCTTATGAAAGCGTGCGATCGACATAACGGTCGGCCCATCAATTTCGATATCTCAATCTAGGAATATGGATAACGATCGTTGGTCAATTCGAAGGGTTCAATTGTCGAGGTATTATATTTTCTCTCCTGTCGTTTGACCATTGACTTTTGCCCAGGAATAGAAACACCCTACCCGTCACGTAGGGGTCAAAAAATCCCTAGAAGAAGGGTTTTCTCCTCTAATCGTCCTTAACGTACCTTCAGCCCCTCCCTTGTCCTCATGCAGAGAATTCTATGGTTGGGATTAGTCTGGACGTAGGCGGTCCTACGCGAGGAAATCGGATAAATCAGCGATAGATGGTATTCTAGGTTTATCTCGGGACGTCTGACCGTGACTAGGCTACTTCTTTACTGGCATCTGATGGGAAAAGGGCTGGTTTTGTCCCAGAAGAATGAGAAAACTAATTATAGTGGAGCGGAGACAGTGATAAAAGATAGCTAATATCGAACTCTCGGGTTCACGCAAAATTTGTAACAATGTGAGCCTCCCCGAAAACTAATCGACCTTTTGTCAATTTTTTCAGTTTGTTAGACAAGTACAAGATTAATATTTAATCCTGCGGAAATAAATTACTTACTTCCATAAGTTCATTTGTCGCAAAAAGTAATAACAAATTTTATGATAAATTTGAAAAATAGTGTCTGTAACGTCATCGGTTTTTCTGCTTTGCAATTCATGCAATTGATCAATTTTACTTCTGAACAGTTCATATACATATACGTAGGTTAACTCACAGGACTTGGAATAGATTTACGTTTCTCTTTGTTATCATGTTATTAATCTGAAAGAAGTTATGTAATTTTTAGAAGACGGATGATATAAGAAAATTATTTCTTAGTTTGACTCGTTCTGGCATAATTTTCACTATTCTCTGCAATAGCAAGTATAAGTAATACATGTATACTATCTAATATTTGCAGAAAATCTAATATTTCATTATCGAAAAAAATGTTGCATCAAATGTTGCCTCTTTACACCACGTGATTATAATTCGATATTAATAAAAATATTCAGTTAAAACTTCTTGAAATCAGTAAAAATTACTTAAAATCGTTTAAAATTCTCTGCTGCCCCTTAACAATTCCAAAATCACCAATTTCAATTCCCGATGAAGTTACAGAACGTTATAACGATGGAACTAGAACATTCTGGCCGAAAACAAAGAAACTTTCGTCGTTTCGGTTGCTGCTAGTTTCAAAAACAGAGCGGACGTTTCGAACGATATAAAACTAGTCAAGATAGCAAGTGTTAGCTAGTTACATCGTCATCGGGCTTCCTTGTTACAGGTACGGTGCATGTTGAACTTCGACCCTCGGAAACAGCAGATGCAAATTAGGGAGCTCGATGGCGGCCAAATTTCGTTTAGCAACGCATTAATTACCACGACCGCGAGCCATCTTTAATTTTCCGTTTCGAAACCGTTTGACCGATTGCTGCATTCAAAATTTCACGAAATTCGAGGGAAGCTGTTAATATCCGTGGATTATCTGCTTACAGAAGCTCGAAGAAGCGCAGTTAGTAATACTTCGTTCGTTAAACTGAAGTATCAACCGAGTACAACCTGTACTTATTTATTTAAAATTCATGCAATGTGTTCGTTGAAGTGGTCACCACCTCTAAGAAGACTCTACATTTGGTCTTTTTAGTTTTCTCAAACACTGAAGCCATCGACAGCGTATAGACAATAGACTGGGACGAAGGCAGACCATAGGCAGTAAACAGGCGACGATAGCAGTGACACTGCTAGCGCGCAGATCTGGACCAGCTCAAATTATATTCCTATTTGTATTTACACTTCTGTATTAAAATACATTTTCTAATAACCTCAACAGTTTTATGTCGAAATTCTATTATACATAAAAATTCCTCTTTATCGCAAGTTTAATCTCAATAAGTCTTACGAGCAGATATGCTAAATAGGAAATATTAAACGTGGATGTTGACTCAAATGGCGAACCAATGACGGTTTTCCCCCTTTGTATTGTTTAAATAGCCCACGCAAAAGTTAACAAAGGGTGTGTAATAGGCTTAAAGGAAATTTTCTTTTCCACTGATCGCCGATATATTGATGTATCGATGTATCGCATTGTGTATTTGTCACTATTGAACATGCAGAGGCGAATGCCTAGCAACGTATCTGGCCGACAGATTCGCGATTCGATAAAGTCTATACATATAATGAAGCAGTAGAAGAGTTGTACCTGTACATTGAATGAAAAAAAGTAAATAAAGCAAGTCATCTAAGAGCAGTTTATAAGCCATGGATCGGAAAAAATTAATTTTCAGAATTTTTATCTGTCTGTTATTTGGCCTCTTTCTACTCGCATCACGTAAAAGCTGTTGAACGAATTTTGACAACATTTTTTGCTGTATAGCTTGGCAAAGAATGTCCGGGAAAGGAAATAGGGTTCTCGATCCGTTTTGTAGAAGGTGAGAAATAGCCTGGCGTCTGAGTCGTATGCGCTCCCACGTTTGGTAGAGGTCAAGCAACGATGGTTATTGCTAATGTCGTTTTGTTCCGAAATCGAATCTTCCTATAATTCAATATTTTTTACAACAGAGAATCACCTAACTGTAAGTGAAAGAATATGCAGATATTTCGTTCATAGAAATTCATCTGCTTAAAAATGAAAGTATTACACTTTGTAAATCATGAGTTCTGATTTCGACGAGAGATCGGATCGAATCGGACGAAGATCAGAACATTTTAAAAATAAGAGTCCAATATTCGTGTCTTAAATCGATTATTTAAACAACTGAACAGAAACGATATAAAAATAATAGCAATTTCTCGTAATTTATCAGTAGAGACCTAATAAAAGGAATTAATTATAGAATTCGATCGCAGGAGGGATTTAACCGTAGCTGTGCCGAATAAGAGGCTGCGATATCGGGCAACTTGGTTGGAAACGCTGACGAGGCAGAGTAATACTGCTTAACCGGAGAAATCAATTTCCCAGAGTGCAGCCGCTTGATGTTTTGATAAGGGTACTTCCGTTTTAAACTGTTTGCGCAACTTCGAAGGCTGCAACATTCGCAAACTGGCCCGAAAAATACGTCGGAACGTGCCGAAATTCTCCTTCATAAATGTATGAGAATAATTCGACGCAAACGTGGAACGACTAATGAGCGGATCTTGGGCATGCCAAGTACTTAGTTCAGCGTGAACGGTTTATGGTAAGCGTTTGAAGCGATGAAATTGGTTGTGAATAATAGAACGTCCTCGAGCTTGATGCGATAATGGAATGAAAATATAGAATGCCTAATTGTTAGTCTTGTGGGAAATATGTAGATACACGTAACATATCAAAATTGTCGACTTTATAATTTTTGAAAAGAAGATATTCGTAATAATCCTTTTATTTTTGGTCTTCGAAATGGAAGAAAATATATAAAATATATAAAATTTCAAAACAAATTTACATCGCAACAAGGTAGTGAATAGACTGGAATATTTATATATTTATGGAAAATTCACATGCAAAAATGTACTTTATACGTATTTACACACAACCCGCGATATTGTATATAAAGAAATGCAAGAACTATGTATTCAAAATAAAATTTAAATTCATTAGAATAATTAATTAGAGGAAATAAACATCTTTTTAGGTCTTTTTTCCTTAATTGTGTCAATACAATATGAATTTTAATAAATGTCTGCAATCTAGTAATGAACAGTGTCTAAAATCACCGTTTAGAATTAAATGCAAGTTATTGTATTTATCAATATTCTACCATATTCGTGAAATTAAACACCAACTGAACATTAACACACCATATTCACGAAAATACAGTCTGTCACACAAGAGCGTGTCTGCGATATTTCTGTAAATATTTATATATTTGTAAAAAAATTTATATGAATTGAATCTACATCTAAAACACTAATACGCTATTACAGTAGGGTGTCCAATCTCCTCCATTAGCGATTATAGCTTGACATCGTTTCGGCATACTCTCGACTAATTTTTGAGCGTAGGATTCTGGTAACGACCTCCATATCTTTCGAATGTGATGTACAAGTGTTCTTATTTTTGTGATACGTCTTCCTCTCAGCTTGCCTAATAGGACACCATGCCCAAAACGAAGATTCATCAGTGAATATTATATTACTCCAATCACGATCTCTGTTTTCATTCGCCCATGCCAGACGATTTTCGACGTTTCGCGTACGCGGCACTCATATTAAAAAGCTCTGTTCCTTTCACTGTTTCAAATGAAACTGAAAGGTATTCAGCAACGCGTATTAGAGAAGTTTTCGTTTGTTTACATTCTTTTTATCTCATTCTGATTAGGTGTCAGGTTTCGCACATATCGCAGACACGCTCTTGTGTGACAGACTGTAAACATAACAATCAAAGATTTTTATTTTGTAATACAGTAGAGTCCCCCTTATCCCGACACCCATTGTCCGAATACCTTAATATCCAAGCGTTTTATCATCAGAACGCTCTATTATCCGGACGTAATGACGTCGTTTGCCCTCCCAAATATGTACATATTTTATATATTTTATTAACGTTCGTATACAATGTGTTCTTTCTTTCATTCTATCGAATGAATTCTGATTTTATACGAACTTAATATGAAACTAATAGCGTCGTAACTATCGAAACGAAACTCGATAGAATTAAAAATCTCGAAAGTAGTGTAAGTGCAACAGAATTAGTAAAAAGACACGATGTTGAAAAGCCACAATCGCAGACATGAAGAAACAAAAATATACGATACTAAGAATTATGTGTGGCACGTGGAATAGCCTAATGCTGGCAACGATGGAAGAACCCTAAATATACTGATGTACGAAATTTCAATTTTGTTACGATAAAGACAATAGTACCGATGATTTTACACAAATAGAAGCGGCGGACGAAGATAGCAACGAAGAGATGTCTTCTCGTGTCGAAGCATTCGTGGCATTCGAAAAGGGGCTCGAATGCTTCGAAAAAAACAAAAGAAACGTAACTCTATGCAGATACATATTAAAGTTAAAAGAATTACGTGGCCCAACGACCAGAAAGATATGGAATCCATAAATATTCAATGAAACTATCGATTAATCTTAATCTATATTTGAATCAATGAAATTTTATATCAGAGAAGTGATTGTTCTATTATCCGAAAATTTCATTATCCTCTTTCTCAAATAATCTGTAAAATTGTATTTGTAGTGGATTTGACTTTAAAGATACAGTAGAACGAACAATTATCATTAGCTATGGTATTCAATCGTTACCTTTTAGGATAATTCTGTCTTTTTCCGGTTCGTTTTCATTAAATTTGTTCACGTCAGGACAAGGTGTTTTTCGCTTTTTGCCTTATCGCCCTGTAATTTTTAATTTCGTCCCATTAAACTTCAATGGGACGAGTCTGCCGTCTCGATTTCCATAAGTTCTCTTATTTATGCATTCTTTAATCGTACCCCGACCCCACTGGAATGGCAACCATCAAATTCCTTTCCACAGTTGAAAACGAGGGGAGGACTCATTAAAATATTTACACCTTTCCCTTCCGCGGATTCGATGGAAATTCTTTTTAACGAACCATATACTTTTTAATAAAACCACCTCGATGTGTTTTAGTTTGGAATTTTATGCGTTTTTATGTCGTAGCAAAATTAAAGACTCAAGTTTTTTATGGAAACTTTACACACATCTTATTCTTTCCAGCGAAATGTTCCGCCATTTATGCGGCATTCTTCGGTAACGTTAGTTCCCGCACGACGTTTCAAGCTTTCAATCTTTAAACAAGATTCTCAGAGCGTTTGTTCCTGAACGCAGTTCTTTAAAGTGGATTCGATCCGCGTCAATCCTTGTTCCGCCTGCTACCTTCCGATTGCGACTTTAAGACACAAGACTCGATCCTTTAAGACTACACCTTATCGAAGGACGATTTATCCTTAAAGATCTGCTATTATCTAAACTTTTCAAACATCATCTCCCATAATTATCCAATCGCTAAAATTTACGACTTTCATGTGAGCTGTTCATATGATTCATATTTCGTCACACACCGACGATCTTCTCGTCGACGAACATTTAGATAATCTGCTACTATCGAGACTTTTAACTTCCTGAGACTCTCAAGATCGACTTCACCCAGGAGAAGGAAATTTTTAAATTTTCATACAATCGCATTCGAGTTAACGAGGAGCGAGTTCTTTAAAGGGTCAAAAGTTTTTTACAAGTCAGGCATGCATAATTATCCAATAGCTAAAATTGACTATTTTCGATATCGATCGCTTTTATGATTTCCACGTCGTTTCAATTTATTATACGAAATAACTTCTAATAATACGTCGGTATTTTCAATGTAGGCCTCCTCACCATCGTATCGTTTTGTCATTTGCAATGGAAAAATTCTAATTAAACGTTGATCCGTCGATGATTTCATGATTTGCGCAAATATCGGAACTGTCAGCTTAAGCACGACTAATAAGCGAGCTATCGGTCGCCATAAAAGAGCAGAAAAAAAGAAAATAATCGTTCACGTAATTGCAGACAAAAGGCAGAACGACGACTTGACAGCTTTTAATGACGGTGGGAAACACGACTACGATTGAACGTAATTATTCGAATTTGCGTTCACGCGCGCAAATCTGACATCTCATTAATTTCCCGTTTGCCACGTTTCAATGAAATCGAATTGCTTCTCGCGAATGTAACTTTGTAATTTATCCGATTCGGACGCGTTTCCAGTTCATTTTCTTCGGAAATTGTCGTGAAATCGCACGGGCGAGTGATGCAGTTTCGCGTTTCCTGTGGCGCAATTTCGACCGCCCATATGCAAACGATAAATGAAATTTGATCCTTATGGTATTGCATGACTTTCGAATTATATACTCGAATATATATATATTTCAAATATCCTATTTTATTTGCACGCTACGTACTCCGTTACACCGAATTATTGATATATAGCTGTATTGGAATTTAGCAATTTCGTTCTATCAATCATAAAATGTTCAATTTTAGATTAAAAGGAAAAATTATAACGAATTATAATATCAGTTAATATTCAATATGAACATGTGTCAGTTAGAATTTTTAGATTTCAAACAATTGCAACATACGTAACGAAATTATGGAATAATTTTCAATATTAAAACCGTTAACCACAAGTTCTATTACTAGCTCGTTTTGTACATAATGCTACGATATTATAATTTCTATTTAATATCATTATTTCACTCATTGTAACTGTAAACATTTTTAGAACTGTAGAAACGAAATCTTTGAGAATTCAAATTGCTTTGCCGAGTTTCTTTACAAAAGAAACTAATAATGCGTTTGTTAGGATTACACGTAAATGAAAGAAATTTTTCAAAGAAGAACGTCTCCAGTCTTCAGGAAACGGTTCAAACCAAAGACGTACGCAGGCTTCTATTGTGCTGTAATAGCTGACTGTAGAGCTACAAAGCCTCGTGTACATTACAGTGAATATCGCGAAGAGCGAGTAATACGTAGATAGCCGTATTAAAGCAAAATGAAGAGTATAAAGAAATACAAAGAAGTTTATTCTACAAAGTTTACTCGAAACGTTTCAAAAACATATCACTAAAATTTCGTAATTAAAAAATGCATCCTTTTATTTCTTTGCGTTTCAGCTTTAATTACAACGAATGCTATATCCCACATTTAGTTTCTACACCTATCTTTTTAATTTAATATTATTTGTCTCTGTGTCTTCTGACGTGTTAATTTAGTAGTAAATATTTAAATACTAAATATTTGAATAGTAAATATATTTGATTGGGAAATGATCAAATATTTAATCAGTTAATTGATGAATCATTTCCAAACCTCCGCAGTATCTATCATAATATAAAGTGAACAAACAACAAGTATCCGTTTTCTCTTTGAAAAAGAAGATTTAAATAATCTATGCTTAATGACTCGGCCTTTGTGCGCTATTTTCTTCGCAACACGACGCGCGGAAATGGAGTTTCATGAGGTTGCAATAGATTTTGTGTACATCCGTGGTAGGCAATTACGGATCACATCTTTCATTTGGAACGTTCCTTCCCTCAAACGTTTACTCGGTATCGCTGAGAACAACGAAGACGACATATTTCTCCTGTAACGTTAGATGACTCATACCACGCATGCATTCTCTGTACCATAATTTATCGCTCAACTTGGGTCAACGTAAATTCAGGACCTTCGGTGCTCGAGGCGTTTCCTTTTTCACATTTTCTAAGGAGAAAAATATTTTCAGATTATCAGATTGTACGATTGTATTCAGCGATTTTTTTTCAAAACTTCGCTTTTTCAAAATCTTCTAATTCTTGTTTGTGACATCGTAATATCTTTATAATACAGCGTTTTATTTTCGAATAGAAACATTTTTCCGATAATCTGGACACTGTACTTATTCCGAGTAGCAATATCCATTAGTATCGAAACTAAAACGGTTTATTTTCAAACCGCAAAAGAATAGTAATTTAATTTTGATTCAACTATAGTAGTTGAAGAAAAATAATTAATTGTGAGAATGTACAGGAATTAATAGATACAGATATGATGTGTGCGGGTACAATAAAATAAAATTGATAAAAAAATTCTTGTTCGTGAAATAATTTTAATAATTAATAAAATAATTTATTATTTATTTATTTATTTATTTATTAATAAAATAATTTTTCCTTACGTTTAAAATAAGTATCCTCACGAGATTTATGTGTACGTTGTAAAAGCACAAAACTTGTCCGAGGAACGGGATTAACTTATCCCTGAGCGAAAGAAGACCATTCGCCTACCCAAAGTGCAATTAAAAATTTTATCACTTCCCAAGGGCAAATTACAGCGAAACATTAACCACCAAGTGTCGCTGAGGGGTCGTCGCTGAAGCACCGAAATATTAAATTCATCCACTCTTCTCCCTCTTCAACTAAACGTCCTTCTCTCTAATTTCACCCTCGTTTCGATGTTTACGTCATCGTCTTGTCAACAAGAAGATGAATAAAGAAGCAGAGATTTGAAAATGGAAGACAGACAGGAACATCGATCAAGGAACATCGATCAATATTATAAACTGTGACCAAGATATTGCTATTGTATAGTAACACAAGTATTCGCAAATCATTCGCCTGTGGATCAACGAGTGTAAATTATATTGAAAAATCAAAATTTCGTAATAACTAGGTAAATGCACTATCTTTATTATTTTACATTCTGTTAACGTTACTATTAACGTCTATCACTTGGAATAGCTTTTACGTTATGTCATATACCGTGTTAAAGAAGCGAAGGAATTAATTTTCATGTATCACGTTATCACAATTTGTGAAAATTGTTGAAAGGTGGACGAAAAAATATTTGCTTCGAAATTTCAGCCGTAATTGAATATCGCGATAGATCGTAGCTGTTCCTCGATCTCTGTGGCAGTTTTAAAGTATCCAGGAGACGCTAGTTAGCATGCGACTTCAATCCTGCGCTTTGGATTGTCCTCGTTTGTCAATAACTGTCCGTTCCATTAACGAGGTGTTGAAATATTTGCCAAAAGGGGGTCCAACCGTATCGTCTTTCTGCCAAATTAAAATTCACCTCGTGCCCTCGCGAACGTTATGTACCTCGAATTGGCCAAGTACGAATGAAGGTAATTCCAGAATTAGATCGTCCGTTCTCTATATAGTTTACTTCATACTTTCTGGCAAAATCACTTATCGCACGTGAACAGTAACGAGATTGTTTGCTTTAGATTCCTTGAATTCACTTTTGGTAATTGTTTTCTAAAGAACGTATCGCGGGATTCCTTTCTTTTATTTGCCATACGAAGGAAAATGAAAGTTACCGTACTGAAGAAATATTTTAAAATTTACATGACCTTTTCGTTTAAAATAATCCCAAGTGTCGAAGTGGTATTCCCAAACGCGAATTTTCTACCTGTGTCGTGAGAATGAGAGATAACAATATGGTATAATAGTCTCTGTTAAAGTTTCACAAGTTTCGTTCTTACTTTTTTGCTGTTAGTTCAGCAACTACAGAATACACAGTTCCTAATTACATTACAAAGGAGATATGTAATAATAATTTACCATATGAATATATCATATGAAAAGCTGAAACATATAGGTAGAGTTTTTATTTTAGACATATGTTTGAAAATAAATAAATTAATCATTCATTATATATGCCTCTGAAAACTGAACGAGCACGTAGTTCTGTAACGCGTACGCGATATTAAATGAAATACGCGAGAAAAGCTAACAATCACAAAATTTTGAAAAAAGCTTAACAATTGCAGCAAAGTATACATACATGTATAAAATAGTATGTTAAAAAAAGAAATGTTGTACGAATATTATTTGCTAGCATGCAAAATGGGCAGCGGAAATTCGATCAGCGATGAACGCGTTAGTAACTTCCACTTCATTTTAGCGCCAGTTTTTCTTTGAATCCATATGCATCATCGATAGTGTACATTATCGATTATTTCACGCGCGCTGAAAATGTCGACAGCTTGAATAGAATATGCAGTGAAAACAACACACGTTGAACGAATGGAACGTGTTAAAAACAAACGCCTCGTGTTCGACGCACAGACGACAGCAGTTTATCAGTATAGAATGTAACGAAGCTTTCGCTTTAATTGCAATCCGTTCCTTTGTCCCTGGAATGCAGGCATTTCGCGAACCTGTTATAAAACGTCCAGATAACGGTGACACTACATTACAATTACGATCTCAAAAATATTTGGGAAGAATCCGCGACCGATCACCGATTAAAAGACTCTGCTAGCAAGCTACCAAACAAATTTTACGCAATGAAGATGAAAGTAAATAGTAAGGTGCCGCGATCGATCAAACGCTGACTATATATTTATTTAGGTTTTGGCGAATTTTTGCATTTATTATATAGCGTATACTATGTCGCGTATAATTTTAAACAGGAATTTTCAACGAGTGTCTATCGAGAATGAACGAGTTTCAAGTGTTAAAAACGCGTAGATGGACTTATGACATCTGTTTAAAATTAAATCTCGTTCAGATTAACCAAGTTGTCTGAATTCACGCGGCTTGAATTCGAACAATTTGAAGCATCTTGACCAGTGTGAATCTGTTATTTATTTGACTCGAAGTATTCCTTTGAGCTTCTATGCTTTCGTTAATCTTTCATTAACAAAGTTACTTCAAGTCGGTTTAAATTCAAACAGCTTAATTAATCTCGTCTGAATGAGACTTTAGAATCTCATAGACGACCATAAAATTATCCGTAGTTTAAAACGACCGTAAATGTACTTCGAGGATGTCGAAATAATTTGCCGCGAGGGAATGAAAGATATTATAATATAGAGAGACAGAAAACGTGCAGATGTCAAGATATACATATTCCGTGGAAGATAAATGTTTGATTTAATTCTTCAATGATAATCATTGATCTTTAGATTGTATTTGGTCTTTGAATTGTACTCCGTTTAGGTACGTCGCGTTATATTCTTACGCTTAGGAACTGTCTTCGTATCGAAACCGTTGCATATACCTTCGTTTTCACACTTCCCGAGATGTTACTATACAATGAAAGCCCCTACAATGCACTCGAAGTGTTACACGCAAACGAGCATTTCCTGAGATCGTGGCTTTCGTAGGAGGACTCACGTATATTCGCGGTGACGCGACAATTTTTGCGGGTTTTCGGGCGCGGTCCTGTTTATCAGTTGTCGGGTAAACGCGTCAAATATCAGTTTCCTTATCGCGTGGTCAATTTATCGTGCCATGTAACATCCAGGTAGATCACGCATTTGTTTCTATTTATTGGCCGTGTTTCGATTTATATCATTCACGACGAGCCCTAACCACTTGTGTATGGATCATCCCCAAGCAATAGGACTAAGTTTTTAGATTTCTTAAAAAGAGAAGTTACTTTAAAAACGTTACCTTACAGAAGAGCTAGTTCGCAACTTGGGAAGTAATTGTAGATCAATATACATATATGGTAGTTATTTGCAAGCGTAAATTAGAAATTCGATACGAGTGCGTTTCTTTCCAAGAACGAAATAAATTTCCTATGAATTTTCAAAATTTTACAATTACGCCTTAGTACGATGTTTCAATATTTATAAATGAAGAGTCACTCGTACGCCATATACTGCGCGAATTAAGCTTCAAGGAAGAGATATTAACCTTTACAACCGGCAGTTACACCGATAAATTCCAGGGCACTTCTCTGCTGTTGTAATCTATAGCTGCGTGCTCCAGCTCTCCATTAACCCGATCTCTTTTATCAAAATTCACACCTACCTATCATTCATTCGCAACTTCAAAATAGTCAGTAAATCAAGACTTCGGCTTTCATACAAACACCATTTATTATCTACTCTCTGTTTTTACCGAACGATTCCGACATCCTACACCAAAAATATCTCCACCCTATAGAACTCGCTCTGCAGCCACCCATCACGGAATCTTTTCCTTTTACTCGGTCGGGGGAGAACGATAAAGAAAATTAATTCGTAAATCATAGGCAGCGAGTGTGGGCGAAAGAGATTAGTTCTTGAACCGTAATCGGAACAATTTTTCCTCGAGCAAACAGGTTTGGTTCGGTCGAAGATCTATGAAGTTGCGACGAATCGCAAAGAAGGGACAAGGGAAGATCAAAGGGCGGAGAACAAAGGGTCACGTGGCTGCGTGGGTACGAGATCGATGGCATCTCTCCATCAAGAGATTAATCAATGGCACCACGTTGGCAACACATTGTTCCCTGGTCACGAGAAAATCTTAATTTTCCCCAGTCAAAGACGCTCCTCGCCCCTTTAGTAGGCTTTATTAGGTGCGACGAAACAGGACTCGAAACACGTCACGCGACGATACCATGCGTTCCACAAAGAGATGTTTTCATGGTAAAGCAGGGGCAAAACGTCTCTTTACAAAAGGAAAAGCAGGCAGAGGAACGTGTTCGTGACTGAAAATGTTTGGTTCGATATTAGGGTCTTTTATTACAACTACGGAGAAAGTTTTATGTTGCAGATGCGGTGAAAAGAAAGTTTAAGATTGACACATACACTTGAGTACTAGAAACTTTGTAACTGGATGCTTCTTGCCAGGTTAGTAACAATCATCTATTTTGTGGCAAAAATAAGTGGACAGGTAGCAGAAATAGATATCATTAAATTTCTAATTTCAATTGTTTATTAAATAATCTATGCTCTATAGTATATAATAAATAAAACTTAAGTATATAACACAAATACCAGTTCGATTAAGCTTCACTGATATATAATGATATATAATTTTCCTTGTCTATTTATTTTTTCCCCAACTATTATTATTTACGTCCATTCATTGTTCTTATAAAATAGAATTTCCTATAGATTTATGATAACAAAATTCCAACATAATATCTTTTAAACTTACTTTTCACCGTCACTGTACCTCCAAAGCACGAAACTTGGTATTATATAGACGAAATCTAAATGAAAGATACAAAAAAAAAAAAAAAAAAAAAAAAAAAAAAAAAGTATAAGAAAAAAGAAGTCTTTGTCCGTACATTGTATTAAAAGTCTCCAAAAATTCAGTTGTAAATCTGTAAAATTACTATGATGAGTTAGTTCATCAAGATTGATCATTTTGACCATTTTAATGATACTAGTGTTAATGGGCCGACGGAGAATTACAGGATCGCCTCTATTTGCATAGTAATGTGGCCTGGTTCGCGATACTGGCAGCTGTTCTAATTGAATTTAAATGGAAAGAACTGTGTTACTGGGCAAGGACTGAGCTTCCTGTGATTCATGGCGTTTGCATGAGATTGTTTAGGCGAATGGTTTCAGGATAATTTTACGGTTGGTTGATCATATGGATTCGTTGATTATATAAAAGCTGGAAAATTATAACTTGGATACAGAGAGGATTTTTCGGGAGTATATGGAGGTTTGTTTCTGGAAAACGGCGGTAAGGTACTCTATAAATAAAAATAAAAGGAATAAAAAATAAGAATGAACTGCTTTTTGATGAGCAGTTATTCCTACGGCATTCCAAATACAGTGCAAGGTAGCTAATTATAGCACGACATAGAATAGTTTTAACGTGAAAGTATCTTTGAATATGAAATGAGAATAATTTTAACAGAGTCATCAAGTCTTAATCGAACAGAAATCAGGAAACTGTGATTTGCATAAATCGGTATTCCGCAAGTTATAGGGATAAATATAGTAATATGGTAAGTAAATATACCGTAGAGCAAATTTAGTCTGAATTAGTATCTGCCAGAATGTCAATCGATTGAGCAAAATTTTGTACTAATCTCACGATTACTCAGAACCTACGAAACAATGTAACGTTTAAAAATTTGTATTTCAAATACAATGTATTGTTACGAATAAGAGTCCTTTCAACTTGAGTGCCAATAATATAGAGCCTTAAGGCCGGCCCTTAAGGTGTTAGAAGAAATCCAGAAAATCGAAACAAAGAGATTCTAAATAATTTCATTGATTTTTTACGATATTCTTTCTTTCTGTAACATTCAATTAATATTTAAATGTCCTGAACCATAGCATGCTCCATGCTTCAAATTGTAATAGCCGATGCACTGGTGTTTCCCTCTTGATAGATCAAAGCTAATCTGCTAGGGTCGGGTATACCGATAAACATTTGTAATTCGTGCAGAAATTTCTCGAGGCTAGCGCTTTCGACGAAAGACTGACTGTAGCGTCTAGTAATATAACTTGTCTAAGGAACGCTCACGTCCAATGCGAGATACGAATACAAACCTTTAGAGTATCGAGTAACGTTCTGGACAATCTGATAAACAAATCGTGAAAAATCAAACATCATTTTTGATGTTTTCAATAATTTCAAAAATTGCCTCTGTTCGATTCGTCCCTTAAGGAAACATATTTTCGAATTATAAGTCTCAAGTTTATTAAGAATTTTATCAAAATGATCAAAGTTCTGAAAGTAAGATACTAACTTTGAATATCTTCGATATTCTTCAAAGGCCTCGATAATTCAATGGACTTGCTCTCACTCAAACTAAATTTTAAATGAACCGAATCTCAAAATCTTAAATCACAATTTTGTCGACGCAAAGGACACAAAGTTTCAGAAATAAGACATGAATTTCACAACTTCTATCGTTACGCATTCCACGGTTTCCAATCAAAGTCTACGGTATATTCAGTCTCGCCTTCATTTTCGACCAATGCGCAAGCCAGTGGAAACATAAATTGTTCTGAAGCTGGCACAAGGTTCGCGAACAGGAAGGGAATCCTGTTAATTAACTTTCCGGCACAATGGCGGACCGGAACTTATAACGGGGCATCGGGTGACCGACTTTTCGTCTCCTTTTAACAAAGAACGCTGACACCGAAGTGCAGCGGAAAACGCGAGGCGAAAGTAATGACACCGCGACGGAGGGGATGAAAATGAATCACGGACGAGGCACGCTCCATTAAGGATGTTTACCGACTACCGGAGTCTGTGCTTAATCAATGCATCTTTTAATTAGACCCTCGTTAACTCTGTATCCGTCGCGTCGATGGGGCAGTGAAATTCGAAAGGTCTGAAAATGTTCAAGGTTTGCCGAGCGGTCAGTCAACACGTTTGACTGAACTATATAGATTACGGTTAGGACGCCTAGATAAAAGTCGACTGAGCGAGCGGTCGACTGCAGAGAAATTTTAGTAAGTCGCTTTGTGCAAATGCAAATTTCGTCTACTAGCTCGGTCGACCGCCGAATAAGGGCCGAGTGGTAGGAAAGTTTTCGTGTGTGAACACAAAAACTTAGTTGTGTACGTTAGTAAAAGCTAGTTGTATTCAGTCGATCACCGAATCCAACTTTTTAGATTTCCTGGTTAACTAGGGTTCTGTAACTGGTACTCTTTGGTAGTCAACCGTCGATGAAGCTAGTCGATTAGATTTGCATTCACACAAAGCGACTTACTAAACTTTTTCACTAGTCGACCACCTAACCGATTCGCCTGCAGTCGCTTTTACAGTGAATGCGTACGTGGACGAACTGACATTCTGACGAATGAAACATCTCAAGATTACAATGTATACACTCATAAGAATCGGTAGCTTAGCTACTGTATGCTAATTTTTACACACAGCATCGTTAGCAGATCAATCAACGAACAATTGCGAGCAATTAAATGTGTTTACGTATTTATTTGTTATGGTGTATTCATTAACATGTGAACATATTTAATTATTTTGAAATATTAATACGTTCGCTGTAGATCCGATCCTATTTTTACAATGCTGTACGCTAATAAAAAAATTTAATACGATACAGTATATTGTAAAACTTTCTATATATATTTAATATGAATTATAACGAAATACTTTTGCATAAATTCGGACTTTTCAATTCACGTTCAAATCGATGTCATACATTTATAATCTAAAAGTATGTACTCACTCGAATGCATGTCGTATGCAGTAAACGTATTGAATTCGTTAAAACAGTAGTCCGCACAAATACGCATGCACAGTAACCGTTGCCGTACGCGATCGACATCTGTGATACGATAAATTTCACTTTGATCCGGTAATTCGCTTCTTTCAAGAAACTTTCAACTCGAACGTTCGATAAAGGACTAGAAGGATTGTACTTTTCCAAAGATCCTACTTTTCAGAAAGCTCTCGCGTAAAGTCCAGTAAAAATATAATATAGTCTAGTCAAATAGAGTGGAGGTGGCACGATAAATCATTGTTCAAACGATATGACAGGGTTGGGTGTGACACGGCATCCACAACGACACAGTGTTGAATCCAACGAGAACAATGGCGGCAATAATTTCTAATAATTACGGCTAATAATTAATAATAAGTGCGGCAAAGATTTGTGTCGCACTTTTATGCCGCTGCGCCCGATGTTAGAAAAGGGCGAAGAATGATGAGCGTTTAGCTCGATTACTTTACGCATAGAATTGCTGCGATCGAGCGGTTGGATTTATTGAAACGTTATTGCGACCGGTGTTGAGAAGCTTCGTATAATTTATACGTTTCCTTAACTTGCACGAGAAATCACAGAGTCGAGACTGCAAAAATATTTCCAGATATATTCGAAGTAGGTTTGAAATAGCTGATGCGTATGACGGTATAAAAATGGAATGAACTTTCCTTTACGAGAATGTAGGAAAGAAACGTGAATTGAAATTCTCGTGCGGGCGATTTCGTTTCCAAGAGGAAAGTTACGTTTGTCTTTGATTAAAGTTTCACTTGCATCACAAGATGACTAGCTTTGTTTCATTCTTATTTTTACAATCGGGTTGAATAAAGTGTACACTGTCTAAGAGGAAGACGATGATTGAAGTAAATTAATATCTGTAACGTACTCGAAATTGTTCAATCGTGTACATTCAGCTAAATACGATTTATCAAAGTCTTCATATTCCTAATAATTGGTACTTTTCTTTATACTTTGTTGCTACTTTTGTTTCTTAACTAAATAATATAATCCATAAATATATAAACATGTTATAATATCTTTATTAACTAGAGAGTATTAAACATTAAAACATCATTCAATTATCAGGTAATCAACAAAAATATCAACAAAAATAGTTAGCGCAAAATCTCGACAAAAACCTCTACGATTAAAGTTTCTGTAAAAAAAAAAAAAAAAAAAAAAAGAAATAAGAACGCCGTTCAACATGTTTTCTACACGCTCGATCGGATGATCTCCTATTTTTGCGTCTACATCGCAAATTCGAGGATTCGTTACTAATTGTTCGAGCCCGGCCGACCTAAATAACTTCTTGCAGCCATGAAATTCCGAAAAAAGACCTATATATGTTCGGGAGTGGACTCGTGAATTTTCGCGTTTCCATTCATTCGAGCGGCCCTCTCGGTCGAATCCACAATTATAATCGCAAATTCGAAGGCCGCGCCCCCTTTCTGATGTAAATTCACCACCGTTTTTTAGAGCGTGACTGAGATACCTAACGGCTCTCTAAGGCTGATTTATAGGCAAGATACACACGCGATGGCGTGGGGTCAAGTGCTTTCAAACCAGGCGCGTAGCTACTTCCGACCGTTCGATTGTGATGTACAGAGGTGATGGAGTACGATTCGACGATTTAACGATTTCACAGTTGGCCTGTTCGTTCCATGATACCATTGTGTTTGTTCTCGATAAACCGGCACCAAACGATTATTATCTACCGTGGATCTCGATTATCGCGACCGGCAGCGTTTCTTTCCTGGCACGGTTTTTGCAGCGATGGCCTCATACGCACACTATGCACAGTAGCGCACGATAAAACCGTAGAAGAAAATAATAATTTCATGCGGAACTTACGAGCTATTTCGACAATTTATGCCAATGCATACTCGTATATGTCAGCTCTGCTATTTCCAAGTAAATTTTGCCGCGAGGCTAATTCGTACACGTATCTCGTGTTAAAATGCTAGAAACAAGCACCGTCTGACACCGAACACTTTACACGCTGAAATGTTTTTACTCGCCCAGCCGAGATAACGTTTAGTTTTGCCGCATTCCGGAAGACCTAGAAGCCCAAGAATTTTTTCCACGACCTGTAACCGACTACTAGAAAAATAAGTAGCAGAGAGTACCGTGCCACGACCCAATGAAATTCATGTTCGCGCGGCGATCACGTAGCCGGTTTTAGAAGCGGTAAAACGCGGGTTTATTCCACTAACGTACCACGACGTGGTATTCGACATTAACCTCGGTATTAATATCGCACGAGGCTTTTGGAGGTGACAGAATCGAAAGAAATTTAAGCATCGAGGATATTGTTGTTCGAGCCTCCTAACGTCAAAGAAGGCGTTAGACGTACGAGAAACTATGCCACACCTGTGACGTACGATCGTCGACTAGAAACATGTTGTAGAGATCAATGCAGGAATGGTCATACCCCTTACACGATGAAAATACCTCTTGTTCCTTGCAAGCTGGTCGTCCATAAAATTCGTACGACATACCCCACACAAACACTAAATAAATCTCTGTTTCTCTGGCAGTGATATCCGGGGACGATTCCCGTCGAGTAATCGAGAAACCCAATTCTCATTCGTTGGCCCGGCGAGTGTCAAGGTTCGACGCTTTGGTAGACGATCCACCCTATTCCCGGAAGGAAATCAGGCCATCCTGAACGACGATTGTAACGTCCACGCTGTCCACTCATCGGTCGAGCCTTCGTAAACACTAGCAAGTTTCGCACTTGGCCCTCATAGTTGCACGAACAATAGTGGCAGATCGATTAACGGCACTGTACGCGCCCGTAGAAACGACCGAAGGTGTGCATCGGAATGGAAAATCTCATCGGATTCCTCGAAACAAGATAATCTTCTTGACTGGCTGATCTTGACACATCGATTGTCATGTCCATTTTGCGGCGATCTCTCAGAGATAGACTTTCCTACAGGGACCTTCCCTTTTCGTAGACTCTTCTCTCGTTCATTTTTATCTCCGCGTCAAAAACAACCGATCCCTGTGCACTCGACCGAACATCGCGTTCAACTGACCAAGCACGCGGCTTCCAGCACATCAATTTCAATTCTCCCTCGTCGATCACCACGCACCGACTATCTCCACCAGACAGACAACCAACAGAGACAGAGGTAGTTGCACGAGGCACCCCTCGTCACCTCGGAGTATCGCCGACTACGGCACGCTCCGCTCTCCCCTTCTTTCGCAACCCCTCACGACGATCACGTGACCGGGAAATTTTACTGGCGCAGCGGAATCAAACAACTTCCTGCTACGATCCGCTCTTCGACTTCCTGCGGTCCTATAATGGATAGTGCCACAAGAGTCGGATATCACACCAACTCTCTCTCTTTCTCTCTCTTTCTCTCTCTCTCTCTCTCTCTCTCTCTCTCTCGGTCGACTCGTCGATCAGTCCATCGTAGCGCGAACCAACGTTTCGAGTTTGAAAACCGACAACCACCGGCACGTCATCGTGAGCACTAGCTGTAGTAGAAACATCATCGATAGATACAGACGACGTTGCTCTTTCGAAGCACTTTCACTTTTTTCTTGTTTTGGCGCGTGTACCGCGAGGCTGCACGTGCACCCACGGGGGTGTCTGCTTCGTAGCCGCCGTTCCCCGTGTGACACGTGTCACTGCGCTATACCGCAGGAGAAAAGAAGAACGGCCTGTTCTGTGTGCGTGCGAGAAAGAGAAAGACAAAGATAGAAAGAGGAGGAGGAGGATAGGAGAATGACAAACGCGAGACTGCACGGCGGTCCGTGGACAGAAGACAGACGCGATGGCGTTACGAGTGGAAAAGGAGGGAAAGTGTGACAAAGGGGGGAAAAGATAGCGACAGGGAGAAAAAGAGGAAAAAAGGCGGCTACCAGCTCCGTAGCCTTCGATTTTTAGAAGGAAAGTGAAGGCTGCAGACACCGCCCAGCTAACCGCCCGGGTGTGCCAACGCGAAAAACCACCCCCGTAGTGTGCTCCACAACCGATGCCCCGAATTCTGTCATTGCCCATGCGCATGGTAACCTTGGTTACCGCGCCCAAGCGCGCCAACTGTCGCCCTGGTGGTGGTCCACGGCACTATCACTATACCCTTGGAAAAGTTTCACGCACCCCGCCGATTCCTACGGGACGAAAACCGTGCGCGCCCCTGCGCGTTGCTCCGTTAAAGGGGCGGCGCGGCCGTGCTGATTATTTTTTCAGCGAGACGCGTTCCTCGCTGTGCCGATGAGTCAGCGATACCGAATTAAAGCCGAGAGGACGGTTTAGGCATTCTGCGAGAGACGTTGGATTCTGACATATGTCAATAGGATGTGGAATGGAATTTCAGAATTGCTTCGATCGAATATTTTCAAGGCAATTTTGTATTGTGCGTACATCGTCGCGTGTATTATCGTGTGTGAATTCAAGATATATAAAAGTATAAAAGTATAATAATACTAGGTTGAGTAGTAAGTTCATTTTCGCTGAAAAAAAGGCACGTCAAGTGTTACTATTCTCATGTGAAATTTATTTAACCAAGAAATAATTTATTTATCTTATTTCTTTATACACATATCTTTACATTCTTTTTACAACTTTTGTAACATTTTTCGAGATGTATATGTTAATGAACAGCGAATGAACTTATTGTTCAACCCAATCATTTCCAAGTTTTTGTGGAATTTGTAGATTTAGAGAGAATGCAATCGACGAACGTAAATTACTTATTCGTGTATTTACTAATGATGTATTTTAAAATTATATGGTCCGTTGAGATAATCGTTGATTTTCAGTATTACTGTTTGAATTAATCACGATGATTTTTGCATCGATGAAGGAATTATTTCATTCGCTTTTTATAGCTTAAAAATTAAACGATCTAAAGATAAGAAGCTTTTCCAATAGTCAAAGAAGTCTTCGAGACTTGATACTTGATAAAACCGATTCATTCATTGCCTAATGAATGCCTAAGAAGTCGATTTAATCACAGGATAGTATTTTGCTATTGAACAACGGCGAAAGAAGAAAGAAACAAAGTCACTGGGTCCTCTCATCTTCCACTTTTTGATTAAATTGCATTCTGTCAAAGATAAATACCTGAGGGTTTTTCAACGATGATGTATCTTACTTATGAATTAATAAATTAATTGTAAACATAAATTATTGCAAATTGAAATTATATAATTAAATTTCTCGAACTTTTCAATATTATAAACCACATTCCATACGCTTCAAGGATTAGTATAATACAAGCTCATTCGATTAAATGAATAAAAATAGAGAAAAATCTTCTTAATCTAGCAATAATCTAGCGTTATAAAGACATGCATAACATGTACTTCGCGTTTAACATATTTCGATTATCTATCAATTTAATCTTCGTAAGGTCCTCTCAGCCTCTATAATTAAACGCCGATTAAATATCTTCTCTCGTTCATACACACACTAATCTCCTTCAAATTCATAAATTCTGGCAAACTCGATCACTGGAATATTCGATATTCATCGATGTCTGATCAAAGTTTCGTAGTACCGGCCCATCGAATCCATTTTGCCAGTGGTAAAACGTACTCGAGTTTATTGTACCTCTTACTACAAACTGTAACCGATTTAGTATCTCCGATATTCAATATTCATCGGCTGTCTGACCAAAGTCTCTAGCTATTTACTGATCAAATTTGCTTGTTCCAAAAGATGCTCAACCCCGTTCTCTATTTCTAACCGCATACACTAACCAGTTTAACATCTTTGATATTCGATGCTGATCAAGTCTGATCAAGATCTCGTTCTCCTTACTGCTATATTTATCGCTCCATCGTCAAAGGACACTCGATCCCATTCTACCTCTAATCATCCCTTAATCGTGAATACACGTCCAGTACGTTTACTCGTTTTGGAAGTTAGTCATTCTAGTTTTATTCTACTTACTAAGAAAATTCGTTGTTCCATCGTCGAACAACACCCAATCTCATTCTATCTCCAGTATCCGTCATTTACTTGTTCTTGATAATATTCAGTCCTGTTCGATATTTCTACAGTCTGTCACACAAGAGCGTGTTTGCGATATTTCTGTAAATATTTATATATTTGTAAAAAAATTTATATGAATTGAATCTACATCTAAAACACTAATACGCTATTACTTAGTAGGGTGTCCAATCTCCTCCATTAGCGATTATAGCTTGACATCGTTTCGGCATACTCTCGACTAATTTTTGAGCGTAGGATTCTGGTAACGACCTCCATATCTTTCGAATGTGATGTACAAGTGTTCTTATTTTTGTGATACGTCTTCCTCTCAGCTTGCATTTCATTAGGGACCACACATTTTCGATAGGGTTTGCATCAGGGGACTGCGATGGCCAAGGAAGTACTGTGATGGCGTTTTTCGCTTTCCATTGGGTGCAGATGCGACTTCGATGTTTAGGGTCGTTGTCTTCTTGCAATATCCATTGGTCCTCGGTTTGGTTGAACCAACGTTTCACGGATGTGAGAAGTCCCCTTTGGTACAATTTCACCATCTTTTGTGCATTCAGATTGTCTGTAAAGACGCACAAAATCCCAAAACCGCGTGCGTTAAAGCAACCCCAAACATGCACTTTTATAGGGTGTTTTACACTTCTTTGAATCATCCTTCTTCCATGGATAGTCCAAGCACGCCTAATAGGACACCATGCCCAAAACGAAGATTCATCAGTGAATATTATATTACTCCAATCACGATCTCTGTTTTCATTCGCCCATGCCAGACGATTTTCGACGTTTCGCGTACGCGGCACTCATATTAAAAAGCTCTGTTCCTTTCACTGTTTCAAATGAAACTGAAAGGTATTCAGCAACGCGTATTAGAGAAGTTTTCGTTTGTTTACATTCTTTTTATCTCATTCTGATTAGGTGTCAGGTTTCGCAGATATCGCAGACACGCTCTTGTGTGACAGACTGTAATTGCACACAAGAATCTATTTAACGCCTTCGACGCTTGATATTCATCCAATTCTGGAATATTATTATATGAAATATTATTCTCCTTATTATTATATTCACTGTTCCATCATCAAAGGCATTCGATCCCATTCTACCTCTAATCATCCCTTAATCGTGAATACACGTCCAGTACGTTTACTCGTTTTGGAAACTAGTCATTCTAGTTTTATTTTACTTATTAAGAAAATTCGTTGTTCCATCGTCGAACAACACCCAATCTCATTCTATCTTCAGTCATCCGTCATTTACTCGTTCTTGATAGTATTCAGTCCTGTTCGATATTTCTAATTGCACACAAGAATCTATTTAACGCCTTCGACGCTTGATATTCATCCAATTCTGGAATATTATTATATGAAATATTATTCTCCGTATTATTATATTCACTACTCCATCATCAAAGGACACTCGATCTTACTCTACTTTCAATCAGTCGTTAATCATCACTTTGTCTCGTACGTTTACTCAATTTTGCGAGACATCCGGCAACGTATCGTAAGGTACGATCACGTGATATCTATCTCTGAAGCAACAACGGACGAGACGCAAGGTTTGCTCAAGCAAATTAACGCAGGCACCGCAAGAATTACTCGAGGATCGCGTAGTTTCCATTACTAGGTTTATAACAGATGTAACCTATGCGGGTGACGGAAACCCTCGACATTGTGGTGCGTCCCGTTCCTCTGGGATAAGTGCAGAAACGTTTTCATGGCGGTGCAATATATGGTTGATCTCCGAAATGGTAAGGGATCAAGAGACTCGACCCAGTATTTGTTATATGATATTCCGATTGATTCGATATCGTAAAAACAAATATAAGCCAATAGTTTAAGACGTTTTCTCTGCCTTGCTGATGTTATTTAGCTTCTTTCTATCCGTGTATCTACGAAAATAATATATGTACGTATGTAGGATACATACAGTTACTGGAATTTATCACGCTGTGTGCACTGACAACATTTTCAGATGTATCGATACTGTTTGTGTTCATATCTTATGCATTATACCACGGTTACGTTATATACAATCTTATGTAACAAATCATTGTATACAAAATAAAAATACGAAACATCTGATAAACGTGAAAAGTTAGTTGCAAGCACGAGGATGTTAAATCAACTTATTAATTGCGTTATTGATTAATTAACCTTTATTGTTGGTAATATTGCGACGATGCTTCCTTTTGAAAAAATCTTTGTGAAGATTGAAGATAAAATTATTCAGGGAGATACAAATTCTATTAATACAATAAATTCGAAAGTACATCTTACCTTGTCATTTTCTACCGCAGCTACAAAAGCAGATTAACATAGACCATACCAGAAGATGTCTCATAATTTCTGACAACAGTGAATCACTCTGATAGGATTTGTTTTGTCGACGATCTAAAGGCTGAATTTACCACTTCTAGTTAAGAGCTTTCATATTACCCCGTAACAATGAAATCGTATTCTTATCAGATAGATACCGTTCCATAGATGAAAGCAAATACATATTTCGGTAGTTGAAAATGTAAACGTTGAAAATTTAGTGACGTAAATTTGACAGTAAATTAAGATCAAAACTGACAGGCTAATTATTATTGTCCCGTTATGCACAACATTCTCCAAGCTATTTGTATAAAATAATCCGACAAATATCGTTGCTTTTCTGTGCCGTGATTATTAATTTTCCTCCATCACAAGAATGATCTTTCTTCTTTGAACAGAAAATTTGTATTATAGTAAAATTCGGCATAGCGAATAACTAAACGGAATAATATTTACCGAGGAGACGTGAGATGTTTGATACAATCCAAGGAAATTTATTGCGGAAATCAACACGTAGAAGTTCGTCACAGTGATGTTTCAAATGTCGGGAAACCACCATTACAAACGAAAAAGAATCGTTGACGATGCGGGATCATTTCGATATTCGAATAAAAATTCACGATGTATGAGAAAAGCTAGTATACCAACGTCATTAATGTAATACACAAATGGCACGTCGCTGTGACAAAAACAATATCAGGAAACCGTGGTGTCATGATTTACGTTTACAAAAAAAAAAAAAAAAAAAAAATGAAAAATATTCAAAGGAAGTGAAAAATATAAAAAAATATTCGAAAGACGCGAAGAAAATAAAAATATTATATATTCAAAATTTATAAAGCGAGATACAAACGAACAAACTGGCAACGCGAATTTTCCATATAATATGAAATTTCAAATCTCTGACCTGTAAAATTCATTTATAATAAAAACTATAAAGAAGTTCGGAAAGGCGATGAAACATGTAATAGCTGCGAATTAATTCAATAATTGACTGGAATAAGCGAGCTAGGAGGAAATCCCGGAACGAGAATTGTTTAACCTTGGTTAAGTAGCATAAACTTGCTAATCCACGCGATATTGGTTGCCACGGACTCGCTTTAGCGCTAGTTCTGGTAACTTCCCGCAAACTTTTGAAGAACCCTGCGCTACGTCAGCTTTTCCTGTTGTTTTTAACGTTTCAGTTTCTGAACACGTTTGTACGTTCACGAGCCAGCGATTGAAACATTAAATAAGTTACTATGGACGTACTATGAAACGTAAACACTTCGAAATAAAATTGAAGAATGTGAAAATTTCGATCGATACAAATAATTTTTCGCGCATTTCAACGAAACGTTGCTATTTTTAGTATAATATTAAGTAAAGTTTATGATAGTTGAGAAGTTGTATAAACCTTTATTATATGTAGTATCCTACAATCAGATAACATTGCGGGATACCTTAAAATCATATTGATACGACCGATCGTACGACGGATCTTTCGTGTCGATCGCTATAGCGTAAACAGGAACTACTTTAAGAACGAGGAAGAGCTTAAAAGAAAACGGAAAGCATTATCTTCTTTCGCGAGAACTTGCTCCAACTTCCGAGTTACTTCAGCCGAAGTTAGCATTTTAGCGCTGCAGCGCCGTTAAATATTGTGCAAACTATTAAAAAATGGTAAAACAACGTAGTCAAAAGATAAACGACGACGTTGATGATCTACATTACTCCATTAAGAAGCAAGCTCGAGAGTTACATAGACAAAATATTATTGAGAAACTAGATAAAGTAAATAGCTTTATGAAAGTACAAAAAAAAAAAAAAAAAAGAAGAAAAGGATGGAACAAAAGATACCTTACAAGAGTCTGCTATAGAAGTATAAAAATGTAAAAGAAATTTCCATGATTTAGAAGATGAATATTTCATAGTCTTCTAAATATTTCAATTTCTTCAAACTTTATAAAACTGTAGAATCTAGCGGTTCAAGAAGAAACGAGAAATGGATTGTAGGAAGAGTAGTAAAATCCTTAGAATTCCTTTTTTATAGTAACAATGTCAAAAAAAAAAAAAAGAATTCGACGATGTAAAATTGACTGGAAAAAATGCAAATAGAACGTTGGCCGAATCCAACGTTCGTCACTAACAGGTTAATAAAATTGAACTGCTTGTTCTATTTAAAGATTCTCAAACAACCTACATACTATATACATCATGTCATTTTTATAATTGCACTTCTCTTTCGTTAAATTATTCCGTTTGAAAAAGTCCTATTATAAACGCAAGGAAATATTCGCTCAGGTGGTGTCCCAATTTAGAATTTGATGAATCCAAATCAGAAGTTTACGGAATACAATAAGAACACGTTCGAAATGACTTTTATAAATTTAGGTGATACGCGGTTAATGCTCGATGACACAGATAAACCGGAATTAAGACAATTTCGATTCTTATTATCATAATAGCGCACAGCCATTCAACAAATCACACTAAATCCATTACATTATGTATGTATGCTAGCCTACTGACGCAGGAAAGTAATATGGGATGCCGGCGACCCTAAGGAAGAAGCCCAGCTATCGCGTCCTTTCGTACGCTACAAACACAATTTTTATGTTAATGTAATAAGAAGTCGTGTCGACGTCGAGGCGTCACGCATTTCTCGACGAACTTTCTTCCTGAAAGTTGATCCACCTCCGTCGGCGGAACTAATAATCGTAAGATGCTGGTAAACGAGCATCTTTAACCAAGATCGAGTGTTCTTTGAAATTTTGATTAAGATAAATATAATAGCGGAAGTAGATCGTCTATATCAAAAAATTCATTTATGGGATCACTTCAGATTTTCTTATCTCGTAATGTTCTGTTCAATTACAAAAGTAGATTGAGGGATTTTCTGAACAGTGGAGCGACATATCTTGAAGTTGTGCAATCAAAGGAAACCTAATCGCTCAGTGATAGAATCTTTCAGGCTAACAAGATGAGCTTATCGTTTCAGAGGAATATATAGAAAATTTTACAAAAACTTCTACGAGATAGAAGAATCTGCCTTTTCGTCTATCGCTTATGAAATAATCGTGGAGTTTGTAACGAAGACGATCCTTGTCAAATTTTTCATCCTTTTACAGAGTAACGCATTCTACGATGAATATTACGAAGAATATTGCAAAGAGTGATCGGTGTTTTGATTTACTGTCGAAAATTAATTCGATTCTATGAAAACAAACTCTGTCACGAGATTTGCAATTTTATCATTTAAATAGATACGATTCTTCCGCTATATAATTAAAAATATACTCACAATATTTTGTTTAAAAAGTTGAAATGTATCGAACAGATTCTTTCGCTTTCCTGGAAAAAGACACATACGCGCAAGATTTAATTTGATTTTTCTTTGTTTAGCAGTCCTTAAATTATTCAAAGCTTTATTTATAAAACTTCCATATTTTATATATTCAGAGGAAAAAAAAAAGATACATCTATAAAGAAAATTTCTTATTCAATCACCGACAGTTCATTGAAATTTCAAATCCTTCTTCTCAAACAGAAATGCAATGGGAATTTCCATTAAAGGAACTAGAGACTTTTTCGATGGATCACATGTACAGAGAAATCCATGGAAGGAACAATATTCGAAAGGAACAATTGCAAACCCGTGGAATTCCCTGCGACGACAGAATTTACCTTGTAAGCATCGTGGATCCCTCCCGAGAGTCGATTGTAGTCTCACGTTTCGAATCTCGCCCCTCGGGCTGCTAGTCCGTGGAACAGCTCGCCAGGGACTTTCATGCTACCGTAAGAAAATAGGGGTGTACTTTTATACGGCATCGATGCTTTTATAAAGCAACGGAAAAAGGTAGAACGCTGCTTCACCAAGGACAAACCGACTGAAACTCAAACCTTTTGCAGCCGAAACGCGATTAGTCCGAAGGCGTCTTCGATGCCTTTGGTCGCGATACTTATCGGGGTTGGATTCCTTACGAGAAAGAAAAGCGCGATTTCCTTACGAGAATATTCTATGACCGTCTTTCAGACATTCCTTTTGATCTTGTTTTATTTCTTCTTCTTACCTGTTGATATTAGACTTATAGCGGAGTTTTTGTGATACTTGTTCATAAAGTGACTTTTCTATTTAATATTTCTTTCGTTACATATATTTTGCCATGTTATCAATAATAGCGATAAAGAGAAAACGATAAGAAAATTTTACTACGTTTAAAGGTTTCTTGAGACTGAAGATTTTTTAAGAATTTTTTTCTCTTCCTTCGTGTTATATCGTGGGATTTATTTATGGGCAGAACGTTTCATCATTTGATCTATTTACTCTTTCTATCTGATTTTTTTTTTTTTTTTTTTAGAATGTTAAACGTCAGATTAATAATAATAACAGAAAAATAGTAATAATAAAATTTCATTGTACTTGACAAAAATTGTTTACGCGTAATGAGGTGAAATATAAAAACGTGGTCTAAGCGTTGTTTTAACGAGAAAAATCATTTATTGTAATTGCCATCGATCTATATGAAGTTGTCCACAAGTTTAACGCGTTATGCTAACAGGGTCGAAAGTTCCAGAATATTCCTTTTATAATATCTCGAGGTGAGACATTCTAATCGTTCCAACCCTTTATCCAAAGTTTAATACCGTACGAGTCTAAGTTTCAATGAATATTCAAGAGCGCAGAATGTAATATTGGCGTCTTTACCCGTTCAAGTTTTTTAATCTCACGGTATTTAACGCGAATATTGAATTTATCGCGTTTTACTAGCATTTATATAATGAACGTCGAAACGAGAGAAGCTGTAAATCTTATGCAATTAAAGTCGCAGCGCATTGATTTGTCTCAAGTACAATGAGCCCGAGATCACTTTCGAACTTATAACGCGAGTGTTTACTTTGCAAGTACAAAGGTAATTAATTGATTTCGAATAGAAATTGTGCACAGGAAATGATTACTTGCAAGTGGTCAGCAAACAATTTTCGATTCGAAATGGATACCAATAACCATACAGTCGATGAAAGAATTTTGTGCAACGTGATTCTTTTCTGACATAAAATAAAACCGGTTTGTTGGTTTATAGGTATACATTCAATAAATTTATATAGCGAATGATTAAAATTGGAATTGCTGAAATTTAATGTACTTTTAGAACGAACGATATAATGTAACCTTTCAATCAAATCTTCGATCCTTTAAATTAATTTATATACAAATTCAGAATGGAATATTTTTATCGCGAACGGTATTCCTGAGGGATTAAAATTTGTAATTTCGTTCAAGATATATACACTGAAACCAGAATTCTACAATTACTGAAATTTAAAAGTTCGGTTTATTTTCATGCGCTCATCCTTAATTCCACTGTGACCATCGAATTTTTGTGTTTCGACCTTGCTACCGTCTCAATGAAATCGAAACGAGAAATCAGTAGATTCTTTCATTTGTTTTTTTTTTTTTTTAATCAAACTTAAAATATTGCTTAATAATAGAAAAGTACGATTGTACGGAAAAAGCGCAACACGGTTAAAGGTAATCTAAATGAAAGCCGTCCCTTCTAATTCAATTCCCTCGTATAAAATAAAGAAAATTATTACCCTAGTACGATTTCAGAAAGCCATTAGCCCATTCTTTATTTCCAGCGATATTTGCCTAGGTCCGCGGTAATTAATTGAAACTGGAAATTTTACTTCTCCAAAATAGAGAAGAAAAGAAAGGTATAGAGAAAAGGATAGGGAGAGATAATCAACCGCGAATAAACAATCCAAACAATGTTTGTTAGAAAAGACTAGCAACTCCCGATAAGTATATCCAATCGATATCCCGTAAAACAGCAAACTTTTTCTCCGTGTTACGTAAAAAAAATTTACGTCTGTTTAAAATCGATGTCGTTAAAAGGAAACGTCGCACAAAAGGGTATTTTCCGCGTAATCCAATCGATAGCACCGAAGATTCGTCGCCAACGACTGATCTATTGCGTCCTTAAACACGTTCACGTGTATGTGTGTGGCTATTTACAAAGAACGTACGATAGGACTGTAAAAGGCGATACGAGCAAGTGGAAAGCAAGTTATAGGAATCCTTTAGTCGGAATTCTTCAAGAGGTGACGAAGGAAATGCTGTACGAGTCGCAAAGTTACGGAAGAATCAGCCGCGTTTCTTAACGAGACGTCCCACGGGCAACGAGGAAAGTTACTTTGTTTCAGCAACTTTCGATATCGACGATATTGTTGAGGCTGAGTTAGGCGGCTGGAGTGGCACCCACACATGACTCCGTGATCCACGTAATGGGTGCTGCTGAAGTGTTTTCGCAGTGTGAGGGTATTTTCACAGTGAGAATTCGTGTGAATGACGGGTGATTGAGAATCGCACGAATGTTTGGATTAGAGCAATGGAAGGGAGAAGCAATTCAGAGAATGCACGTGGAGATTTCGAATGAATGGTGCCACGTGGAAATTTCTGTACACGTGATAAAAACGATTTTTCATACAGTCTGTCACATAAGAGCGTGTCTGCGATATTTCTGTAAATATTTATATATTTGTAAAAAAATTTATATGAATTGAATCTACATCTAAAACACTAATACGCTATTACAGTAGGGTGTCCAATCTCCTCCATTAGCGATTATAGCTTGACATCGTTTCGGCATACTCTCGACTAATTTTTGAGCGTAGGATTCTGGTAACGACCTCCATATCTTTCGAATGTGATGTACAAGTGTTCTTATTTTTGTGATACGTCTTCCTCTCAGCTTGCCTAATAGGACACCATGCCCAAAACGAAGATTCATCAGTGAATATTATATTACTCCAATCACGATCTCTGTTTTCATTCGCCCATGCCAGACAATTTTCGACGTTTCGCGTACGCGGCACTCATATTAAAAAGCTCTGTTCCTTTCACTGTTTCAAATGAAACTGAAAGGTATTCAGCAACGCGTATTAGAGAAGTTTTCGTTTGTTTACATTCTTTTTATCTCATTCTGATTAGGTGTCAGGTTTCGCAGATATCGCAGACACGCTCTTGTGTGACAGACTGTATATCGCAATTTTACGTAATATGACTGACATTTTTTTTTAAATCTAACAACTATTGTTCATTTTCTAATAATAATTTTTTATTTCAATAAATGTAGCGGCATATGAGTCAACGGAAGATTTGAACCAGGAGAAAGTCGTATTATTTTGCCTTGGAATACCAACGTTGTTTTTGTTCGCCAGGTTCAAAGATAAACGAACTCCGGATAAAACATTATCGTGGATATTTGTAACCGTCAACCGGAGTTACATTTGAACTTTTATAATAACACCGGTCGATACAAATAGACGAACGTGCTCTCTAGGACAGTCATTATAGCGAGTCATATACTCGAATAGCGAGGGTATAGTTGAACAGTAGCATTGAGCGAGCGACGATTACGACCGGCATACACTATCTCTGCACTTGTACTCAAAGTGATTTTAATATTGTTGAGATATGTGTAATTTTATATGCTAAATTGACTGCGTAGTATGTGAGTATGGATATGTGTGTGCGCGACGTCTCGAAAACAAAAGAATGTAAACTGTTCCGTCGTCAGTTGTGTGTGGAAGGGCATCTGGTATGGAAGGTAGTGTGAGAAGGGAGTGCTGAGACACGTGCAAGATTGTATCGTTTAATATTATTGGAATCGTTCATTAAATAAATGCATAATTATTTTATTGTGAATATCAAATGAATATTTAGTGTTTCTATACCTTTATTTCGGCGGTAAAGATCCATAATCATTAACAAATATACACTGAGTATTATCATTTTATCACTCATTTCTTTAATTAACTAATACGTTATAATAATCCACCTCATGAAACATATTTATATGCTTATATTTTTCCTCGCACCTTTCCTTTTTCATTTTTTAGTACAAGTTTTATACTTCAGTCCACGGTAGCTCTACTTTTAAAAATATAATACTACTGAGAAGTTAGACAGTGAGCTTTTGGTGAAACTTAAGAGCGTTGAAAGTTAGAATCGCAGCTCAACGTTGAAACTTTAAATTTATATTCTTCGATAAAAGTCAGTCTATAACGTAATATTCCCAAAACAGCTGCAAAGACTATTTGATTCGTGAAAAGTAACATTTCTTATGAATATAAGGCGCTCGTACGAAACTATTAGGGGAATGTTGAAACATCTAAGATGATCGAGGGACACGTCTTAGACCACTACTAGAGGAAGAAATTTTCAAGTTCGCGACAGCAAAATCGTGAGACCAATTCGGATCACGTTAGAATTGTGAGACGAAGAAAATTACAATTTTAATATTGCGGAATTGAAAGACCGTATATCGTATTTCGGATATATTAAAGTGCTATAAAGTATCACATTAAAGTGCTACAGTCTTAGTTGCAGCATCGTGAAACTTCGGATACCGTGACCTAGATATGTGGAAAACGCATCAGACCACTCTAATGGTAGAACTTAAGAGGAGACTTAAAGTACACGATTTTGTAATACTAATACTTAGCACAGTCCCTGGTATCGCGGTGACATCGATTTCAAATTTTCAAATCCTACATCCCGAACCTCTGTTTTCAAATTCAATACTCTGAACCTTCGGCACTGGATCCTGAATCTTGATCTGAGACACCTAGACTGGGATAATCCAGGATTTAGGGTCATGAATTTCGACGTGTTACAAATTCCAGAAGGAATTCAGGATGGATCTTGGCACGTTTGGTGTTTTCAAAGCCATCCTTTTAATGCTACGATTTTTTAATATCATTCGAATATTAAAATTCATGAAATTCGCGGTTAATCGAGTTTACAGTGACTTCAAAGTAGCAGGCTTTACAATACAATGATCGTTCTTGAAACTGGATCCAACGAACTGAGCTGTTTTGAGTGATTAAGGGGATTAGTTGACTGGCTGACGTGAATACAATTTTTGAAAGAAATGCAATTGATGACTGTACATCGTTTGAAACTCTCATATGGAATGCTACACAGCACTGTAATTATTTCTATTGGATCGATCACTGTCAGAGTCATGTACTAGGGATTGCAAACCTATATTTCTTTATTTACATCGCTTCAGTACCTAGACTAGTTCATAGACTCAGGAACCTAATCAATCAATGACTTCACTTATTAATACTTTAAATTGTTACTTTGCAAGGAGATCGTCAATCAAAGAAGAAAATCGCGATAAATAGTAATTATACGAATTTTACAGGTTGCAACATCTATCGTATTTTTATCTACCGTAATCTGTTCTTCAAGCCACGAACATGAAATTATGGAAATCTTAGAGATCATAAAACTTATAAACATTGTTTATCTTTTGCTAACAGCCTTTCTCTAAGTTTCATTACCTTAAAGCGGAAGCTCCAACAAGTAAAAACTAATATGCCAAAGTTATGCAAGCGTAACTTACTTTTTTGACGGCAGAATGTCCAGGGAGAAGCCACATTGTTTCCTTCGAAAGACATCCCTTTGTCCGAGAAGCCTTGTTGCTCGAGATCCGCATAGCGGAGAAGCCAATCTGTTTCAGATGGCCCCGTTTGATTGTACCAGCGTACTGACTTTACAATTAACCGTTGTGAAATTCCTAAGCAACCGATGTTGTTGTTTAAAACCAATGTCGCCCGAAATGACGATGAAACTAAGTACGACGACTTCATCCTCGCTGTTTTTGAACTACAATAAAAGCAATCGAATGTACTTCCGCCAGTATCAACCCTATCGCTCCAACAGTTTCCCCAAATGGAAGCTCGCCTTTGTACTTCGTCCTTTGTACTCCGGTTTCGATCAGGTTACACGATACGATTCAATTTACAGCGCAAATCGCACGTGTGCCGGTTGCTTGTATTTGTGGTTACCTTTAGCGAGAACCATGTCAACACGCGAATTTTTTTACATACCTTCCAATGAAACGTCGTTACAGGTAAAGATCCCACATTTCATTTCGATATCATGAAATTTTTGTAAGCGTATTATTAGTGATACGAAGTGTTACAGTCAGATCTAATTAATTAGCGTATAAAAGCAATAATGAAGGCAGTGACGTAAAAATACTTTTCGTAGCCACTGTACTACTTTTATATTGTTCTTTGAAAAACTGTATTATTTCTGATGGTTTGTGTTGGCTTCCAATTCTCTAGCGCATTTGCTAGTTGTATTATTTTAGCACAGAATCGAATAAATCGAAATATATTTTCCTTATTATATATCTGTTCGTGTTGATAATTTGCGACTGTTAATCTTGAACATTCTGTAACTCTTCTTATATTTTTCTCGAGTGGTAACAGTTTCAAGGAATATCATAGGAATAGAAGATAGAAAAATAATTGCATCCCTGTTATCGTTTTATTTTCATTTCTTATATTCTTTGTTACTTGTTTCCGTAAGGAATAAATAGCATATTCTGGAAAATATATTTTCGACCTCCAATTTTGGAGGCTGTTCCCATCCCCTATGTGATGATGATTCTTGATAAAAGAATGTAGGTTAAATATTTTTCCGATAAAGAAACTCGATATTCTCTTCAAAAATTTCATCGAGATTAACAGTTGCAAAAACGTTCCTATTGAGCTTTAAAATGATGTTTTCAGTAAGAAGTCTTCTTAAAGAAGAAACTATTACTTTTAATTCTTTCCTCTCGTCCTCACGATACAATAAATAATTCGTACAAAATTGTTTTAAATATGGAAGATTTAATGTGCGCGTTTGAGTTGAATTATTTTTCCGATGAGTTCATCAAACGACGTCACGGGAATATCGTCCCGGTGAACGTATTCAGCTATAAATTAATTTTGTTCTGCTTTCAGAATTTATGAAGCAATAAACACGCCCTTTTTAGTACCTTTATCAGTTATTAACCACGAAGTTCGGAACACTTAGCGGCACGAAGCAAATGGGGAAGAGATAGAAAGACCGAGAGCACAGAAGATGCACCATGCGCGCAGCAAGAGTCAAGTACAGGTATGTCTTTATGGATATGAACGTTTACCAAACCAACTGTGCTACCAACTTTCACGAAACTCCATTTAATCGTACATGCTTGGATAATAAGAATCTTTTACCTCGAAGAAAATGATACTACATGATACTACAATTTATGCAATGAGCACAGTTAAATAGGTATTCGACTTTAAAATCTAGTAAAGAATATTTTTGAAAACGCTGCTTTATAGATTCATTACACGCGTATAAAGATTCACAAGCGTATTTTTTATTTTTTGTATTTTTGTTTCCGTTGTACCATAGATTTTCATTTGTATTGGATTCTATCCTTATAACTTTTATTTATAAATCGAATGACGAATTTTAAATTATTAATTTCTCGTTTCTGTCATCGCTAATTTTAAATATATTCTTGTGCAATGATTTTCTTTTGCACTTAATGTTATTTACAAAGATTTGTCCCATTTATGAGTAGAATGCTAATCTTTGCATCGGGTATATTAATTTTCTGCTTTCTTTATAACAGTGATATTGCCGCGAGAACGTAATTTTTCAGGAGATGAAAAAAAAAAAACCAATTACATATTTTGAATCAAATAACGAGAGAAATATTCGATGATACGTGCTGGTGATTATGAAAATAGTGTAAGCTTAGAAATGAGAGAAGTAGAATTTTTAATTTATTTTATGCCATCTCGCTCTACGTTAGAATGATATGGAAGAATTTCTGCATGAGAAATATTTGACCTAAGTCACTTTCATAGTCACTGGCACATATTACCAACAAAGCAAATAGATTAATTAAACCATATTTTGGCTACTTTCAAGTTCCACCTATATACATAATAGCAATAATAAAATTGATATGAAAACCACTGAAAAAATTAGGCAGTTCTAAGTACAATGAAGAATTTAATTGAAAATTTGCGAGATTACAATTATTTTTCAGGCCAACGACGTTCTGAAATTCTACATATTTGAAAAGAATTCGTAGCTTCATAAACATTTGAAGCCAACGCTGTATTCTCACTGATCGCGTTGCGACACGAGAAAATTCCACCACGTAGAAATCAGCTTCCAGATGCATCGACTTTCGGATGCTCGATTCTTGTCTACAGTGCCGCCATTACTAACGAGAACTCGAAGCTTTCGATGGAATTCAACGAGCTGAGCCAGAATTTCTCCACGAATGTCTTACGAAATCCAAATTCCACGGCATACGAGATGAAGAAATAGCTTGATCCACATAAAATATTCCTGTTATGCCGGTGAAAGCGGGACGGAACAGCTTCCGCGAAGAAAATGTTGTACACTGTCAAGAAGATAGGATATAGTTCCTTTGCGGGCAAATAAGATACACGCTTTCGGTAGATGTGTATGGAAGTAGTTCTTTGGATGACAAACCGTGACGAAAAGACGTTGTGGGATCTAAGAGCCCGTAAATCAACGGGTCTCGGCTGCGGAAGCTGTTCCAAGTGGTTGTCTTACATTCTCACACTCACCGAGGGATTTATTAATAATGTAAGTACTATAGCAAATGGAAACAGCTATGTTTTGCTATGTGTTTATTTAATATCGTGCGTTTATGCGATATATTTGTACAAAGGATATTCGCATCATTGACAGACTATGGATTTATTGAGAATTTATTAACAACGAAAGTATTGTATTAGGTCGAAAAGTTTCTTTCGTTTTATAAGGAAATAATGGATGCACAGCATTTTCCGTTTTATATTATTTTATCGAATTACGTATGATCTATTCTGTTCTATCAAGATAAAGATCAATTAGATTATTATTCTATTATTATTATTGACAGATTAGGTTTCGTGTTTGTATAAAGATGCGTCGTTGTGTAAGACGTGTCTGTAAAAGAAAGACATTTTTCGGACAACCTAATACTTGTTAAAATAACAGGTTTTAGATCTTTTTCTTCCTGTCGTTATAGAAAACACAGAGGTATTTTGGAAAATTAATCCTTTTTTTCCTGGAATTGGCTTTCATTCGTACGTTGTAGTTAATTTTTACTAAAAACATGGAAATTCATTACTTAAAATACAGAAGTGCTTTGGAAAATTAATTTGTTTTTTTTTTTAGAATTGATTTTTATCCACAGCTTGATGATTTGAAAATTTTGATTTTGAAAATTAATATTCGTTCACTCGCGAAACAACTGTATGCGTTTAACAGAAAGACATGGTAATTTAATAGAATTATTTTTGTTAACGAAAGAACAATTGCCAGTTACGAGGAATTACTTGATACCCAAATAAAGCGTTTCAAAATTTTCGTAATTTTTTCATGCAAAGTGAAACATCCACGATGGATACAATATAATATTTCACTTTAACTCTTCGTCTGATTTCGGTATTTACAATTTTGTAGCGAGTATCAGATCAATTAATAAAGGCCGTGCCTTTCACAAAGCTTAAATTAAAACGTCCGGCATCGTCTGTCCTTTTTCCGTTTCATGATACGGGTAGCACTCGAAAATCATGACACGCGAGAAGCGAGGATTCGCGATACATATGTTTGTCAGAAAATAAAACTACAGTGTGTGCAATGCAGATAATAACGACAATGAATCGAAAGTAGCAGCTTGTTTCGTTCTGTCGATTTTTTAATCCATTATTTTTCTCCCCTTCCTTCCTGCAGAATAAACATTTTATTTTTTATTTTATTTTCACAAAAATTCTACTTTCGCTCTATTGCATAAAAATATGAACATAGAGTAGCTTTTGGACTGGGTGTTTCACGAAAAATACTCAAATATAAATCGCGACACATCGTAATCGCAAAATCCCTCATCAAATTTACATTGCAATTAATTTATAATTTTACCGCTGGTCTGATTTTCATCTGTGCCATCTATTAAAAAATAATTCCCAAAGAAATTATATTTTTATATCGTTAAACTCCACAGACGTATTTACAATTAACATGAATTATTAGAAAGGTCTTCCTTTAAAATTTCATTATCTTAATTTCTATTTCGTATCCAAATCCCCGATACTTACGGTATACCTAACTAGAGTATAAGAAAATAATTATTGTGGAGCTCCGTTTACACGAATTCCATTCATTCAAACATAATTTTACTCTGGTCCATTAAATCAACTGTTATTTGAGTCTACTTATTTCATTTAACTTCATTGATTCATTTTATTTAATCGAGTCTACTTATGCGAACGTGAACTCCTATCGTATGAACGGAAAGTTCTTATAAGATTTCCAGTTATATAAATTGCAGGGAAACTTCTGTTTTCCAGGAGATACATATAAACGGATACGCTTCTACTATACTGGGAAAATTCGCGAATTGTACGATATGTGTTAGATACAGTCTTGAAAATACAGAAAAAGTCTCGACGCTTTTATAACTTTTGTACGAGAAAGATATTTTTATCTGTGAGTATCGTACGGGCTCGATGTTGCGAAAATATATTTCTGCCTAACTTATACGCTAAATTTGTTCACCACGATTACCTTCAAAAGAAACATTAGTTTTCAATCCAAACAAACACAAAAGCCGTACTAAAAACTAACGTAACTTTGTGAATACAATCTACCGACAAGATGCTTTCGCTGGGAATAATTTCATTCAAATAGTATCCTCTAAATTATCTAAGACATCGATATTGTTACGACCGTTCGCGGAGAGATGCGATCGCGAGAAAGCACGTCATTGGGAGTCGTAAATTCCCGTTACGATTAAACAATCGACGCCACGAACTGGTCGATCCCCTTATTTCAATTACTATAATAGGGGTAGTTGATTGAAGTTACACTGAATTGACAAGTATAACAGAGTTTATTATAACAGTTTACTAAATATACAGAGGTACACTGATGCGTCGATGCAAATGAAGTAAGAGTTTAAGGATAGAACCTTTTGCAAATTTTTTGACTGATTTAACGTTGAGTGACGATTTTGACTTGAGGGTAGAACCCTTTACAGACTTTACTGTTCTGACGACGAACAACAAACTGAGACTTAAGGGTAGAACCCTTTACAGAGTGGACTGTCCTGACGACGGACGACGACAGACTTAGAAGTGACGATGCTGTCGGAGGAGAGCTAGTGATGGGTGTGTCTAGCGCATGGGATCAGGTGATTTGTTCATAACATTTTTGGTTAGGAAAGTGAGGGTAGTGAACATTGTTCTCATTGGTTAATAAGATGACTGGTGGACTAGGAAGGGTCTTAGCCGCTCTCGGAGGAAAGTTGATAGTGGGAGGCATCGCACGTGCGAAATAACTTTCCCGTAATAAACAATAAATATAAAGACAGTTGGTAAGCAGATGTTACATTCGGCTCGCAGGATCTTAGACGGATTTTTGTAAGATTTATGACGGGTCCTTGAGGCTATTGAGGGTACGCGACAAGGAAGTGCGGACATGTGGCTGCCATCCTGACCGCGGTGTGTAGCCTGGCCCAGGTAGAAAGTCAGCCGACGTAACAGATATGAACATTTGACAGTGTATCAAACAGCCATTATTACCTACTGTATTACCTACATCATTTAATTAAAAGTATTCAAATTACCTACAATATCTAATACCTAAAATATCCAAATAAAAATTAAAACACCTATAATATCATATTTGTACGTTACAATATGTATGTAATGTGATTACTTTACACGAAATACCAATCGGTGTGCCTCATGGTAACAGCGTTAACAATAACAAGCACATTGTCACATATCCGCGCATCGCAACGGAATTAAGACGCTCTGCGTTCCATTGACCTGGAATCTGTGTTGATTTTACCCACCACGCACTTGATATGCGCATAATATCGCTTGTACGAAGCAATTGCACAGTCATCCAGCGTTAAAGTGGATCTCGACTATCGTCCATAGACTATTCTAAAAGAGAATCCGTGAAAGAACAACGATCGAAAATGGATAACGGCGGATAGATTGATCGAGCGTTGTATTGTACGAACGAGTTGCGCCACTTAAAAATTCGAAAAAGCTGTGGCAAGGTCGTTCGCCAAATACGAGGACGTAATATCCGCGATGGAAACGAATTAAACGAGAGATCATTGCGTGCACGATTAAAGTCTGGTAATTTCCGGCCAATTCGTGGTTAATTCTTTTCGAGCGGAATCGCGTGTCGTTAGTTGTTTACTACGGCTGGCAATTTAGTTGGCGATAGGATGCATTAAACTTGTATTTTACGAATCGTAATTATCTGCCGGGATGTTCGTTTCCTTTTTCTGGCCGGTTTAATTACGCCAATTCCAGGGAAATGTAAATAAATATGAAGTAGCTTTTCAATGCATTTCATAAAGGTGATGAGAAGGGGATTTTCGAGAAGTTTGAAGTGGGATGTCGTTGAAAATTATCACAGTGGAAGATCAAGGGATAATTTTAAAATATTCTTTTGTGCACAAACTGAGAAGGAACTGTAGTATACTCGATGCTTCTTTAAAAATCAAGCCAGGACTCATTCGGTAGATTCCTTCACATTTCGTTTTTATCACGAAAGTGTATGTAAAAGAGATTGAAATAACGTTTCTACGTTCCATGTTATTAGAGTCGAATTTCGTTAGATTTCAGGGCAAAATTTCGTGAAAAGAGTAATTAGGTTCTTCGTCAAGTTTAATATTTTACGATAGCTCTTACCAATCAAATTTTAAAAGCGATGTACTTACACATTGCATCGAAGATATTGAAGTTAAAGCGTCTATTCCATAAATCACAAAAATCACGGAAAATTTCAATACGTGCAAAAGAAGCTATTAGAAAAATTAACTGGGATTCACCAATTTTTAATGCGTGCAATTTTCAAGCTAAAAACGATACCAAATATTTGATCATATTCTTCGATTGATGATCGTCTTCGATACTTTAATTCATATCACATTTTAAAACTGAAAGGAATATAAAACCATTTCGACAGAAACTACACACTCCCTTGCTTGACGATCGACGACTAAAATGTCATTCGATGTGATAAACCAAATTGCCTTCCACTACTACTCGGCCAAACACGAAACTTTTATGTTTCTCTTAAAATAGACACATTTGAAACACCATCGAATCATTTTCAATAAATCCTCACGCAGTTCCTGATCGCGATGAAAATCTTTTCCTCCCCGTGACTCCTTACCATCCATCAAAGTCTCTTGACCCCACAAATCTAAACCCTCTTTTTATTCTTCATCCCCTTCTCCATGCGTTTGAATAAAAACTTCCGTTCCACCCTGCGGAAGAGCACCAAAAAACGACCACGAAATCACGTTCCTACGTCGTAGCACGAAAACTGGATATTCCTGCAGGAAATATTCATAATGATGCCTAGGAATACCTTTCCAGCGCCAGACCGCTAAAATTCTCTAGCGAGATACACGAGATTTCATGCAAATCCACTTTATCACTGCAGCTTTGTCGTTGTCGAGCCATCGCTGTTCTACTTTCACACCTCCCTCTCACTTACCTCGCACAGGATGTAACGTACGGCAACGATTTATCGCGTTGCTATGACCGGGACGACGCGTTTCATCCCTTCGTGGCGAACGCGTCTCTGCTTCGAACTCTTATCGTCCCTCGATCTTTCCAATCGATAGCGCCCTTCTCTAATGCGTTCCTTTCTCCTTTGTGCTTCCCTGAAATTCGCCGGTTTCACGTCATCTCTATTCTCAATTTCGAATTTCGCATGAACGTTCCATAGCGGAGTACCTGTTTCCGTTGGACCAGCGGTCCTATGAATGTTGACTCTCTCTATAATCCATTCCAATACGTGGCTTCCGATGTATAATCTGAATCAGTTTGTCCATCCGGGCTTATGGAAACAGGTCTGATTGACGATCGAACAGATTGCAAGAATTGGATGACAGGTGAGATATGTCAGGTAAAAGTAGACGCGACGAAGTGGTATAAGACGTAGCTACTAAAAGTGTGGTAATTAATGTTGATTTGGAAAAGACGATTAATCAATCGGAATCTTGTTCTTTCGCGAGATAATCTACTTGAAGGTGTACGTGTGTGTAGGGGGGGGTAGTTTTTGAGAATAATTTGTAACAGTGAGAAGGAAATAAAGAAGAAATTATCGTATGCATATGGATTCGTGTTTCGAGCCGAGGAATTTTTATAATCTAAAGGCGCAAATATTATAAAAATTCTTAATGGATTTAGCATGGTTTTAGACGCGTTTTCATTTCCATGTACACATTTATTTTATTTAGAACGATGGTTGTCGAAAAATGTATTTAATAATTGATATATCTGTTATAATTGAACTCGGCTATTGATTAATGGAGAGTTATATGAAAATATGCTTTTATTACTAAATGCTGATTTTCAAATTTCATTGTATAGCGTTAGTTTCATACTTACGTCTCGTGAAAATACAATGACGTTGAAACAATACCGGTCACACTGTCTATTCAATTTAGTGAATCACACATTGGTCAAATTCTTCTCACCGAAAATTTAATAACATCGTATTGTTATACCTACTATACCTATATTTTATATCCATACAATAGACCTTTTTGTTTCCAAAAACTCGTTACCCGAACGAGATAATAAATTGGTACTATAACCGAAGCCACATATAGCGGTCTATATTCTCCTTATTATTCAACGTTAGTTTAACACCTTAATTTTTCTCGTAAGGTGAAACTCTGATTTTGCTTCCAAAGAGTTTATTTATTATTCAAAGACAATATTCTTTCGTCAGTTTCTACAAATCCAAGCTCAGACTCTGGAGTCTACATTCGAACAAATGGTTGAGATTTAAAGGAAATTAAATGGTTTGCAACGTTCAAACTTATACCATCTCCTCTACAGTCTGTCACACAAGAGCGTGTCTGCGATATTTCTGTAAATATTTATATTTAAAAAAATATGAGGATTATTTGTAAAAAAATTTATATGAATTGAATCTACATCTAAAACACTAATACGCTATTACTTAGTAGGGTGTCCAATCTCCTCCATTAGCGATTATAGCTTGACATCGTTTCGGCATACTCTCGACTAATTTTTGAGCGTAGGATTCTGGTAACGACCTCCATATCTTTCGAATGTGATGTACAAGTGTTCTTATTTTTGTGATACGTCTTCCTCTCAGCTTGCATTTCATTAGGGACCACACATTTTCGATAGGGTTTGCATCAGGGGACTGCGATGGCCAAGGAAGTACTGTGATGGCGTTTTTCGCTTTCCATTGGGTGCAGATGCGACTTCGATGTTTAGGGTCGTTGTCTTCTTGCAATATCCATTGGTCCTCGGTTTGGTTGAACCAACGTTTCACGGATGTGAGAAGTCCCCTTTGGTACAATTTCACCATCTTTTGTGCATTCAGATTGTCTGTAAAGACGCACAAAGTCCCAAAACCGCGTGCGTTAAAGCAACCCCAAACATGCACTTTTATAGGGTGTTTTACACTTCTTTGAATCATCCTTCTTCCATGGATAGTCCAAGCACGCCTAATAGGACACCATGCCCAAAACGAAGATTCATCAGTGAATATTATATTACTCCAATCACGATCTCTGTTTTCATTCGCCCATGCCAGACGATTTTCGACGTTTCGCGTACGCGGCACTCATATTAAAAAGCTCTGTTCCTTTCACTGTTTCAAATGAAACTGAAAGGTATTCAGCAACGCGTATTAGAGAAGTTTTCGTTTGTTTACATTCTTTTTATCTCATTCTGATTAGGTGTCAGGTTTCGCAGATATCGCAGACACGCTCTTGTGTGACAGACTGTACTTTGTTGGCGCAGAAAGACGAAAAGGATCGATCGTCAAATACCTCGTGTTTTTTTGTATTTGGAACGTAAAACGATATAGAAATACGTCGTATTCTGTTTTAAACGACTCATTCTGCGTCTTATACAATCTACCGTGATGAGAATAAAAATAAATTTTGGAACATACCCGCGTGACAACTCCTCACGTGTTATATTCGCGAGAACACGAACAATCGATTCAATTTTCTTACATTCGTCTCATTTTGTCACTTTCCTCGTGTGTGTTTTCTTTTACTTTCTTAATACGAAACATACTATCACACCCTACCCTACTCTCACGTTTAATATACGTAAACCCATTTGATTACAATGGTTAAAAAATAATCATAAGTTCCAGAAGAGGCACAAATATTTCCTTTGTCATTCGCTGTGTGCAAAGAAATAGTACCATAAATTAAAACGTTAATAAAAAGAAAAGAAATTACTACAATATTGCACAGCTATCTGCGGACTCGTACAATGTTTATTATATCCAAACAAAACGCACGAAATGAAATTACTAATACACAGAATAGAGCAAATTCAGAACATTTTTCATATGCAATTAAATCGTTCGTTTGTAGGTTCATTGAAACCATCAAAGCGTCTATTCACGAAGATAAAAATTCGTTGAAAAAGGCGTCGTTTCGCGTGTTGATCGATCGTAATTAATACGCTGTTTGCGATTAAATTCCAATCAATTTAGCGGCGGATCATCCCCTTTATCAGGCTGTTGCTTATTAGCTATGGCAGATAGTCGTTATTGTGATCGGTAGATCAATCTTACGATCTTAGTTAATCTCTCGTGACACCTTCATATTAAAGCACGAAAGAAAAATAAACAATAATTGTCGTACGGTCATCGTACAATTTATCATCCCGTCTAATGAAAAAATGGTAGAATTTTATCGGCTAAAGAAAAATATTTGTCGATAAATCGATAAAGGTAAAAATGCTGATTTATCGATGGTCATTTGGTCTTAAGCACTTGGAGGCGTGAAAGAAATGTTTAAACCAACTACTTTCTATCAACTATCGTTTAACTTGAGATGTACGGCCACTTAGGATTTCGAGTAGTCGTGCCTAAGTATCGTTTGGAAATGAATACACGAATTAGAAGAGGTGCTGAGTTAGAGAGTCGTGTAAAGAGAGTTAATTAACGAAGAGACAAAGCATACAAGAAGAAAACCGTTTTTGAGAGAATTAAGAATTCTAAATGAAAGTTGTATCGTTCAATTGCTATTGAATTAGCATCAGGTTACCCCTGGTACACAACTAATTTACAAAGACTCCGTAAGTAGATTCAGACGGTAGATAGTGAAACGTGTTTTACAAAAATGAAGCTTAATCCTTCACGAATGTTAGCGTTTTGTATATCATTTACCGTTAAGTCGCAGTTTTATTATTCTTTTTCTTCTATTATTTTTATTATTTAATTTGTACTTTACAATTTGTCCAGCTGGACATTTGGTAAATTTTCTAACTTAATTGTTAAATAACATCTTCGAGCTTGATTATTTTATTTCTTTAGTGAGGTCAGTGGGGTGTTTTGTTTTTAGTCTTCTTATTATTCTTGGTGCTTATATTTCCTGATGAACGTTTTACCGCCTTCCACATGATATGTGTTCGATAAATGTAATTAATGCATCTTACACCCTATTTTGTTATGGAATATAATTTTCATTGGCTTATCATTTCATAAACGAAATTCTGATTTGCAAAGAAATATTTCCAAGTTATCGATCAGATGACGAATTACGTCGATAAACAGAAGATAATGGCTAGCTAAAAAGGAATTTATATGCGGCGTTAAAGTCTCGCCGAAGCATCGTTAAACTCGCATCTCGTCGAGCAAATATGTGCGTACGCGCGCCTGCATTTACGCGCTCGTTTAATTGACTCTGATTATCGTGGTAATTTCACCGCACTTACGTACCGCCGTACTGCAGTGCCTTGATATAACTGGAACATAATAACACGCGGAGAGGAAATATTGACAAGAAGAACGATTTACGAGAAGAATGGAAGAATAGGGGAACGAAAATGGAAATTTGTTCATCGAAAAAGCAGGTCGAAAAATTTCAATAATTTTACCATAAGGTTACTCTATGAAGCTATTTTATCACGAGTTTGGAACTATCTTATCGCAAGCTTTGGAAGGAATCGCGATGATTGAGTAAAATAGAATTCATTTTGAAAGGAACGAGCTTATCAGAATGTCGTTCGGCAATGAAAAATGTTCGCAAGCGTAGATTTGAGAAGAATTATAATAACCAAGGAGAATAGTATTAATTTCGGAAGAAATAAATTTATCAGAGGTTGGCTGTTAGAATGTTAAATGAACTGTCACCAGCAACGCTCGGAAAGTTACTAACATTATACAGAATGAAACTAGTTCTTCGAAAGAGAAAGACCGTAAATAGCCTGTTCTTAATAATTCTATAGTTAGATTGTATCGAATAATTTCCACTGGTTCAGAATTAATTTACGACAGCGTAGGTAGATTCACACAGTTTGTAGTCCGACATGCTTAACAAAAATAACGATTACATCCTAAAGAATTCTAACAAGTTCTTACTCTTGAAGAAATTGTTAAAGTTATTCTTCGCGAAATCCTGTCTACTTAGATAACGAAATAAGAACAACATTTTATCAAAAATTGATAGATTCGTCAAGATGTAATCAGTAGCCTTAAAAAAGGTTTAAATACCTTTTAGATCCTTCGCAAGAAGAACCCCTCGACCCACGGTACACGAGAAACGAATTGGATATACTTTTCACGTGTCGCGAAACAATGTCGGCCTCATTTATCCAACAAGGCGATACTTTTACAAAGGTACATTAACGAGAACGCCGATATCGGGTTTGGCCCACCTTATGGGGATAAAAACATCGATATCAGTATACTTTACGACGCTGCGCCGCGACACAAATGGCAAAGAAAAAAGAAAAAGAAGAAAATTGGCTCGAGAATGCGTCGATCCCTAACCGAGCCACCGTAAGAAATCGATTATCAGAAATCTCGTGGCACGTGTAACGATACAGAAAGGAGAGTGGAAGATTGGAACGGTGGCCATCCCGTTGGAAAGCACCATTAACGTCACGGTCTGATTTTCCTCGCTTTTATTGGTCCATCACTGCCTTGTATATAGATACATACAATAATCCACGTGTAAGATTTGATGGACAAATGTAACGATTTGGCGAGACGAATAATTAGGAAGAAAGCTGGAGGATGTTCGACTGTGATAATTTGATAGGTTGCAATAAAGGAAATGTTTCTAACGCGATCAGGCACATATCGAATTTTACTATTAAAGTGAAAATGTAGAGAACACCGAAGGAACTTTCGTACAAAGTATAAATGATGAGAGACTTTGAGCGTTAAAAATTTTTCTTTGCGAAATTAGCAAATGGGATTTCACAAGATCGACGATAGAAACGTTGCATAAATCAGATAGTTTAGATATTTTGTAAGAAAATGATACAATTTCCTACAAGGAAGATCCCGAAACTTCCGTCAAGTCTCTGAGAACTTTCGTTGGTTCCTAATTTCAATTGACAAAATGATCATACTGTGAGAATGCTCTTATGACAGGCGTATTATCGATTGATTCTACCGAAAGCTACAAGCGCCGGTAGAGTACACGTACGTATCAATAAATAACAAGCAACTTGCAACTTTTGATCAATCCCATCAAAGTGGCTTAACAACGAAGTATAGTAAACTGCAATGACGAAACTCGAACAAACGCGTCAAGAGCATCGTATATCACGATACGTCGAATTTTGGCTGATTTTATTGCGACCAGCGAAATTCTTGCGAAAATGGCTGTTCCAAGCTGCTCGGAACTTTCATGCGAATTATCGTACAGCTGATTAATGTTCCTCGGCTAACTGTCAGTGGATTAAAGCTGGGCAGGCAAGAAATTAATCAAACTCGCTTGTTTTTAAGCCGGAATAATAGCCGAACTAGGTCCATGCGAGAATCTGATTTTCCAAAAAGAATCGCCGCAGTTGCTTCGAACTCGACCGGTTTCTCATAATTCCCCTGTCTCTCGAGTCGAGTTCGATACTGAGAACGAAAGTACCGGCCAGGACGAGAAAGTACATTCCCGTTGGTTCGTTCGACGAAATACAAAGTTGTTCAGAGAGTTTCTAAAGTTTGATAGTTAAATGGAACTGGTACCACGGTGCTCGAATATGAAATTCCCTTAATATAATGTCATTTTCAGGGAGCTCAATTTGTCGGTAAAATTGATGTATCGGACAACACGGCTGATACGACGAAACGTGAAATCTGTCGGGAACATATAGGATAAATAAACGTAAGGACAAATGTAAATGAAACGCGGTTTATTTGTCATACACACGCGCAAGTTTTCAATCTATTTTCGTTTCGATACATTAAATTTTCGTCGAAATTGTGTACAGTTTATTTTCCATTGATTTCAATTAAGTCAAAACAATTTAAACGTACGTTCGGCGCAACGAATCGCCGATTCGCCCTTTAAACCATTTTATATCGGCGATACCGACGTTCGAACGATCGAAGTATTCGCTTGCACGAAGAAATAATTTCGACAGACGTAAAAGGCAACGCAGATTTGACAAAATTTTCAGTGAAATTTCTTGTAAGAAAGCAATAAAAATAATTTAACATATTCGGTCACTGACGCGTATTCAACGATGCAAAAGAGAATTAAGCAAGCTCCGTAATGGTGCAGCCGTGGTTTCCGTGGCGCGAAGGAACGAAATAAACGAGTAAAGTGGCACTGAATCTCGGAAGGATCGGAACTTTATCAAGAGAATATATCGTGGTACTCGTTTCGAGAATTCCTTGCAGGATTTCGGGTCAAACGTTCAATGCCACCGCGGGAACACAATGGACTTGACCCTTGAGTTCAACATTCGAAGGATTAGTCGTTCAAGATTAGTCCGATCTTAAGGAACAGTCGTCCTGTTCAACGCTACAGACTAACCTTACCATTTGCAGTCTCTCTTACATTTTGCTCGCTTTCATCCTACTCTATTTTTTTGTTGGCCTATTTTATCAGATGTTCTTCCTTTCGTTGAATTTCCTTTCAATGGTTACTTTATTACTCATACTTTTCTCTCGTCTTTTTACCTTGTACGAGGAAAGTTTGCGACACGAAAACTTACGATTGCAACGGTGAAAAGAGTTTCGGTTCCATCGAGAGTATCGCCGATGAATGACCGTTGGTAAAAGCAGATATTTCTCAATGGGCGAAACTCTGGGTTAAGAAAGCGAGTGAACACGATGGCCGGTGTAAAGACGAGATTTATCAATCGCGACCGATTTACGGGACAAAATGAAATTTGTCCGCAAGGACGAGCCCGTACAGGTTGCTTTTACACGCTCAGAATATCCCCCGATACTTTCGCGGGACTCGTTTTTCGATCGGCCGTACATAATACCCGCGATAAAGTCAGATAAGGAGCTGAAGGAACGAGCGTGTCGTTCACAGAAAGGGTTTACAAATCTCTTGTCAATAGCGTACCGATCTTTTGACGATAAAGCGCGCCAGACAGGTAACGAGCTATTGCGGAAAATATCGTTCTTGAAATCTTTCTCTTTTGTTTCCCCTCATTGGACTCCGTGATTTTCGACGAGATAGGGAGGACGAAACAAGACGAGTACAGGAGGAGAAACGATTGTGATAAATATCCTTTTAATTAATTGTGAATGACGGAATTTATAGGATACTTTTTATTTCTTATTATTTAATTTGTACTTTACAATTTGTCCAGCTGGACGTTTGGTAAATTGAAATTTATAGGTGAACGCAATTTTTATACGTATTTTCAATTAAGATTATTAAAATTGGAATGAGGATGACTTTGATATCCTGTCAGAATGAAAATCACTTTAATATCCTTTCATTGCGGATGATGTTTGTAGGTAAATATAATTTTTATGTTTTTAAACAAGATTATTAAAAACAGAATGGGAATAAGTTTAACAAGAAAGAAAGCAGATTCTACTGCGTAAAAATGATCAGAACTAAGAGAATATTTATCGAAAGTATATTGTTTATCTTATTGTCAAATTTGTTATTACAACTATCTATTTTTCTCTTTTGAATGAATTGTAAAAGAAAATGTATTATACTCCTGATTTTAACAACCACCGAAAAACAAGTAAATTTAATATACTTTCGTTTTAAACCGCTGTAAAGGAACAACGCAAGAAGTAAAGCGATGTAATTAAATGCCCCTCTATGCAGGGAACCAGACTTCAATAACACTTTCGCGATGTTGTATGATTTAGCTCACCGTACTTTTGATGCAGCATCGCGACGGTCATTAATTGGAAAACTTTAACTTTAACTGGAAACTTGATAGTTGCCCTGGCACTTAGAAAATCAAGACGCTGATGTAACTTCTGACGAGCAATCTCACTTGCTATATTCATTAGAAAACCAAGATGGTCACTGTATTTGGTCTCCGTCCCTTGGATCGAAATGATCCTGAGCAGTAACCAGTAGCATCACGTGGAAATTAGATCAGGCTAAGATTGATTACCATCTGTATCAAATTTGACCCTGACCGCGCAACCACATAGTGTACATTTCCACCTATGCCACCCTGCTTCATAAACCATGCTACGTATGCGCGTAGATTCTGGTCTTCGCAGTTAAACGTGTAAACGCGTACAGTGATTATTTGCTATTAGTGAGAATGAAAATATTAGGAGAAAATATAGGAATTATATTCATATATATATGTAGTATCGGGAAAAGGGACGTGCCTGGAAATGGGTCACACCTGTGGTCCATTACAACATTGGGGTAATTGAAGGGGATCTACCTGACAATGGGTCATGCCTGTGGCCCATTACAACATTGGGGTAATTAAAGGGGATCTACCTGACAATGGATCATATCTGTGGCCCATTACAACATTGGGGTAATTAAAGGGGATCTACCTGGGAATGGGTCAGGCACATCTGGGAGTTAGAGAGAAGACGTGAGGCAGTTCAGTTGTAGAGAGGACGTTAGGCAGTCGAGTTAGACGGAAGACGTGAGGCAGTCGAAGAGTCAAGTTGAGGAGAGTCAGTTGAGTAGTAGCAGTTGAGTGGAGCAGTTTGAGTTCAAGCAGTTGAGACGCTAGGAAACCGGGTTTAAGACGTACGACGATTGTAGTCAGTTTTATGTTGAGTATTGCTTAGACGAATAAACTTGAACTTAACTCTCAATAAACCATCCTTTCTTGTCCTTGCTCTAGAGAATAAAACAAACACTATCTGTAGGTTACTACATATATTTAGTTGTTCTATAAAAGCTTATATCGTTCTATATGTTTTAGAAATCTGAGAATCCGGAGCTTTGGAGAAGCGTCGGTATTAGAGAGAAATTCACATAGATTGCCCATACGTGAGGACACGTGGGTCGTAAGAATTTTAGTGGGTGGAGAAAGTGTCAAAAATACCAGGATTCTTCGGTGATCTTGGAGATTTTAGGATTCCGAAGGACCACGAGTACAGATTCTGACAGCCGGTTAATCTCGGGCATCTTTGCGTTTTCGAGAATCCGTGACGATCGATATTCAGTCGTTCTGGCTAAGAGTGGGTCGTATTAAGTGTCCTAGTTTCATGGTCAGCGGATCTCGAGCGTCCTTACGGGTTTTACTTTGACAACGTTCCATAAATTCGAGATTGTTGATATTTCAGCCTATGCATGGGCATGGAATCATTTAATGGAGTATATTAAACTAACGTTGTTAGCGCAAGGCGTTGAAAGTCATTATAGCAGATATTAAGTACCATAAATGTATCAAGTATCCATTAATAACGCCGATATTGAGTACTAAAATCTGAATTAGAAATTTTAGACTAGCATAGATTGAGGTTCTATAGTTGATATAATTTGACACTGTACACTATTTATTTATTTATTTATTTTTCTTTGTGGAATTTCACTAAAATTCCAATTGGATTCAGGGAAATTAAACGATAGAGTGATTGGAAAATTTGATTCGCGAATAGCATATTCGATGGAATACTTTCATCTCAGAAAATTGAAAGAATGAATATAATATGCAAAGAATTATACTTGAATCATGACTTATTTTAATCTGTGAATATTTAACATCAATAACTGAAATATTTTTCTTGCGTCAAAATTTCGCAATTTTATTGGCCTCTTATTAATCGTCCCGAATTTTTTCTATATTCCATTTCAGAATATACTTAAAAATTTTTTAATTTCGTATATTCCTCGATTAAACAACCTCGAAATTAAAATAGATTCCATGTGCAATTTCCCCATATAAATGTCAATTAATTGTTCGCGAACAAACACAAAAGTAATAACCATCGCTCGGTTTATTTACAGTTAAATTGTTAATTTCTCTGGCCCAACATCGTGTTTGAAATAAATGCAATCCCGACGAAAGGGTCGCGAGAGACATATAAATCAGAGTGCAGTGTCATTCGGTGAAACAACAGCCAACCCCATTGGTAGAAAACGTGGAAAATACACGTTGTATTTCCGCCACGTTCTCATCTCCGGTTTTCCTAACTTCTAAAATGTATCTTGATTTTCTATCTCGCCACAAGCGGCAAACGTTGATAAGAAGTTCGCGGCAAGTTTCAAGGCTTGTATCCACGCCTAAGCGCCGATACTATAGCCCGGAGTAATATTTACTTTCGTTTGTCGTTTTGCACTTGCCATCATGGTACCAGCATACTTACTTCTTCCGTCTATAACAGGAATTTACAGTCTGTCACACAAGAGCGTGTCTGCGATATTTCTGTAAATATTTATATATTTGTAAAAAAATTTATATGAATTGAATCTACATCTAAAACACTAATACGCTATTACAGTAGGGTGTCCAATCTCCTCCATTAGCGATTATAGCTTGACATCGTTTCGGCATACTCTCGACTAATTTTTGAGCGTAGGATTCTGGTAACGACCTCCATATCTTTCGAATGTGATGTACAAGTGTTCTTATTTTTGTGATACGTCTTCCTCTCAGCTTGCCTAATAGGACACCATGCCCAAAACGAAGATTCATCAGTGAATATTATATTACTCCAATCACGATCTCTGTTTTCATTCGCCCATGCCAGACGATTTTCGACGTTTCGCGTACGCGGCACTCATATTAAAAAGCTCTGTTCCTTTCACTGTTTCAAATGAAACTGAAAGGTATTCAGCAACGCGTATTAGAGAAGTTTTCGTTTGTTTACATTCTTTTTATCTCATTCTGATTAGGTGTCAGGTTTCGCAGATATCGCAGACACGCTCTTGTGTGACAGACTGTATGATTCAGATGCTCCGACAACTTTAGTCGAGCTGAATCCTATTCGCCCGCGCCTTCTCTTCCTTTTCTTTCCCGTAACGAATGGTTTCGAGCTTTTACAACTTTATGCGATTTAAAATCTATGCATATATGTATAGGACCATTTAATTATTTTCATGGCTGAAATATTCTCTATTGATGTTGTTAAACAAAGCGGAGAATTGAGAGATTTTACTTCTTTATTTAGGGTAATAACATTGCTTTATATTAATGTCTATATTTATAATTATATTCTCGCTTAATATATTGCCTATTAGTCGCACGAAAATACGTCCCTTCTGTTATCGCTTTCGATATTGATATCAATTTTTCAAAAATATAATTTCAAATCAAAATAGAACAGTACGATGCAGAGAAAGAGACTTTCTCGCGATCAATGCTTCAATCGTAACGCAAAGAAGACGTATCTTTTCGTCATTAGCACGAAAGTTGCTTGCGATGATAACTCAAATTTCACTCAAACAATTTCGAATAGCATTAGATTGTTGGGAAGTACTGTTCTGCAAAATTGTAACAGCTTCGAAAAATGAATTCTATGAAGTGCTCGATCCCTTAAAGATTTTAGTAATAACTATTCGAGGATTTTATTACGAATTACTACGTTAATTTATAAAACATGCTCGAAGGTTTCAACACGTCTAGACTCTAACGTCATTTTCCTCGCGATACCTTTCAAGAACACTCAAACATCGTACTTGCACGACGATTAATGGGCTATCAGCCTAACTAACGCAAAGGCGCACCTTCAATTACGTCATGTTCGCTCAAAGGAAACCACGACGGACGAGGCTGAATGAGAAACGTCCAGCCCTTCAGATCCCTTTTTTTTCAGTCGCTAAAAGAGATTCGTGCAATGTTCTGTAAACGAAAAAATATTCGAGAGAACCGCTTCAGGCTTATGGAAAAGGTAGGACGCAGCCTATGGAAGCAGATTAAATCTGTACTTTACACGAAAACAGCTAGATATCGTCTAATCTTTTCATTTGCTCGCATTATTTACATACTTTTTGTGCGTATATATTATACATATATTTATAGATAAGAATATAAGATTTCTTTTACGTTTTGTTTTATATCTGATATTAAAAAGTAAAAAGAAATTGTTGTTATTTATTGTTGAACAACGAAAAACATATGCTACGTTCCAATGTTGAGAATAATAAGAAAATGATTTGGCAAAATAATTGCCACGTTGTAATAGAGATTGATATCAAAAAGTATCGTTTTATAAAGTTGATATGCAAACGAATTTTGATAATATTTGATAATTGTTCGTGTTAATTATTATTGTACATTTTAATGCTTCTCTTTAAACGAAATTTAGTGTTTGCATAACAAAGGTGTAGTTTATATTATATACATATGTTTTCATGAAATTGAGCGCTGAAAAGTAAATTACATTAAATTTGTTGTTGAATTTAATACTCCTGCATTTAGTTTAATACGAACGCCTAAAGTTCTTAGCAATCAGAGGATTAATTATCGAATAATCAAGTATCCGCTTCATCGAATAAATTGCATTAGAGCTACATAACAAGCTTGAGAACTATAAACTGATCCGAAAATAACATAAAACGGTAGGATATTAAATTTCTTGCATACGTTTGTCAAAATATACTTTAAACAAGATATCCACATAACATACAGCGACTACGAGAAATAAAAAAATATCATTGTATTTATTATGACATTAACACACTGATCAGTTACCTTCATGTGCATGAAATTTCATATTATAAAAATGAAACGTAGAACCCGAGGAAAGGTTCCCTTAGGAAACAAAGATCGTACCAATATTTTCTCTAGCCACTGTACCGTATGAAAACATTATTAATTGTACGAAGCCCCAGAGATCGAGTAAACACCTTGTAAATTATAAATCAATTTACGTGACTCGAGACGGAGAGTAAACTGCTCTCTACGGACTATTTTAAAATAGCGCGGTAGTAGCAGCGGTTTAAAAATGTTCGAGGTTTCTTCGCTAGGTGGCAGCAGCTCGCAAGAACGCCGCAATGTTTAGGGTAACTACCATTATCTCTCACGTTGTTCCATGATTAACTATATTTTAAATAACGAACGAACCCTGATAACATTGTACAACAATGACACTATCTTCTTAGCAGATTAAATGGGTGGGAATTGATCGAATCGAACGCTAATCGACCGAGAACAGGCGAAAATTATCTTTGCCTCGTCTGGTAAAAGGATGCGAAGAACGGTAACACAATGGCGCCGACTCGTTACAATGGTTATCGTGGTTGGTAAAGAGGTTAGAAAATTCCATCATAGATTTCGTTTAACATTTATCATATTTTTTAGGAATTCGAAAGAATTGCTTCCTGGGGAACTTCTTCAGGCTGAGTATCTCAAAGATAAATACTATTTTGTGCAATTTAATTTGTATTTAGCGAATGTTAGTAATATTTATTGTAATTATTATCTATTAGTAGATTATTGATATTTACTCAAATTCATATTTTTATGAGTAGAAGGAATATGCTACTTTCGATATTTTACATATCCCTTTGCGAAATTATGTGCATGCTATGCATTTTTGTGCCTTTCCCATAAAGGAATTAAACTCTGCGCTTTATTTATTAGAATCAATATATCAGTAACAGTTTACTGGTTGATCATGAATAATTTTAAATAATTCAAAAGTCCTTCAACATCGATCTGTCATATGATAAGCATGAAACAGAAATAAAAATTTTCCTCAAATATTTCGAAAGATCTAGGATGATCGTAATTTGTTGAAATTAATCAGTCCATTCTAAGGATGATATTTTGGAAGAAAAATAGGACTACGTGCTTCTAAAGAAAAAATTATTTTCCGAAAGTGGAGTCAGAAATTTCTTTCCCTATCTTCGAGAAGCTCGTACACCGAGGAATTCCATAATTCCTGATAATTGCACCTTATTCGACGTTCAGGTTATGCCAGGTCGTGCCTGGATTGTTATGAGAGGTTAGTTAGAAACCAATGAGGCTAATGAAACTGATTATTTAATGTTAAGGGATTATCTTCCTGACTAATGGAGCTAAACAGCGAGGCTACGAACTTCGTTTGAAATGTTACGATCGGGAAAATAATTACAAGAAGAAAAAGGAATATGATACAAAATAAGAGAAGATGATAACACGTTAGCAAAAGAAACGTATTATATATTCTAGGAATTCTTAAAATTGTAAATAGAAAATAAAATCTTCATTATCGTTGTCATTTTCTTTTTTACCATTTTAAAATATCAACGTGTAATTTACAACAATTTTCACCAAACGAAGCAATCCAGCTATTCGATATTTATCGTGCTAATTTAACGCTCTTTTACGTCTCAGGGTATATATTTTTTTAAACCATTTTCGTACCTTAAAAATCAGAAATATCTAGAAGAAAATCCCTGATCAATCTTCTACATCACAATAAAAATACCACCGACGCGACGTTTAAGCTATCTATTCAGTTTACTAGCCAGTGATCCATCACAACGACGGACATTGCCATCTTCTAAATTGACAATTCCACCCCAAGCGTTAAAGTACCGATCCGAAACTAGAACGACACAGCCACCGACTATACTTCATCTAAACGCTCCTAAAATCATCTACAGTTTATCCAATAATTCTTTTAGCACGCTGTCATTTTTCTTACAGAAAACTATTCCGAGAATTCAATGAATCGTGAAATCATCGAGTTTTCGTCCCCTTTCGACCCGAGGGGCAAAGTAGGAATCGAAATGGCCACATTATTCTTAGATAGCAACGCCACGCTGCCACTACTCGACTATTTTTACATCTGCGAGACCTGAGGCGGACAGGTCGAGCGGAAATCGCCGAAACTCTGCCAAGGACAGCGTTCCATTCCTTCCGACTAATTTTTAATTTTTAATTTCATCAGAAAAAATAGTTTCGAGACGCTGGAAACACGATCTACTTCGATTCCTGTTCGCTGTATTTGATTTATCGATAGCGAGTTTAAATTTGCGAGGGAATAATACGATGTATGAATGCATTATGCAGTATATGTATACGAGGGTGAAATATGCGTACGTGCATACGTAGAAATGTTTATAGATATTGTTGAGAATTGTAGATCTTAGTCGCCGAAATAAAAGTAAAAGAACACTAAGGTTACGCTTAGAATTCATATTAAAATAGTTTTAGATTTATTTAATAAAGGATTTCCAGGATCTTCGTCGATATACAGTTGCACGTGCCTCAGCACTCTCTTTGTCTTACCATTTTCCATATCACACTGCCAACGGAACACACAAAATTATACATGTCGACCATAAGTATTTGGTCACCCGGTGTATTCGTTAGAAAGATTGACGTTTTTGTTACACAATAGAACTCCGTGGAACCTGTCGGAAGAGAAACAACTTATATAATTAAATTTCACATAACAGCTCACCAATTATCTCAATAACCTATTGTTCTTCGTTCACGTAATAGGAGTTTGCGTTCAGAAAAATGAATTCAACTAGTCGACCGGGAATTAAATAAAATTTCTAATAAATAGAAAATAACGGGTTCAGGTAAATGAAATTGTACTGTATTCTTAACGTTACTGTGGAGCAACGTTTCCCCATTGTCGATTTTTTACCTGTAAATTGAAACTGAAGATCGATGAACGATTGGCACTTTATTAAATCCATATAAACTGTTACTATGCGTTGATAATAACAGAGATACATATTCCGATTATTATTCAAACATCCCAATATTCTACAGGCACGTTTGGGTTATTTAAATCACATGTCTTCGCAGGATCAATTTTCACCAAATTTCAATTATTCCTGTTTTATTCCTACTAATTAATATCGACTATTATTCTCATCGATATGTATTAATCGTATACAGAGTTGTTTAAGAGAAAATCATAGGCGAAAATTAGATTTAAACGTTTCATTTTTTAAGTTTCATTTATTTTTCATATGTAGCGTTAAAATTCGTTTAAACGTCCACAAATTTCATTCTATACATTTTATATGGTTCGTTTTTCTTCCTTATTCATTCGATAATCGTTCATTTCATAACTAGTTGATCACTAGGATGATTCGTCCGTTTACGTGCATCAGTTATCCTGACACGCGTGCTTAACCGTGACGTTCAATTTGCTTTGTGGCCAAGCTATTTCCTGCTTTATAGGGCCAACCTACTAGCACCAACACGATGTGTCGTCACTGTTTCCTCGTTCCCCGCGATTAACTATCGCAGAGCGAATTATTTCACCTCATAGTTTTGTATGGACTAACCTTGACCCCTTTGTTTCCGCATTAGTGTTCCGAGAATTTCGATTAAAGGGGATGAAAGTGAATTTGTGATATGAAGAGGTTCGAATATATAGAATACCAGAATGGAAGGTATTGACGGTCTCATTTATGTTTATTTTCTGTCAATTCGATTTTCTATCCTGGTGATTGACAAAATTCGGCTATTGCATCAGTTTATGTACAGTTTGCTATCGTATGATTTCATCAGGACATCGACGAATAAAAAATTTGATGTTTTTGGTTTTTCTTGCACAACGAAGAAATCTTTTCGTGTTATATTAGATTTATTAATTATCATCTCTCTTCATAGTAGAATAGCTTATTTTTTATATCCAGAATTTCGTGAAATTTAAATCGAGTGACATATGGATTTTTTAGCTTGTCTTATGTAGCGAATGGATTATGTTGTATCGTATTAGATTTATTAATAATCGTCTTTTTTGATATTGCAGTAATGCGTTTCTTTGTATCGAGAATTTTGTGAAATTTAAATCGAGAAAAGCGTGGGCTTGCGAGATCTGTTCGCGTTATCATATAAAATCTTTTTGAAATGTATCAATCTCGCGTGATTTGTATGTAAATTCCCGTAATTTGATGCGTATGAACTAATTAACTAATAAGTTTTCCATTAACAATAATTAGTCGCTTGACATTTTTCTATCGTGTTAATTAGACTGTTCGAATAGACAATTTCCAAGTGACGTAGGTTTGCTCTACTCGTTTTAAACGGTTTAATTCTGGAGCGCAATCTGGAATTTGCATGGCCCTCATTAACCTTCTTTGAACGCATTTGCACCTACCGTCGCTCACATTTGTGCCAAAAACTTTGCATTTTCTGTGGTATAGAACAGAGAGATAACTTTTCAACTTGTCCCTGTAACCTAGAACGGTCTATTAGACTAAATATTCGCGGTTAATAATCCGTCGTCTATTTCAATGAATATCTCAGCAATATTAAGCGATATTTCCTTTCTCGTTCATTATAATTTATTAAAATTGATTCGAGTTATATTAGATAATAGAATTCGTTAAATGTATTTCGACTAATTTTAAATTACTCGAAACTGCTTTTTAATTCAGTTCATGACGAGAAACGTAATTAATGGAAATAACATGCCAAATGTCAAAACATTTTATCTATGAAAAGTCTAAATTTTATCACAAAGGGTTCAAAAGTAGAATTAATTTCCCTCCTGTTTTTCTCTCTCTTGTATTCAACCCTGGGCACAACACGCCCAGCTACTTATATTCGAAAGTTAGTTTCACGCGAATGAATGCGAAGAGGAGAAGGATCTAGGACGCTTTTCGCAAGTAATTGAGAAAGTTGAGAGCCCGTCAGATGCAGCACAACAAATTAGAAGATAAAAGAATTCGTTAGGGATGTCGTTGATCTAGCAAGTGCCAGCAAAAAGTACTCCACTGTCTGAATAATGTAAGCGATTAGTGACATTCTTTTGGAATAATTCAGGACTGAATTTCATTTACATACTCTGCAATTTCACGATACACCCTTTATTACAAATATACTCAGGATATTTCATGCAATTTCGTATTTTTATTACAAACATAACGGAAGAACTGGAACCTGCAGGTGCTTCGCTATTAAATTTTTTAACCAGTCTATCAATTTGAATATACTTTAGAGCGAGTCGTTCAAAAGCCATACTAATAAACTCTAGAAAGTTGAAATTAAAAAAAAAAGCGAGGATGTTATAAATATCTGAATTTATAATATGTTTTAACAAACTTCTGGAAACGAGTTATTTGTTTCTTTGAAAAGGTGGACACTAGTCGCATGCTCAGTAAATAAAGTTGAGAAATTTATAACAGTATAACAATATTCGTATAATATTCTCAGTGCATAATCGCGATTTAACAATCAATTCGATTGCGACAAACGTTACATTATGAATAATGAACGTCATTATTAATAACGCAATCCAATACGATAATGTAACATTCCAATTTACCAAAACTGATCTATTGGCGCAATTTCAATGCACTGAAAATATTAATTTCTAGATTAACTGTTTCATTGTCGTACTAAATACGACGAAGACGAAGAGATGAAAAAACAGGCGTTTCAATAGCGAAACTTTTCCGTAAAAATGAACGTCATCGTTTGAATAAAGTTGATATTAACTTGATAGAACAACCGAGAAAGATCCGTGTTAAAGCTTTCCAGTTCGCATTGATAGAAAAAAATAATATCAACTATTCTTTTATTCGTTTCTATAAAACTTTCTCGTTTGTTAGATGATCTGAAACTTTTGCACGATATTCAACGAAAAAGGTACATGATAAGACGGACATAGACCGTTCCTACTTTCCACGGAATAACATCTTTTTCATGGGAAATTTACACCGCCGATAGAAAATGTGAAACGTTTCAAAGAGAGATGATCTGTCTTTAGTGGGTTGCCGCGTAAAAATCAAATTAAGACACAAAAATCAACGGCCCCTCTTTTGCTTTCACGCGCTCTCAATTTATTAAATTCACCAGAGACTGACGCCTACGATTTTCATAAAGCACCGCAGCTTAATGGAGCGAAAGACGGCGCAACGGTGACGCGAGTAAGATGCATCGTTTTAGCTGGCTGCTATCGCTATAGGTGCTTTAAGAGCCAAGGGTATACGACTCCACGAGAGGCGTTGAAAAAGGATATTAAAGTATCTAAGGGATTTCGGTTGACATAGGAGCAAACATTCAGTGGTGTTTAATTACGGCAAAACGTCTCCGTCGACTTGCTTGAAATGAAAAGAATTATTCAAGGAACTGTTCCTGAGGAAGCGAAAGAAGACGAGATAATTAAGATAAAACGACGAGTTAATGAATACATTCTCGTTTCCTTGAAACTTGTATCAGGCCATATAATTATAAAAGCGCAATGTCGCTACACGATCCTGCTACGAATGAAAACCTATTTATCCCTGTAATTTGTGTCTTGCAGTTATATGCCATTTTAAATAAATAACATTGAAATAAAGCTTCCAATTTTATTCCGCTTTTGGATACCTTACAACAGAATTCTGCATCTTGTTCATTTTAAACCTCGTCCTAATTTCGTAATTTCAGTCCACCTATTAATCTTGTCTTGCGCACGAGTTCATTCTGTAATTCAAGTACAGATATGGGAAACCGATTTTAATGGGACATTCTTTACTGGGTGTTTGCTTGTGTTGGCTACATTTAAACACGTAAATTGTATTCTCTGGACACCCTGTGCATGCAGCAAGGGAAAATGCGAGTCGCTGTACCAATGGCGCCTGGCTGCCATCCAGGTTAGCGTAATATGATTTGCGTAGGTTAACTACACCTTTTTCGTTTCTTCCTGATGGCCAAACGTTGTGCTCCATAGAATTAAATTTTCATTTTATGGTATAGAAGAACCGGGTCGTGGTGCGATGCACGTTCGGGCAATGATATTATTGGAAACAATAGACGCTTTATGAAGATCCGATAATCAAAGTAATAGGAAACAGCGTTGCATGCGATGATTACGTTTTAATCTTTAATATTTTAGGCTAATTTTCACAGAAGTTTTTAAAATTCTTCTTTTAAAATTCAAAAGTGGAATGGATATTATGTTTAATAGATTGAAATTTAAACTGTTCGAGTTGCGGCAATCTCTGCGCTTTCGTAGGTGACATTAATTGAAATTGATTTTAATATTACGTGAATTTAATTGAATTTAATAGTTTAATAATTTAATGATCTGTTGAATTTATCGAACTATATCAGTTGCATTTATTTATAGCAATTGGAGTTATACTGAAAATATTGAAATATAGCATAAACTTGGCAAAATGTTTTAATGTTATGGAAATAAAAAAGTAAGTATGTCGTTAACGGATGAACAAACCTAGTTAATTCGTTTCAACGAGTATAAAAGGATTGTGTTATAATGAAAAATTTCTTTCCGCCTCTGCACCTTTTATTTTTTCAACAAGCCATTTTTATAATAACCCATTTAAACGACATTGCGACATAACTCACGGTAAAACAAGTCTTTAATAACGCGAGCTGCGGCTCACAAGCGTACCTTTCCGCAATTATAGGTAACCGAGGAATGCCATTATTTTTCTTTAATATATTAAATCTCTCCCATTGCCTACATTAAAGGTGGCGTAGCTTTCCTTTCTAGCAGAGTGACACAAATACTTTATTTCCAACATTATTTCTACGATCTTGTCACTATGGTTTTTGAGGAAATAAATAAAAATTTAAATAATATATTATAAATAAAGTTCTTCGTGTATTCACCAAATAACGTAATCTAATGTTGCAGTCGGCAGACACGTAATATTTGATTCTGCTCAAGCAAAGTTTCTATCAAAAATTACACAAATGTAAAATAGCGGACTAATTTTTCAAACTACAACTAGCAACTAGATAGCCAATCTTAGTATCTTCATATACGCGTGATTACAATAAAAATTACATATATGTATATCTGGTCAATATTAATTTCGTACAAATTACTTCCATATTTTTAATATGTAATTCTGAAAAAAAAAAGGACAATCTGAAGAAGATTGGGAACTTGTTATTTTGACACATCGAGTAGATCTTATAAAATTGTAGCAAAGATAATACATCGTAAGGACACTATCCTCTTCCTTCTAGCAATAATACTTTTATACAATAAACTGTGCGAGCAATTTGAGTAAAAATTCTATTTCGAAGCAGACGGTTGTATACTTTAAGCCGTCGTACGATCATCCGTATCATGCCAATACGAATTATCTAAACGCAAACGAACCGCGAACGTGCTTGCACCTTTCCATCATTGAAAATATGAAATATCTCGTTCGGGTTCAGAGGTACCAAACAAGGGAGAACGAACAACGAAGAAGCAGAGTTACTGCAAAGCCGTGATAAGCAGTTATCGCGGTTCAGTCATCGACTCTTTCCAACCAGCAAAATTTACGGTGTCACCCTTTACACGAGCTGAAAGTTATCTAATAATTCGTGTGCAAGCTGCTAGTGAGACAATGTTCGCCAGCGAAGCTTCGTTAACTGCAATTAAATTGCGGTTGAAAGCCAGGCGACGCTTATGTTCCATCGTTTTGAGAAATGCATAAACAGCAGAACCGTGGAATATTTCGGCGAAGCAAGTGCTTTGTGTGTTAATTAATAAATCGAAGTTTGTTCCCTTGCAGCGATATATTCGATGAGTCTGCAGGCTATTCTCGATTACCGTCGAAAATGAAGATATCCTATTGTACACGTTCCAATATTAATATTTATTATTAATACCATTAACAACTAATTATTACTAATGGCATTATTTATTAGTATGAAACTTCTGATTAATTATTTCGATATCTCTTAGATTCCAAAGATTTTTGGAATTATCGATTATGACAACAACAAGAAAGTAAATTATTCGAAGAAACAATAAAAGGGTGTTATTTATTACATTTATCCAAATGAAATTTCAGTTAATTAAAGCTCAACTAAGTAAACTTTTCCTGCTTGAATTCATTTCTGTGAACGAGTTACTATTATATGAACGAAAAATAATAGGTTGTTGGTGAACTCCTATTATACGAACACCAATCTATAAACTGTTTGTCCTCCGAAAAGTTCAGACAAACGGAGTTCTAGCGTAATTTAAAGTTCTAAATACAAAATTTATGCATTTTCTATTCCACGTATGTAACTTTCAACCGAGTTTCATATTCTGGTGAAATCTTATTTTTTTATTAATAAAGGCACCAAGACACAGTGAAATATAATTTTCTAAATATTTCCAGATATAATTCTGCAAATGAAAGGTTTAAAATTTTTAACAAAAGGAGAGTAAATTTAAAGATGAGTAAGAGAAAGATTGATAAAACGATACACGAGCAAAAAAGATATGAAATATATTCTGCAAAGAACTTGACTCGACGAACGATGGAGTGACGAAACCGTTTACATCGAGGACGAAATTTTTGTAAACACCTTGGATGCTGTGAAAAAACTCGATTTGGTTTTTCGACAGCAGCGTATGGAAGATCTCGAGACGTGCTCGACGTGAGAGGAATCATACATTGACCTTTCATTCGTGCCGTCCTACTTCATCCCCTAAATCCCGCATCAAGCCGCAGATGAAGCTTATCTTCGTTCAGTTTTTCCCCCGGTTCGGAATAGAGAGAGTAGTGCACACGTGGCAGAGTTTCATAAATCAGTCGATTACATTGCTGTATTTGAAAGCTTCTTGAAAAAAAGCGACATCGACGTACCGTGGATCTATTTAAAAGCAAAGAAAAGCTACTTTGAAGGAGAGTTATGAGAGCGTCGATATTTCGCCAACAATTTTTAGAGAAGTTTCAATCCTTATCCGATATGAAGGAGAAATATCAAAAACTTTTAAGACGTTTAAGTGGAAAATATATACAGTGACCCAAAAAAGTGTTTAAACTTTTAATATAGAAAAGTTTCACAGATACGTTATATGTGTCACACAGAACTGTTTGAAACTTTATTAGCACTGTAACCAAGCACGACTGTTCTAATTATGTTGGCAGATTTTGAGGTAAAATATTCACAGAAGCTATAAAACATTTCCTACAAACATATACTTTGTAAAGAATTAGTACACAGATTGCATAATCGTACGAAACATATGATTAGTGGTAATAGTGAATTTAATAAATGTCGAGGCTTATTAATGTAACGAATAATCGAAAACGAAAAATAGCTTGTAATTTCTGCGTATGTTTTCCAATTTCTTTCAATAATATCGTGACGATCGTGTTGTGCTGTAATGGTAATGAAATTTTTAAATGTTTCGTATAACACATGTTATAATACAATCATATAACGAAAGGTTTTACTAGTAACGAAACCTTTCATTAAGTATTTTTGTGTGACACTGTATGTAATGGTACGAAGAAACTGAAACGATAAAAAATAAAAAAAAACTTTCTCAGTTTTGCAACTGAAAGTTTCTCAAGATAAAAAGCATGAAAGGATCTTTTCGTCCGATTTGTATTGGCAATGAAGCCGGAAAAACGAGCGAAAAACTTCACTGTCGTTTTTTCCAATGACCGCAGATACGACCAAGAACACTTTTTTTGCGATAAACCTGGCACCCCTATAAAAGACACAAACGTTCCCACGAAATGATCCTGAACCGATCTGCCAGACTTTTCCCCCCTTTTCGCTTGACATTCGCACGCTTACTAGAAGATTCGTCTTAGATTTATGATCTGTAAGTATCTATGTATCTTCCTTTTCAAGACTTTTCGATAAATTCTGGAAACGATATCTCATTTATTTATTATTTCTCATGTCAAATTTATCAAAAACTCCTGTTCTTTTTTTCCAATGGAAAAAGATTAATCTTCAGTATAATGTTTTTTTCCATGATGTTTATTGACCCAAAAAATAATTATTACATATGTATGGTATTCATAATAAACAATGAATTTCGGTTGTGAGGTGGATTAGGCAAAAGTACCGACACGAGTCGGTACGACATAGCCATATAATATTATGTGTGTCGGAATTACATTTTTTTTTACATTAAATCCAAATTATAAATTGCAAGTCGCCGTAGAGCGGTGCTTATATATGATATTGTTGTTTCTTCCTATCTCTGTCCTGAAAACCAGGTCGCAAAAGCAGGGCAGTTCGGTAGTCTGCTTTTGGTTTCGGTGGGTCTGTGGGATTTTGGGTGGGAGTGGGAGTGGGCGGACGGAAAGGGGAAGAGTGTCCTATAGAATTATTTACAATATTTACAATGTTTATATATTTACACTATTTTTTCCATTACTTGTGACTATATTTTATCTAACAATTCATTCATTCGCTACAGAATTTAAAAAATAACTTTCCCCTGTCTCTACAATCTGATTGTCAAGATTGAATTCTTTTCTGTCAAAAAATTATGCAAAGTCTGAATCAAATCACCGACTTATACAGAAAAACTGCCCGTTGAAAGTTCTTCCATTAAGTATTTGCACGAGCTGCGATGTCTAACGACAGTACGATGATTTACTTACAAAACATATTTACTGATCAAACTTTCATCAGCTACGTTACACACCGCCTTTTTATAACTGTATAGAAAGCGAACATTTCTCGAATTTAGTGTTCGTGAAACTCTTCAAATAAAGCTGTAAGGGTGCGAGTAAAGTCCATCGACGGAATGTCCAATCAACGTAATGCTTTATCTAGATAAAAATCTAAAAACGGAAAGAGCAAATATTGAATTTTTTACTCTCCTATCGTCTGCTTTTATCAATTCCTGCCGCAAATTTCGTTTCTTCCGGATTACGGAAATTCCTCAGAGCTCACACACGAAAATTGAAAATCTATACATCAGTCTCGTGTTTCTTCTATTCCCAGGTTTCCTCCATTTCCCTACATTTTAGAAATTCCCCGAGAAACGTAGTAACGAAACCCAATCAAAGTACCGGGATAAAATTTCTCTGTATCCGTCCCTTCTTCTTCCACGTACTTTCCTCGCGGGAAAAGCATCGGATCCCGACAATTTTCATCCGCTACGAAAGTCATCGTGCAGTTCCCGGAACGACACGTTTTCTCTTTCAATCCGTACGGCCGAATCCGCTCGTAACACGACCGTCGCGCGTTCCAGCGGATTTATTTTGTGGCGGAATTTGGACGTAAAATGTCCGCTTAAAACAGCCCGGGAAAAGTTTTCTAGGAATTGGTTCCTTAAGTCGGATCAAGTCGAAAGTCAAAAGTATTTGCATTCGTATAAATTCGTCTAGCGCCACTGTAGCGAGTTCTCGTTTAAGTCTCTTGGTTTTCTGAAATATTCCCATTTCCGACGATTGTATCATCCTTCAATTAGCGACACTGCGATAAAGCAGTCGAAAGAGAATTCCTCGTTCGAAGATTTTACATTTCAAATTTTGTAAAGTACCGAGTACGCTGAGTTGGATACGATTTACATCGAACATCGTGATTAAATTGCGCATGTTTATGTAAATTTATATTTTTACGAACACAAGTGAAGAAATGAATTCTACGCAAAGGTTCATTTCGTTTACCAAGTACCATAACGAATACTTTATTTTGAATATTTTATATATTTTTACCTATTATACAGTTTCTATATATTTTTGTATATTCAAATTTCACATAAATTTTTTTTTTATTATTCAATTTGTACTTTAAAACTTGCCCAGCTGGACATTTGGTAAATATTTCACATAAATGTACAAACATCTGCAGTTTGATTATGATATTTTTTCAGAGAAGACTAGGTCGTTATTGTTATCGAATATTTTGTTTTATAGCAACAAAGCGAAGAAGTCAAGCAACAAGCAAGCGATTTTTATTTATACCTGACGAATAAATTTAGTTAAAAAATAAAATCCTTCGTATAGAGTCTAATACAACTATAAAACTTTATAATATACACAAATATTATATCTCTGCCAGTCGTAAGTGACACAGCTTTCGCCATCAGAACGTTAAAGATAACGCTAAAAGAAGGAAAATGCATAATTAAAATTTGAACGCAAATGAATTATATGGCTGTTGTTAAAAAATGCGACAAGACAATGGAATTTTGGGTAAAATATATGCAGGATGAAGCGCAATTACAAAGAGTGTCAGGTTTTACTTTAAAATTCAGCCACGCATATAAACGATAACTACCAGGATATTTCCTACCGACTCGTATACTTTTATCTTTTTTTAAGGGGGTTGCTTTGATTTTTGTTCCGGGATTTCGTATGCTTACTTTATTTCCGAAACGTAGCTTCTTTTTACAATGCAGCTATGAATATAATATACGATATGGTGCAACGAGTATTACGAAAAATCGTATTACCCTGCAGTAATTACAATTTCTTTTTGATCTTCGTCAAAAACAACTTTCTTATCTACGCAATTTATATTTTATAGTGTATTCCATTTTATCGAAGAGTAACCAGGAATTAATCCAAGATCTATCATTCGATGTAACGTATCTTTTATAATTCTAGTTTTATATTTTCATGGATATGGACACGTTACACTCTAGAGAAAGCGAAGATTTCATGTATGCGTCCAGGAAACCAAATAACCATCCCTCCGTCAATATATATACGTGTAGACGATGGGGTAGATTCTCTTAAAGTCGAGCACACCATTGGGTTAGGTGCTAAGAACGACATAAAATCCGAGAAAAATCTTCCTTTCGACCAACGCATTATCCGTACACGTTTACCGAACACTACCTAAACTTTCTTCACGCGTTCAGTGTAAGAAATATAATTTAGGATGCCTCAAAATAAAATATTTCCAGCTTCTAAATAAATATTACCAATTCCCTGGTTGACTAAAGTACTCGAGTTAACTACATGGAAGATAAAATCGCAATTATTCAGGTGCAATTTCCAGTGGTTGAATTGGCGGGACAATTTCTAGTTCACCAAGGTGCCAATAAAATGACTTCATTCGAACTACTGGCGCGCGGCTTATTTCCCAGGTTTTCCATTCCTTTGCTTCCCTAATTACAGCGAAGAAAGGAAAGAAAGCTGGTTAGACGATCAAGGTGGTGGAAAAGTCCATTTTTTACCCGGCCACAGCTTTATCACGCCCCAAAGGCACGGTCGCTTGAAACGAAATGGTTCACAGGTGTTCCGGGAGCTTAGGCGAAAAACGAGCCTTTTGCGGCTGCCTCGTAAACAACACCAGTTCCCAGGCACAAACACGTTATCATCTTTTCGCCTGTTTCGCGTATTAACACTGCGTTTCTTCGTTAACAAGACACGCGTGATGATATCTAGATAGCTAACAAGCTACTTTATTCACGCACCCTTAAATAAACTCACGGGTTCAGTGGCTTTCTATCGGCGATTGACGTTTTCTTTCTGTCTTCCGACCTGCCTAATAATCGACGAACCGATTGCGAACTTTTATGCAATTTTAAATTTTCGTTTTACTTACTAGAAATAAGTGTAATAAATATAATGTAATGTAATAATAATGAAAATATTCTAATTGGTATATTTTACATATTTTTGTATACTATTGTGGGAAAAAATAATAGTGCTAATAGGTTTGGTAACGGTACGATTTGTTTCAATATCGTTCAAGCCAACACAAAATCAAGCACGATGCTCCGTCAGTCCATATGCACGCAGTCATCATTCGTCACTCGCTACTCTCGTCACAACGGTTCCAACGCTCTATTTTCACGCGGACCATCCTCCTCGACAACGCTGACAACACTAACTTCTCAACTCACGACTGCCTGTTAATTCCTCTTTCTCTCTTCAGCAACCCTTTGTCTTTTCTCATAGCCCCACCACGTACGTGTTCCGCGACCGTCCGCGGCCATGGTTATACCACGTAAAATAAAAAAAAAAGAGAAATCGAAGATGAAATATAAAAGATAAAAATAAAGAAATAAAAAGAGGGAATTTATTTCTTAACACTTGGTTTACGCTAACTACAATTCACTTCTGAACTCCAGCCGCGGTTTTTCAAGACCGAAGCTCTTACAACTTGACTTCCGGCGGAATCCAATTCTTTTTCTTTGTCATCCCTCGATATCCCCACTATCCACGCGTTCGTTAGGCGTTCTCGAACATTCTGCGAAAAGACTGTTGGGATATCGAGGGTTCATTAGGCTCCTCGCTTCGGCGACACACATTGTCGCCGAGTGCCGCCACATCTTTATTTTCGTCGTCAGCCCATCGATTCCGAAGCGCGGCCTGGTCTCTGATGTGGATTGAGATGTGGTTGATGTTACAGTTACGTACGCCTTTTTTCCGCGTAACTATTCGACTGAAGAACCGACGATACATTGATGGACCGCTCGGCCCATAGAAGTTTCCAGACCCTTTTGGTCTGTCGGCACTTAGGCTTCCTCGCAACATTGTTTATGGTTCACCCGATATTTCTTACGCAGCCTGTTCACGATACTATTAGGTTGTCCCAAAAGTATCTTTCGTTTCGTAAGTGAAATAATAGATGCACAACATTTTTTATTTTATATTATTTTATGGATTTATGTATGATTCATTTTGTAGTAATAGAATAAAATGGAGCAAACATAATTCAATAAAATAATATAAAACAAAAAATGTTGTGCATCTACTACTTCCTTATACAACGAAAAGAACTTTTGGGACAACTTAATATGTACATTATGTGCATTCCATTCATTTCTACGTCTTCAGATTTCACATAAATGCATAAATATGTGCTGTTTATCAATGAGACTGTTCGTGTTTCGAGATTTACTGTTCCATTGCATGAATTTAGCTGGTCTTGGAATAAGTGCATAGAGAGGTGAATAAGATGAAATCATTAATAGAGACAAGAAATGAGATGTGGCTGAGAGATGTTTCGAAATTAGGTCACATCGAGAAGCTTCGTGTAGGAGATGTGATTTGCTATTATTTTTTTTTTTTTTTTTATTATTACTTAATTTGTACTTTGCAATTTGTCCAGCTGGACATTTGGTAAATTTTGAATTGCTACATAAATAACATGTGGATGGCTACCCCCAGCGGGATACCATCTTCTAGTTTGACTATTTTATTTCTTTAGTGAGGTAAGTGGGGTGTTTCCTTTTTAGTCTTCTTGTCATTCTGGGAAATATTTTATCTGTATTCAGCGAAAATAATTAATAATTGTTTCATGTTCAGATTCTACGGTCAATTGAATAACTTGCGAGTTTTTTACATTTCATCGTGGAGGATTAAAGAACCTGTGTTAAACTTTCCGCAACGAATAAAATTAAGTCTAGCAAAGTCTCCAATAGTCCAAGCGAGCCACAAACAAAAAAAGATCACGTCAATTTATATAAAAATTCCTGTTTTTCAATCAGCACGGTATAGTGCTTCATCAACTATTGCCATGATTTGCTACAGCGAATAAGAAATGTTACTTGTGGAGAAATAGCCGATGGAGACGCACCACCATAATGTAACATTTAAGAAGAAAAGAAGTTTTGTAGTATTTTTCATAGAAGATTTGAAAATAGAGAATATTTGCAAATTTGTATCTTTGAAATATTATAATAAAAATTCGCGTTTGTATATTTAATGTCTGGCATGTAACTTTTATTATCAATATAAATTTATTTTAATAATAATCTTGTGTTCGTTGCATTATGCACATGGATACATATGATCATGATCGTAATATGAAATTGCAAGCTTAATGTTCTTTAATCATAATTACCAGATAAATCTTTTCCATCTGATCATTAATACCACGTTGACAAAGGTTCAAGGAGAATTAAATTGACATAGTCGAAGCTTCGAGGCAAAGAGGTTATTCCTTCACTTTTTCATCTTTCTAATTATGCAGGTAAGAGAAACGAAGAGAGCTGGATTATGAGGTGAAGTAGTGTTTGCGGAACGATTTTATCAACTTTGAAGATACGTTTCTCTTTATTTCATATCTGAAATTCCTTCACCGTGCTCTAATCTGACGAATAGAATTAATTGAAATACTCGGAGAATTCTTAATTCACTGTCGGTTTGTTTCATTCTCGTTAGTCAGACTATTGAGGAGACAATAAGATAGCGAAATAAAGGGGATGGAGTCGTCGAAGCTAAAGGGAAACCTTTCTACATGGACTCGCCCTAATAGCCACGAAGAACACCGTGCCAGGCGGAAATGAACCATCGAGTTACGAAATACAGTATTCTCATCACGAAATCTTCTACCGAGATAGAAGAGCTCCAGATCTGTCATTGAGTTCGCAAAAATTGAGACTAATAGCAGGATAAAGTTTCATTTGTGAGCTTCTCAGAAGACACACTAATCAACTTCGTGTTTCGTTAAGGGCCCAATTTCATCGCCCAGATATATGATTAGAGTCTAAGTTGTTAGAGAAAAAATAATTTACTTCCATATGTTGATTTATCGCAGGAAAGTAACACAAATGATGGTAAATTTTCAGGCGAATTTTAAAGACTAAAGTTAATGTCGTTTTGTAGTATCGTCACTTTCTTTTACTTTTCAATTGAAATAATTTTCTTAGTGGATTAATTCACATTTATGTGACTGCGTTTGTAATAGAAAAGTTCTTTCAATGTATTTTTTATACGATCCTACGTGAAACGTTAACTGAACCGTTCACAAGCTACGTTGGCCAAGTGCATAAATTGAAAAGCAGAAAAAAGTGACGCGAAAAACATGAACGACATTGACAAGAAACGGAGAAATTGATAAATTGATAAAAAAGGAAGTTGGTCAGTTTGTATTCTGAGAGGTTCCGCTATAAGTATAGTTGATCGTCCTGTTTTTGAACTAACTGGAAGACTAATTTTATATCTTATTTTAACTATATCTTATGTGATAGAAAAAAATGTAGAAGAACAAAGAAGATGACTTACCGGTGGGACTCGGCGTCAGGGACTTCATGCCTACCTTCACGTGGATGTCGTACTGCTCGAAAAGTTTCAATTTCGGTCCTCTCGAGCTCTTCTGCAACATGTTAATAGCTGAAGTCACTGCCTTCGTATATTCTCTGACAGCGAAGGACTTGTGCGGAACCATCATGCCCACCTGTTACATGAGAAAACACGAGTTAGTGAAACACGAGTCGAAAGCGGAACTGACGCTTGAAAATTTGTATCTCTATTGGGACACTTTAAACATCATTAAAGAGGTGTCGTTTATTTCAGAAATTAGTCACACATTTATACTTATACATACTAGACACTCGAAATTAAATTTTTATTTTACTTTTGCTGAGACTCGATCACGAATTTAATTATTCAAAAACTGTATAAGTAATTTACCGTGCAGAATATCCAGTCGTTCTCGCTCTAAATATCGCGATATAAATTTTAATAATAAACTATTCGCTGCTTTTTTATTTTATTAAACTTGCTATAAAATTTACATTAGGAAACAGATGAAATATTTTAATTAGAAGTAATTTCGCGTTGCAGAATACATTGGCTCTTACTTTAAATATCGCCATTGTAAATTCAATAAAAAATTATTAGTTATTGTCTTAGTGTACTAGAAAGAGTTGAAACTTGTTATTGGAATTATATTAGAAAGCTCTTAAAATTTTAATTAGAGAAAAGTAATATTATTATAATAACAAAGTAGTCGTTTAATGTATTATATCGTTTTCAATGCTGTTATTTAAATGTAAGAAGCGCGATATAATAGAACAGGCAAGTATTACGCATTCAAACAGACGAAAAAGTGCATCCAGGGTAGAGTGTTCACTTTGTTAGGACGAGAATGGATCAGCGCGCACCTGTTGCGCAAATCGATCGCGCCAGATGAATGGTACGTAGGCAGAGAACGGACAGTAAGTTACATTTCTGCCTATCACTTTGCAAACTTTTCTCGATCGTACCCTTGGCTACGTTTGAAATCGTTTAGAACACCCGAATGTTGCTAGTTTAAGACGGAAAATGATTTTCTTTTCCGTTTTAAAGACGACTGTGATCTTCTTCGTAGCTTTTATGTATAATAAAAAAAAAGAAAAAAAAAACGACGAATTATATTGTTCTATAAAATAAGACTTTTCTTTTCAAATTATATAACAGCCATAAGAATTTGTCAGTCATTTTTCTATCTTTTATATGACAAATAAACGATGTAAGAACGTGTAAGGGTTGCTCGATTATAAATAGATTCGAACTTATTTCTCATTAGTATTTTGCATTATTATCTAATTCGTTAAGATTAGAAATTTGAAGGAGAAAGGGAGAAAGGATTTTTGGGAGAAAAGAAGAAAAAGACTTGAGAAAGAAAGAGAAAGGAGAAAAATAACAAGAAATAGTTTTAACTTTTAAATTGAATAAGATTCGAGGTCTATGTGATCACGAAGAAATGCCACAAATTTCATCGTATCTTCGGAAGTTCTGCTAATTTTTAATATTCATAGATTCAGAATGTATAACGACGACATCATCCGATATTATAATCTCAAATCCGTAAACTATTCGACGATCGCTTTAGCTCCGTTTTAGAAGTTGAAAACGCCGAGTGAACTATAATTGAGACATACTTTCGAAAAGTTCGCAGTTCTTCGAGGAGAAGGAACATCCTTCTCTTTTTGCGCTACCCCTGCCTGAAATGTATGTTTAATTAGAAATGTAAATCATCCTGCCTTTACAATTAGACATCGCGACCCAGTTCTCTACGCGGAGCGTGCCGCCATAATTGCCGCCGTTTTCGCGGCAGTTTAACTTAATGCTTTAAAAATTGGCTTCCCTTTTCCCGCTTTCCCCTATCTACTCGTTTTACTCTTCTGTTCGTTCATTTCTCTCGCTGTTAAATTTCAGTTACTTTTTTTTTTCGTCGCCTTTCACTTCATTTTTTTCCTCCAATCCCTTCCTTCCCGTTCCATTCCTCAAACCTTAATTTTGCCCCTCTTTGTCACGTTTTTATTGCATTCGCAAATGTCTTTTTCCTTTTCCCTGGATTTTTCATTTTATACATGTTGCGTCATTTTGTGTCCACTCGCGTCTCGAATTTTCTCATTTTCATGTTTTTTCTCTTTCATATCGTACAAACCCATTTACCCTCCTGGTTTTTGCTAATATGTCTCGGTGCTCAAGTCTGTTTCTCGTTTATTACGAGTACCAACACGGCTGTAGCATAATTTATACGTTTCACTAAGTTCATTTTATCCCGTGAAATTGAATTTAACATTACTTTTAAGGACGAGTTCGCGACAAATAAGACTCCCCAACAAGGTAAATTCGGAAATAGATAGTTTTTAAAACTAATTTGACAAACGAATCTCGAAAGTGGTATAAGATTTGTTTGAAAAAATAAAACAGAAGAAAATAAGAATTTAAATCTATGAGATACGTAGGCTGAAGAATACAGGAAAGTTTAGAATCGATACCCTATGAATTTTAACAATCTTTATACTAGAAATGTGTCACGATATTGCTAACAATCATTCATTCTATGGTATACATGTACTATACTTGCATTTTGACAAATTATCCTGTCTTTTTATATTTCCTATTTTACGAACTTTCTTTCGCGCGTCATTGTATACGCTCTCGATAAACGAAACTTAAGAATTTCAACTTCTCATTATTTATAGCTCCATTAAAAGGAATAATTTCCTATCAGAATTTAACCATCCATTGCCGTATTTTTCTGTACCATCTATTCGAAGAAATACACAGTAGCATCTCACCGAGAAACCTTCGATCGTTTCGTAGAAGTAGTTCTAAGAATAAAATCGTCGTAGATGACGAAAACCATACCCATAGCGATCGCAACGTTAATTGTTGTCTGGCAGTGAAAAGTGTGCATTACGATGATTAAACGTCAGTTGGAGAACTGATCGAGAGCGATAGATCGTGTCGTCGAAAATGGAGAGTAATGGCGACCGCCGCATGGGACGGAATAATTACTCGAGGGAGTCCGGCAGGCTTTTCCGTGGCGCGTTTAAAGCGATTATCTTAGCAAGTTATACTTGGCGGAAGAAGTTCGTAATTACCGCGGGGATAGTATTTCAGCCAGCAGCCGTTCAGAGAGAGAGAGAGAGAGAGAGAGAGAGAGAGAGAAAGAGAGAAAGAAAGGCCAATTGAAAAAAGCTGCTCGCGAACCGGCTGTCATTGCCGCGTAATTAGCGGACAACGTGACGACGATTATTCTCCGGAGATTCAATTAATTCGCTGAATTTTCCCTATTCTGGGAAAATGGTGTGAAAGTGTCACAATTTTCCTACCATTATGTTATGGAAGAAGAACTCGAATCTTCGTTCTTTCAGTTAATCTTTTACGATTTCGTATCAGTTGAGTTAAATGTGTACACATACACGTGTATCTTTAGAATTCTCTGTTTCGTTTCCTTATAAATAAATATCGTATAGAAAATGATCGTAGAAACAATTATTGACGTGTAGACTGTTTAAAATTTAAATAAAAAGTTGTAGTAAATTGCAACGTCCTTTTTGCCGTAAATTAACAAACCTTTAATCGTAGAGGATTACATAATAAAATATCGATAGAATATCGTTATTGTTAATAGTTTATCAACTTGTTTCAAACGATGAAACGTAACGTTGTAGGAGAAAAAATCTATACTTAAATCTGAATCTACTCGTATTTTATATGGAGAGTTTTATAGGTGGGATCCGTCTTAAACTTAGGGTAGCACATCAACATCTTCTAAAATTAAGGAGATTTCTTTTATGTCTATTTTATTTCCAGTGGTTTCGAAGCCAAGGGCCCAATGATACCATTAAACTTCGAAAGTTTCAACTTCCAAGAGTAATTTCATCCCGTAACAGTAATATCCACGAATTAAAGGAGAAGTTCGTTCTGATCATTTTCGAGTAGGTGCATTACTGTCGTAGAGCAAGATGTATCCACTATCTCCTACTAAAAGCTATCTTCTCAAAACTGGTTACACGTCACAGAAATATCCTACCTATAAATACGATCGTTCGATTCAAGAGAATCCTCCGGCGAACTCATTGTTTATTAAATAAAATCGGTCCGTCTTGGAAGACGCCATACTGGCGAAGATAGGGCAAATCCTGCAGAGAAATTTTCTTAGTATCTGGGAACGTTGAATTTTTTATCGATCCTTCTTCAAAAAGGGACTGAAGTCGTTTCGAGAGTCGAACGAAGAAAGTCAAAGGAAAAAAGAGGAAATCGCTTTTAGCCTCGGAAAGATCTATCTTCAGATAGGAATTCTAGCTGTGGAATGTTGTCCTGATTACTGCTGTTCAAACTATTGGTAGAAGAAAATTATCGGGAATACCAGAGAAGGAGCAGAAACATACGAAGGAACGGGGTCATCTAATTTCATCGTTCCAAGCGTTCTTCTTCGATTTCTGGAGTTAAGAACGCGTGAATAAAATGGGTGGTAATATAATTGCTTGTTCTTTATGAGATTTGTCGTAACAAAGAGCGACATTACAGGAAGACGCGCATTAATAAATGCGAAAATCAAGCAACATATTTGTAGGGTAACATTTATCAGTATTTTTCAAATGTATAGTGACAAAGAGTAACGTTAGAAATAAAATTTGTTCAATTCTAACGTTTCTCAAATCTAAAACTACCGAGATATTTTCCTTAAAAAAATGTGACGTATTAGATTTCGATGAGAATAATTTTTAAGCCATGCTTTGGTTTGTCCTCCCTGTAAAGTGATAGAAAAACTTAATAAGTTCAAAAGGTATTTATTCTACAAATTAATCGCGTCGTCGTCATACGTCAAGCTTGAGCGAAGAACCGTGTTTTCATGGATGGTGAGAATCTCTTTAAGAAAATAGGAATTTTAGAACATCTCGACTCAAAGCGTTCCTATATAACTACTTCCTTTACCAGTTACGTTGCCAGTCATATTCAAAGGAGTTTCAATTTCCAGATTATTCCAAGTTAAATTTCTATCCCTTCATCGCTCTAATCTAAAAGCCAATCTAAAACTCGTAACACTTGGAATATAATAAATTCCCTCCAGGCATATGCGCTTCGTTTATTTCTATTCAGAGAGTAGATCAGCAAAAATAAAATAATCATTAAAACCTGGCACAGTGAGGCTGAAAGGAAGCGTTTCATTCAGAGCTACTTCAGCTTAACGCGATAAACCAGATACCGTAAAGTTTCATCTCGCGTTAGTCTCTGCCTTCTCCTCTAATTTCCTTAAATGTCTAAATGAACGTTGGAACACTAATGATCCCATTGGCTTGCAGCCTCGGTGTCAAAATTTGCGGGTCTATGATTACGATCCACGGTAAGCAGATTCCAACTGTGATAACAGCGTCTAACGTTCCAACGATCGAGAAAATTTTCATTCGTAAAATGCCACTTACTCTCAAGGTGTTGGAGTTGTTCCTGTCGACGGAGTGTGGCGCGATGGTGACTTTCGGTATGGATGGCGGCGTGGTGCTAGTAGTCGTGGTAAACGGTCTCTGCCTCGTAGAATTTGGGAATCTCGCGTCGCCAAGTCTTACACCCGAGTGACCTCGTCCACCGGACAGTCCGGTGCCTTTCGCGTGTGTTCCGCGATCGCTGGTGCCGATCTGAATGCCACTGCCACCCCTCGTCACGCCACTACTCTGCAGGCTACCAGCCACCGGCAGAAGTGACACCAACACGAACAGAAGCCACCTCATTTTTTCGCCACGTTTCCGGAATGCTTGTTAAGGGCTCGAGCCAGCCCTTTCGCGGGTCTGTCGTCCAGTTGCCTCGCTGCTATCACACGCCCTGCTTCCATTCAGGAAGGTGGATAGCTCAGTCACGACGTGATGTCGTTCTCGCGTCCGACTGGGCATTTCTGACCTTTCCACGACCCCTCATCGTGTGCTCGAGACTCTGAAACGGAGATAGTCAGGGTTAGAGGTTGACGTTTGATCCAAAGGATAAAAGTATTGAATATAGCGTGAACAACGTATTTGATGGAATAGACGTAAATGCACAGGTAAATGATTGTTACTGACACGATGAAACGTATTTAGTATAAATTTGTTAATATGCAAGTTCCAATTTTAAACCTTCTTTCGGCCATATGTGTATTTTAGGGTTAGAGCTATACTGGTCTTGAATGGATACTTTCGAGACAATTTGTGAAAAAGATACGTATGAATGATATTTGAGCTTTAAATATTCGTGTTGCTGTTTAGTAATATTTTTTCTGCAATTTGCGAGCCATCTTAAACAATAATCTTACAGTATGATGTATAAAAAATTTGCTGAGCAGTTTAATGTATCTATTTAGTTGGTTATAGGTAACATTAATCCTTCGTGTTTAAAAAATTCGAATAGTAGTGTAAGAGATAAAATTCTCTCGATAAATCAAATATTTCTTTGCAATGTACATTTCAATTTCATTTCACATTTCACTGTGTTCATTTGCAATTTTGCATTTTTTAGCAGCAGCCTTTATTTAGTAGATTTGCTTCGTCTTAATTTACCAGTTAAATATCGTTATCCCCTTGTCTGCTCGAGGAAAAGAAATTATATTACGCTCAAGGGATATACGGATTGGCACGTTCGATATTAATTAATTGCTTCACATGAACGTAACTGGTGTTATTAAATTTTCATCATCGATGAAGCGATAGCACCATTATACAATAATACGAAATTCGCAACACGGATTTTGATGCGTAAAAGGGATGAAAGTGCCGCGGAAATTTGCCTTGTAAATCCTAATGTACTCGCGTGACTAACGAATATCGTATATTCCGATAAATTCTGTGATGAATAGGAATTACAAATAATTATCGCAATGCGACGATTTCAAACGAAACGCACGCTTGCTATGTCACTTAATTCTATAAAGTTTTCTCACGTAATTTTAACGATTTTACAAATCTTATTCTCCCAATTTTTAGATAGTATAATAATAAATAGACTGTCGATGTTTATGCAGATTTATGTCGTAATAAACACAATTCAAGAAATGCTTTACCTACAGGATATTAAAATAAGTACTATACTTTGAATATTCTACATATTTTTGCACATTATGTGCATTTTGTGGATTTCGGCATTCTCGAATTTTTCATAAATGCATAACAATCTTCAGTAGAGCAATAAGATTTATTATTATTGCCATATTATCTAATACAGTCGTTCCTATCGTTGCAACTTGTTATAATCGCTTGTGTTTATTGCAATATGTCGCGACATTCTAAATCTGTTCCACGTGTACATTTTTTTTAGGAAAACAACAAACATGTAACAAATGTCGGTGGTCGTTCAAAGAAATTAATGAACAGAGTATAGCGGCTAGAATATTAATTGCTAACAGAGAGCGCCAACTTGTGCTTTAAACGCCAGGCTCGCAAAGTGGATTTTTTGAATAATGATTCGCAAGATAAATGTTGAAGAAACTCTGATGCATCGGTTCAGGCAATTTGAAAAAATGAGCGCTTCTTTAAATATGTATTCGAATCTAATACATGAGAAAGCTATGCTAATGTAAAGCCAATTACCTGTGGTCGTTTTTATTGTCTTGAATAATTTCTGAGGATTATGGACGCAGATTTTAAAAGTAAATGTCGCGATGTTGAAAATGTGACAAATTTCATACATACAAAAATGTAAGGAATATGATATATCCCTTAAATAACAAATTCACGTGTATACAATCTTCGATCGTAAAACTTTTAATTGATTTTGTTAGTATTTTATATCTACATGCTGCTTTATCGTCTGATATCATTATAAATATTATCATATCGAAAGTATATGAACGAAAACATGATAAATATAAAAATGTTTCATTAACGAAACTTATGACTGCTTTTAATATTCCATGTATGAAATGTAATATTTTAACAGTATCAAATATTATTTCTTTTTTATCACAATTTTGCCAAGTGTTCGTAAACCGTGATTTTATTGTTCTTTCAACTTGACGTATTCACAGTGCTTGGCTTTCACAAAGCACTGGATGCTTTAAGAACGTACTCCACACGTGCAGTCATTGAAGGTACTCATTCTGAAGCACCTACGTTTCCAAGAACTTTATTTTCCAAACAATTCATTCCTTTTCAACATGCGGCACTCTTTTGCAATTGCATTTGGGACAAAAAATCTGTTGTATGAAAAGTAGATATACTTGCACCTTTAGCATTGTTTAAATATATACATAAAGCAGTGCCCAATATAGAATTACGATTAGATCAAGATTCAATTTAATTTTTAGATTCAAGGTTGTCATGAATCCTAGTCAGGTTTCTAGTTTTCGCGCCTGTTTTTCTTCTTAAAGCTCCTTTTGCTGTTTGCTTCAAACATTGTGCAAACGTATACCAAAAGCAGTACTTATTTCACGATGAATAAATTTTAGATTTTTTGCGTAAAAGAAGGATGGATGGGTCGCGGATAGGGTGGGCCTTCGTTCGCAACGCTTCCTCGCGATGAGACCCGGACAATTAGTATTATTTGATATGTAATTACTAATTGCATCGCTATACAACAAAGCAATTAACTGTATAACTGGTATAATGATTAATTATATGGCAAATAATATGAACTAATTGGCTGCTATCAGGACTAGGTGTTCATATCAATGCACCTATGGTATAATACATTCGTGAAATATAATTCAGATATAAATTAGAAACGTAATCAATAATAAGTACTTTTGGTACTTAATAAAATATAAATAAGAATGGAGTATTCTAGAATTACAGGCCAAGGAAGTACTGTGATGGCGTTTTTCGCTTTCCATTGGGTGCAGATGCGACTTCGATGTTTAGGGTCGTTGTCTTCTTGCAATATCCATTGGTCCTCGGTTTGGTTGAACCAACGTTTCACGGATGTGAGAAGTCCCCTTTGGTACAATTTCACCATCTTTTGTGCATTCAGATTGTCTGTAAAGACGCACAAAGTCCCAAAACCGCGTGCGTTAAAGCAACCCCAAACATGCACTTTTATAGGGTGTTTTACACTTCTTTGAATCATCCTTCTTCCATGGATAGTCCAAGCACGCCTAATAGGACACCATGCCCAAAACGAAGATTCATCAGTGAATATTATATTACTCCAATCACGATCTCTGTTTTCATTCGCCCATGCCAGACGATTTTCGACGTTTCGCGTACGCGGCACTCATATTAAAAAGCTCTGTTCCTTTCACCGTTTCAAATGAAACTGAAAGGTATTCAGCAACGCGTATTAGAGAAGTTTTCGTTTGTTTACATTCTTTTTATCTCATTCTGATTAGGTGTCAGGTTTCGCAGATATCGCAGACACGCTCTTGTGTGACAGACTGTAAATAACTCCGTACAAAGCATCGTAGCTGCCGTTATCAATTGAGGATTAAGATCTTATATCAAAGTATGTGTATAGCTTCATCAAGACCAGAAACGCTAAGTACGTTTAAGAACGGCACACAGAAACCGAGATTGCGGTGGTGGCTCTCTTGAAATTGCACATCAAACGCTAGTTATGGTAAAACAATTCGTTTGCCACTTCACGATAATTATCTTGATGGTACGTAGTCGACGTTTGTAACTCGTGTGTGATTAATTCACGCGTGCGCACGTTGCAAGAGATATTTGAGCAAGATTGCAGCAGCTCTGGAGCTTTTTGCTGCGATAACACGAACCATTTTCAACGTATTACTGTAATTTTTGCTCTCGAGCTGCCGTATTTGCTTTTCATGAATGCGAGAAGTTCTGTGTAAATAATAATCCACAGAATAATACTTTAACGTGATTATCTTTCAGTTTATTTTACGCGACTAATCCTATTACGACGTGAAACTTGAACTGATCATTGTAATATGAAAATATTACAACGCGAAATCTTATCCTTTATTTTATTCGAAATGATGCGTGTAAAATTACAAGCCTCGTGCATTACATTCTGTCAAATTGGGGTAACGTGTTAAAGGTGAAAATCAAAAGGTTCAGTTAGAAACTCGATACGAGAAGAATCTAGCGAATTTTCAACGGAGACGTGTGATATTCGATGATTCGATATGCAAATATATTCTCGATTTTTATCTGACCCAGTTATGCGTTTCATGCAAGCGTCTCAGATATTCGAGAGAAAATACCTGAGTGCGGTTACAGAGAAATGAAAATTAATCCTTGGTTTTGTGGTGAGTGTTAAGTTTTTCAAGTACTCGAATTATCACCTGCTGGTCGAAAATTCCTTTTCAATGTATGCTTGACAACATATACACAGACGAGATAAAAATACAAAGCTCGTACAGACTACGTTCGGGGAAGAGAATATTAATTTTGGGATGGGACTTCGAGTTTAAAATTAAATATTTCAATCCTACATTTTTTAACTTTTCCTTTTCCTCTTCCTTGTCATTTCTTCAAGTTCTTTTTCTTTCCCTTGCGGTTTTTTGTCTCCTTCCATCCTTTGCGATTCTTAATTTTCTCTATTTTCTTGGATTCTTGGATTTTAAAGTTTTACGCCAGACTGAATTAGTTTAAAATATTTCTTCTGCGACTTATTTTTTCATCCATTCAAATTCTGAAGTGGAATAGCTTTTTAGTGTCTTTTCGAGTCGAAAATAAGATACTCACGGTGTATGGCTTAAAAATATAACTATAATACATTATACAGGTTGTCGTCTGTAAAAATTATATAATTATGCAACAGACGTATCTAGTTATCACAAAACATGGCACATTGCTAGCAACTATCAGCCCTAACTTCACGATTTAATATGTAAGGTGGCTGCCTAAAGGCGAACACTCACTACTAGCCTTAATCAAGCCTTTAGGGGACGTTAGTACACTATATCAACTCTCGATAGACGCCTATAGAGACTGTTACTACTCAAAGGGTTAATAGTGCTATAACATGTACACGAAATATCAAAGTCAGTCAATATCAATTAATATTATTACAGCCACTATCGGGACAATTTACAAAATAGTATGATATTAACTTTATCTTCTATTGATATTCCGTAAATTTCAAAACTTTATCTAAAAAATAAATGAATTTTTATATAGACTTTTAATATCTTCTATCGATGTTTATTTTTATCGAATAAAAAGGAAGAATGCTCGATTGTTGTATGGAATGTTGTTGTATTTGGAATATGTCTCGAATCGTGTCGCGTCGTAGTCGATATGTGTCGAAGGATCGCAGGTTGTATTCTAGTCACGACAAGTAGACACGAGTCACGCGGAATTTTCATTGTTCCCGAACGTCGAAGTTGCCGCGTTAAAAGCGCCAGTTGCTTGCCTGGTGTCGCGTTCGCGTTCATTTATGCGCATCAGTATCATTTAATACGAAATGTACGGTCTATCGAATTATTCCCGAGATGTAGAATTCACCATAATTTCTCGTAAACGCGTGGAGACACCACGGAACAAGTGGATCAAATTTCGTTAACGAGAACCACGATCCAGCTGCTCGAAGCACGTTTAATTCTATTTATCAGGGCTCCGACTACAAGTGACTAAACGTAAAACCCGCAAGACTATAAGATAGTGGTGTTTAATTGTGTGATGAAATTAACATGTTATTTTTAAGGCGACGAGTTTGAAACATATAATACAAGGTAGCCTAGCTACAACGAAGAAACTTCTTTAACGTTAAAACTTTGATGTCGTAAAGAACGATGCAAATGCTGAATATGAAATATTCTTGATAAAATTTTCAGACTTTGAATGAACCAGACCTCGACTTTACCTGAATTCTTACTCAGAATTCTACAATTCGAACGCCCCATCCACGTTGAGAATATCCGGAGCAATTTTTCTACGATTATAATATCCGCGAGACTAAAAAGAAAACACCCCACTTACCTCACTAAAGAAATAAAATAGTCAAACTCGAAGATGGTATTCCGCTGGAGGTAGCCATCCACATCTTATTTAATAATTAAGCAAGAAAAATTTACCAAATGTCCAGCTGGACAAATTGTAAAGTACAAATTAAATAATAAAAAAAAAATGATATCCGTGAGAAACTATAACAATTTTAAGAGTAACTCGATTATGATATCTTGCTAGAAGGCCGTATAGAAACTCATATAGTACGACCAAACAGTTTCAAAAGAATTTATTTATTTCTTATAAGAAAAGGACACAATTTGAAATTACTTATACTTGAACAGAAACTTAAATATCCAGATTAAATTTTCTATATTTTCCTCAATTTATAAATTATATTAAAATATAAAATATATTTCACAATATGTCATAAAAATCTTCCACTTGAGAAGCAGAAGATTATTTCGTAGAAGGAAATAATCAAGTACTCTTGATGAAATTTTTGTTGTACGATGAATTCAATTAAAAGCGTCTCAACGGTGGATGCACGCGGTCCTTTCTCTAAATTCTAGGTGCTTGCACGAGATTTCAAGTTGAAGATCTCTCGAGATTGTTTCAAGTTTGCTCGTTGCGACGGTTGCGTGAATAATTCTAGTTCTCGGACAACGAATATCTCCTTGCTTTTCCGTGGTGGAACAAAAGCTAGCAGCTCGCATTCAAACCTCGCGAGATCCTTCCGACGTGTTTGAAAATGATATTCTCTGTGTCGATAGTTGCTGTCGAGTAGTAAACTTCCCGTGGTTGCTGAATTAGGGGGATAATTAGCTTCAAGCGTGAATTTCGTCTGCTTAGTAATATTTCAAACACATGCTCTTGTACCATTGTCTGAAGAGACGAAGTTAGATGTGCAGAGGAGCGGTACTTGTGTCAGTTATAAATTGTAATAGTTCGGTGAATTCTTGTTTCTTGGCAAAGCTTGTGTTAGAAGTACGCCTTAATTGATATTCCATAGAAGTCGCTAATGAAAAATATTCTATGAGCCAACGAGTTTCTTTTCGACGATATGTTTCTCCGTTTACACCTCACCGTGATGCATTTGGGTTGTAAATAATTTTTAACAACGGTAGAACTAGATTTTTTTTAGAGGTAGCGAGTTTTGTTAGAGAATTTTGTGAGAATATTTCATAAAAGAAATTATAAGGCTTAATAATCTTTTTCTCTTAATATTAATTTGTTAAGATCTATTAATTCAAATGATTGAATAATTTATTACACGATTTCGAAATAAATAAAATCGAATATGGGGAAACTTATACACAGATAAAAAACAATTTTTTAAATCTTCTTTAAATTTTCTAGAAAAAATCATCTACATTTCTAAACGACTTAAAAATCTAGAGAAATAACGGAGAAATAACATCAAAAGTAAAACATCGAGAAAAGAATTTCAATAATTTGAAATTGCACGGCTACGGAGCAAAGAGCGCCTCCATCAACGTAGATATAATAAGCCTTAACAAATGAGAATTCGTTGAACAGAATCTGCGATGTCTACATAATGACCTTAGAGTTCCTCAGGTATTCTGGAATTCTAAATGACTTTTGTCAGAAATCTGATAATGGCAATTTCATGCGAGTTGAGCAGCAAAGTTGTACGTGAATGTGACACGTTATACGCGAACCAAACACTGTCCGGGTACAGTAACCAGCTGTATGATGTCCTAAATTGAAGCATCTAGCAAAGCTTAAGCCAGTCAGTAAGTCAGCAATACTATGGCTCGTTTCAGAGTTCTCTCCATTTCCAGTACAGATTGAAGCAAATTTGTGATAATGTGACATAGAACCCTGATACATCTTTCATTTCAAATTTTTTAAATTTCTATTAATTTGGTCGTCAATTTTCTGAAATATCTAAATTTTTAACATAACGTAATTTAAGGCTATCGTTGTATTATTCAGATGCTATTACTGTATCAATTTATATTTTCTTCCTATTTTTTCATATAATAAACGTATAATAAAATCGATTTTTGGCATCAAGATAATTAAAAAAGTTTCTATTTACAAATGTTGATTCAGATCTATTTTTCACGTCGTATGGAATTTAATTTTGCGCTAGAAGCTACTTTACTCCGCTGTACGTACTTGGCCAAGTAGCAAGGAACGCGCAATGACGTATCGCAGTGTCACTCGCCAAACAAAATTCCACAATGACAAATGTTCACGACATATATATAGGATACATTGCTGGTTATATCTTATTCAACATTTTATATTACAATACGTATGCTGCGAATGAAATAAAAGATTTATAACAAAATAACCAGCAAATAGAATGAGTAGAATGAGAGAGGGACATTTAATTTCACAAATTCTTTTCATCAATTTCACAAACTCTTCGCTTTAGAAGATATTCTACGAATTAATTAAGGTATATTACACGACTATCATTACATGACTACTAGTTCCCATTCATCGTTCTATAAATTATCAACTCTCTGACTCATCCAAAAGCTCTTGAAATTCTCGTCACTACACCATCCATCAAGCTCGGAAACAGAAGACTTTGTCATTTCTCTGTTAAATTCGAATAGCAATTTACACCTAAACGTATCGTTATTATCAGATTAATTCAACTTCCTGTTGCACAACATATTTGTCGACAACCTCAAATATTTGCCTTCATGATACCGTCATTTTACATTATATACCGACATTACACAATGCTGTCCACCCAGAACACACCATGTCAATATCCTCGTGTCAACGTAAATTTATTACGAAGCACTGAAGAAGCAGTCGCATCAACCTAAGCTCCATTACCTGTCTTATCAAAAGCGATTAAAACACATTCTATTGTACAAACTGTCCAATGTTCGAAAGCACTGATGATGGATCTGTAATGTGGACGAAATTATTTTCAGCAAAGTTATTTTCAATAATTAAAAATTTTATGCCGCAATCCATTTGTACAGTTGGAAGCAGAAGTCAAGGTCTATAAATTATTTTTGTAGGTTCAGAAACTTTGCATTTCACACGAATTGCTAAGTTGAAAACGACTAAGCGGTCGACCGATACTTGCTATTTTTGTTATTCATTAGAAATTAATGCTGAAATAAGCAATAATAATATCATTATTTATATAAAGTCTTCTTTTAAGATAGCAGATATCTAAATTAATTTTTCCTAAATTATTTTAAATTTCCTAAATAATTATAAATTATCCGTTTGTATTAATATATGTGAATTTACCGCTTCAAAAAATTAGTTTACCTCTTTTTTCCAAACAATATAGGCTCACTCTTTGTCACGTAACTATAAAAATAGGGCACAGCAATTTTCGTTACTAGCCAAAAGTCGTAACAGTAAATCAAGTTATATATGTAGCACTGCGTGACGAGATATACAGTCTGTCACACAAGAGCGTGTCTGCGATATTTCTGTAAATATTTATATATTTGTAAAAAAATTTATATGAATTGAATCTACATCTAAAACACTAATACGCTATTATAGTAGGGTGTCCAATCTCCTCCATTAGCGATTATAGCTTGACATCGTTTCGGCATACTCTCGACTAATTTTTGAGCGTAGGATTCTGGTAACGACCTCCATATCTTTCGAATGTGATGTACAAGTGTTCTTATTTTTGTGATACGTCTTCCTCTCAGCTTGCCTAATAGGACACCATGCCCAAAACGAAGATTCATCAGTGAATATTATATTACTCCAATCACGATCTCTGTTTTCATTCGCCCATGCCAGACGATTTTCGACGTTTCGCGTACGCGGCACTCATATTAAAAAGCTCTGTTCCTTTCACTGTTTCAAATGAAACTGAAAGGTATTCAGCAACGCGTATTAGAGAAGTTTTCGTTTGTTTACATTCTTTTTATCTCATTCTGATTAGGTGTCAGGTTTCGCAGATATCGCAGACACGCTCTTGTGTGACAGACTGTATCGATACGAAATGATTGAGTCCAAATCACGGTACCTGACATCTGCATACTGAATACAGAATGGATATGTCGTAAACCCATGACATGGCGTACAAGTAATTCCAGGACACAGAATCTGTACTCCCTTAAGCCTAGTTTCTCAATTAACATGCTGACTATCCTGCTAATGTCTCAGTTATCAAGGTAGGTGAAACGTTCCTTATTGTAGGACGATTGTCTAGGATCTGAGACGTTCAACGATTTCTTGATCGTAACTTCATCTACTTTCGCAATTTATAGCGACATGAGCATATTATAGTGTGTGACAAATGTGAATTAGATTGCCACGTGAAGTGGTAGAGTGCTGAATGTCCTGCAGATGTGAGATGGATGATGACAGTTTGTAAACCGAGCCAAGGAGATTGAATGTTCGTGTTAGAGCATCGATCGTAATTCATCTGCGATTTTAAGAATGCACATGAATATTAAATGTATGGGTGCTATGTAGAAATATAAATGCACATGGCAAGAACGTAATGTTTGGGAAGAGAAAGGGAGAGCCATTAGAATTGGAAACTTGTTGAGTCTTGCAAGAGAATTACACGTCGTTCTCACTGCATTTACTTTCTAGATTTTTTTATTATAAAGCTGTTATTTTATTCAGATCATATGTGTCTTATACAAAATATTAAGTAAAGTAGAATTTGTTCGACTTTTCTAATAAATGTGATAGGTAAGTGTGCTAATATTTTTGGCCAGCAGTGTATATATCTAATTGTTTATTTAAAATTCTGTTTCATTTGCTCGATCTATGTTCCTACGCCGTAAATCAACGCTAACTCGGAAAGATAAGATATCTACACAAATGATCACTCCTCTACAACTAGCTGGCAAAATATTAAGTCGATATACGTGACAGATATACGTATAGAAATTAGAATATTATGGAAATGTATATATTTAAACAAGACTCGTTTGTTATATGCTTTGACTGTTGCACATACAATTAGCTCAGGATCCATAAACCCTCTTGGAAGGAGTTTCGAGCGTGGCAAGCCAGTAACTCTCAGCGAGGTTGACGCGTGGTGTACGATAATTCTCGCACGATGAATTATTACTATCGCTTCGTGGACGAACTCGCTCCAGCTCGCATGAATGTCCGTTTATGCAGCCGTCTGCTGGCTGTCAGAAGGAATGTCGCAGAGAAATCGAAATAACTGGAGGAAGAATTACAGAGTGACGAAGCAAACTCTTCCATCGGATTATTACAGGATTAGGATAGATATCTCTAGCAGCTAGAACTATCAAACTTGAATAGTGGATTTTAGTCTTTTTTCTTCTATGTAATTACTAGTAACGTTTAAATACCTTTGGAAAAGTTCATTTCTACTTTTTATTTTTTTTTTTTTTTTTTTTATTGGGATTAAAATACGATTACAGATACATCATCGTTCGTAAGTATTAAAGCTTTGAGGAAAATGGAAATCTGATAATAGAATAATAATATTATCTAGTTTGGAATCTTGGAACAATTTCATTGGCTCGACAAATAACAGAATTAAACTATTCCCTTCCCCATACTTCCATTTTTAATCACTGATTCAACTAATTTTAGCGTTTGTATTAGATTTTCTATCACGTTCGTTGTTCTTCGATTTCAGAGACTATGTTATCAAGTAACGCGTGTAGAATTTTTCAATGAGATTCGGATGAAAGTCTGCAAATATAGAAATATTAATTCACTATTTTTCTATAAATTTGTTTAATATTCTTAAAAATTCTTTTGCTCGTTATCCTAAATGATGTTTTTCGTAATACAGGTTAATTATTACGTTTTATGTAAGGGTTTATAAGATCAGTAAGTGTTCCATGTGTATTTATGGACAGAGATGTGTCTATTCTTTTTCCGTCGTGCAATTTTAATTATAATTATATATAATATTTATATCTAGATTCTTATAATTTTCTTGGACCCAAGTTAAAGGTTAATTATCCCAGTGTTCAGCATTAGTATAAGAAAACGACTAAAGTTTTTAGTTTATTTAATTTCATCGGTGTTGGCTGGTACATTTCTGTGTCGCGATACGTTTTCCGTTATCGTATTTTTGTAACGGACGATTCTTTTTCTCTTTCTCTCTCCTCGCGCCCTTTCACCAGTTTCCGGCGTTCCTTTGTTTTTCCTGTCGTCAAGAAAGCAACACATATTGCTCACATGCGTTTACCAGGGAAGAAATTGCCATACGGTTGTGCGGGTATTTTTAAAGGATGCGACTTTTTCACGAAGCCAACGCTGGATAAAATTGTAATGCCTGCGTTCTGTGGAAAATGGGATGTGGAAAAGAACGATTCGTTGCATATTGTAGGGACGTGAGTTTGATAGGTGAAATACAAGATTGAATAATCATAATCATATTGTAATAATAATAGGGGAATATGTAGTTGTAACCACAGTTGATTCATCAAATATGAAACAGAAGAGCCGTAACTATATTTAATAACAAAATAATTATACAAAGATTATCACTCAAAGCCAGTACTCTCGTTTGTCTGAATAATCGTTACAGTCCCTCTCATAAACTCTGGATGTTTATAAAAATTGTTTTAACTAGAAACTGTTAAAGAAACCCTTTAAATATTACAACAACCACTACCTTGAATATTCTATTCTATATATCCTCGCATTGCGTACATTTTTACAAATATAAATATCCCATAAATGTACAAACATTCTGCAATCTAATCACTGTATTTTGAATTTCCAATGATGCTAACATTTTTAATCGAAGACACTACCATTAAAAACATCTGTACCAACGTTAAAATCAAATTACTCGAAACGAAAGCATCTGTTCCGATATTAAAATTAAATTACTCCGAACGGAAATATTTTTATGAGTCGGATCGATTAAGCTAATCTATGATTAATTAAATTAGGTGATTCACTCGACGTAGTTAGCGTATGAACAGTCTTGTAACAATGATTAACTACCGCGAACAGGTGGTACACATTATGCGAGCGATAATAGTCATCAAATTTTCAAGGCTCCACTGATTCATGATCGTTCTTACGGCTATTTCGGGAACATTAAGCAATAATTAAGTGCGATATCGATTAGCAATGCTCGATATCGGCTCGTTGGCGTGCAGTGGCGATTAATTCGATTGGCTGTGACCACCGTAATTGACGGTATTGAATTTCGATCGATCGGGAATATGATAAATGCAAATTATACGAAGCTGGCCACACATGCAATTTTAAATACAGAATTATATTCCTGGGGAAAAATTTATGGCAATGATATCTCATTAACGAGATAAAATCGTTGATATTGTTTTTCAACAAAACGATACATCAATCAAGGTGCGACCTTTGTTGTTTGACTAAGTGGATAATATCCGAAACTTTTCGGCTATAATTCTGATTCTGTTTCTCGTGTAGATTTTCAGATATTTCCCTATCGAAGTAAGTGCAAAGGACGTTTATTGCAGTAACGTCGATAACTCTTTCTATTATTTTTTCTTTTATCGAACGCTATCATCGCGGTGTTTCTCCCATTTTCCTTTGTTACTCGAAAAGGATCAATTTTGTCTATTTACACACGAATTACATTGTAATTTAAGCTTTATACAAATAAAAATGAGCTTGAAATTAATTAAAAATTGAAGCAAAGTGACACAATGTTTTAAATTTAGAGAATTAATGGCGATAGAAAGAAGTTATCTGAAAATGATAAATCCAATTTTAAGTAGAAAAGATTGAGAAGGAATTAAAAGAAGCAGTTAAATTATTCTTTCGGACAGGATATATTTATTGCGTTAAAGTAATTCAGCTTGATCACTTCTCCTTACTTCCTTCTTTTTCTCCCCTTTAGCCGTGCAAATGTCATTCGAGCCAGCGAATTCAAATATTTACTTGCAACTCCTTGCCACAGGACGATTAACCATGGAAGCCGCTAAACCCTCGACCTTTCTTCGCTTCGGCACTTCGTTCGTTTGCATAAACCGCACGTTCCATGAACTTATCAATATGTATAGCACATATTGCCATAAAAGTTTCAACAGCTAATGACGTCTGATATAACAGTTCTGGTACAAAAATAACTTTGAACGAGAGAAATTTTGAGGAAACGACATTTTCGGTATATCTGGCGAATTCATGAAAATCACGATTTGCAAAATTTAGTTAACGCGAAAAATGACATTTAGAAATTTGAAATTAAAAAAATTTTAAAGTCTGTCTATAATCTGTCATCTAATTCGGATAAATTTTTGTATTTTTAAATTAAACAAATATAATATAATATAATATAAATTATAAGTAAAAAGGATTTATTTTTAGATTAAGTGAATAATTATTTGTATTTGAAATAAATTTTTACATTTTTATTTTGTTTTAACTATACTTTAATAATAATGCTATAAAAGTATTGTTACAAAAGTAAGAATACTAATTATCACTAATTTAATACAATATTTCTATATTACTTTGTAATTTATGAAAGGAACTCTAATACTACAAGTTCTAAGAAATCTCCCCCCATAAATTCCCTTAGAGAGAAATATCAAAAAACGAATTTGCTATTTAATTTACTAACATTTCTTTATAACTTCATTTGCAGTTACTAAACTTAATCATTACTTTCCGAGATCTAGCAAATATTCTTCAGATTCTCAAAGTAAAACATAAAAGAACGATAAAACAACATTTCAAACACTCGTCCACTTTCATCTCCGAAAAAGTTATACACGATCAAAATTATTTTACTTCGCGGCTTTCTAATTATCCTGCGGGTTTCCAAAAGTGGAAGGTATAATAAAGTAAGGTGGTGAAAAAGATTCGTTAAAAGATGTTTAAATTGCAAGTTGTTCAATAAAATATGATACAAGAAAGTACATAGAAGAGGAAACTGTATATATATGCAGCAATTTGTTTAATTTTCCATTTTTATTTCCCATTCCTTCTTAGAAGGAAACATCCCCAAAGGTTACGTTAATCGATGTTCTGATCGATGTTACAAATTCAAATTCCATTCAAATGTTCATATTTCTTATCGACAAAAATTACTGCGATCTATATGCCAGAAATCCCTTCAGTTTTTAGAGTATCGTAGTAAGAGGCTCGCAAGATAATCAAGAAACATCATTCAAGCGGAAGACCACATCTTTCTTTGCCGCGTTAAAGTAGCCGACTCATATTTCTTTAGCTTTTTTTAGCGTGTTAAACTTCAAGAAAGTGAAGCGCAAACTCACAGGGCGGTAGATCGTGGTAAACCGAACATCCTCTATCGTGAATTCCTGCGGCTCCTCGGAATCTCAGAAGCCCCGAAACCCTGAAGCCTCTATTAAACAGAACTGATCACTTTCAGGTCTAATAGAGTACCTATGAATTAATTAATGAGCATAATATGCATGGAATTTATAAACGGATCGGACAGCAAAGGGTAAAGCTTCTAATCGATTTGTGGCATAACAAACTCTCTATCAGCGTGAAAGATCGTTTATTTGAATAATTAGCGATTGTTTCATCGATGAAATTGAAATTTATGATATTTAGAATTAATCGACTGTACGCACCTAACGCGTTGATTTATTCTGTTAGAAACATTGTAACGTAATATAATGGATCTATTTCTGTTATCAATAACCGAATTTACGTTGAAATTAGTAATATCAAGAGAATCTGTTTATTTAGTTTATTTATCATCGTATTAGAGTCTATAATTAAGCGCCGAATAAACTTCGAGTATTTTGGTTGCTGTACTGCTCGCCAGACTGAGCACTCACTTATTCTATTTACTCGTTTAGTTCTATGCGCTAGTTTAATTATGTATCTGACTAAGCATCGTTATATTCCACATCGCAACTGCGCTACTCTATCATATTTGCGCGTTCGTACCTAATGTCTTGTTCTATTTGTCTGGCCACACGGAGGGCTACTCTACTTAGATCTCAAGTACAGATTATCAACTAACTAGTGAAGTTACATAGTTGTTCATTCTCTACTGACTCGTGGTACCTACTTGCATGACATTAACGAGCAATTATATGTTTAAATTATTTTTTTTTTCGAATTTGTATTATATTATACTACTTTGTATACGTATATTATATAATTTGAATTATATTACAGTATTTTTGTCAAATTTTGCAAATACAAGTTTCATTAAATATATAATTTACATGAAAATTTTCTATTTAATCTTAATTCTGTTTAATATAATAATCTATTTAATTGATCTGGCGTTAAATGAAAGTGTTTTGCTTTGAGTTTTCTTCATGCAGAGCGAAACTAATTAGGAACTATGGTAATTATACGTGGATTTAATGAAAGTTTGGCAGATTGGTTGGCAATATGTGGCAACTTGTTACACAGATATTTCCGAGAGGTTTCGATTGAGAGTAAACATGTTATCCGATTACAGTTTCCGCCTTGATTAAACCTCTAACGTAATGAAGATGTTAATTAATCTTGTTAGTGACAACAGCAATTAATAACCAGATCTACTACTTTCTTCTGATACCGAACAAAGTCAGAAAATTATGCCTGCAATGATTTACGGCAATGTACGCTTCTTAGCTACGAGATAATTCAATTTTGTGACATTATTCTTATTCTAACAAGATGTTTACTATTTTATTTATACTCTGCTGGAGTAGAAAATTTTTTATTTTATATAAGTTATTATTAATATAGATTGAAGTTAAATTTTAATCGTCACAAACTGAACCACGTCAAATACATCAGAAAATGAACATTACAAAACACAACATTATTTACTACGTGTATAAGTTTAGCATACAATCTTTGGAAATAACATGATAATGACATGATATCGATGAAATCTTCTTACCATGAACAATGAAAGAAGAATTGAAGAAAAATGCATTGTTAGGAAAAGAGATTCACTATTTGTTTAGAATTGTTATATTTTGTCAATAAATTGTCATATCGATGGAGAAATAGAGGACATACTAAGAAGAATATATAAAATCATTATTCCTAAGGTATCATTTACTTAAAATATTTACACATGCGTTACGTTTGCACATAAAAATATGATTATTGCTCAAATAATGTAAAGAAATAGTATAGATAAATGCTATTACTCATCTCACTGATCATCTTCCTTTTCATCTATAAATAATTAAAAGTAACTTAACACTAGAACTACCGATAGTCAACACGAAGCTATTTCTACCAAAACCAATCAAAACGACTGGTCTTTAAAAAATACATAATAATAGAATATTTTTATATTTATTGATTTATTACTTTCTTACAGAAGAAATTCAATGTTATGTAGTACATTTTTGATATTATTGTTCCATCTATGATCCCTAAATGAGGGTACATTTATAAAATTGTAGCTCTAGTCAGTTTGACTGGTGTGGTATTTCTAGTGTTTGCATCTAGCGATCTAGCGATCGATCCGGAATTTTCCTGATAACTGATATCGTCATATCGAATGATACACGGTAAAAATTTTAAAAGCATGTGGCAAATTGTAGAAAAAGAGGAAACTGGTTAATCGGGATTCGATAAACAGATTGCAAGACCCTTTTACACTTTGACAAATACCAGTCAAAATTATTTTCAGTTTGAATACATAAAAAGCAAAATAAAATTCATTATATTGTTCTTTTAGTTATCGTTGCGAAAGTCATTACACCATTGCGGACAAAAAATATAACACGAAGTAGAAATTTGAAAATAAAATTGTAAAAATTTGAAAGTAAAATTATATTGTAAATAAAATTGTGATAGTTCTAGTGTTAACATTCGACCACAGCCATACCAATCGATTTCATTATTTACATCGACGAATACAGCGGAGGAAAAATAATAGGCAGAAGTTCACCCCTTTAGCCACGCATTCGAATATCACGAATCGAGAGATGGATCTGTGTAGTTTACCAGGCCGTTTGGATGGATAGAGGAGAAACGCTTACAAGCCATAGAATGCAGAGCTATTTCGAGAATGAAATACCTGAAATTCTTCCCATAAGAAGAGGAACGCCACAAGAGAATGATCGAGCGTTCCGAAACTAACGCGTTCTGTTTATGAGCTCGTATTTCCACGCTGCTTTCGATATCGCCTATTTTTCTCATTAAGAGTGAACTGCCAATTATATTTTTAGCCCGATTATAGGTTTTGAAAAATTCCTGTGGTGATTTAGACCTTGTTTTTCTTTTCGTAAATGACTGTTTGAAGATTTGAAGCTTGGTTATCGTCGTTTTAATTTCTAGAATGCGAAACTTGTTCAATTTTATGGATTATATCACTGTTATAAAATTGTAAATTATATTAATTGTTATTATTCTTTAATATACACATTTCTTGATTGAAAAAGATTCTCCATATCTTCATAGCTATTTCAAATTAAATTTATTTTATATAATAATTTGAGTTCATTTGAGACAGCAAAATTTTGTCTATTCTTCAAATAGTTTTAGATATTTCGACTCTTAATAAAAGATATTTCAGTAAAAACCTTAAAAACACGTTGAATATTGAAATAAACATATTAATGAATAACGCTGAATTTTGTTTGAATTTTTAAAAGGCTAGAACATTAAAAAGGTTCTTGGTAAGTAAAATAAATCCAGGGTTATTACGGTGTTAGCAAAAAGTAGGGTGCCACGGAGGTTCATAATAGGATTATAATCTAGATTATTATAATAGGATTATATGTAAATTTCGGAGCACTCCTCCCCAGATTTGGGTGTATAAAGGAATTTTGTATAATTTCTAAGAAATTCCTACTGATAAGTTAGAATTGATTTCTATCCTACTATTAAACCGTAACATATAGTAATTTCAATTTACATTTTATATATTATATAACTAAATTGATAATGATAATTACATTCGTACGTAATTAAATTATTACGTGTTATTATAAGCACATTTATGTCAAATCCGATTAATTTTAACGTAACATACTCGTTACATAATGTCGTGTTTATTTCACACTAACCAAGCTATTATTTCCATTTCTTGTAAACATCCTCAACTATTAATACATTACATTAATTTACCAAACTGTTGAAAAGTAAATATTATTAAATCAGAATCTAAATCCATTACAAATTTGACGAATGTCAAAGGATTGAAGTGAACAAAATAATAAAGTTATTAATTCAGTACAGTGCGCTAAAGAACAGCCGTACACCTTATTTCGTCTCTTTCATACAGCATAAACAACGTTAATTATTTTAATACAGCGTGGGAACGACTAAAGAACGAGCAACGTTTATTCACGTGTTCGTACAAAGTAGCGGAACGAAAATTGCTAGAGGCGTGCTTTCATTTTCCCAATTTCTGCTATTGAGCTCTCAGTTGCTTTAAGCAGGGATAACTGCGTTTAACAGAAATTCGGTATCCTCGCCTAACGCGAACATGCCGCGTTAATCGTCAAAGGAGCTCAGAATACATTGCAGAGAACGTTTCCTCTACCGCTTAAACACCGATCGAATTGAATAATATCGATACAGATATAGCGTTTCTTCGTGAATTTATCGAGTCATTCTGGAAATGCATCTTGTCACATCATTACACGAATTAATGTTCTTCTGCGCGACAAACGCGACGATATGTAGCCGAGTTTTTGTTCCAAACGATATTTGGATTTCGAGAATAGGAAATTGAGAGTAGAAAATTGAGAATAGAAGACGATGAAACGGAAAAGCGAGGAAATGAAAACGTACGGCGGAATTGAACGAAAACTGAAACACCTACGATAGACGAAATAGAGTTTTTGCTAATCTTGAAAGTTTCGAGCGTTGCATTTCCAATATCTTGATTCTGAAACCTATCGACAAATTTGTATAATGTGGATTTTAAACATTTTGAAATATCAATACCTTGTAATTTTCAAGTGTAAAAAATGTAAACCTTTGGAACTGTGGATCTTTAAATTTTTGAAACACCGGGTTCCCAAATTTTCAAATCTTCGTTGTTACTTGGATATCGTAACTTGGAATTTTTGATTCTCAGGCTTTTAAAATTTGACACTTCGAAATATCGAATTCTTAAATCTGGAAATATCCTCCAAGGTACCAGAAATATTTCAGACTGAATTTGTTTTACATGACACCATATGCACGGTAATTTGCATAAAAATTACATTCACGGTAAGTACTAGGAACTGAAAGCTCGGATGCTTCTCATAATTTTTAAAGAATACAGTACAGAATAAAATTCTAAACGCTAAAACACAGAATTTTTTACGAATGATTTTCCTGGTTTGTGTTACTTCATTATACGAATAAACACAACGATTAAATGTATCTACCACTTTCCTGTACCGATATGCCTAATTAAACAAATACACAGTTTGTATTCACCGGGATACTCCTAAGAAAGTAATAATATTCTCTGCTCAGTGTTTTCCACAATGGCCGATTGTTTGTTAAGACAGTCACGTACCAAGATAAGCTAATTAAACTCTAAAAAGGGAATTCGCTGTCACATGAAATATTCCAGCGAAGCAATCTTCGTCAAAGAAATTTCATCCATTTATGCAAATGAATCTGGATTTGAAACAGCGTAGTTGTCAATGGTGGTCCTATTTTTAATAACTTTCAAATTTAATAACTTTTATACGTTTCTTTCACTTTGCCACTTCATCGGCCTATTTTCTAAAAGTACGGTGCCTTTCTTTGAAGAAAACGAACAATGAATTGAACCGCAGAAAGAAGCAAAGAAATAAAGGTGACAAAAAGGATCGAAGGGCATAAAAAAAGATGGTGAAAAGAGCCGAGCAAAAAGTAAGCAAGAAGTGGAGGAGCGAAATGGGAAAAGGAAGAAAGAAGAAGGGAGATAATATTATTTTACTAGAAAAGGATAGAGGGAAATAAAGGCTGAGAAGAAAATCATTCGAATGAAGGGAATCTTCGTTCTGAAGCTTCGAGATCTGTCAATAGGGTTACATATGGACTTACTCTCGATATGAGAATAAAGAAATTGCCTATAGAAGTAGAGGATGAAGCATAGGAAATAAATGGAGCTTGGATAGAAAAATGACGGAAATACAGGTAATAAGAACAAGAAATAAAGAGAATTTCTCCTTACTCGAATAAATCTCTTGAGAATTAAACCTTTGTCGATCACAGGAAGACGCGAATACTTCCTATCGAAAATACTTTCATTGAAAAGATTTCTCTCATGCTCTATATTCTGCATTAAGTAACTAAATGGTAAACATATTTATTTTCAATAGGACATTCTAGTTTTAGGGTATTATGTTTTCTTCACAGAAGCATCACAGAATGTTTGATTTTGTTATTAATAATATTGGGTTGGCAACTAAGTGATTGCGGATTTTGTCAATACCACCTAATGGTAAAATTCGCAATCACTTGGTTGCCAACCCAATATTATGATTAAAATTTTCCACGATTATTTTCAGAAACCATTTAATCTTGAAAAGATTACGTTATTTTAATGTAATTTAATGTATGTAGTAACCTACAAATGTGTTTGTTTTATTATCTAGAGCAAGGACAAGAAAGGATGGTTTATTCAGAGTTAAGTTCAAGTTTATTCGTACAAGCGATACTCAACACAAAGCTGACTACAATCGTCGTACGTCTTAAACTCGGCTTTCTAATTCTCAACTGTTTGAACTCAAACTCAACTGCCTCTCCACAACTGACCAACTCAACTCGACTGCCTAACGTCTTCCGTCTGTCCTCCAGATGTGCCTAACCCATTCCCAGGTAGATCCCCTTCAATTACCCCAATGTTGTAAAGAGCCACAGGTATGACCCATTGTCAGGTAGATCCCCTTTAATTACCCCAATGTTGTAAAGGGCCACAGGTATGTCCCGTTGTCAGGCACGTCCCTTTTTCCCGATACTACATGTATGTTATGTGCATTTCATAAAAAGTCTATAAATACCATTTTATTGAAAACTTAAACGTTTATTTTAGCGAAACAAATAGTAGCGAAGACTATTCCCCATCCTCCCCGGTCAGAGGGTATGCTATTAATGTTCACCGGAACAAAATCGGTCAGTTATTTACACAAAGCTGCAGAACCATCGGCGATTTCAATCAGTTTTTTCATCAAGCTGCGACTCGATATTCAATCAGAGTGGTCGGATAACGCGCGTTTCGCTGGCAACCGACTCAGAACTTGCGATACTCTATGTAAAAGGAGACCCAACGTGATCCATGCGGTCAATCTCGAATTAAACCTCCGTCCGAATCCCTTTTGCCCGAAAGGTTGTTTACAGTCGAGCTGGAACAATGATAGGGATTGAATTCGTGGCGAATAGACGATCTTGTTACGAGGCAGCGGCCGGTAAAACGAACGATGGAACACGAGAAAATGCAAGAAATTGCTTCTATACATGGCCGTAACTATGAATACGTTCATCGATGTCTACAGCATCCGATTCCGTGTAACTCTTATCCCGTAATCTATCATTGTCGAGTTTTTTCCTCTCTTTTTCTTCTTATTTTACTTCTCCCTATTTTCCAATGCTTTTAATGAAGTTATCAACGTTACCTTCGATCCTCTTGTACACGTTCGAAGAAACCGGCTAGAGAAAGGAAAATTGAAAATTGCGAAAGAGTTCTAATCAGACTAGATGGTTGGGTGGGAAGATTCTAGACGTTTGATAATGTCGTGACTAAACCTTACAGAGGATGAGAAACAACGCAAATTTGTAAAGGAATCCCAAAACCGGTCTTTAACCTTCTCTTCCTGGAATTAATGCGAAAAAATGATTGATACGTATTCACACGAGAAAGCTTCCATGATACGAACGAAATAAGATTACGATTGTATACACGATCTTTTAAATTGACTTTTCATATACCTTGTATATATGTTTGGAGGAATAAATGTGAATATACCAAGGATGAAAGTTGTTTCGAACGTGATCCGTGCTGCTCGATTATTTGAAATCTTGTCAATAGCCTAAAGTACGTGCGATAATATCCGCGTTGGTAGGAACGAATATGCGATTTTAATAGAAACTACGGTAGAAGAGATCGATTTTATATCTCCAACATTCTGTAATGAAAATACTTCACGCGCGAAGCACCCTTTGATTTGTTGTAAGTATGTTAGTTGTATCGTTCATGTTAAAATGACAAAGGGTACACCTTCCTCGTTTCACACCGAACGCCTTTTCGAAAGCTGAATCGTCAGGTTAAACCTGATTTTCTGTTTGCACGCGTTCAACGAACAAAACAGCAGCCTCATAGCGATATAAACGCCACGGTAAGGTTTCCCATGACGTGAAGGGGAAAATCGCTAAGAGGATTTTCAAGAAAGACCAGTGAAACAAACTCTACAAAGGGAGTACGAATTATACGATGTTGCTTTGTACGATGCTTGACTCGACGACTATACTGCAATTCATACAGATTACTCGTTCTAGTTAGCTTCGTGTTACACGTTTACCGTTGTTTGTTCGCTCCATGCGACTCATGTAACTTATGTACGTAATTCAGTTTATTCGATCGTACGATGAAAATAACATTTGACAAAAATCACTCGTGATTTAATGTAAATTAATTTTTCAATTAATTTTTCGATTATACTTGTTTGAAATTTATCAAATGGAATCGTTCCGTGCAACTAATCGAACAAGTAGTATAGCTTGTCAATGATCAGAACAGTGGAATAATATAATAAATGGTGCGGCAGTTCGAGAAAGTGATACAGATCGATCACTTACCGGACACGCAGTGAAAGATAGTAACTAATCGAGGTGAGTCACTGGCCAGACAAGTAGTACGAGTCAATAACGGACTGAATAAGTAGCAAAGGCCAATGTCTAGTCGGACGATGTGGCAGAACCGCTTATCTGATCAGAGAAAGCATCGACAAACAGCGATGTTCTGACAAATGGAGGATGATTATATTATAATTAGTCGTACGTGAAATACGTAACTTTGCGTTCGAACAAGTATCACAAAGAGGCTGTAGCGTTTTTTTATGCGACCCTATGTATGTTTCTTTCACTTTTACGATTTTCTGAGAGAAAAAATATGGGATTTTTCAATATATACTGTCCCCTCTTACGTATTAACAATTTTAATAAATTAATAATTATGGAAGATAGTCGTAATTAAAAACATTTTTAATGAGACATTTCTCTAAATTCAAAATTATGAATATAGGTATAGAATAACTTATACCACTTCTATTCAATTTCCCTGAAACCAGACATCCTTTTATTATCTCTCATCGACATAATTTTCGCTTTAGATGAAATCTGTAAGTTAAATGAAGGGCTACTTGAATCCACACGGTGAGTTTTCTTTAAATTTACTGGCTCGTCCAATAGTTAAAACAGACTCGCGGGGAAATTTATTCAATTTTGAGTATGGTTGCGATGGTGGCTACAATTTTTCGCGACAGATCATGGCCAACGGCTGTTTCAATATTTCACTTGAAAAGTGTCACAGCGTCAGCGTTTCGTCCGTGATAACAAACACGGAGCAGCGTCGAGACAACCAACCGCCGTAAAATTTTAGAGACGAGGAAATTTTGTTGCGTAGTCTGCTTCCTTGTATCTTTACACGCCATGCATGCATTTCCTTTTCCATGGAACCCTCTTTTTCTTGCTTAAAACCCATTAAATATGTGCTTCAACCTTTTTCAGATACCTTTATGGACATTTCGATGAACAATATTGCTTTAGGTAAAGACAAATATTATTCCACTGGGAAATTAATCGCCGCTTCTCTTTTTTGTTAATATTGTGTATCGCATATGGAAAAATCCTTCGGTTATTCAAGCTTATTATATGTTTACGTATGGTGTCACAAAAATGTTGAAAAATGAGTAAAGATCTGTATATCATTTCTATGAGAAAGTGGGAATTTTTATAATCACGGAATGAAAAGCTAAGAAAGAGCGATGAATTTGAGCGATACATAAATATAATACAATTTATTTTCAATGGAAATGAAACATAGTGGGCATGTAAAAAGATAGAGGATCCCTAAATTAAAAAATTGCGATAGATTAATTCGTGTTCTCCGATTGACAAGTTAACCTTTAAAATAATTGCTCGTGTCTCGTTATTTTCTCTTTATTATAGATTTTCTATTAATATTCTCAGTCCAACACGAATCTTTGATCGTCGTGATAACGTGTTAATTCTAAACTAAAAAATGTCATCGTGTTTAAGCAATGTTCCATATATTGTTTAAAGCATTGTCTAACTTTTATTTGATATTTCGGTTTTTTATTTTCACAATTTATCCGTTTGCAGGAAATGTTTAAAGAATACAGTAGCATTTGCGTCACAGGATTACATTGTATATTTCATGCGCTGTTACACGTTTATACAGGCGTAAGGAAATATATCTCCACAAAAACAGTCGAGAAAGAATAAAACACATCGAAATGAAAAACAAAGTGGAAATTATTTCCTACGATAATTTCCTAGCAGTAAAACTCAGCCAAAACAATTCACCGTAATTCACAAATTACTCCTTGAAAATATTATATATTATTGCTATAAACACTTCTCGTTTTCAACAAACTCTGAACATTGAAACGAAAGTTGCAAAAGAATGTACAAATATTTATCTCCTTTTTCCATTTTTAGTTTTAACTAAACTTTTAAAGTCTGTTTAGCTTTTCCAAGTAATAAATAAAATTTAATGTTCCTCAAAACAACCCACCATAATCCACAAATTACTCTACTATTCTTTTAATCACTATATTGCGGATCTTTATGCATATTCAAATTTTTGTGAATATATAGAAAATTGTTTTATCTACCAAACGTTATAGTAAGTAGCTACTCTATTTTGAATATGTAATATACTACAGGATTTTATTATTTATTTATTTGAAATGGACTAAACAGGAAACGATAGTTATTTAATATGAACTAAATACAGTAATGTGCTATAACTAAAACAATTAAATAGTCAATTTACAGCTCTCGTCACCACGGCTCCACGCTCTCTCGACAACGCAATTCACACTCTCTGACTTCTCAACTCATACTGACCGTCAATTCGTCTTTCTCCCTTAAGCAACCCTTTGTCTTTTCTCATAGCCCTACCACATAGTGTTCGGCAGTAGTTCGTGGCCATGATCTTGTATCATCAACCACGTCTCAATCCGCATTAGAGACCAGGCCGCGTTTCGGAATTGATGGGCTGACGACGGAAATAAAGATGGTGGCGGCACTCGGCGACAATGTGTGTCGCCGAAGCGAGGAGCCTAATGAACCCTCGATATCCCAACGGTCCTTTCGCCGAATGTTCGAGAACGCCTAACGAACGCGTGGATAGTAGAGATATTGAGAGATGACAAAGTAAAAGAATCAGATTCCGCTAAAAGTCAAGTTGTAAGAGCTTCGGTCTTGAAAAATTGCGGCTGAAGTTCAGAAGTAAATTGTAGTTAGCGTAAACCAAGTGTTAAGAAATAAATTCTCTTTTTTTTACTTCTTTATTTTTATCTTTTATTTTTCATCCTCGATTTCTCTTTTTTATTTTACGTGACAATCTCGTAGGCCTTTTTTCCATGTAACTACTCGACTGAAGGGCCGACGACACATTGATAGGCCTGTCGGCACCTAATTGTTTATGGTTCACCCTATTTTTTAGGCCACTTGTCCATGATACTACAATACTTTTGCATATTATATGCATCGTAAGCACTTTACACCCGTAAATTTCCCACGAATGCATAAAAATCCGCAGTCTATTAATCACTGCAATGTACATGCAAAGGAAACAAAAATATATTTTAACGGAGTATCATAAATCACCAGTATATTTTCTACTTTTTCCAAGTAACAACGTGACCAAATAACTTGCAGATACCAATGATGTTACGCGAAGACAGAGATCGTCGTTACGTAGTTTACGGTCGAGATTTTTACGTAATTCAAAGTTGTCAGTGGAACACTATGAACGTTTTTGCGATCCACAACTATGGTATCTGGAAATCTGCATGAAGGAGACGCGTCAATGTGTCACAACTATGCATAGACTTTGCTTTCTGAAAGCGTATGCTTACGTAATCTCCAATTTATGGTAATGCGATGCGGATACATGCACGCCTTAATCGCCTCTCGGCATCACGTGTACACTGTGTTTTTCCCAAACTTTTATCCTTTTTCTGATAGTCGACTACCACCACCGTATTTCGTAATTTCAAGTGCAATTTATGTTCATAGAATTTCCTGTGTGACTGTTGAAGATAACAGAGTGCATGAAGTTTACGATACTAGCGAAATATCAGCTATTTTCGGGAACTCGAATAATTTAGTTAAACGTGTTTGTTACGACGGCCGACTCTGTTCCTAGACCAGGCCACACGCCGTGGGCAAGCTGGCAGCCAGATGTCTTCATGTCCTTACCGCGTACCCTCGATAATCTCAAGTACCCTTCATAAACCTCAGGAATTCCAGCTAAAGGTCCTTCATACCGAACAAACAGTCTTCCATTGATTTATTTCCTAAACTTATTGTGCATCACGGGTTGACACGAGAAAGTTAGTTCTTCTCACGTATGCAGCCTCCCACCAGCAACTTCATCTCGAGGGCGGCTAGTACCCTTCCTCACCTAAGAACGCAGCAACCAGCCAATTGACAACGAAGCCTATTTCCCTCTCTTTTAACGAAATCTATTCCTTAACGAATCAGCTCATCTCATGTCCTCGGGCCCACCCATCGCTAGTTTTCCTCCGCCACCAAACCATTGCCAAACGGCACTGATTTTCCATCTTCCGAACGGTCAACACCTTTGACCTCGTTTCTACCATTAGATCAGTCACATATTCAACTTGTACATACGCAACAGCGTAACTATTCACTACAATATTGTTGGAATAAACTGTTAATTATATATTGTTATATCCGTGTAACAATCACTTCAATTACCCCTGTTATCCTAAACGAAATAGGGGATCGATCATTTCGCGGCGTCGATTATCAAATCGTAACGGGAATTTACGACTCCCGTTGACGTGCTTCTTCGCGATCGCGTCTCTCCGCGAGTGAACGAAACAGTGTTGTTAGTTTTATAATAATAGGAAGAAAGAGAAATTTAACGTGTTGAGTGCTACACGAATGTTATATATTTTGCTTTGCAAATCGTAACAGGGTGAAATATGCCACACCATAACATTTACTTTTTACAAAATATATTATATTTCTGGATGATATTGTTTTAGCCACTCGTGTTGTTTAATACCTGAAATTTATCTTATTTTAATCGTTTTACAAAATTTAAATAACCGCGATAAATGACGTATTAAAAGGTAACTTTCAAATTTTTGCATCTTCTGCTTAATATTAGGTTGTCCGAAAAGTTTCTTTCGTTTTATAAGGAAATAATAGACGCACAATGTTTTTTCTTTTATATTAGTTTATTGAATTATACACGAACATATTAATAGAAATAGAACGAAATAATAATAATAAATAATATAAAACAGAAATTGTTGTTCATTTATTATCATCTTATGAAACAAAAGAAACTTTTCGGACAACCTAATACTATGGCGACAAAAATATAAAACCTGTATCAGGTCAAAATGCAAGATATATGAAGTGATATATAACGTAAAGAGAGAAAGGAGCTTCTATTCACGTATTTCACAAAATCACGTACTATCTCAAATTTACAAAACCGTTGATTTACGAAACAATATTGATTTATGTATTTTACAAAAAATTATGCAAATCAATGCTAGAGGGCATTATTGCAAATCAATAAAATTATGAATTGGTCATTCTGATTGCTCTTGAATTCCAATGCTAATATTATTTGTAAATGTTGAAGTGGTCGCCGCTTCTAAGAAAACTCTACATCTGGTTTTTTAGTTTTCTCAAGCACTGAAACCATCGACAGCGCATAGACAAAAGACTGTCGAGGACAAACCGAAAAGCGGTGCACGTGCGGCGTTGGCTTCAGGATTTTTCAGTTATAGAGTAACACTGCTAGCGTGTGGATCTGGACTAGCTCGTATATTGTATTCATTCTTTGTATTTACACTTCAGCTTAAAATATATATATTTTCTATCTTACAATTTATCCACGCGTCTCTTTGCATTCCTATACATCTAATAACCTCAACAGTAAATAATACTTTCAATCAGTGGTATCCGCAATAGCGGTTGATATAATGTACACGTTGGACTGAGAACGTACAGATGGACAGCAATGGATACTTCAATATACTATTGACTAGCATATGAACATACGTCACCTCCGAGTCACAGGAAAACATCGAATCCATGATTTTGAAAACATATTTTTGGGATGTAGTTTACGGAAAAATATTTGACACGTATCTTTTTCATATGACCGTTTCAAAGGTCGTTTCAAACGTCCATGCTAAAACGATGAAAACATCTGCCACATTTGTCAATTTTTCCTAAATGCTGTATCTTCACTGTGTATTACACCTTTAATTGTGTATTTTCAAAGGAAGAATACAATTGTCAGTACAATTTCATTTCGTACAAATTTTCCAGGTTAAAACCACAGTTTCGTGATTAATTTCTGGCTAATATAATATTCTACATAATTAGGAAGTAAGAATGAAAAGGCAAGAACTATTTTTAAGCTTTAAAAGTAAACTTAAAAAATGTTTAGATTGTAAAAACAAATTTTCCTAGACTTTAAAGTAACAATTTCCAGTTGAATTTTAATCGCAAGAAATCTCGAAATTTTTGAAAATTTTGTACTTTTTGATACGGAACACCGAATATGAAATATTTGCGTGCGAATGCAACTAATTTATCGTCGAAATGTATTTATACGCTGGCAAATAAATTTCATGTTCTATAGATAATTGATTATTAATTAATTCACTCTGCGAATTGTTAGGAAGCGAACAAAGAGTATGAGGCATTTGTTCCGCTCTCGTTTTGATGTTCCTGCGAATTTCCACGCTGGAATATTCCAAAGCGTTTCCAACTGGGCAAACTGAAAAGTCGCCGAATCGAAAGTTCGTCGATTATAAAGTTTAGAATTACAGCGAACGAAATAGCTGAGTGGAAAGTTCATGTAAGAGGAATAGTTCATTCTTCTCTTTTTTTTTTTTTTTTTTTTTTTACTGCTGTTGCAGTGTACCATGGAGTTAGAATAAGTTACTCTTTTCTAGATTCGCCAGGCGGATTGCAAATGTTAAACGCGACGTGTGAATATTTCGTTTTGAATATTCCAGAAATTTTGCACTCGGCTTACACGAAGATATTGTTCCGGATTTTAGTTCGGGAAATTAGCTTGCGACCTAAAGTTTATCAAACTTGTAGATAGTAATATAACTTTCGTGTTCCTGGCAGCGATTTCACCTTTTAGAAATTTTAATGCTTCTCTATGTAGATCTTTTTTTTTTTAATAACGCTGAAAGGATCATTTTCAGAGAAATTTTGTTTCCCGTTGGATAGAAATTTGTTTTAATGTGCAGCAAAAATTAACAAACTTCGTTGAAGTTTAAAAATTCCCTTCTAATCGAGTTAGATGCTATTTTTAATCGCGCTTGAAACGTACAGAGTCGAAAAATCGTAGCAGAATCGACTTTGTTGATGTTTCGAAACACGGAGGGGAGATGTGAAATAATGTTCACTTCCATAATAGCTCGAAGCAGCTCACGTTTTACGCTACATTTATACGATGGATCTTACGCCGCTTAATATCAAAGAGGCAGCGAAACTTTAAATTATGTGATCATCGCGTGCACGAAATAAACCCTCATAGTTGCATATACATAGTATACGTCGAGAAACGTAGGGATTTACATATAGAAGGTAAAAGCATGTTTATAATTATTTTGTAATCGAAACCTCGTTATCAATAACACACCGGCATTGATTACATATTCGCGTCGGGAAAATTGAAAAAGAGAGTTAATCATGGTTTTGGTCGGTTCTCGCTTCGAAGCGAAATTACGCTAGCTATTCAACGTCTGGTGCGTGAAATACAATCTGACAGATTATAGAGAAATACTATAACAGTGATGAGAGATTCATCGGTTTCACAGTTGCAATAACAGAAGAGAATTAGAGGAGGAGGCATAATGAAGAAATGGAAAAATTTGTTGTTTTTGAATAGCACGTAAATAGTATTAACCAGTTAACTGGGGGATTTAATTTCTCTCGTGGAGTGCGTACATAAAATCAATCGATGACAAGTATACACATCAAATGCAGAAGAATGGAATACGCTGCTATATTTTGATATTCGAAGGTATTAGATGGAAATTAAATTAACTTAACGTCGTTCGATTTATACCAATGACATTTTATTCCGAAATCTTGTCATTTGGATAAGATGGTAGTAAACAATTTAATACAGAGAATCGTATTTAAATTGTATATCGCATGAATTATTTATAAAGTTTAAAGAAAATATGTCGTATAATAAAGTGAATTATTGAAATCGTACATTCTGATCCCTTTATTCTTCCTTCTCAATGTATTTTCTATGCGCTGCCTTTCCTCGATTGAAAAGGTCAAGGGATACGATTAATTCAGGATTTTTTAAGAAATTTATTTGATCGTATATTTTTCCACCGACTGACGGGATATTAACAATTACACCGGTTGAAAAATATGTGTTTTTATATCGCTTGCAGCGCAATTAAATAAAGTATAGACGATGAAATAATCCCTGTCAAAATATCATCCTGCAAATTCCATACACATGTTTCCTGTTTGTTGCGATTTTTTAAATTTATTAAACGTATTTATCATTCATACCACGGATAATCACTGTACTTATCTTTTTCTTTATTATTTGTCACGCTGCTAATCCCGAATCAAGTAATATTTTGATATTAAACGAGCAGGTAAATTACATTCTTATTGTCAGATTTTGAAAATTCTATCCTACTCCGTAGATAAAATTTATCAAATAAGCAGACTGATCCATCCTTTGGAACAATTTAACTTGTATTTGTCTGTCAGAGACCAAGGACGTTTGGCCTATCTCATTTTCCCTGGATTTACGTTTGATTCTCTCCTTGGCAAAGAATTTCCTACCAAAGATAATAAAAGGAACAAAGATGAAGGGACACGTAGAAAAATCATTCAGCGTAGAAAAATCGTTGTAATAACGTCCAACTCTATTTCATCACGTTCGTTTGATTTAATTAGAATCCCTCCTTTCGTAAGACAAATCAGGCTACATTAATCGAAAATTATATTTAGAAGCATTCGGTGTACTATTATCTCGAATAATATCCGATTTATCCTATGAAAACTTACTTTCTCCAAAGTCTAAGGTAAATATCACTTATTTATAAATCCTTCTGAAACAAACGATCCGAAGATAAATAAAATTCTCACCTAATCCAATCGTATCAGAAACATATGAATCAACTATCCTTGCAGGTAAATAATGAGCCAGTCAGAAAATTAATTTTCGCGATCCATCGATTTATCTCACCCTTATTGCTTGGAAACTCGATCCAATTTTATTAATCCTTGAGAAAAATTTTACAATTCATCATTTCATCGAGGAGATTAATTTTACACAGAATTTATACATTGCCAAAGAAGTTTAAATATAATGATTTCTTTCGTTCGGACGAAGGAATAATCTAAGAACAAATAAAATAACCGAAAGAATTATTTTCTTCTTCAAACATAATTCTACTTGCTTACTATAATGTTATAATCTATTGATACAAGTTTTCTCGAATGTATAACATATATAAGGTGTCCTAGCATTGCTTTCCAATACTTTAATACTTGCAAGGGTCTTTTATCTAACATGTGTGTGATATACGATACCGCTTCTGGGACACCCATATGGCTGTAAGTGGCTGAATCATTTTCAAAATGGGATAGCATACAGAATTTTACGTTTCGAAGAAGCGTATTCGAGAGCGTGCAATCCTCCTTTGAAATATCCTTTCCAGTTTTGCGTTCCCGCGAGGAATGTAGTAATAAAAGTGCAAAATACAGGACGCGTGTCTTTATTACATTCTTAAATATTTAATTACGTGGAGTATATGGACCATGCATCGAATTTTTCCATTCCACTTACGTGTTATTAAACGAATGAAATATAAGAATAGAACTAAACGAAGAAACTAAATTGCAAAAAAGAAGCTTATTTTTATCTTATAAAACTATTATATTAGATTATTCAGAGTATTCGTAAGACAATTTGAGAAATATCAACACGCAATGTATTTTGCATAGAATTTTCATTTTATTGAATTGTTATTATCAATATAATTGTCACTTTACTAAATGCGTTGTTTATTTCTGTGGCTTTTCGTTATACACAGTATGTGTCTCCGTAAGACATTCCAAGTAGAGTTTACTGATGCTTCTTTTCCTTATCGGCATATGGAATTTAACGTTATCCTATCGAAAAACGATACCTTTTCCGCAGATAAATTTCGAACGTTCCTGGTTAATAGCTGCGCTTGTAATTAGTCGACCCAGATGAAAGCAGCACTTCTGAAAATTAAACGTCTTATCAGACGAAAGCTTGCAACGATGATCTTGTTTTACCAAATGCGTCGCATAATTTCATTTTGGCACACGCCACTAATGCTACCAACTCTTACAACAATCCAATATCAAATTGCAGCCCACTTATTGTAAATAAAACTATATAATAAAATATCTTGGAATACTCAATTAAATTAAAAAGTAGAAAAAGAAGCGTTTCTTCCTTTGATATTGTCTTTCGTATCATTCATACTTTTCTGTTCGATTATCTTATTTACAAAATATTTAATATCTTTGAAAATCTTCTCGGAGAATCTAGTTCCAGAGAACTATCTTCAAAAGAAAAAAGTTCGCGAAAAAAATATTACCTTAATCCATTCTAGAAAAATCACGAACGGTGGTGGTTGAAATTATTCGAGTCGCGTATTCTTGATGTACGAGACCACTGCTCTTCGCCAAGAAAATAGTTCAATTTATTTATAGTGACGTATTTAAACGGCAAGAAAGTTAACGGGATCCTTGTAAGGCTGAAATTTTCGAAGGCGTTTGACGTCTCCATTTAACTTTCGCATTACGCTGCGCTTGATGTTCTGCGAAGTTCGTACAACATTCCACGAAGTCGATCTTAAGCGTATCTTCAAACCTTTATCGCAATTTTGATGTACTTTGTCATTGCGATTCAATATCCGAACGTTTCCTTTAATATTCAATATACTTGTAACGAGAATGGTCTGATTTTAAAAACTGATCTACTAATTACGAAGGATAACTATCGTATTCGATCTGAAGATTTCGTTGCTGAAGATTCCATTATTATTCTCCTTAATCCGCGTATGAAAGTTATTCGACACAACGAATTAGAGCAAAATATTTTGTAGAGTATTTGTTATTTATCATGTACCCTTTAGCGAATTTTAAAAGTTTCTTGACTTGCTGCTTTGTATATATTTAATGTGTTGTTTCATCGTAATTTTAAGGTAACTGATCGTACATTTTCAATGGAAATAAAAATGAACAATTTTCTATGAATAGAAACTTTTACATAATTTATCGCTTGAACCAGATCGACCTTTTACATCTACCACTTTCACGGACACTATACTTCATAAGACATAATTGTAGGATTTCTATTTATTTGGAAATATTAGAAATTAAGGTTTCGAGTGATTTGTATCCTATATGATAAGTTTATTGATCGATAGATTTATTTACAATGGATTAAACAGGAAACGATGGTTATTTAACGCGAACTAAATACCGTAATGTGCCATAACTAAAACAACAAAATAGTTAATTCACAACTCATAACAACTCGGAAACTCAATTCTGGACTCCTCACAACTCGACTCCTCACCACCCGACTGTCAACTCACAATTCGACTCCTCACCACTCGACTGTCAACTCACAATTCGACTCCTCACAACTCGACTCTCAATTCTCGTCTACTCAACTCGACCCTCAGCTCACGACTACTCAACTCGACCCTCAGCTCACGACTACTCAACTCGACCCTCAGCTCACGACTACTCAACTCAACTCTCGACTCACGACTGCTGCACTCAACTCTCAACTCACAACTATTCCACTCGACTCTCAACTCACAACTCCCCCACTCAACTCTCAACTCACGATTGCTCCACTCGACTCTCAACTCACGACTATTCCACTCGACTTTCAACTCACGACTGCTTACAACTCACGACTCTCCCACTCGACTCTTCATGTGACGACCACCCGGTAAAACTGATAGGCCTTTTTTGGCCTAACTGCACTTATGGCCTAACTACACTTCCCGTAATATTGTTTATGGTTTACCCGACATTTCTTAAGCCATTTGTCCACGATACTACATAATAATAGTATACTAAATACGTAATACTATAAACGATACGTAATACACAAATAACGTATACATAGTAAATGCATAATACGTAATATTATACTAAATACATAATAAAAAACTTCATAATTCTATCTCGTAATAGTTCTTTTTACCGCAGCTCCCATGAAATTCTCTTCCCTCGCTAAAAGATCGTGCTTTTTATTCTTTTGGTATTTATATCGTTTATTACTTCAATCTTCTACTAATAAAAGAGATTTATATTAAAGATACAATGGCCTATTTCAAACGCAATTCACCAAACGAAGCATTTCACTGAAATACACTTTTTTGCGGCAGCTTTCGAAATTACCATATACAGGTTCTAAAGGATTTCTACGAATAGCTTGCGCAAGTAAAGAAAAAACAAACGAGAACGCTTTTCTTGCAAACTGTTTGGAAGATAGTCATGGTTTAGTACGAGAACGAAAGTTTATCTTAAACAAGATCACCGATTATTGCTGTCTCTTGCAAATATTGGCTAAACCCAAGCTTTTGTTTTCCCTTTCATGTTCTGATTTCGATCTTGCACGATTGTACTTGCTTACGTTGCTCCCCGAGAGAATTCCCGCGAATTTTGCAACAATTGCACGCGTAATATTCACAAACGTGTACTACGTGTAATGCTACGTTCGAATAACTATGCCACAAAACAACGTATAAATGAGTGATGGATATTGTTGCAGCTGAACGCAATGTTTGTTACGCGAAACACGAAAATGAAATCAATGTAACATTAAATGTAATGTTCGGATCTTCTATATTTAAAAGAAAGTTTGTTGAATTTGCAACTTTTAATATATAAAGATATATGTGTATAGAAATATTTAAAAATACGAAAGAGAAGTTATCGCGTAAATAATGAAATATGAAGGCATATACAATACTATTCTATAGAAACGAAATGATCGTAGGTACTTGAAATTTAGTTTAGTTTAACATAAAACACGAATTGTAATCGTTAGTCGTGGAAGTAGAATTTTAACCAGTTTACACTGGCCGAGTACCCTCGCAAATACAATGTAAATTGCGTGCAACTATATCGAGACACCCATCAAGACGCTTTAAAAGAGTTATATATATAATCCAGATCCAATGTTTGTTGCTTTATTCAAACAGCTCTTGAATAACAAAATTTCCATGACTTCAATTTAATTCACAGACTTTATATACAAGCTGTTACGATGAATATCAAATTATTATTTCCTAATATTTTTATCGATATTAAAAGTAGAATTTATGGAAACTGAAAATATATATTGTACAGTAGATTATTAGATATTTATAAAACAGGTTGTTATAAGATCAATACTATTTTTTGCTCGATTCGGTTTTAGAACAAACAGCAACCTGATAATTGAAACTAGCCCGACTATCAGCGTTTCGATCAATTCTATTTAATTTTAATTTACCGCCAGCTTGAGCTACAGTTGTTACTTCGATTTGTATATACGGGATGGACAAACGAAAAAGTTCAGAAAAGCAGAGATATAAAACATAGTTCGATTGTTAACAGATGAGAAATGCTTTATTATCAGGAAAACAATATTTCTATCAATTAATCATTGTATGTAAATTCAAGAATGTTATCGATCACTAACAGATATTAAAGTCAGTGTTTATCACTGATGCTCCTAAATTAATATTATCCTATGCGTTTAATATCAATTTGACAATTAAAATACGTTTATTTATGTTTTAAAACGAAAGTGAAAACGCTCGAGAAATTCACGATACTTGGAAAAACGTGACTAGTTGATCGATCGTTTGACAAGCTTGATTACGATTGATATATATGTACAATGGAGAATTGTTCAATTGTGTGAACTGTCTTATTGGCAATCGCAAATAACAACGGGATACTGTGATATTTATAGTTTTTAAAATTTCTGATTCGCAATCCATCAAAATAACAACGGATTATTATGATATTTACAGTTTTAAAAATCTGTGATTCGTGATCCATCAAGATGAAGCACTTCTCAATATCATAACTACGATATACGCTTATTAACAAAAAATTATGGAATACAACGAAAACTTGAAAATTACTGTGTATTTTTTATCTTTGAAAATACATTGACTGGAATTAAAAATATTTTAAAGAATATTTTAAATATTTATTATGATGTTAGTCGATTATTTTTAGATTTAAAAGTAAGTTCGTATTCTACTCTATCTTCTTAATATTCTTTTTAAGAATCAGTTCAAGTAGATATAATACACATTTGTGTAATAATCTTCTGTATGTATGTGAATAATTATGCTGCAACACCATCAGAAGCATTCCTCAAGGGTGTAAAATTCGAAAGCTGTGCTACGCTACACTTTATATTACGCTCTTGAGACCATCACTTTACATCATAATAAATTAAAGCTCAACTGCAAGCGTTTCATACCCGAGGGTGAAGAAAAATAGATTTCCTAGATGGTCTACATTTATTATAAATACTTTCACTGCATAAAATATGATTCAATTCCTTCGTCATTACTTACCTTGACCAGTGTCACATTTATCATTGTAAAATATGATACAAAATATGATATTTAATTCTGATAATGTTTTCATCGCTTAATCTATTTCATTTATCTCCTGCTTCTTCTAGTAGATCGAGATAGAAGATTCTAGAAATTATTTCGGAGGCAAAAATTTAAAATACATCGGCATAGGGTTAGTGTTATCTTGACAAATTTTCTATTAAAAAATTTAGTAAAAAAATTTCTATCGATATCTGTAGCATCAATTTCGATATAACAACAAATTTCTGGTCCATAATATACAAAATAAATATTAATATAAACAAGACGTATTTCATCGAATTAGCGTTTAACAATGACCCTTCATTTGTTAATTACTCTTCTTCTAAATAACAATTAATACGTGTACCATCTACCAGCGTCACGATACTCTACAAAGTTACAGTTTTCAAGACGATAAATTCGATAAAACGGAGTGACCCCCGAAAAGAACGAGCTAGGGAACACCAACCCCTAACATTTCACGTCAGTTTCGAAGACATTTCTGCTTCGATGTCGGGTGAGGACAAACCGAATAACCCTTGTCAAAAACAAAAGGGGCTAACATTGTTTCAGTTCGTAGAAGCAATTCATAAAGTGTTGTTTATATAATAAATAAAGAATAACTGAGTTGTCTGAATTGATATATTTTCCTAACAATAAGGTGTCTGTAATTTAATCGTAAGGCAAAGGAACCATTTCGAGAAGAAGAAAGAAAATCCTAAAGTTTAGTAAAGTAAAAGAGTATAACACTGAAACCATTAACGTTCGAAATTTTCAACTTAAATCTCGTACATATTGTTAGGACTCACTGGTTATTTAAATTATATAAATAAATCATATATGTAGTAACCTACAAAGGTGTTTTGTTTTATCTAGAGCAAGGACAAGAAAGGATGGTTTATTCAGAGTTAAGTTCAAGATTATTCGTACAAGCAATACTCAACACAAAGCTGACTACAAATATCGCCGTACGTCTTAACACTCGGCTTCCAACTTCTCAACCGCTTAACTCAAACTGCTCCACTCAACTGCTTCTCCGCAACTGGCTAACTCAACTGGCTCTACTCAACTCAACTGACTCTACTCGACTGCCACATTCAACGGACTCTCCTCAACTGACTCTCCGCAACTGACCAACCCAACCGACTTTACTCGACTGCCTCACGTCTCCCGTCTGTCCGCCAGATGTGCCTGACCCATTCCCAGGCAGATCCCCTTCAATTACCCCAATGTTGTAAAAGGCCACAGGTATGACCCATTGTCAAGTACATCCCTTTTCCCAATACTATATACATATAAAATAAAAGTTATATAAATTATATCTCGTTTAATACGTTACTTTTTATAAGATACGCGTACGTTGCGTGCAAAATGGCTAAAACACGGATTTTCGTACATTTATGGGAAACTTTATGATGCAAAAGTACAGAGGATACGCGTAATGCGCACAAATATGTGAAATATCCAAAGTGTAGTATTTGTTATGATATTTAGTACATGAAACATATTTCCATCTGGATCTCCTTTTTTATATTATACTCATAAAAATATGAATCTGCATAAATATTCACGCTCTAAAAATAATCTTATTAATAGTAAGAATAAAAACAGCCGATAAATATCAAGAGGTGTCCTAATAATTATGATCGGCGGTGTATATAGCATTGACAATAATTAAGACGTTTGTTATTCCAGAGGGAAGGAGTTGTTAGTCCGGAGAATAAAATTAATTATAATTATGAAAAATCCTATACCTAAATCTTATACCTAAATAAATTTTCTAATTAAGGAACAAGGTAGGAACTGGTATAACTAGAAGTAGTAACATGCTTAAGTGAAATATATGTCGTAAATTTCGTGCGGTTCTTTATCATTAAAAGCTTCCATTTTCCCAGCAGTGCGTACGAATTTAAATCCCGCTGTCACGAAAACTTCCAAGCGACATCTCAGAGAGCAATAATGTCCCTCGCGACAATATGTTCTGTTCAGAGAGAAAGTTGAAGCTGGTCAGTCGTCTGTTAGCGCTTATACGTTGCGACGCAAGCCGATGGAACGAAATGGTTTTAAGTCGAAATACCTGCTCTGAAGAAATGAAAACAGAAAGCAGGCGATGGGAATAAAGATAACTGGAAAATGGCGCGTAGGAAATGACGACGCAAACTTCGATTTTTAGATAATTCAAATACGTTTATAACGCGGACCAATGGAATTCCTTTCCTAATGGAATATTTGTACTGTAAATTTATTTGTAACACGAATTCTCATACTATTTATTCTGAATATTTCATACACAATTGTTGTTTATAAACTGACGCATGGATTATGAAATTGTTCATAATTGATAATTTAACGCACGGAAAGGATATTATTATCGCGGCTCGATTATCAATTTTTAATGTATTTATATAAATATACAGAAACGATATCAGCAAAGAACAATATTAACTTTTTCAAAAATTCTTGCATGATTCTAGTGATCGTAAAAGTAAGAAATCTGGAACGCACTGCTTTAAGACGTTACAGTGACTCTGGCGTTGAAGCTAATATAATTTCCCCTAACTCTTCACTTACAATAGTTCCCTTCAAAGAATCTTCGTTAACATCTGCCTTGAATTTCCCAGTAGAACTTTGCTTTACTAAGATTCCTTAGTAAAAGAATACCCTTAACACACGAACATTCGCAAGATATCAAAGATAAGGAATAAAAATGATGAAACTTCTACTCGTCGTTCCTTTGATTTGCGCTGTGTCTGCAACAATTCCTCCTCAGAGAAATTTCACCATGAGAGATGTATATTTAATTCTACGGTTAACGATAAGATCAAAGCTCCCTGGTCACAGCGCAAATAGAATTGCTACGATTCCCTTCGCGTGGCCCTATTTCTAATTCATTGGGGCTGATTCTGGTGTTTTCGTTATTCGAGCCGGCTACTTTGAATCGATTTTCGGTCCGAATACTATGTACTACGATTTTCCATTTTCACGGGACTTCCGTGCACGTTTTCCGTACCTCTTTCTCCAGCCAGTAGACGAACGGGTAAACGGTTGCTCGACCGCGAAGCGACACATTTTACTCGACAAAAGAATACGGCTGGCACTATGCGATGGCATTAATTCAGCCGCGTGACGGAATTTCATTTCTTTCCTTTATCGGCTGAGAAAGGTAAATTCCATTCCATCTGGAGGCAACGGCGGTACGGACGTGCAGCAAGCACGATATGACGCGATTATGATTATGGGATTCTGGGGGCAATCTTCTTGCAAATCTATTCCGTGAAACAAAGCGAATCGCGATGGAAGACACCTAGGACCGCTGCACAGGACTGGAAAGATTTTTCTAAAGCGTGAAACACGGTTTTCAAACGTTGTTGTCGATTACACAGTACAATATGAACCTTTCGGTAGAATATTCAATTCTTCTTTCGTGGTTTCTTTCTGTTGTTGTTTCTATATTCAGAGGTAGGATCACAATAGTTATTACGATATTGTATGGATAAATTTATCACACCGTTCTGAGCCGAAAACCTTTATTGCACACATTTACATGGACTAGGAGAAAAGAGAAACAAAAGAACATTTTAAAGTTATCGATTGAATCTATCGATTGTATCTAGAACAATCATCTAGTTACTGGTTTTTTAAATCACAGTTAACAATAATATCAGTTTCTTTAAATCTTTGTTACTCAATTAGCAACATTGCATAAAGATTCTGTAGAACTGGAAATTCTAAAGTATTTTTGTTATCAAAGTATTAGTAAGCGTAAAAGTTACGAAAGGAATGGAGAAGTAATGATAATCGAGTGGCAATGTATTTATATCATCATGCTTTTGAATTATACAATATTATGAACGAATTATTCTTTCAAGCTACAGTCTGTCACACAAGAGCGTGTCTGCGATATCTGCGAAACCTGACACCTAATCAGAATGAGATAAAAAGAATGTAAACAAACGAAAACTTCTCTAATACGCGTTGCTGAATACCTTTCAGTTTCATTTGAAACAGTGACAGGAACAGAGCTTTTTAATATGAGTGCCGCGTACGCGAAACGTCGAAAATCGTCTGGCATGGGCGAATGAAAACAGAGATCGTGATTGGAGTAATATAATATTCACTGATGAATCTTCGTTTTGGGCATGGTGTCCTATTAGGCGTGCTTGGACTATCCATGGAAGAAGGATGATTCAAAGAAGTGTAAAACACCCTATAAAAGTGCATGTTTGGGGTTGCTTTAACGCACGCGGTTTTGGGACTTTGCGCGTCTTTACAGACAATCTGAATGCACAAAAGATGGTGAAATTGTACCAAAGGGGACTTCTCACATCCGTGAAACGTTGGTTCAACCAAACCGAGGACCAATGGATATTGCAAGAAGACAACGACCCTAAACATCGAAGTCGCATCTGCACCCAATGGAAAGCGAAAAACGCCATCACAGTACTTCCTTGGCCATCGCAGTCCCCTGATGCAAACCCTATCGAAAATGTGTGGTCCCTAATGAAATGCAAGCTGAGAGGAAGACGTATCACAAAAATAAGAACACTTGTACATCACATTCGAAAGATATGGAGGTCGTTACCAGAATCCTACGCTCAAAAATTAGTCGAGAGTATGCCGAAACGATGTCAAGCTATAATCGCTAATGGAGGAGATTGGACACCCTACTAAGTAATAGCGTATTAGTGTTTTAGATGTAGATTCAATTCATATAAATTTTTTTACAAATATATAAATATTTACAGAAATATCGCAGACACGCTCTTGTGTGACAGACTGTATATCCTATTCCTTATCTTAATGATTGGCACATATTGATTTAATCTTCTCTTCGTCATATTCTCCCGAAAATGTATATACATGTCGGATTAACATTATGATTAGGGTTAGGGGCGTGTAATGAATATTCTCTCGAATTAGCCATCGCGGTTACGTAATACAGAAAGCATCTACTCGTACGGATATGATCACTACAGAATTTGACAAGCAGCCGTGGCAACTAGACACTCGAGATACTAATGACGATGATCCTAAGTTCAATAACGAATCCGCGGTCAAGGGGATAGCAGTCACGTCTCTCCAGAATCCAAGTTAGACTCTTCGTCAATTAAGGTATTCGCTGATCGCAAACGTTGTACTCGCTTGATGATATCGCACGAGAATGTCTCTCTGTCATCGTGATACTGCCGAAGAAAACTATGATGGGGTGTGTCCCAGGACACGAGATCATCGGATTCGTCGAGGACAATCCTCGTTCAAAAAGTGAGAGAAATGAACGCCGCCGTTAATTGGCCAATCTCTATGTTGGTGGTTAGAAAAGGATGCTAGCCGCCCTTGAGAGAAAGCCGCTAGCGGGAAGCATCGCGCGTGCGAAGGACACCTTCGGTATCTTCCCGACAAGGGCTGTTTATAAATTTGAAGGACCTTGTTTGACTAAGCATTGAGATCTGCGGCGGGACCACCAAGCCATCCGAACATATACTGTGAATAATGCATCGGCATCTGGTTATCGTCTTGCCAGACGAAGACTAGGGTCGGCGTGTGTGACAAGCCACGCGGCAGAGACCGTTGGACTGTTTACTATTGGGTGTCGGTACCGATATCTCTTCTTAAGGAGAACTATGTAATTCTATACTTCCGTTAGGCAAAACGTCCGTCCCGTGACCGCGGCTACGTTCGGCGACTAGTTGTCGCCTTGAACCCAAGCTCATTATCGCAACTACAATCGGTTTAACTCAGATGGATTTATAAAGATTTATAAACGCTAAAATTTTACACAGACAGTGCTTGACACTTTCCTAAGAATTCCAAAGGGGAGGGCCCGGTATCCTTTCATCTCCGACATACATATTATTCTACAACTGCTGTGCTACAACATAAAAATTATTTCTTATAAATTCTTTATAAAAATTCGTATACATACGAAATACTTCGAAATGTGTACATAACTACGTACAATTAAATGGCACTTATAACAACGTAGAAGTAAAATACGTGCAACTAGAGTACTTGTTCGAGCAACAAGGAATTCACCAATAAGAGAGACTACGAAACGGACAGTCTAAGAATTCGCTTTATTGGGAGGCATCGACCTTAGGCAAAACCTTTATTAAAATAATGAATACTTTATACATACCAAATGCAATTGTTTTAATTAAACAAACCCTTTCTCATTAGAATTTCCCGACACGATAATTTTATATGCACCAACCTGACATTTCATAATCACAAAACAACCCAAAAATTGCGAGCTTTTCATTGCTTTGCACAAAAGAATAACCCCGTCGACTGCTGAATATGTAGAGGACTGGTATATAGGACGATTAACCATGAGGTTTATTAGATGTTATAGTTTGTTGTCGTAATCGTCGAATATATTTAAAAATAATAAATAAATACACAAACTGTATTCGCTGAGACGCTCGTATAGATTATAAATCGCAAAGTAAAATTGCTAATTAATACTCGATCAAATGTTCGCTAGATGCTCGTCGATAACTCGATAGATAACACTTAGATAGCTCGTAGATACTAAACTCTTCTCGATTGCGCCAGTTTATTTATATTGGTCAGGGGGGAGGTCGGAAAATTCAAATTCGTCTTTGTTCGACGGTTGTGCGTAGCGGCGAAATTGTTTTGCACGGAGTCTATTTATTTTTACATAATTTATATCCTAACGAACTTGATACTCCGAGGCAAAACAACAGCATGCTTTGAATTGCCCCCTACTCATGTGCCGCTACAAATCTCACAAAAATCATCCATGATCGTACTCGAAGAAAATTGCAAAGGAAAGATTCGTTCTTCTTCGTTAACAGGGAACGGATCAATCACAGTTGAAAGTGCGAAGCTCGCGTTCTTTCGGTTTTCGTATAACTTCTTCGGAAGCTTGCTATTGTCGGAGCTGGTTCAAGGATAAATTCGAGCTCATGGCCGTCGCCACTTTTCGAAACGCGAAATCCTTGTACGCCCTTCTACTCGACGTCATATATTCCCCGAGGAAAACGCATTGTGTACATTTCACATGGCAGAGAACGGTTCCGAAATACTCGAACGAGGAGATCGTTGAATTTATCTTCGCGCGAAACTCTTTGCCTAGGTCTTCAATTATACGGACACCTTGAATAAGGTTCTATAGTACGTCTTGCAGGTCAAAGTTGCAGCGACGGTAAATTATGGTTCTACAGTCCCTGTCGATCGTTCCAGTCCACACAGATTGCGGATATTTCGTCAGAAGCCGATCTAACGTCCAAGAACAATTTGTTCATCGCAACTCAACGAATACAGTGAAACTTAAAAACTGGTTTTTCTTCAGATTTGCTAAATACGTTTCAAACCTCAATTCCAGGTCTCCGTTTAATTTACGAGCATAAAATTGAACCTTACTATCGTGAGAGAAATCTTTGTAATTATTCTACGATATCGATGGAAGTAATAGGTCGCTTCAATCTAAAAGAGCGATCCTCGTACATAGAGGTGGAATTCCCGAGCTCTCTGTCTCTCGAATGAGTGGAAATATTTAAGGAAAGAGAATCGAAGATGTTAGGTAAACGTAGGGAATATTGTTATGAACGGTGATTGTGAACCTGATTCTGTATCAAATATTTAGGAACGTTGAATTTAGCAGTTGTTCCAAGTTGAGAAAACATTGCTACGTCTTACTTTTATTCTTAATTTTGTTATCGTTATTATACCGTTTATAATACTTACGTTAATTGTTTTTATCGACCTACTTGTTACCATATATACAAATAGTGTTATCTGTAGTTTTTATAGGAAAAATAAAAGTAACATAATTAAATGACGAATATCGTAAGGGAACGATTGTGTGAAATTTAGAACGTTTGATGGTTGATGACACGAAGGAAATTGTGCTATAAGAGGAGAAACGTAAAAGTTGATATTGAATAAAAAGCATTTCTCACGTTATAATTATAAAGTAAATTGTGAATACCGTGAAAACAAATTTCATGTTATATAAGGCCATGTATTCTCAATTATTTGAGGGTAAAATCAATAAGTCACTGTTAGTTGAAACGTGCGAATACGAAAGATTTTAGATACGAGTAATTTAATTTGATTCTGTTAAATAAAGGAATGTTCCGCTAGTTAATTAAATTGTTGGTAAGCGGAATAATGGAATCGTGATGAGTGTTAACGGTGAAGTAATTCGCACAAACGAACGGTGCTGGTTTCCGTCTATTTTCCAGTCGCGGATGAGGTTGAAATTGATAGAAAAATGTGAATAGAATAGAATATTGGTATAAATTATCGCAATAAAGCATAGCCTACGTTGGTATTCCGTTTCAACTAATAATAACGAAACGATATCGTCGTTGTGTCTTTTTGTTTCACGTAATAGCATGCGAGTAAACGTACAAAATTTGATCCTGCGAAAATATACCGCCTCGGTAATTTCTAAACAAATTTCAAAGTTCATAAATTCAAAAACTAAATTAATTTACAAATCCGTTAAAAATTCTCTACGATGACCTTTAAAAATTACAAATAATTTCTCCGTAATATCGAATTTTTAAAATAAAACCATTGCTAATAGCATTGTTTATATAAACCCTTGATCAAGGAAACTGGTTCGTTGATAATTTACACGAAATTTTGATTATCTATTAAAAAAGATTTCAAATATTCGACTAAACGGCTAGTTGTCTAACATCGTAGAAGCACCGGTGAGTATTTTATAAGTCAAACATAAAAAATCCAATTTGCCTACACCGAATGTAAAAGGATACATCTGCCTACGAAGGATTAATTTTACTACGGGACAAATTCAAGAAACGAATACCTTTTACGTTTCAACGCCTTATTCTTAAAAATTTTTAACTTTCCAGCTTCCTTTCATTCCTTTCCCTCGGGATGCGATAATTTCTTTGTCCAATAAAAAAAGAAAGAACCACTAAAAGGAAGCCATCCCTAGAAAAATAACGTGGCGGTTTAATAAGATCGAGCTGACTTTCTTTATTTAACGACGGCCTCGGGAGGAAACGGGGACACCGTTTCTTTCCAATCATTGGCCCGTAACACTGGAAGACCGTTCGTAACTCATGAGAACATAATTTAATAGAGGCGATGACGCATTTCGCATGACGCGCATGTGCCTCATAAATACATAGTTCCATATGGATCACGCGGCGAATAACTTCACGTACGTGATCCTTCTACGAACGAGATCCGATTCTGTAACCCTGCATTTCTGTCTGGTAATTCCGCGTCTAGAACTCGGACTCTGCAATTTACTCTTTCGACTGTTAAATTTCAGACGCACGTACATGGGTAGATCTGAACTTTCTAACCGCTTTCAGCAGGAACGTGAAAATATGGAATCTCTCTGTTCCTCAATCTACGTCACTTTTTTCCTCCTGGCGTTTGTCTTTTGCGACGTCTAGAGTATTTCTTAACGCAGATAGGATTGCTTCTTTATGAAGCGGAAGATGGAGCATACCGAGGAAGATGCTGATTTAATCCACTAAATAAGTTCAGGCGGCATTGTATTCCGAGCAGTAGCGGTATGTAGTATTCTTCCTAATAAAGTAATAAAGTAATAAAGTAATAAAGTATTCCTAATCGCATTAAATAATTTAGGAAGCTAGTTCACAGAGTCAAAGAGTCGTTACCGTAATGGTTTAATTTCATACTGTGTAGAAGTTCTAAGATAAAAAAAAGAGGCTAAAAAATGACATTGTGATCGTTGAGATTGATTTATTCAATTTAAAATGTAAATACGATGGAAGTAATAAAGACAAAGATAATTTACATAGGTTTCATGATTATTTTAAAAAATGAACTGTTATACATTATAATTATTATATGAATAATAACAATTATTCATAAGATTAACGCATTTGTTTTACAATAAAATATCAGACTGGATCAACAAAGGTAGTACAAAGATGCCAATTTCTAAATTCTTTAAAAATGTCTATTAGTTCATCAAAACACAATTTATTGTGAAACATTTTGTCACAAATTTTGTGAACAAGCATAATCATAGTAAACGTTCAAATGCATGTCATTTTCAAAACTTACGATCGCTTTTGTAGCATGAAATCGACAAAGGAAGCTTCTGTTATTTTCGACGGTAGCTATCCGTATGTTTATCGTATCCGTTGATCCGATAAACCTACTATCATTGTATAACAATGATAACAAATCTGCCTTGTACCTAACTGAACATTTTCATCGTCGTTTTACTCTTTCAATTCGCGCGTCGACTCTATTGCAACGAATTAATCCTCTAAACTCGTTTGAAAACGAGGTATTAGCAACGACGTTGATCGAAACACGCGTTACACAGCGCCCGAAGCGAAACATAGGCTAAATCGTTTCCCTCGAAGCACGCGTTTTCCCGCGACACAATGGAGCGACCCATTTTTTCGCTGACTGATGGCACTACCGAGTGACAGTCTAGTTTATGAACGATTTTTGCAAATCCTGGAAAGCTATAAGCCGACGTACCACCGATAGATCTTGACTGAGCGTTTATGGAAGCGACAGTCGCTTTTCTTGCTTGATACTGTATCACAGATGTCATCGTCACGTTGCTACGGGGAAGGAATTGCGTCCTACAATTCGTATAGTGTTTCTTTTCATTCGGAAACAAGTCACCGGGGCATGTGCAATCAGTTACAAAAGCCTACATACACCACACAAATATAAAATGTCATAGTAAAAACGCCAGCTCTACCAATCGTTTTGTCACACTAATTCAGGCACGAGACATTTATTGTTAAAATATAACGAAATTCGCATTCATCTTTATTGAGAAAAGGAAATAAAGAAGATATAAGATACTATGTCACAAAAATTATGTGCATCTGCTATATTTACATGAAATAATAGGAATGGTAAGTTATAATACTCTATTGATATCTTGTCTCTATTAGGTTTTCTCATTGATTGAGAAATTTAAGGACTTTTTTAAATGTCTCGTGTAATTTTTCCCGGAGATTTTTCTAAGTTAAGCGTCTTCGTCTCTTAAATTTCTTTTACGTTAATAATAATCGTATTGATACTTGTCTATTGTTAATTTTATGACAGGGTATGTTTTCAGTTCCACGTATATTTCACATCAACAGATCGGCATATTCTACGACAATTAACGCTGGAAATATTTTCTTGTTTCACCTGAGTCGAAGTTAGGAATATTTTAAAACTTGCCTTCAATTACTGTTAACAATATCGAACTTGCCTATAGTCGGTGGTAGTACCGTTATACAGTTCGCCTTTAATTAATACTAGCAGAATGTGCTTCTAATTAGAGTCAGTAATATTTTAGAATCTTCCTTATCGATGTTCCAATATAATGAACCGTTACTTTTATTTGTCTTTATTTCAATATTTTTTAAGAACATATTGTACGAGCGAAGTAACTGCGAAAATAAGCCGGCGTCTCTGTCCCACACTTTCTTAATCAAACTCTTTTGAAAGCTCGATCTAAATGGCCATTGTTCGCTTATGCCCTCAATCCACAGACCATTCTCTGTACAATTCCACTTTCACGACAAACTGACCATCTCTAAGGTATTCACACAACTGTACGTGCAAACATACATATACGTTTGCCATTCACATATCGACCAACTAACCATTTTACCACCTCCTTCACCGTTGAGTATCCTAACCAGATGGAAAACACATTCTACGCTAAAATTCTCGACGACCTGCAACTGGTGCATTAGCTTAATGACAATTATTCTATCATTTAACGATGTTTGTTGCTTATTATTCCAAATAATATCCCAGAAAGAATCTATTTATTTGACGAAAGAAGAGAAGACATATCTTAAGTCAAACTTGAGTACTTTTGCAGCATCCTTATCTTTTTACCTGGGTCAATTTACAATTACACGCTCTGCTTACGATATCGTAATTGAAGGTGAATAACAGCGTGTTAATTTTCTAATACGAGAAGCTCGTTTTTTAATTTAATTCTTTTCTAAACTCGACACAAATTATTTTAAGTACCAATTAAACAAATAAATTCCTACTGCTTTATATTGTCCATAATAGACGAAGTTAGCTCGATCGTAACTCGTAGATTACGTTGAATTAAACGCAGAAAAAGATCGAAATTTGGCGCAGCGCGATGGAGGAAACTAGCAACTTAAAGAGAAAAGAAAAGGAAAAAAATTCAATCGCATAACTCAGTGGCGCTCCACTTTCAAACGCGATCACAGGAGAATTTTTCTTAAATCGATGAATTTCATCATCGTTGCAACGTTGTTTACGGATAATAACAGCGACGTCGTGTTTTCAGGGCTGATAGTCTCGCCCACAGCGTCGCGAGAGAACACCATGTATTGTTTTCGCAGGGACAATCGTAATTCCATTCCATTATCTCGTCCGTGCCAGACGCGTGCAACTTTGCATGCATTGGTGCCTGTAACGCGATTCGCATATCCTGCGGCTATGTGGTTTCCGCATACACAAACATACACACACACATAGTTTTCGACACGGCGTCCGGGAAAAAATTAATTACATTTACATTTTATTGCCAGTGACCAGGCTACGTTGCTCGTTTGACGAAGATCGTAGTCCACGTGACACACGAATTTCGCTGAAAAATTGAAATAACGTTCCGCCTCGAAGAATACGTTATTGGTGTTTTACAAGGGATCCTTTGGCTGTGCGATCTGTGAAGAATAGTCAGAGAGAATCCTCTCTAGGAATAAAGAATTCTATTTGTTTCGTCACCAGAGGGGTGAACACTGCCGGCGAGATGATTCAGCTTTTCCTGAATAGTTCGAACATTTTTCTTGAACGAATACGTGGCTTTTAAGGGGATATCCACGTTGCCAATTTTTCAAACCACTTTGAGGGGACTTTATCGATTGGAGACTCTTTTAGGGGTGACATAATACGTTATGTATTTATTTGAGTTAGGATTTCAGAGTTTAAAACTCTGTGCTAATTAAACGTATCTCGTTGTTTATAAAGATTCAGACTGGTATATTGCAATTTTGTGAAATACCATGAAGTACCAGCTTTCTGTATGATTAGTTTGGTGTCCGGTACGAAACGGGAATACAGGATCGCTGGTCTCATAAAAGTGCATCAAGGAATTCTAATTTTCTGCATCGGTGGACTTTACATTTGTCGAGTGTCAGCTGGCCGTCAATCCAAGCGATCGCACTCTGGGAACAGGGACAGGTGTGAATATGTCGGAATGTTCGAACGATGTTTGTGATATCTCATAATCATGGAAAATATCATCCGCAGCGAAGCTAGGGATTAGTTACTTCGACAAATTTCGAATATACAAATTACGCGATTTAAATTATTTGCTTGGAAAGAAAAAAAATTTTCTTCGTTAAAGAAAAAAAGACATTTAAAATCTATAGAAATAAAATTTCTCGACAATAAAATAATGTACACGAACATAAAATATGAAAACATAAATATTATGTATCTAGCGTACAATGGAAAAACAAGCTTTGCAAGTATTAAAAACAAAGCGATTATTAGAAAGTAATAAGGAGATATTTAAAAAATTCATCCAATATTTTTTCATTCATATTTTTAATCCTCCGCACTAAAATTTCAAAAACATAGGTATTACAGTCAAATAATGCACGAAGCTTGTACAAATGTTTGGAATAATAAGGTCTCGCTGTGAATTATATCTTCTGGCAACCAAAAGTCAGCTTACGCGAGATCGTTGAAACTGGCATTGCGCATCGAGAACAATTTTGAAGTGTAATATCGCCGAATTTCGAAACTGGTACATAATCGATGAGAGACGATTCGTAATACGCGGGACATTCATCAAGTGCCCCATACAGTTTGGTATTCCCAAAGCACCATAGCTTTGCATACTCTGTTGCAACGTGTATTATTCAACAAGAGGCAGTCGCCGAACAATCTAAATCGCTTGAACGCTTCGCCGTTGCGCGATATCGGTTCAAATACGTCAGGTCAGAGATTCATGTTTGTTCCGAGGAAGATGTCGCGTGAAAATGTATTCCAATGTTTAACTTAAGTCTCTTATTCATGTCGCAACGAGTTCCTTTGCGTTTTACGATAGCATCTCGGATCTTTGAATGTAAATTTTCGGTTTTATTAGTTCCTCTCTTTATACATGCGAGGACCACGAGGGAAAGAAGGGAAAATTTCATGTCGCCATTTAATGTCACTTGCAGTTTATTTATGATATACGAGACCATCCGTCTTTATAATACGCAAATACAAGAGAAACGTAATTTTGTTTTTCTTTTTATAGAAATAAGAGTCTAATATCAAATATGTATCTTCATCACTCTTTAAAAAAAAATCAAGAAAAATAAACTGTCTTTCACTGATCTTCATACAGAATGATAAAATTGAGTCTATGTATTTCGTTATATGTAGAAAATAAAAATCTACTTTCAACAATGTTCAAGTTTAAAAAGTAATCAAAGTTCCAATTCCTAAAATGTAAATACATTTTCGTCGAATAATTTCATTCTATCGTAGATGGAATAATCAGAGATACAATTGCAGAAAATCGGTAACCATTACTTGTTTAGTAGAGCTATGAAACTTTACGTTCAATTATCACACGATTGTACTTCTTGGGTAGTCCGCAGTTGCGTTTTCTCTTGCGTTTACGCTGGCATCGTCCACTACGATTTTACCAGTGGAAACTAACTTGATTCGCGAAGCTTTCATGGCGCATTGGTTTCTACGAATTTCGGCCACGAGCCTTGTGTTTCAAACGACTTTCTGCAGCAATGCGGCGACCATTGAACAATACTGCGGCTATTATCGCATGACTACTGTCCGAGTATAATGATATCGCTGTAACTGGTGATTAAATCCGACAATAATCGTTATTTCCGTGAATTAATCGATAGATAATAAATACGCATTTATTCCTGAATATCGTAAAATTTCATCCTGAGACTATAATATTTTATTTCCATAATATAAACGTTCAGTATACGTATATTCAATTTCACCATCGTACTTTTATAGCTACTACGATGTTCCAAGCGTTAAAAGATTTAATCGCAAGCGTATTAAAAGAATTATTCATTGCTAGACTCCGCATACTATGCAAATTATTATTTTGTATGAATATAATTAAAAAAATGGAAATCAAGTAGATGTTTTTTATCTGCTGCAAAAAAGCAGGTACTTTGGGTGCTTCATACACTTTTGCATATTATGAACTTGCTGTGCATTTTTACATTTTTAATCTCTCATAAATGTATAAAAGTCCGCAGCCTGTTCATTACCATCTCACCGTAACTTTGCAATATACGATCTGCTATGCGATTCACGAGTTAGCCCCGTAATAATCCGATTTTCTATATCAATAGAATTTAATCGTTTCATCCGGCTAATTATCAAAATTAACCCATAATAGCGTCAATTAAACAATCACGTATAAATAACAGCCATCCATTGCCAGTAAACGTATACGTCTTCGAAGAGATTGAAATTAGGAAAATTCAATTCAACGCCCTTGCACGAACAAATCGGCGCTTCCTATCTATCGTACGCAAATCTTGGAGCAAACCGAAAGCGGCCCGTATTCTTCGGTGCCTTCGTTTCTCGTTTCTCGCCAACTTTCCTGTCGGGATAATCGAATTCCGCGCATAACTCCAGCCAATTGCGTCGGGATTCCGCCCTTTCGACGGGGCGCGTGAAATTTTGTACCACGGGGTTCGACGGGCGAGAAAGGCCAAAAGATACGAAAAAGGAATTTCCATTTAAGACGATCGTACGTGTTTTATGAGCTGCGAGGATCGGTTAATGTCATTCACTCGCACGGGATATTCAGATTTCCCTTTGCGATCCTTCGGATTTATTCTGCGAAGCATTCCAATCGCTCGCGAACGATCCAGGATGTCTCAAGGCGGAAATAAAGAACGAGGGGAACTCTCTTTGATCTGTTTTGTTCATACGCGAATTTGATCAGCAATTTTCTAACGATGATTTAAACGATTCAGCGGGTCTCGAGATGGAAATAAAAACATCGACGCGAGAATTTGATGAAAAATTGTTTAACGACTCGAGCAATGGGTTTGTGAAACAGTTTACGGATATGAGAAACAAAAAATTGCTTGAGAATAGATTTTTAAAATATTTCTAAAATACAGAGCTTGGTCTACGAAATTTAACGAAGCGCGTTTTGGTTTCAAATACTTTGAAGCCATTGAATTTCTTGAATGCATTGAAATTACTAGAGAGAATTTCGGAAGCTATAGAGCTTTTTAACGAACTAACTGTCCATTTACACTCGTCCTTAGCGTACAACACTGAATGTGCGTGTGTGTGTGCAATTTTTAAACGAGTTACGTTAAAAGAAAATACGTTGAAATTGTAGACATTGTATTCGCATTTGTTGAGTTGTGTGATCAATTTATTGAAAATTAAAAAATAGTGTATTGTACAGTATGTGAAGAAAAGGTACTGGGCGTTTTTATTTCTTCGCATTTCAATGTCTTTTCCATACGTTTTTTTTTTTTTTTTTTTTAAGATAACCGATAATCGTTTCATTATGGTTTCATGTTTTCTGAAAAGTTTGAAGAAAATCGCTAGTTATCGAAAACTTGTTACAGCAGCTTGTTTATTTTAAGGATAACGCGTATATGGAGGTATATGCTGGTGAAAAATGCGAGTATACATTTGGGAACAAGTCGATCGAGAGGAAACTGCGATGGAAAGAACTGGAGCAAATTGATCTGGAAGAACGCGGTCAAGGGTGTATCTCGAAAAAGAAAAGATATTTCTTGTTACATCTAACCTATCGCTTTATCTGTGATATTTTATTGAATAACAAAATCATAAATATTTTATTATTCATATTTATTTTTTGGATAATTTCTAATCGTATCTTCGTTTAAACGATCCTTTATTTGACTTGGAGCTCTCTATTAATAAAACGAAGAGGTGTAACAAATTTGCAGTTTACATACAATTTCGCTTCTTTAATTAACCGCTAATTCTTCGGCAATAGCAATTTAATTAATAATCTTGTTCCTTTCGTTTCTTTATCTTCTCACCTTCACTTTCTTTCCAATTCATTACTCGAGGTAAATTAAAAGATAAAGAGCGATTCAATGAACCGTACAGAATTAGCGAAGCCAAGGAACGACCGAAGCGAAAACCTCTCAACAGAGCGTTCCAGACACCCGTATAGTAGTATAAGCACTTCAGAGTCAGACACGGGCCGAAAACTTCGGACGCGAAAATACATAAACTTCCAATACGAAGTTTTCTCTCCTCGAAAAATTACATATACGTTCTCCTAATTAAACAAAAAGTACAATTGCTAGCTGTCTATAAAGTTTCACAAATGAAAGGTATTCCACTTATGATTCTCAAATGGAAAAGTCATGGGAAAAACGTTTCGCGCGAGTTTTAGTCGGAACGAAGTTACTTTTCCTTTTTCTATACTTTCTCGACGTAACGTGATTAAAAAAAAGAAATACAATTACACAAGTCTGTAGAGTTTGGCAAACAAAACAATTCCCGCAAGCAGCCGTAAAATCACAGTTTCGTTTAACGGCTTTTGCCAGCGATCGAACATGGCCGTTCGTTCCTGTGATTCCTCGAGTGATTCATTACTTAGCTTTTCGTCAAAAACGGCTACAAGTATCAGAGCCGCTTGCCGATCTCCTTCCAGCTGGAAAATCATGAAAGCTCCGCCATGGTCGATCGAAAGTATCTTCTGCCGGTTTAAATGCTTCGCTTGCTCAACCTTTCATCGACGTTTCCATTTACCTCCTCTCACCTCTTTTCTTTCCGCTCCATACGGGTCTCCCTTTCTGTTTTCATTTTCTACATGTTTCCTTCTATATGTGTGTGTGTACATGTATGTTCGCGTGTGCGCGCGCTCGCGAGTTTTCTCTTGCCTTTCTTTCTTCGATACACATCACTTTGTCGTTGACTTTATCCCAGCCGATTGTTGTAAAGAGAGTTTCCAACGTTTCGAAGGAAACGTCCATGGACGCTATGCTGATTATGCGAACCGTTGGAAAGAGCTGTGCCGTAACACCGCAACGCGACGCTTTGCACCTGGTGTTTGTGCTGTTGCTACTCTCGAAATAATAGTGTACCCTTTTTACAGTAGCTATCGATAGCAGATAGTGGAAAAAGCGGATTTTTAAAATGTTTTTCCAAGATATTCCTTTAATACCGTTCTTTCTAACTCTTTCTATTACTCGCAAGTCATTTTTATTTATTTTTTACAGCCTTTAGGTATGTTTCATTACACGATAAAATTGCACTGAAGTATTTCACGATAACCGCTTTGACATTTCTCGAATATTCTTCAATACTATTGTAGTATCGGAAGTATACTACTTAATAATTAAATGATTAATTGATGGTTTATTTACAAAGAATGGATTAATATAGATGTCGATTAGACAGGAAACGATGGTTATTTAACACGAACTAATCGCAATAACGTACTATACTTTAGACAACTCGATAATTAATTTGCAACTCTCGTCACAACGGATCCAACGCTCTCTCTCTCTCTCTCTCTCTCTCCCTCTCACGGGCCATACTCTCTCGACAACGCTAGCAACTCTATATCGGCAACGCAACTCGCACTCCCTGACTTCTCCACTGACACTGACTGTGAATTCGTCTCTCTGCCTTAGCATCCTTTTTGTCCCTTCGTCTTAGTCTCGCCACGCACGAGTTACGCAACCGCTGCGGCCAGAGTCACATAGGTCTACGAAACTCTTCAACTAAAGGACCGACGACACATTGATGGGCCTGTCGACACCTCGGCTCGCGGCAATGTTATGGTTTACTCGATATTTTTAGACCTTTCTGTCCACGATACTACACCATTATTAATTACAATTCAATCATTGATGCTTCGTCAATGCTTTTAATCAATGTGTTTTTGTTACACCATTAACGGTTCTTAATATCCTTTTGATATGTTTTTTATTATTATTATTATCTTATGTTACTCGTTTTAATATTTCATTGTGGTGTATTTTAAGTACCTTTTAGTATATTCTTTGGCAAAATTTCCCTCGTTATAGAAATTTATCTATGGTTAATTAAAATGGATAGGAGGAGGGGTCAATGATTATTAATGGTACATGGTAAACGAAAATGGAGGAGATTGCTTCTAAAATAATTTACATTTCCTGTTATTATGCCATAATCTGGATAATTAGCGAACCTGCTGTCAGAGATATCTTTACGAGGCTCTCAGCTTTTAATCCTCTAAAATATTCAGTACACAGTACACCAGTATTTCAGAAGCACTATGATGCTATATTCAATTTGAACTAACAACTTCCATTTTGAATATTCTTACTGTAATATTATGACGTAATACGAGCAGCTATATCATCATTGTCTTTGTACAGACACAGAACTTTAATTAAAACTGTCCATTATTCTATAATAGAAACTGTCATAAACGAGCCATCTTGATTATTATAAGCAAAGGGATGAGCGAGAGAAAAGAAAAATGGAAACATGATAATCCAAATGTCATTATACCGAACGAATGGTTACTTAAATCTTCGCAATCTACTCTTCGTCGTCGTTATAGTCCTCTACGATAGAAACGAAGAAAGGAAAAAAGGAAAGGGGAGTCAGATAAAATAGACAATAGACAATGAATTCGAAAGATCCGAAATTTAAAAGCCCTTCGATAGAAACATTAAAGACGTATTTCCGTGTAACTGTATGTAACAGGCACTTCCTCTTCTACGACTATCCATTCCCCTTGCAACTCGTGTAGAACTCGTGAAATCGCTTTCACGTCGCGCCACTTTACCAAGGACAGATTTCGTTCACTCTAAACAAAAGACACTCTAACAGGATCTATACGGACGCTGGTATCGATTATGTGCTCGAACCATAAACGATGCAGTAACGTAACTAGGAACGGAAGCCCTGATCAAAGTTCCGTCTTTCCGTTCAGCTTACCAGGCTATCCTGCTATTACCGCGACAAAGTCAACGATGTCATCGGTACATATGGTAAAATTATCTATCGTTTGTACCGTACCAAGAACCTGATTAATCCTCTTTCACTGACCAATTTTAGCCAACTTGGTGCATAAAAATCATAGAGTCTAACGCACTGCTTATTTCCTCGTAATTCCCAGTTTTTCTTTCTTAATATTCGACGAATTTTCAAAACGTCTCTCGGTTCTTTCATGAATTAAGCGACTGATATTAAAGTATGTATTTTGTAGAACACATTGTTTAAAAATATTCTGTCTTCTAGACGATTTCCAATTGTTTCAAAGACTTAGCAACAAATGGCTCAAAATGTCTCTCGGTAGTTCTATGGATTAAGCGACTGATATTAAAGTATGTATTTTGTAGAACACATTGTTTAAAAATATTCTGTCTTCTAGACAATTTCCAATTGTTTCAAAGACTTAGCAACAAATGGCTCAAAATGTCTCTCGGTAGTTCTATGGATTAAGCGACTGATATTAAAGTATGTATTTTGTAGAACACATTGTTTAAAAATATTCTGTCTTCTAGACGATTTCCAATTGTTTCAAAGACTTAGCAACAAATGGCTCAAAATGTCTCTAGGTAGTTCTATGGATTAAGCGACTGATATTAAAGTATGTATTTTGTAGAACACATTGTTTAAAAATATTCTGTCTTCTAGACAATTTCCAATTGTTTCAAAGACTTAGCAACAAATGGCTCAAAATGTCTCTCGGTAGTTCTATGGATTAAGCGACTGATATTAAAGTATGTATTTTGTAGAACACATTATTTTAAAATATTGTCTTTTAGATGACTTTCAATTGTTTCAAAAACTTAGAAATAAATGGTTCTAATTACCGTCGTTAATTTTCTACAATTGTCTTTTAACAATTCGTAATTTGTTATTCGATCCATTCTGAACGTTTCTAAAGATTCTTCAACTTCAGTACCAAAAGGTACACTATTCGTATTCCGTTTCATGAATCATTTTTTCAATAAAAAGTGATCAAGCAAAATTGATCAGTTTGATTTCTTTCTCTATGTGTGTCTCATTTACAATTAATTTCTACGTTTAGCTTTACGCTTGCTTGGTCCAAAGTAAAAATTCAACGCGTCTAAGATCCATTCATAATTCTTGTAAAATATCAATCCATAAGTCTGATACTCGAGCATTTTTAATTTTAATGAACCAGAAAAATGAAAATGGATACTTATTCACCGGGAGCTTCCGAAACAAAATATCCTGCCATAAATCTGGGAATAATTCCCTCAAAGAACGACATGTTCGCGTTTCAGCGGAACGATTTTCGTTGCCGCGTAATATTTGATCAGTTTAAACCTTGGCGTCCCCTGCTTTATTTATTATCCCTGGATACATGTTCACCGGTTTTAGCTGATCTCTCAACATTATTCATTTCCATCGTGCTTTGAAACAAAATAAACGCGACTAAAATGAATCGTCGACGGTGCCGCGAACATTTTTACAGCGTTAATTTTACAATTCGGCGCGTTAAATCATAGCACCACCCATATTTCGATGTCACAAAATCGATTTTTGCTATACCCATGTAAGAAGTATTGTTATTGTACAGCTCAGGTGTCGAATTCATGATAGTGGAAGTAACTTTTCCGTTTCCGTAAAGCGAATAAAAATATCTAGTAGACTTGATACGTGTAATTTAGTAAATACATAAATAATTAACGAATATTTAACGATAGAACGAGGAGTGGTGCAACTAAATTCGTTTCTGTATTCGGAAACTTCGTTTTTGTATTCAGGGATATTTCTTTCTTTTTGCGTTATATACGTGTATTTTTCTTTTTTTTTTTCCTTTTTAACTTCCTAAACACAAGTTTCAGTTAACAAATAGTTAATAGTTTTATACAGGCTACTTCGATCGTCGATATTTCCGATGTTAAATAATACGAAAGGATATTCGGTTGGAGATAACAGGATAAAAATTTAAAAAAATATCAGCGGATCTATGTGAGTAAAGATGAATGAACGTGTTGCTAATACAATATTCTTAATCTCTTTTCCATTTACAATCGTTAAGATGTGAATTTTATGGAAAATCTGACCGATACTGTACGAGAAAGGATCTCAAGGTAACGAGTAACCAGACAATCTATCTAATAAATTCTCTCCTTAGATATGTAAATAACTCTGTTTTATGAACTGAATATTAACATTAAAAAACATGAAATACAACATAGTTCCTAATAACTATGAATATTTATATTATAGAGATGTTAAAACATTTAAAAGTGAAATGCAAATACGGTAAGACTCTCAGTAACGCGTGACACACGTTATCCGTGTTATACGGATTTCACGTTGTACGAATACAAGGGCGCTAAAAACCATGACTAAGTAAACATATAGTCTTTTTTTTAATATGGAAATATTATACGCGTTCACAACACAACACAAACTGTAAACAAAGCTTCCTTCTCGCGTAGGAGTTAAAGCAAAACTGTGCTCCAGGTCAATTCAAAGACGCGCGAATTTTCATATCAGAAGTGAATCATTTCCAGCAACTGCTTAATCGCGTTATAGGGAAGCAATGACGCAATTTTCAGTCTGCGTTATAGGGGTAGCGTGTTATAGGGGACCCGCTGTAATGTAATAATAATTTTGTCGCAGGATTGTCATCGAATACGACTCGATTTCCACAGCTCTCTACTTTTCCACCAACTACACGACACGTTTCCGTTTCTGAATCACATCCAAGCCTTAAAGATTTCACACGCACAGCGTACATTCCCGTCACGTGAATCAAATCTCCGCGCGACGCTATGCATACCAAACCACTACGTGCATTCTCCGAATCTCTTCTCACTCGCTAACGATATTCCAGCATAAACATTAGTTCAATTTTTCGACCAATCGTCGTCTACGCGAATTCTCACTTTCATACTGTTCGTCGAAAATCACGGGTCTGAAAAAGTTCATTGTTGAAAGGGCAAATTGACGAATGGACGTTCTGGGAAATTTTTCGCGGAAGAGTGGCAAGTCTATAGAGAAAGGGGTGAAAATTCACGACGGGGGTGAACAACACGCATTTTACGATCACCAGAAAAGGTAATAAAGCGGCCGATATGTTTGTACAGGCGGAAAAATATGGTATTAACGCGTGAAACTGCAACGATCTTGAAAATTTACAGCGGCGTGGAATAATAAACCGGCCCGCTACTAACGGAAGGGCGTAGAATTAAAATTTTAATGGACAAGGGAATTACGCCGCGTTGCTTGTCGAAATAACGTTTCCATTAAATTGGAAATCGTTCCGAATGCATAGATTATCGGTCAAGCGCTCGTCCAATTACACTGATCCATGAATTTCTTAGTAATTTCCTCCTCGATTTGGAATTAACGCTGCGGATATCCTGGTAAATATCCTGTTTATATCCTGCTGGATTTGAACATTGAGAGATTTTTCATGCCATGTTAAAATATTTAACTCTGTTCCATTTTTTACCCTTTGTCTTGTGATGTTTTAACGGAGCATTTATTGCTGTAACGCGTCAAGTAAAAAACGTGGAAATACTGTGCGCAATCTACATTCAGTGGTTCGAACCGAAAAATTGAAGATAATATTTCAGCTGGAACTAAATTTTCTTGCAAATATAGTGCATATTTTCCCAAATCAGGTTCTAATCAACGACACGCGCGTGGCTCGGTATTCTAATGCAATGAGTTCTTTCATATTTATCGTCTAAGGCAGTTGCAAACTTTCGGCTGAGTTGCACGTGTATATATTACAAAATTCATTGAGGAATATTTAATATAAAATTTGGAATTAGCATTCGTATTAAATAGCATTTAGAAATTTATATAAAAGAAATTGGAAACGTTGGATTTTAATATACTTCACACTTTATTCATTACGATTTATTTTATATGAAACGTCGTTCGTTTCGTTTTTTCAAACATTACCAAGAAACCTTTCACGCGAAAAGCGAGACATTTTTCTATTTCTCACTTGCAATTGGCGGAGATTGAAGGAGATTTGCGGGCCTCAAACCAGCGACCAGAAAACCAGCCACTAGAAGAAGAAGAGTAAAAAGTGGAAATCTAGACGTGAACAAGATCGACAGTGTCGAAAGAGATAGGAAGCGATGTAGAACAAGCGAGACGAAGCTGTGAAGCAAAAAAGATACAAGACGATGATCGACGCGTGGAATCAGAGGAAGTGGAAGACATAGAGAAAGAAAAAGCAACAGGAAGTAAACTCCTTTGGTAACAGAAGAAATGTTATGTTTGTTTTATTTTCCAGCCAATGAAAATATATGTGATACTTCAGCTTCAAATTATACGATTCCAGCGTTCATCATTGAAATGAGACTAATAAACAAAATTTATGCAAGGCGGCTGTTGGAATTAAATGGCACCTTTAACGCGGCTATAAATCCGTGTCACTTGAACATTATGGAATTTCAATTTGACAATTTTTAACCTAAAGTCAAATAAATACGTTCGAATAATCCAGTTAGAACTACGATTGAATTTTATATTCGCACGAGCTTCTAAAGCGGAGAATATCCATAAAACGTATCTCTCTGGTTTTTACAAAAATAAACGTTTAAAATTTGCCAAATGAAATATCCTTTTTTTCAGAGATTCAGTTGCTATTACATCAATCAACCGGTTATCAAAAGCAATTTTCCAACGTTTAAATGGATCTTTAGAGTACAACACGAGTGTATAAACGTCTGAAATAAACACGTGTTTTTATTTTTATTTCTTTCATATAATCGTCGATACCGCCAACTTTTCTCGTATTTCTTTCTACTTTTTACTTTTTCTTTTTTTTTTTTTTTTTAAGGAATACCACCTTTTCTATGTTTGAAAACTTAGTCGAGTAAGACTGCTGGGATCCAATGACCCAAATGAAGAGGGCGTTGCGATAAATCGACCGCAAGATATCCGGAGTCAAGGTACAAGCTACCGAAACGCGTTCATTTTGCCGTGGAACTGCTTTTCGAACAGTCCCTCGAATTAATGGCCATGACGAATGACACAAGTTTGCGGATTTCCCGCGAAAAAGCTGTGCAGCCTCGCCAACTGGAACTCGTAATTATGGCTGGGACGTACGTAGGACCAACTTAACGACTGTTTTCTCAGTGAAATAACACGTATGCAAAAAGGAAGTAGCAAACGACGAAAGCATTCGAGAAATTTTACCACTCGATTTCAATGCGAAGTTTCTTTGCGATAAAAAGCTTCGTGATAAGAAATGTGATGAAATCGCGATAATACGGACAATAATATCTTTGTTATGTTTATTGTATAACCGTTATTAATCTTTTCTCGAATTATTAACCGAGTCACGTCCTTTCAGATTTCCATGAAACGAAGGAGAAAATGTATTAATGTTGAAATACAACGATATCAATCGCATGCAGATAAGGTGATTGATCATAAGGATTCTTCCCTTCGTTGCCCAGCGCCATCCCCACTAGCGTGCGTTCGTGAGATGCACCGCGGCGGCTAGCACGTGCATGTTCTTTCGAAAATTCGCCGGAAGAAGCGTGAGGACATGATGGAACATTCTAGATGGGCACGTCGAGAAGCTACTAGAAGGTTCTGTGCCACGTGTGACCCACATAGACACCCACACGGGTCACAGTCACTACTGCATGGAGAGTGGGGGTTCTAAACTTTTTCAAGGGCCATGGGTCACTAAGCCAGCCAGTCTGTAAATAACTAGCCAACTGTCTACATTCCAAAACGCACACTTATAATTCCAAAAATAATTGTTTAATAAATATCACATTGTATTATTTCAACGCAAACATTGTGTCTTCCATCCATTATTAATCTTAATTCCAAGATTAAATTCTAACAATTAAAAATTCACGTTGTACGTAAACCAGGCTTTGAAAGTTATTAAAACGTAGGTGTTTTCGTGCCAAAAAGTACACAAATACGTGGACTATATTTTCATGAATAATAATGAAACCGAGACAGAAAGCCTGCGTTGAATTGAAACGTCCAAACTAAGCTGATTATTATTTTTATCGTTTATTAAGTTTCGTTAATTAGTTTAGCAAAAAGAATACTGTTTTATATAAGAATCACATCCAAACGAAGCCAAGTCAAACCTTATAACGATTCTTTAATAGATTGAAGAACTTTTTAATTGACCTGAGTTACGATAAGGTAGGTTCGCAACAGTTTTGTGAGGTGGCAAAGTATAACAATTCTAGGTACTGTAAATTATTTTTGCTTGAACCCTGCAATCAGCAAAATCAAGAGCAAAGCTAGGTACCACCAGTAACGGTTTCCCTTTTCTACCTTCTCTTTCTTTCCTTCTTTCCTTCCTCTCGTTTTGGCTATAGCACTAAAGAAACGTCAATGCCTTCGCGTAAATAGTTGCCGCATTCTTTACAAACGTACTTCAACACTCCATTCACAGAGATTTTTATTCACAAATTTTTATTCGAAATATTTATATGCGGAAAGTACCGTTGAACAAATACCATTCTATTTTCGCTCTGTTGGGAATACAAAAAGAAAAAAGAAAATAACTTGGATGAGTCTGGTCCTCTGACACAGAACTACATACGCTACGTAGATAACGTACCGTTTAATAGAATCTCCAATAAATGCTTTAAATCGAATAAGTTATAAAGAGTCAAAAATCATAAACAGCATGAAATAAAAATTGGAAACATTCGAAATACCAATATCATTTACTTCGAACGTGTGTTATACAACGAAGGAAATAAAACGCGCAAATAAGCATAAAGTAATATTTCAGAAATGTATATATCTGAAAACTTCTGAAGCGTTGCAAATAGGAAACGTTCGTATCGGGGTCCCATTCAAGCCGATGTATCGTCGACGCGAATGGAAGGGTGAAATTTCGCGGTAAAAGCTGCAGCGTGTATTTTATTGCAAGAAAAATTGCGATCCCATTTTTGTCCTCGGCTAGAAGACGCTTTTAGGTGGATCGCGTAAAAACAGCGTGAATGGAACAGCAGCGGAACGAGGGTGAAGTACGACTGGTGAAACTCAAAGTTTACCCCATCCAGCAACAATGAGGACAATAAGCTTTTCTTCCATCTTTGCTGTGTTTATTAAAATCTGTAAGTACAGTCCACCGTATACCAGCCATTCAATGGCTCTTCGTGTCGGCAATTAAATCCGGGCTGCGTCGTGTTGTTTGTTTTTTACAAATCGAAATCCTCGATGTTCGTTAATATTCTGATTTTTGTTCGAAATATATCCGTAGCCTGTTTTTTCTACCATTTTCGTGTTACTACCGCTGAAAGAATATCGTGGAAAGAATTTTTTAGGGATTTCAGAGTGTGGAAGCTTATTTCGAGAGTAAATATTCGGAATATTTTCGTCAGAAATATGAAAAATTCGTGCTGTTCTTCATATCATTGTTCTTTTCCTCCCTGTTGAGTGTTTACATTAAAAAATTTTAAATGTCTGTAATATCATCGGAACGAATCGTACGCTGGAAAAATATTTTCTACGACTTTTAAAACGAATAATCTCCGTTAAGAAGAATTGATTCGCTTGCAGTTTCTTCTGTCGAGAGTCAGTAAAGAAACGCGTTGCGTTTATATTATAATAACATTACACGAAAGAACGAATGAAAGGAAGAACGAAAGACGATAGGAAGTGGCTGTTTCAAACAAACAAAAGGTGACTTTTTTCTCGTGGAACTCACTTTGAAAGGACTGGATAATATCGGTTCAATTAAGAACAATTATACATTCATTGTCCGCCTTGGTCGTTGCTTATCGAACGTTTAATTAAACAAGGATCGTCTGCAAAAGCGACGCCTCTCTATTTAGTTTCGAACAGGAAACTGTTCGAAGTTTCAAACTGTAACGTACATAGGGAGATTCCGTAAATGTATCGGCAATTAGAGCAACTGCTTCTGCGACATTTGTAGTTTAGCTGCATTGCAACGCGGATATGGTTAGCGAAATCTTCAAGACACCAAGGAATTTTATTCCAGAAATTCTGCATTCCGACTTATATTGATTCAAGAAAATCTCAACTGCAATTTATATTCATAAGAATATCGAGTGTCGATGGAACCATAAATTGGTGAAAACTAGTGAAAAGTAGTTTTACATCTGGTAACGTACACGTGGAAGTAAGTTTTCTACAAACATCGTAACTGACGCATCGCTGTTCCAGCAAGAATCACACGTAAAAGTATACTTTTATTGGAGAACTATCGGCTAAGTCGCGTCACGTATTAAAGTAGAACTTTCATAGTATCCAACTATGCTGTTTATTTCTTCGTATAGCTTGAAAATCTATGAGGCTGTTTAAAACATGAAATACGCATCAACTTCCATGCCAATATGACATTTGGCCAAGAAATATCCATAGCGGTGTCCATATAACAGAACGAGTGCCGATCATAGCGTATTTATTCTATTTATCTGACAAGTGACAGCTTTAAAGATCCTGCCAATGCTCTTGCTAATTGTCTCATTTTCTTCTTTCTCCCGTTCTCGTTCAGTCCTCTGACTACTTCTCACATCGTTTGCAATAAAAATAATTTAATTTAGCTACATCTTCAAATTCTTACGCGGTATTCGATTACAAAGATTCCATCAGTTTCCATTACATTAAAACTAGCGATTAGATCGGATTGATAACATTACATGGGGGATGTTTATGCAAATTTGATAAACACGACTAAAGAAACAGGACGCAAGCAAAGATATTTCTACATATTATATGCATTTTTCGCACCATTAAATTTCCCAAATAAATGCAAAATCCGCAGTCCAATCATTAAAATTCGTTTTAATTAAAGCGAGAAACCTGATATTCGAAAATTAAAGCAATCTGACATAGTTAACACATTTTCTACTGACTGATACGTATGTTGCGTCGATTCCATTATATCCCTAGACGTTATGTTTAAAAATTCATGCGTTTGAAAGAAATCTAAAAAGAGGAACAAGGCAATAAGTAGTATCTACAAATACAGTCTGTCACACAAGAGCGTGTCTGCGATATCTGCGAAACCTGACACCTAATCAGAATGAGATAAAAAGAATGTAAACAAACGAAAACTTCTCTAATACGCGTTGCTGAATACCTTTCAGTTTCATTTGAAACAGTGAAAGGAACAGAGCTTTTTAATATGAGTGCCGCGTACGCGAAACGTCGAAAATCGTCTGGCATGGGCGAATGAAAACAGAGATCGTGATTGGAGTAATATAATATTCACTGATGAATCTTCGTTTTGGGCATGGTGTCCTATTAGGCGTGCTTGGACTATCCATGGAAGAAGGATGATTCAAAGAAGTGTAAAACACCCTATAAAAGTGCATGTTTGGGGTTGCTTTAACGCACGCGGTTTTGGGACTTTGTGCGTCTTTACAGACAATCTGAATGCACAAAAGATGGTGAAATTGTACCAAAGGGGACTTCTCACATCCGTGAAACGTTGGTTCAACCAAACCGAGGACCAATGGATATTGCAAGAAGACAACGACCCTAAACATCGAAGTCGCATCTGCACCCAATGGAAAGCGAAAAACGCCATCACAGTACTTCCTTGGCCATCACAGTCCCCTGATGCAAACCCTATCGAAAATGTGTGGTCCCTAATGAAATGCAAGCTGAGAGGAAGACGTATCACAAAAATAAGAACACTTGTACATCACATTCGAAAGATATGGAGGTCGTTACCAGAATCCTACGCTCAAAAATTAGTCGAGAGTATGCCGAAACGATGTCAAGCTATAATCGCTAATGGAGGAGATTGGACACCCTACTAAGTAATAGCGTATTAGTGTTTTAGATGTAGATTCAATTCATATAAATTTTTTTACAAATATATAAATATTTACAGAAATATCGCAGACACGCTCTTGTGTGACAGACTGTAAATGCTATTAGTCTGAACAAAGATCTTTTCTACAAAAAGAATATAAGCGAAGAGTGGACATTTTGTTAGTTAGCTGCGAGCACGTTAAGTTAAGTGGTTAACGGTGGTTGAGCGGTGACTCGATTTGCATTTTTCCAGCGGTGGAAAATGCGACGTGGCGAAAGCGGGGCTGAACTATTTGCCCAGCCACGATACCAGAAATGCTGCTGCTCGAAATAAAGGTAACCTTGGCCTCTTGGCTCGATTCGACAACGAGATAACCGCGTACTGTCGCAACTGTCGATACACAAGTGTCGAGATGCACGGCGTGGACCAGTAGCTGCATCAGGATCGCTACAACACGTATTTCTAGCCAGATATCCGACCAGATTATATCGAATCCCGTTGTCGCATAAACGACGCGTCGGATTAAAGGAGCCCGATACGATATTAAAGCGGTTTCGCGCCCATGAGAAAACAACCGCTAATGAAGGCTACTAAACGTCGCTTTTCGTGTTAAGTGCTTTGTTTCTTGTAACTTCAATAGTTAATATAAATACCTTTTGCCCTGCATTACGTCTTTTGTTGAATAATATAGCCGTTTGTATGCACCTCGACAACTTAGATCAGTGAAACATTTATCTTGCCGTCTGAATAATACACGGTTTCTCTTGGTAAATTTGTTCCTTTGACGCGGAAACAGCTAATTTGTTCGGATTTATTAACTAGAATGTGATAAGTAATAGTCTGGCAAATGTTCGACCAGTTCCTGGATGAATTCGTAGAATTATAGGATTTATGGAAATGTATGAAGTAGCAGAAACGCGGTAGTCGTGATATTATTAGCGAATAAAACAAGTCTTTAGATTCTTTTCCTTTTTTAGTAGACTTCGTCATAGGTATCTAAGATTTGTAACGATTTAAAACGTTTAAAATCGGCGTCTTTTTCATCGAAGACAAGGGTGAAAAAAAAAGAAAACAGGACAATTTCATATTTTACTACGATGCGTCGTATTTAAGTATTAGTTCCTAAGATATTACATTTAACACAATCTATAACATGTAGAGTTTTAGTCAAGCGAAGAAATCGCTCGCATATTTGAAATTTCAAAAGCGCTAAACGATTTTACGGAAATTGGACGCGGTCTGGAAGTTGAGTCCTCGGAAGACGGACACCAAACAATCGAAGGTTCATTAGCGTCGGAAGTTTCATCGAAAGAAAGTTATGAACACGCTATTGGAAGTCTGCATCTTATCTCGGGCGGACAATTTGGAGAACTTCTTTCTTTTTTCTGCGGAAGGCGATGAAAAAAACTTGAAGAAGAACGAAAAAGTTAAATCTAATAACAGCCTGTATATATACATATTTCGTAAAATATTCGAACGTTATGAAGTATAAAATATTCGATAGATATTCTAGAATAAAATATTCATAGCTGTAAAATAGGATTTTCAAAGCTCGAACGTGTACACTACTTTCCAAAAAATTGTTACGCGATACCCTTTAATCAATGATCTTGAATTTCACAAAAGGAGCCTCGTTATTGCTTCGTCGAAGAACTTCGCAGGCTCGATTTCCCCGGTGCAAATGTTTTAACAAGTGCGGTGAGCAACAGAGGCGACGAAGCAGAAATCGTTCGATGGAAATAACGAAGTTCGTCGGAGCTTTAAAGGTGGAAAATAAGAGAAGGAAAAGGCAGGGACGAGTCATTCAGGTTGTTGGAAAGTTTACGAGGCGACATCGAGAAGTTGAAATCGGTTGACAGGTAACTCGACCGATGATGTTACTGGCATTTCTTCGGATAAGAGCGGACTGCTCTGATTAAGGGTCTTTCCTCGCGCCCGGCTCCTCCGTTCTCAGTTGAATAATCCCTCAGAATCAGCCGCCTTATCTTCGCCCTGATGAAAGAATCGGTGCACCAGTGGCGAGAATGCGAAAGGGAATTGGCCTTCGAATCGATTTCTCGCGATAACCTCGTCTGGTTTTGAGTAATCTGGACCACGAAATTGAAAACTCGAGCGGACTCGGTGATGATATCGTCGTGTGACGCGGCAGGACAAAATTAATACGAGATATTAGTAGTAAGCTTTTCGCAATTATCTCGAAATTTAAGAAAAGGGAATAGTCGATTTGCTAATTCGACGATTAGAATTATATTTTGCGAATAAGTAGGTGGCCTGTTGTTTTATAAAACTAATGAACAAAACTAGTAATAACATTTTCGTAGTCATCTCCTAGATGGAATATGTTTAAAAAAAGAAACAGGAAGATTATCGGTTTCACGTATGATTAAAAAATGATAATTTGATAGAAGTTGTTCTTGTTGGGGAATTTCTTAAATTAACAAATATCAAGATAAATTGCAGAAATTGCAGTATTGAAACTTTATATGAATCGCCGTTGCAAACGAACCCAAGATAGTCTCTGAATCAAAATTTTATGAAAACGTTATTTATCAAAGATATGAAATCCTTCGATAAAATTGTACGATGTATGGTATTAATGTAAAGAACGTAGATTACATTTCTCGAAGACGCAAGATCTTCTACCAAGGTACCTTTGATACAGTCATCGATTCCTTTTCTATAAAATTCTATCCGTTCTAGAATCCATATCATAACTCTTTTATATTTTATTTCTCTCTTGTATCTACCAAAATATATCCATTTACAGATCAAAAGTATTCTTTATTACACAGATTTCACTGTGTACAATTGTACAGTACAGTACACAGTACTCACAGTGATTTTGCACTATATTCGTGACCATTCCTGCATCTACCTTTGGTCCTTCACATATTTTTCTAATTTAATTTCCTAAATTCATCATTCAATTATCTTCCTAAGACACGGAACAAGCTACGTATTACAATTTTGTCGTAAAACGCAATTTTAACGAAAAAGGACATGCTTTGTCAGGGGTCTGCAATTCTTTATCCGTTATCACTTCATCCTTGTCGTATTTGCACGAGACACGTAGCAGCAACAAAACGAGTTTCTAACGAGGAAACGTCCTTTGTTTCGTCGACCCACCGCGAAGTTGCAAAAGAAAGCCTCATTAATGAATATAAAATTAAATATGCCATGGCGAAATAACGGCGTACGAAAGAAAAAGGAAGGCGCAAGCTTTTTTAGCAATTTCGAGCGAATCGAAGGTGACGGCTGAATCGAGGAAGATTCTGGCGATTCGCCAATGTTGTACATCCATTTGCGGCGTTGCACCACGATTTTCACCTACCTTGAGGAGTTTTGTCGATTTTAGTCTCGGTTTTTTATCGCTCAATTGAGAACTACGTATAACGTCTCGAAGAGGATCTCGGTGAACGACCTCGAAGGCGATACTAACTTCACGGTCTCGTTTCATTTAAAGCAAATGAAACAAAGGGGAAGCGAGGAGAAAAGTTACCGGGAGTCAAGAAGGAGTCGTTCGTGTTTAAATTGAGCGAGAAAGGAAAAATAAAAAAAAAAAAAAGCCAGATGTACTTTTAGCGACGAAACGTTGATTTTATGAAGAGTCTATCTGAAACGAGAAGAGAAACATTTTGTGCTGAATAAAACTTTGAATGTAAGGATAATACGTTCTTCCTGAAGAACCGCCCGAAGTAAAGTGAAAATGAACCATCGAAAACCGTTAATTAAAAAGCATATTATCGTCGAAGTATTTTAATATTTATGTAATGTTATTACTCTCTTTAAGTTTTCAAATTAAAAGTTCGGAACCTTAGACTTCAGATATGCGCTTTACCTTTAACGCGAATTCGTGCAATTACGTTAGAAAGTACACTCTGCTCTACTAAAGTATAAATCACGCGCTGCTATCGATATATCCTCGCAAAGTATACGTTCTTCCAGAAAATAACCATCATCGATAGAATATATTCATCGGTGCTTGTCGTTTATTTCAAAGGAAAACAAAAAGCAATAACCAACGCTATCTGCAGTTTAGTTAAAACAAAGCAAGAACAATGCTCGTTACGGCTTGTCGTTTATTTAAAAAGCAACAGTATATGCGCTACTTGTCAATCATTCGAGAAAAGGGACAATAAATGACACTGCGTATCATTTGTTAAAGATCAGACTAGGTTTTTTTTTCCAAGACGTGACAATATACATATGCGCTATCTTTTGTCGTTCCCAATAGAAGTCTAACAGGCAATATCGTTCACTTCCATTGCTAACCCACCCTTTCTTTCCACGCTTCTGTCATTCTTTTGTTGTTCTCGTGGCACCCACTTTCTGTTCCCTTCCGCCTCCCCCTGCCATTCTCTTTGATTCGTTCTTCTAACCGTACAAAACAGTAACGAATTCACTGGACAGGTGGAATTACTGTCTGAAGGGTGGCGAAGCGTGTCGTTGTTTTCCGATTCGTTGCGATTTCCGATTTCCGTCAACGGCCTCTGTTGCGCCTCTCTCTTTTTCTCTCTCCTTCTTCCGTACTCGCCGGTTTGTGTTGACCAGATGCAGGATAACGCGGTATTGCTTTCGTCCCTCGTGTCTTCAATAGCGGTCAATCGGTTTTGTCATAACCGTGAAAACTTTCTGCGTTATCACGATTTATTTCCGTAAGGAAGATTTCCAAATTTTACGTCTCAATTGCCGAAGTTTTCGGGCTACTTGGTACGTGATATATCTTGGACGATGCGACGTGTTCGTTGAAATTGTGAGTTTGAGTGCTTGAAACAACGGAGCAGAGAAATACGATGAAAAATGATGAATAGACAGTGAATGTTTGTGCATATTCGTATCTCTATGAATGTTGCAACTTAGAGATTTGTTTCACTTAGGCATTATACATTTTTTACATTTAATTTAAAACAAAGTTTTAAATTAATTTTAATTATACATTTTTGTACGTATACGTATATTTGGAAACTTTCTCCATTTAACACTGAAACTACCAAAATGATCAAAATAACTATAATTCTTCGCAGTAATTTTATAAATTACAACGGTGCATTTTTATAAAGCTTTTCTTTCATTTCAGTGAAGCTTTTTGACGAAGTACTTACATATTATTTTATATAATATATAACATACTGTTTTTTTCTTTGCAATATATTTTTCCACGCAGTTTCTATCCTGGTTAGAGTTAGAATTAGGTGAAACTTACTAGATTTCAAATTTACTTTAGTCATTGATAATCCGAATAATCAATGCGCAAGCATTTATCTAATAATAACTGCGAGGAAGTAATACAGAAAATTGTAGTTCAAAAGTTATTTGTTTACTTTCTACAAAAAAACAAATGAACGTGATATTCGATGTTGGCTAATAAAAGGAAAATGACATGGATTTTTTGTCAAAGATATATTTTATCAAGAGGAGATGAGCAGTGGAGGTAAAAATGTATTGAAGGTAACTGAAATTCTTTCATGTAGTATAAGCAACGGCAAACGCGTTGCTTTTATTGTCGCGCAGCATGCGTTCTTTGCATCTGATGCTTCTCGTATTTTCTACACTGAAATATCGAAATTCTGCCTCGCGTACGGAATAATATTTTTCTCGGGTATTTTTTAAATCCTTGCAAAAAAATAGAATATATCTACAGATCCGAAAAAGGTTCTAATAAATTTGGCCCGACTCTTAACGAACGTCAACGTATTCCAAATTTATCATTATGAATCTCTTCGTATTCACGTACAAACGTTTATTTGATATTTTACTGTTTCAATAAAATATATCGCACATTTCTATCGTTCCAATTAAACATCGATTCATATGCAGAAAAGATAACAGAACTTTTATGAGTACGACGTAATCTACGTATATTTAACATTATTTATACCTCCGCATGCGCGGATCTCACTTCCATTCCACTTTCGCGTAATGACTTTTATCCTGACTCCTCGAACGAGATATCTCACGTTCTAATAAAAAGACGTACGATAAATACCTCGTTCGAGGCGAGAAAAAGACTTAAGGGCCTAACCTTCCCGTCTTCCGGAAATGCCATAAACGTACTACATTATGTACCAATACTATATGCTACATATACCGTATTTCGTTTCCTTGTATTTTTGTAATTTTACCGTACTATACATGTAGTATCGGGAAAAGGGACGTGCCTGACAATGGGTCATACCTGTGGCCCTTTACAACATTGAGGTAATTGAAGGGGATCTATCTGGGAATGGGTCAGGCACATCTGGAGGACAGACAGAAGACGTCAGGCAGTCGAGTTAGACAGAAAACGTGAGGCAGTCAGCTGCGGAGAGTCAGTCGAGTTGTAACAGTTGAGTAGTAGCAGTTGAGTTAGGCAGTTGCGGAGAGTCAGTTGAGTAGAGGAGTTGCGGAGAGTCAGTCGAGTTGTAACAGTTGAGCGGAGCAGTTTGAGTTAAGTGAGTTGAGAAGCTGGAAGCCGAGTTTAAGACATACGACGATTGTAATCAGCTTTATATTGGGTATTGCTTACACGAATAAACTTGAACTTAACTCTGAATAAACCATCCTTTCTTGTCCTTGCTCTAGATAATAAAACAAACACATCTGTAGGTTACTACATACATAACTCCAATTTTATTCTAATATCGAAACTAAGTATTGAATATCCTAATTTGATCATTGTTCCGAGAATACTATGACAAAAATCCCTACATATTACGAAGAAAATACCAACCACCTTTAGAGCTATAACAATACTTTTATCGAAGGCCGTAAGTTCTCCGCTTGAAACACGCGATATTTTCAATCTTATCGTTCGCTATCTTCGAACAAACTGTCCAATGCATCTAATGGATACCGTAAAAAATTCCGTTGAAATAGTACGGAGAAAAGCGAACGATTTTAAAGGGCCGATGATATCAAATCGTCCGGCTGTATTTCACCTACGAATATCGTGGAAATCCCATTGGCTTTGCAAAGCTTAGGACTCTCTTAACGTGGAAAGGTACCGTCTGCAGATGCAATTGCACGGAATCGCAAGTTGCGACTGCTGCTGCCGCGCTGTCGGGAACATCTCTTCAGGAACTACTTATCACGATCGTGATTCTCAACTTGCTTCGTAGATCCTAGTTTGAAGTAAGAATAACGCACTACGTTGTCAGACAGGGAATCCATGATCACCCACAAGCCATGGATACACAAGGGAGATATAGCGACCGAGAGTTAGACAAGTAAAACACGATCATTCTTGCTCAGACACCGTTGCAGGCTTTGTTTGAACACGCACAAGTAGAACAGGATCGTTTCTATCTGAACAAACAGAATGGTGTTTAACATTGGAATTATGAAATTCAAAACGATCCGGATTCTTTATTTTCTCATAGTCTTTACTCTCTGCATCTTTCGTTCTTGCAGAATTACGAATTTATTATCATTGGATTACTTTAATTACAGTCGTTTATACATAGTATACTTAGATACAGGTTAGTGGCTTGAAATACGTTCTCGGTATAATGTATTTCGTGTACGCTGCTTTTCAATAGATTACACGTGTAATTTTCGCAAGGGAATTCTGGTATTTGCGAATGAGTGTTAGACAGGTTCACTCGTATATTCTCCGGTGGATTAATTAAACTTTGGGCATAATACGTTGAATTCTCGATAAGTTTATAATCCTCAAATGAAAAAAGTTTGGGCTCCATAGCACCGATCGATGTACGAGCATGATTGAGCCTTCTTTCGAAAAACGTCGATCAAGTTTTTTGAGAAGAAACATATTTAATCGAATTGAATATTCGAATTTAATTGAATATTACATTTATTATTATTTAAAATTGTCTTTCATCCAGAAGTTTGCTTACTTTCACTGCGTAGAATCATCATTCCTTAAAATTTAATTTGCCGAAAAATATTATGCTAAAGGTGCATGGTTATGCGCATATTACGTTGGTGTATCAAATTTTCTGAAATTCTTTGGCTGCTTGTTTATTCTTATTTATTTACATATATTATTTATTCCGCTGCAGGAAATGCTCGTAAAATCCACTCTTCTATAGAATACAAAGCCAAAGATCCACCACTTGACAGACTACATTCATCTTCTGAATTTCCAAAAATTTTCCTGCTAGCTATCTAGTAGAATCTTACTCCTATTGTATGGATTTCTCGTATCCCAAGATTTAGTATTCGTATAAAATACAATACCAAAGGTATACTTTATAGAAGATTACATTGGTTCTCTAAATCGCCAAAGGTTTCCCTCCAAAATCATACTACGTCCTCGTCCTTAGCTCACAGATACTTATTTGATAATATTAATTGGCAAAAAGAAAAAGCGATCTAACTAGCTAATTTCAACCTTCGTAACAATCGTCCAGTACGGAATTGCATCCGGATCGACCAAGCTCCGTAACGATTCATCGGAAAATCGTATCACGTAGGACCTATGTAATCCAGTATCTATTACAGAGAAACGCGGTGCAGCGTATTAATGTTAATCTCGCGTCTCAACTGAGAGCCGTGTCGGACCGAACGTTCTCTGCCATCTGTAAAATACGTTGTTCGTGTACGCGTTGTGTTTGCATACTGTGAACCATATGTAACCACGTAAGATCGCGGATAGTGTGTAGCATTTCCCGTGTCTACCATCAGCGTATCTGCCGTAAGCATCCTGCATCTAGATCCTCGTTTCACGTGAGTCTAGTCGCGTCAAGCTATGCTTAGAAACTGATATTCTGATATTCACGCATGAAAATCTATACGCATGCTCGACTTATTTATTACATTTATAGGAAATCCGAAAGTGCAAAATTGCACATGACCCAGATAATATGGAAAAATATATAAAATATCCAAGGTATCGCGATTTTTATAATATTCGCTGAGTGAAACAATCTTCTTTCGAAGTCCTATTCTTTTGTTATAACATCTCAAACCTGTGAGTGTTACGTTGGCCGACTTTCTACCTGGGTCAGGCTACACACCGCGGGCAGGATGGCAGCCACATGTCCGCACTTCCTTGTCGCGTACCCTCGATAGCCTCAAGGATCCGTCATAAATCTTACAAAAATCCGTCTAAGATCCTGCGAGTCGGATGTAGCATCCGTTTAACAACTGTCCTCAGGTTTATTGTCTATCACGGGAAAGTTAGTTTTCGCACGTACGACGCCTCCCACTATCAACTTTCTTCCGAGGGCGGTTAAGACCCTTCCTAGTCTACCAGTCATCTTATTAGCCAATGAGAAACAATGTCCACTACCCTCACCTTCCTAACCAAAAATGTTATGAACAAATTAGCTGATCCCATGCGCTAGACACACCCATCACTAACTCTCCTCCGACACAGCATCGTCACTTAAAATTCAGTGGTTGTCCGTCGTCAGAACAGTCCACTCTGTAAAGGGTTCTACCCTCAAGTAAAAGTCGTCACTCAACGTTAAATCAGTCAACAAATCTGTAAAAGGTTCTATCCTTAAACATTTACTTAACTGCACCGACGCATCAGTGTATCTCTGTATATTTAGTAAACTGTTATAATAAACTATAAGTTATACTTGTTAATTCAGTGTAACTTCGATCAAACCACCCCTATTATCGTAATTGAAATAAGGGGATCGATCAGTTGGTGACGTCGATTGTCTAATCGTAACGGGAATTTACGACTTCCGTTGACGTGCTTCCTCGCGATCGCGTCTCTCCGCGAACAGTCGTAACAGTGAGTTCGCATAAAAATCCGCGGTCTATCCGTTACTTTGACAAACTCAATTCGTTGGACCTTGCCTGTCGATTCGCCCGAATATGCACCGTAACCATAAGCTCGCGTGATCTCACGAGTATCGTAAGATTGCACCCGCCGAAACGCAACTGTACGCTGTTTTATTCCGTCGATGCGTGTCGCAAAGAGACGAGAGACGATGGAGATCGCACGGTTGGCCGAAATTTGCATGCATGAATGTTTGAACAAACTGGGACCTTGCCATGCTCGTGGAAAGGCGGTGAAACGGAAAATTGAGCGAGAACGATGATAATCGGACGAATTGTTGAGCGAAAACGACCGACCAGGAAAGCAGGAAGTTGTTTGGGATACCAAAGGATTCTGTGTGTCGTTGTTAGACTGTTAGATATAAAATGATTCTCTGGCGGTGTTCTAGTGTCTTGCGCGATAAAAATGTACGGGATTATGCACCAGCTTTCGCGCACCTAGTGTTTTACGCGATAAAAGATTTTGTAAATGACGAGTGATTTACGAGCAGAGGAGTGGAAATGATACGCGCGAGGTTGAAACTATTTTTGTTGAAAATTTTTTCCTATCTTACTGTTAGATCGCGGATGTTCATAGAAATTCGTATTTTTACACGCATTGTTAATTATACGATATAAATAATCAATAGCTGATATCTTTTACAGATAATGAAAACAAAAACGAGGGAGAAATTTAATATTCCAATATATTATTCCACGATTAAAGAAATAAGACCGTAATACAGTAAAAGAACGCGTTATCGTCTAAATATTGTAACGCGAATCCCAATTTTAACATTTTACAGATTTTTGCAGCTATACCCGTTCTGAGTATTTATTTCGCTTTCGATTAATTATTCACACTGCTAAAATTGGTGAAAAATTTATTTTCTTACCGTAAACATCACTGCACGTTTTCAATCTTTTCCGACATACTTTTCAAGAAGTATTATGTTGGAAAGTATCAGCGCCGTAAAATTCAATTAGCACGAAGAGAGGGCGAGACTCTGCTAGTAGCTAAACTTTCGTTAATAGAAATTTAAAACGGATTGAAGCGTGTAAAAGTTCATTGCAACTTCTGTCTTATATTCTTTTCCTCGAAGGAAGCTTCGCGCGTTATCGAAATTTTTGTTAACTGTAACCGGTCATTTGCAAGGGATTAAATTCTCCGAAAAATCTATCAGAAAATCGTTCCAACAGAACCGTTAATATCGTTTTATAGAATATTATATGATCGAAAGAGTTAAGTCGAGGAACAAGCTACGGATCCAGCCACGCGTTTAGTTTCATTTATCTCGTGTCAAAACTGGAATTTCGGAACGTGATTTTATCGCTGGACCGTTTATATCAAGAAGCATGAAATTTCACGGCTATTTTCAAGCAAACGTGTACTTTGTCTTACGCGAAAAATTACTTGTTACATCGGCTATGACAATATGCTTTATACGCTTACGCGGTGAAAGAAACAATACCATTAATGTTGCAAAAATTTACCTTTGCCATAAATTTAGACTTCCCTTTTCAACCGTGTTCCGCAATACTTATTCGTGAGAAAGGTGTCTTAAATTAATATAATCATTTTTCCCTGAAAATTCGTATTTATAATCACTGATTTTCCTCTCTTCTTTCTATTTTACAGTCGTACAAATTGAAGCGAATAATGTTCGCAATCGATGACGGGTGGTTCCACTAATAACACAGAATCTCATTAACATTGATCTGGTAAAGAACTAACAATGGAATCACGTGGTTCATAATTAAGTCACGACAATCAGAATTCCAACTACATCCGAATGACTATAATTAGCAGTTAATTTTAATTTAATCATAATTCAATAATGTATTTGCAATTAATTATACTTCGAACTGCGAAATTTTATTTTCCGCTTTCTTAAACTGTTCACTTTGTTCCACCAAGTGTACATTTCACATTTGAATAAGAGTAAAATAAATAAAAATGTAATATACAAAATGTAAAAGTAACAAAACCATTTCACCGACATTCCGTAATGTATTATGCTAATAGCATTCTCGTGCTATTTCTCCTTTTTGCCATATGAATTTGTTTTTGATCTTGGAAAAACAACCAGTAATAACATCCAGTACGATAACGTCAATTTCACGAGCGTATTACGATTGAACAAGCATGACAGAATATTTCTGGTACGCGTCCGATTGGTCAGGAAACGCTTGTCATGCTCACTGACTGGATTTTCACTGGAATCGGCGCCCCATGAAAAATGCAACACGATGGAAGATCGCCAACGGGAAAACATTGGTAAATCGGGAAGGTGACGGCGAACAAGTATAAAAGTCGACATATGAACGTGAGTTTCTATTGTTTACGCGTCACGTTGAGCGGAAATACGTTAACAGGCCAGCAGGCCACTCCGACTCCTGCTTTTCGCTAGCTCTGCATCGACAATACGAAACGATCGATTGTTTTCATTTAATATACAAGAAAAATATAAGATATGTTCGTGTATTAAAAGGTTACGGTGTTTATGGTTTATGGTTTAAATATTTTTATTTAGCATAGTGCCAATATTTTTCTTTAATTATTCTCAATATATAATTTTTAATACGAAGGGAACTATATTAATTTATAAAAAGGAACGCATTTTTATAATGAAGACTTTCTCATTCGATTCCTTTTTTTTTTAATTTTGCAGAACTCTAATTATATAATAAATACAGCATCAACTGTTTGTCTTGCGTCGACTTCGAAGCATTTCGCGCAAGTCCCCAAAGTACTATATCATAATTCTTCTTCGAGTTTCTCAACTTTTAAGCTATCGCCGGGAACCAAAATTTCGGTCGAATATTCCTTCTAAGAGCTACGAAACGTTCTTAGGAGTGTGTGATATACATAGATGTAAGATTATCGCGGATCGTAACTTTATAACCCAGTGGAAGCAGCTTGTATAATTTGGTATTCCGGTATAATTAAAGCGTGATAACATTTTATGTCGTGTGCTGTACATACATTCCAAACTTCACGAAGAACACGTAGAACGTAAGACAAACATAAACGACAGCGACGAAAAATGCACATGCGTGAATTACACGGTAAAGTAATAGAAAGGCGTACGTTAAAAAAATGCATGTGCACTGCTGTACACTCGTCGTACGCTCGACAAGCTGAAGTAGCGCAGTAGATCGACAACTGAACTGAAATAATTGCCTCGTGAACAAGATGATCAAGTGATATTTTATTATAGAGACTCTCTAGCGTGATTCAATGTTCCATAAAAAATACAAAATATGACATATTAGTTAAGAAAATTAATTGCAATCGCACAAAATTGGAGTGGAATGAAATGAAGCTTTGCGATTGAAATTTAATATTGTATTGAACATTGAATTTTTTCATTCAACAATTTCTAACTTTCTTTCACCTATAGATTTGCATATATATGTACGTGTGCTATACATTTCTTCTTTTACATAAATAAACGAATTTCAATCCACGCTGAGTAATCCGCTTCTTATTTTTGCTAATTGTTTCTGACACCAACCCGAGAATCTTCACGCTGTTTCCAAACATCAAACGGAAAACTGTGTTCGCATGGCAGAAAGCAGACGTTCGAGGCGAATTTGTTGTTCCACGCCCCTTGTTCCTTTCCATCTTTCAGCCAAGAATACATCCGACACCATTTGTAGCGTGACGCCCTTGCTCTGTCGTTTCCCAGGGGAACCTGGGCTTCATATAATTACAATCGTACAGCAGAAAGCTTCCGACCCCGTTTCTATTGTCCTCTGCAACGACTTTCGCTCGTTCTTCGAATAATTTCCTCCTCGTGCTGCTTCCGACGGCGTTACTTCGTATCTCGCGTCGCCTCACAATGTTAATCGGACAATTGCTGAAGACGAAGTTGGAAACGAAAATCACTGTCTCTGCCGTTCCAGAAATTGTAATTCATAGAATTCTTATTTCTTTATGATTCCTTAGTCTCTTACACCATCTTGAAATATCAGCAAATTAGGCTATCGTGAGATTTGATAGAAGTGAAAAAAAAAAAAAAGTAACAGCTATAACACGACTTTAGAATGAGCTAAAGTTTTGATACAATTCCAGTAGCAACTGATGGTCTGATTCAATTTTAACGGCAACCGAAACTTTGACGCAAAGTTGAAAATATGAAAAGAATTTTGATATTAGTATCTTAAAATTTCAAGAAATTTCGAGAATTCAGACTATCGTGGGATTTGATAAATCTTAGAAGCAGCAGCTTTCGTATAGATTTAGAGCGAACTAAAGTTTCAATACCATTTTAGCATCAACTAAAGGTCTGATTCAATCTCGGCATGAGTCGGAACTTTGACGCAAAGTTGAAAATATGAGAAAATTTGATGCGCCAACGAGATCAGTGCGATTTTCGTCGAATTGAAATCATAGTTCGTGAAACGAAGACGAACGTTCGCTGAATTTCAACTACTTAGAAATTCGTTAGGGTAAAATTACAGTAACATTTGCTTGATTCGTTGAATCGATCACGAATCAAATTTGTAAAATTCGACGCTCGAGTAACGAAGTGTGACAGCAAAGAGAAATTGCGAAAAACCGAAGACGCCACATTTTTAAAGTAAACTGTTTAACGATACTCGTAAGTTCTCGTTGATTGACGCCATAAAGAGAACAAAAATTTAACTAAACTCATCGCTGGAGTTTGAAGATTTATCTTCCTTTATGTATCCTTTTTGAACTTTCCTTGCGCCTAGTAATTACTGTGCTTACAATACACTTTTAATGTCTATGGAAAAACGCTTTTTTATCTTAAAAGTTATCAACTTTTAATAGAATATTTATAATTAACAAATATATCTCCTGTATCTTCCTATTCAATCGCTATAAATCTGCCGTAAAACGAATATAATATACGATGTCTATAATTATTTAATAAACACGTTTCCTATCACGTTCAATACCTACAATGAATGAAAATTATTAATCAAAATGAAATTGCTCCAACAATAACGCAATAACGTACTAAAAATTCTACGTCATTCGCTTGTTTACATATTCCCAATTGTATTAATTATGCAATAATTGTCTCCCCACTAATTATAAATATCGTTGCATTGCCGATCTACAACCAATCGTATGAACGATCAAATATAAAATTGTCTCATCTTCAACACATAAGTATGCTTCGTTTGGAAACCAGCATAAGGAAAGCGTCGAAGACCATTTTTAGCAGATGCGATACCTTTTCGCTGTTTGTGCAGAAGATATTGCTTGCCGAACAAAAACAAAGTGGATCTGAAAACTCTTCCATGCTTCGTTTATTCGTCTATTGTTAGCCACTCGAAAGTCGATGCCTATCGAGAACGAAACGAGAATACGATTTCGGTACAAATGTCAAAGGGGCTAGTATTTCAGGAATTTCGTCGTGACTTTTCGGTATTCGCATGGCGGCACGATTTCCTCGCGAGATCAGTAATTTCCTCGGTTCCCAATGACCGAGGGCAACCTTTTTCACAGTCGGTGTGTCTCGACGTTCGCTTAGAAATCTGAGAACACAGTGAACAGAAAGCTGAATCAGAGGGTGTAGAACAAGATGAAAAAAGGTGCAAAGAGAAGTGAAAGCCGAAACGACATCCGGGAAAGATGATCGAATGAAATAAGATAAATGGCGAAAGGAATGACACCGTGGATCCTTATTCCGCTCCTAAAGTCAATCGAGAGTTTCTCGATCAAGAACAAAATAGAACGACGCGAGATTCATCGAATACGAATCGAAATGACACTCTCTGCTTTTCGATTTCGCGATAGCGAAATAGGTATCGTACCAGAGGGACACTTGAACCGTGCAAACGTCCGAACGAAGATTAAGTATTATTAGATTTTGGAAGAAAATTTGCTCTCGTCGATACAGTTGATGTTTGTAATTGTAATTTTTTATTTATCGTTAACAGCCAGGCAGAATATCACGATAGATCTCTCGTCTGTACTTATCTCTGTAAAATTATAAGTTGAAACAGTAACTAAATTGCGTATGTTCGTTCAGTTTCATATACATGTATTTGTGAATGATTCGTTTCTCTTTTTAAATATTATAATATCGTTCGTACCAAATATAAGTATAATACTTAGTCTGTCGAAACGCTGAAACGAAAATTAGAAACATTTGGAAGAAATTTTAGTTGATGGCCGACTTAGTTGATGTTATAACCATACTATGTTATAATTCATCGGTGGTAGATGGACGGATCACTACAATATATTTCCCATCTGTCAATTGCGTATATTTTAGTAAAAGTATAGCTTAAAACATATAAAATAAATGATATGTATAGCGATATTCGTGCAATATATCATACTTGGACATATTTTGCACATTATAAATATTCTGAACATTATTGTATCTTGAAATTTCATACGCATACGTAAATATCAGTAATTCAATAGCGATAATGAAAATAACATTTGAAATATGATATGAAATTATCTGATTAATTTTTGAAATCGTATCACGCGTTTATCCTATATCTTTTAGTGATAACACGAAATTTGATACTTTAACTGAAAAGTATCTGTCCTGCATATTTCACGATAAAAAGACATATATTGTTATTTTTATGTAGGAACGAAGAGGATAAAAGTAGAGATAAAATTTCGTGATGTTCGATACCTTGTCGAAGTGCTGACATTTTTCTAAAGATTTGAATGCCGATCCCCGTTAACAAAGTTTTCCCTTCTGAGTAACCTCAGAGGATTCCACGTAGAAGAGAAATATCCAAAGAGAGAACAAAAGATAAACGAAAGAGAAAGCTTTTCCGTGCCGTGGGCAATTTAGATTTTGTCGAACGGCTTTGAGCGAAGTGTCGACCCTAATTCAGTGACCCGGTGAAACTTTCGGGTTTACCTAAATTCTCAGGCGCTCAAAAGTTTACCCCGGCGAAAATGTCATAAAAGAAAAAAGGGGAAACAAAAACATGACGCTAAAATCTATGCACTTGTCTGTAAAATATGGATTAAAGGAATCGCTATTCTTACTCGAGACAAATTTATACTCTTCCTTGGATCATCCTGTGTCATTTCAATGATGGAAGCTTTACCTATTCGTAGACGTTTAATAGAATGTTTTAAATTTTTACTCAAATTTAAAAGTGGGTCTGTTCCTTCGTTGCAGACAGAATACGAATTGAATTTACTTAAAAATCAAACATAAAATATCTTGTTTATTTAAAAATATCTTCCACGTTTACACTTTATTCAATTTGTCTGCTTCTGTCGTTCCTTTCCTCGCAGTATCTCTGTCCCTTACGTTTATTCGAAAGACGAGGTCAAAAGTATAAGGATATCATTTTCGCGTTAAAGAAAGTTGCACATTTTTCGTTTGAAAACCGGCCGAAATTAGTCTCGTCGATAAGAGAATCCTTTTCTCGTCGTTAATGCACGAAAGAAGCGACGCATTCGCAAAAACGCAAAGGAACAATGCATTCGTCACGCAGCATCACAGTTGTTCAGACGCCACGACAAAGAAGAAGAAAAAAAGGAAAATCTCAAAGCCGAGCTAAACGTCAGCGTTGTTTCAACTAAAATTACCGCTATTAACAATTCCTTTGGCGAACATTTCCGCTCACTTTTTTCTTGCTTTGTCGTCGATACTCTCTCGTGCAGAATACACGATTCCGCGTGGAGCAAACATCGTGCAACGAGGGAAAACTTTGTTCAACAGTTGTGTGGATTTTACAACGTGCAAGACGCTCGCATCCTGTGTGTATTCAACAAGCGCAAAATAATCACGCGTGCTGCAAAATTGAAGAATTTCGGATGACGTGCAGCACCCACGTACCTGTTATAACGACTTCAAACATTTGCCTTCCATTCTGATCTTCATTCCTGGAGTGTTTGCGTGATTACTCGCGCCGAGGTACAGATGTAAACATTCGTACTCGATTTCGCTTGTCGATGAATTTTCAGACGATTTTTTAACAGCACGTAAAATAAATGGCATTGTTTGGCTAACAATCGGCAGCTGTGTCGATGTCAATGGAAAATCGAATTCTCTCGTCATTAATGTCCTATTTTTTTTCTATTTCTAACCAGTTTGATTAGTGAAACATTCGCTTTTAAAATTCTTTTTCTGTCATTTACACGATTAGTATTACAGTAATTTGTGAAAGAATCGAATTGTCTTTTCAATGATATTCTGTTCGTTTTTGTTTTTATTTCTTTGATTTTTAAAACAACGCGATAAAAGATTCTGTTTTGTTAATCGTTAATTTATTGTAATAATGACACGTTTTGTGAGCACAGGCCACGCAAGAATACTTCGCTACTACGATAAAATAGTATTCCCTTTATAAACATATAAATAGCTATTTCATGCTACTTTCTGCTTTTTCAAGATAGTTAAGTTTTATTTTAAATAAGCTGCTTTCTGAATTCGAACCAGCCTTCTTTGTATATTTTTCTGAATATTTTAGAATATAGTATACTTTCATATCTTCTCATGTTACTTTCATATTTTCTCATGTTACTTTCATAAAAAATAAACAAGCTAGTTTAAAGTTTCTGCGTCAAATTTCAGTCAGTTTTCAAACGAAAAATATGTTACCTTTAGTTTAAAAAAAAAAAAACTCGGTTAAAAACAAGCATACACGGTCTCAAATCAATTATAAATCCGTACGAGTTTGTCTAATACGTTATAGTGGCATTCTACTTACTCGATGCCAGTGTAGAACCGGGCAATTTCCACTTGACTCGTGCCTGACCGCGAACGGGGTCATACTACTTGTAGCCGGACAATGAGGCACACCAACTATCTGTCAAAATAAAAGCGACACGTTTTACGTTAATTTATAAATATCGAAACCATAGAAAAATGATATTACTCAAAATATCTTTAATAAATATCGTTAATGAGTTTTAATTGTAAAGTAAAACTAATCTTACTGCTTATTAAAATCTAATATTAATAAAAAAAATGAAATAATTTATTCTATACTTTATAAAACCTAGCTATTACATTTCTATGTACCCATATCGTTACTTTTTTTAAATAATAAATCGTATCGTATTTAATATCGGTACTGATTTATTGTGATATATTTTGTTGTCTATAAATCAACGTCAAAGATAATATGTAAACTTCGGGAAAAGCTGATGGTCAATTCGGTGAAAAATAACTTGAATTGTAAAGATGGATGTAATTGTCTGCCGACTATCGAACTAATCGAACTTTCTTTTCATAACTTCGAAGATGAAAAGTGTTAGGAACGAGAAGTCGGGGTAACAAAGTGCATCAGATCGCACGTTTACGACGTCGAACCAACTGACGAATTATTCATACGAGAAAAAATATATCGCGCGATATATTATTCTCAATTTATCGACGAAAGGCGCACCTTCGTGAGAAAGGAACTGCGGCCATCATTTCTGAAGTAGCAATATCGAACTGGCTCTTTGTGGACACGTAAAAATACGGTCGCTGGCTGCGTGATGACAGTTCGATTTCCTATTCCTCTTGGCATGCTCACCAAAATGCGTGCACGAAAAGATCCATCGATCTCTGGAATCGTGGCCCACTACCCTGCGCCTGCTTTACGACTCTTAAAGGAAAGAAGCACTTTTTGCTTAATTCGAAATTGGGACTATGAGTCGTCAGAGTGTCACGATATTTTTCAGTTTCCTCTTAAATGTATTTACCCAGAACTACAGTACGTACTCGGAATTTCTAAATACGTATTACTATAATATCGTAGAAATTAAGAAACTGTATCGATTATTGCGAAGTATTACGATAATTAGAGAAAAACTAGAGAACTAGAAATTTGTGATTATGCATGATATAAAATTCTGAGAAATCCTCAAATTATTCTATGAATTTGCATTGGTATTTTAAGGGAACAACTTCTCGTATTTAATTTTAATTTCAATTCTGTGATAATGATTAATTTACAGTTTCATTATAATATGCAATAATGAAATTATCGAGGTTGAATGAGAGCGTGAATGAGGAATTTATGTAAATCAATCTCACTTTATAGCCGGCAGATAAAAATTAATGAAATATACATATATGTAAGAATGAAATTAAAAATAGAAGCGAAAAGGATGAAATTAGTAGAAAATTTTACAACTAATTTTATTACAGACCTTACTGCATGGTCAATATTTCGGAACATGAACATACGAGAACTCTGAGGAAGATAAATCCACTCTATCCTTCGTCTGTGATTTTAGTTACGATAGTTATTTTTTATTTTAAAGTTACGAAAAAGTGTAAAAAATTATATACTTCTTCTATGGTAAAGCGAGTATATCCTAGAAATAGCAACCTTGTTTAGTGCGAATAACGTGTCCGAAGAAATACGAGAACTGTGATCCTTGTTCTTCTCTATTTCAGAACTTTTAGACTACGATAAAGAAAATTTTTGTAACTCTAGAAGTACGAAACTCTGGAGAATATCTTCCGTACAGTATACACATAAATCCGTCGTGACTTGAGGCACGTCCTACAATTTTTCATGTCGATGAAACAAAGTAGATGTATAATAAAACGGAGATCGACGAAAAAATCTCGATCGAAGGTCGTAATAAGTTGTAAATAACGTTTATTCGAAAGTCCAGTTACTGTTACAAATAAATACGAAATAATTCACACTTCGATGAGTAATAATATTTATGAAAAAATCCGATTACCGTTACAAATATACGCGAACGAACAATTTCCACCTCGATCAGCAATATCTCAAAATTCAGTAGAAAAATTTCGATCGTCCTATGGTCGTAATTCTCTATGACTTCAAATTGAAAAAGAGTGAATCTCCTGCAAACAGCATCTGAACTTTGTTGAACTGAAGTTCGTAAGAGTAATTCCACGAGAACAGCGAGATTGCAGAAAAAACTTAACGCATCAAGAAAAATATCTGGAAATCTTGGTAATGTACTATGAGATTTATTTATTCAGAAATATTAGAAATTAGGGTTTCCAATGATTTCTATCCTATATGATAAAGTTATTGATACATGGATCTATTTACAATGGATTAAACAGGAAAAAGATGATTATTTAACATGAACCAAATACAGTAATGTGTAAATGTGTAAATAAATAATTCACAATTCACAACTAATAGTTTACAACTCATGACAACTTGGCAACTCAACTCTCGACTCCTCGCAACTCGACTCTTAGTTAACGACTGCCTATTAATTCGTCTTTCTCTCTTAAGCATCCTTTTGTCTTTTCTCATAGCCCCATCACGTACGTATTCCGTAACCGTCCGCGATCATAATCATTTCCCGCGTAACTATTCGACTGAAAGACAGACAATACATTGATAGGTCTCTTGGCCCATTGAAGTTTCCCGACCTTTTCGACCTGTCGGCACTTAGGCTTCCTCGCAACATTGTTTATACTTCACCCGATATTTCCTAGGCAATTTGTCCACGATACTACAATATCCATAGATGATACAGACATGATATCGGGAAACGAAAAGCTCGTGAAGATGAAAATAAGAATCGACAGTAATAAACCTCGTGACTTTATTCTTATTTTCACTGAGAAATAATAAAAGAGGAATCCACGTAAAAAGTTCAGTTGGGAAATTTAATTGTTTCGATCGACAAGTAATCGGAGAATCAATAAAAACGAAGCATCGCAGCAATAAAATCTCTCGGAAGTCGGACCCTTGGAGCTTGATTTATCTCCAGAGTAGAGTTGATAATCAGTTCCTGGAACGCGTGGAACTTGGACAGAAGCGTCTGACCACTGTCCCCTAGACATTTATTCGTTTGGCCGCTCGGCCGAACCCGCGCCCCACGACCTTTTAGAGTCTCTAGATCAACAAATGGAATGCCACTTCTTACCCTTGCAGATGTTCCCTTTCGATTTTCCTTTTCCGATTCTTGTTTTTACCCCGGACAAAACGCATCCGGATTCCGACAGAATCAACACGGTTCGTCCTCTTCACTTTGTCAATCGGCGACATTCCGCGACACCGATTTTTAATCGCTGCCTTGTCGACAGACTATGAACTTTTATGCAACTTCATATCTCTGAGAATATACTTAAAGAAACAGAAGTTCGATACAAAATTGTTTTACCTATCATCAATATTATTATTACTTAGTATTATGGGAGACGCTATACTTTGAGTATCTTACGTGTTTCTTCGTACTGCGTGCATTTTGCGCAATTTTCTGCCATCGAGTTTCCTATAGTGAAAGCAGAACTCGGTAAAAAATTGTTTCACTTGCCAAATATAACGGAAAGTGCTATATTTTGGATACTTTACATTGCCAAATTGCCCATAAATGCACAATACCTGCTACTTGTCGATCAACGAAATAAAAGGGGAAGAGTTTCAGTGAAATAAATTTCCTTGTATATCGAAGCTTAACTCTTTGTTCGTGTTGAAAATATTCTATTATTCCAAGGATTGGAGTGACAAACGACTGGTTGTAATGAAACTTTAATTAAAACCGTTGAATGGACGGGATGGAAGTTGGTTTCCATTACAATGAAATGAAACATTTGGACGAACGAGTGCACCGGGGCTGTGCCTGACTTGTCAAGCAGAATAAAACTGTAGGTAAGCGGGAAAGAAAAATGTGACTGTGTTTGGGTAGATGACCGCAATAAAATCTTGCGTGGACGGATAACTGTGTCAGAACCGTGTCTAATCGAAATGATGGAATAAAAGCGTGCCTGACCGGACAAGAAGAATAGAACCGTGTTCGTTTGGATGGATAGAACAAAACCATAGCTGCAGACTGGTAAACTCAATGGAGATAGTTCTCGTAGCAGTATGATATGCGTGCTGCAACATGTATTACAGTCTGTCACACAAGAGCGTGTCTGCGATATCTGCGAAACCTGACACCTAATCAGAATGAGATAAAAAGAATGTAAACAAACGAAAACTTCTCTAATACGCGTTGCTGAATACCTTTCAGTTTCATTTGAAACAGTGAAAGGAACAGAGCTTTTTAATATGAGTGCCGCGTACGCGAAACGTCGAAAATCGTCTGGCATGGGCGAATGAAAACAGAGATCGTGATTGGAGTAATATAATATTCACTGATGAATCTTCGTTTTGGGCATGGTGTCCTATTAGGCGTGCTTGGACTATCCATGGAAGAAGGATGATTCAAAGAAGTGTAAAACACCCTATAAAAGTGCATGTTTGGGGTTGCTTTAACGCACGCGGTTTTGGGACTTTGTGCGTCTTTACAGACAATCTGAATGCACAAAAGATGGTGAAATTGTACCAAAGGGGACTTCTCACATCCGTGAAACGTTGGTTCAACCAAACCGAGGACCAATGGATATTGCAAGAAGACAACGACCCTAAACATCGAAGTCGCATCTGCACCCAATGGAAAGCGAAAAACGCCATCACAGTACTTCCTTGGCCATCGCAGTCCCCTGATGCAAACCCTATCGAAAATGTGTGGTCCCTAATGAAATGCAAGCTGAGAGGAAGACGTATCACAAAAATAAGAACACTTGTACATCACATTCGAAAGATATGGAGGTCGTTACCAGAATCCTACGCTCAAAAATTAGTCGAGAGTATGCCGAAACGATGTCAAGCTATAATCGCTAATGGAGGAGACTGGACACCCTACTAAGTAATAGCGTATTAGTGTTTTAGATGTAGATTCAATTCATATAAATTTTTTTACAAATATATAAATATTTACAGAAATATCGCAGACACGCTCTTGTGTGACAGACTGTAGGTTGCCCGAAAAGTTTCTTTCGTTTTATAAGAAAATAATAGACGCACAATGTCTTTTCTTTTATATTAGTTTATTGAATTATGCACGAACATTTTAATAGAAACAGAACGAAATAGATGATACCTAATTCAATAAAATAATATAAAACAGAAATTGTTGTTCATCTATTATCACTTTATGAAACGAAAGAAACTTTTCGGACAACCTAATATTTCGCGCGCGCGTTTTATCGCACACGATTCTTCTCAAATGTTGCCAATGATTAATTGTCTAATTATCGTTTAATTCTTACTTATCCTTCGTTGGCTCGTTATTAAACACGCAAGAAATGCATGGAAGTGGAATCTGACAATGGAGAAACTAACGTCAGGAATAGATCGAAATTTCCCCCAGTCTAAATTTGCTTGAAATTGAACGAACCGAAATTGTATGTACGTAAGGAATAGTTAAATTTTTTCGTCGAGGAGTGTCGAGGTTGACCAATAGAGGAAAGAGTGGATGAAATTGTAATAGAAAAATATATTGAAATAAATATTGGTATAAGTACAGGTATAATGTATGCTGATCCAGATCCTCACTCTTTCAGTGTAACGACACAATAGAAGCGATAGGGAGCATGTTCGTATATTTATAGTTGTTGAGATATGTGTAATTTTATGTGCTGAATTGACTGCGTAGCATGTGAGTATGGGTATGTGTGTGCGCGGCGTCTCGAAGACAAAAGAACGTAAACTGTTCTGCAGTCAGTCGTGTATGGAAGGGCATATGGTATGGAAGGTAGTGTGAGAAGGAAATGCTGAGACACGTACAAGATTGTATCGTTCAATATGGTTGAGATCGTTCGCTAAATAAATGCATAATTATTTTATCGTGAATATTAAATGAATATTTATTGTTTCTATACCTTTATTTCGGCGATAAAGATCCATAATCATTAACAATAGCAAAGGATATTAACAAAAAGTTAACCTTGGTGTGTGGCTCTAGCAGAAGGCTACAAGAAACTGCAATAGAAATCTACTAATATCTCTGTTGTTTCTAGACCTTGTGACGCAAAACAAAATTTTTATTCAAGGGCGCGATAATATGGACCTCTCCTTGTTTTCAATTATTTTCACTAAATTCTATTCTCTTCGCAACAGCGGTCTTCAGGTGGCGGATATACGAAAGAAAAAGGTGTAGAAATTTTCTTGAAGTAATTACTTCAACAAGGGGCAAATATAAATTGCGTGAAACGCTTGGAAAGCGATTAATGTTAAACTAATTGATAAAGCCGAGTCGACGTCATCGGCGAACGTTAATCATCCATCGTTGTTGCATTCCGAGCATTTATGAAAGTCTATTCCCTGTATTGTTTTACGTGTTTTCACGAGATTAGCTGAAATTACAAGTACAATCGCTTGCTCCCTCTTTCTATTAAAAGTTTCTCTCCGTCATTCCCCGTTATTCGATATTTTCTTCCTCTAACGAAAGAAAATTCTGGCTATTCTATTTCTTTGTACACGACGTTACAAAAGCGTGAATGTTGTGCGCGAAATCCTATCTTTTTCAGAGAAATCCTATCGTGCAGAGAATTTTCAACGCAATTTTAAGAATCGTCTATTATAATTGAGCGGTTCGTTTCGGAACCAGATACGAGCTTCATCGTTGTTAGTACACCATACTTACGTATGGTTTACATCTTGAAGAAGCATTTTGCTTTCGCCATGGTAACTTTTGTTCTTTCTTCTAACGTCAACGTCAATAAAGTTGCCGCGCGTGACGCATTTACCATGCAATATTCCGTATACGTGAGCGGGCTTCCGGGATCGTTTCAAGTCTCTCCTTTCTATTTCAATGATCTAGCAAGCTTCGCGTAAACAAGGCACAGAATTTCGAACACGACAGAAAATGTTCTTTTCGCTCGTAATTTGTAGGGAACTTCTTGCAAAGCTATCGAACCTTTGGCGAGCAGCTGGTAAATTTTATTACAGCGATTTCACGAAATGCAATTGAATTTTATAAATGACGCTGTCGCGAAACTGGGACGAATAAAAATGGAAACGGTCGATACTGGGTCAGTAGGATACTCGGTTTCTATTTGCGTTTCTAGTTAAGAACCGATGTAACCGAATTAAACGAACAAGATACCCGCAGCGACCTGGCCAGCCGCTTTTAGATTCTGTTTGTCCATCCACTTCTCACGTACTCCAACGCTTAATTAAAATTCTCACCTGCCGGAATCAAATTGATTAAATCGGAAATCTCAAATTGAAATATCTGGGCTGAAATGAATTATGATTTTCGACGAGCGGTCCGTGTCATTCGATTTCATACTTTAATTTACGAACGCGACGATATCCGTACCGTGTAATCGCCGCTGCAACACGTAATTCATTAAACGTTCCCTCTGATTTTCAGATTGCATTGCCATTCTTCCCGTAATTTTATATGCAACCGGAGGAGAAAAGGGAGAACGGTGTTGTACCGTAGTTTAAAATTGAACACCGAGACGAGAGAATTTGAAACTGGAGGTTGGAAGCTTGTCCGACGTGCAAATTAATTTAATTAATTCTGTAGCCAACAAAGGTGAATACTCTACTCACTCGTTTGCCTCTCGTTATCGTCTCTTCTTTTTTAATGATTCTGCAATTCGTTTCGATAGGATTCGACGCGAGAGTGTTACGTTTCCAGGTCGGGTCTTCTTTCTATTGTTCTTAAGTTTGAAGATACGCGACAAGAATTTCATCAATTTGAATGTTTTAAACGTGAGATCGAAATTTTGTAGAGAATTGTAACATTCAACCTTTGAGTTTCAGCGTCTCCAAGTGGGATAAAACCGCTTCAACGATATTGTTGCCTGTATTAGCCGCATAGAGATCGATTTCCAAGTAAGTTACAAGAAACACCAAGCAATTCGTGCCGATACTCCGTTTATCAAGACTTATCGTAGAAATTGTTTTTATATTTACAGAAGACATAGGCAAATAGAAAGCACTACAAAGCTGTTTTATTCGGAATTTACTTTTGGAATTTCAATATTGCCACTAGTATACCATTTTCCATCCTCTACTTGGTTTTTACTTTCAAAACTTCAATATTGACACTATGTTTGTTTTTCACTCTGTAACTCTTGCTTTTAAAGCTTCAGCGTTTTCACTGTTACGCTATTTCTCGATCCACAGTTAACTTAATCAATTGGATTTTGCACATTCGTGCGATACGGTACACCTAATATGCAAAAATATATAAATTATCCAAGTACAAATTATTATACAGTATATAGTACAAGTAAATTATACAGTAGCTGCTATAACATTCAGTGGAGAAAATAACGTTCCACCTAAATTCTCCGTTTTTTTTTTTTTTTTTTTTTTTTTTTTATAAATTCGTGATTACACCATAAATTCGAAGATACAAAAATACACAGAACGCGCGTCATACCCAAAAATATATAAAACAGATTTTTACGTTTATAAAAGTACGAATTTCTATAAATTATTTGTTGTTATTTTTATATTTAGAGGTAGGATCGCGTTAGTCACTATTATATTATTGAGATAAAAATACTACACTTCTCGGAGCCGAAAAACCTTCATTGCACACTTGAAAAGGAACACACAACGAACGAAAAGAACAAAAGAAGTCTTAAAACTATCGATCAGGTCTATCGACCGTGTCTGGTAATGTCTTCTAGTTACTCTTTTTGTAACTAGCCGTTAGCATATAGATTCTTTTTTTAATTTATTTATTTATAAAATTTACAATCAATTCTCGCATTGAGAATTTTTAGTAATTTTTTCTGGCGTGGCGCTGTGACATGGCTAAATTATTTGTAATAAGTTAACTTATTATAAGTATGCATAATTTAGAATAAAGACTAGTTGAATCTGGAGCTTAGGTCTAACGGGTAGTGTCTCTTCAGCCTGCGGATTTGGTCCGATGTATCGAGTAATCCAGCAATTAAGGGGTTTCGATGTTTGTTGACTCTTTTATTGTATCTGGTGCTATATTTAGCTATTTCCTCTTTGACTGTAAGTATCTTGAGGTAGCGATGTATTACATCGTTGATGACATACCATGGTGCATTCAATATGGATCTTAGGGTTATGGATATAGATGGCGAGCGAGAACTCACGTTGTCATTTTCAACATTATTAATGCACATCTACTATCGATAAATCTAATACCCAATTTGTACTTTAATCTTTAATTTGCAAGCTAATTTACAATTTGTTAAATTATCAGCTAAAGATATTATCGAATAAGCATTCCGGCCAACTAGGGGTTACTCGCGAGAGGGAAAATCGGATCAGCAGCGAAAAGTGATGTTCTGAATGCACGTGGGCGATAACGATACGAAGACAAGATCAGGATGGTTATCCGTTGGAAATCGAAAAGAGGAGTGGTAAACGTAGAACACGAGAACGAAGCAGCGAGGTAAGGAAACGGAGAAAGACCCCTTGATACTTGGCACTTTCACAATGGATCTTAGCGGTGCGCGGTAGAATAACGATGAAAAAAGGAGATATAGTAGGAATGAAAGAAGCAACGGGAATGCGATTCCACGGACAAAAGCAACGAAGAAAGGATGTTAAGCGCGTGGTATTCCCGGGAAAGGTGAGGCCTTCGTTAGAACATCTCGCTAGTGTTGGAATTCGAGGAAATTTATTTATGAGCTAGAGCTTCGGTCGTTCACCTTCTAACCAACTTGCACCTTCCTATGTTTTCGCCTGATAAACGTTTCTCGAGTAACAATCCTGCAAAGAAACGAATGATTCCGAGCTGGTAAAATCGTTCGAACGTTGAAACTGTAGGAAAGGGACGGACTGATACGTTCTTGGAAGATGGACTAAATGAATCGGAAAATTGCACTGCTTTCTGAGGACTTTAGTCAAGCGATAATGGATAAAACGTCGCGATAATTGGATATACTTTTTCGATATAGTAGTCTCCTCAATTGGTTCGACTTCGAATTTCTTATTATTAAATTTTACACCCGATGGATAATTAATGCGATTAGTAACGCGACTTTTTTTATACATCAATCGTCGGAACATCGGTAAAGTAAAATAATATTCAAAATATTCATAAAGAAAGACGTAAATCGGAAATGTATTGATAATTACGAAATAATAATTGAAGATTCCATAGAGAATAAAATAAATTCGTCTTTGCAAATAGCGATGAAATTTTCAGAATTTTCAGATGTAAATCGATGCTATCATCGGATGTAATTACCAACAGACAAATCTTCGATCACCATGGACCCTAACTAATCGTCGTCGATTAAAGGAATCCTTACCTGACGGAATAACATTCTCCTATGCAAACACAAGATTCAGAAGGCAAATTCGCGACTTATTTACCCAGAGACGCGTCTCGTGCAGCGCGTTGATCTCGGTAAAATCGAATTTTCCGGCTGGTGAAGTTTTACGGACGAATTTAATTTTCGTCCATGATACACCGAAAACGAACAAAGGAAATTTCGAAGCCTGTAACATTTGCGTTCAAACCCTCGTCACTTCTGTTCAATTAATTTACCTTGTAATAATTTACTGAAACGTTCGTTCCATTTTTGAAGATTAATTAGTATATTCGTTGCAACATTCTGCTCGATGATATTTGTATGATTAATCGCGTGCAAAGCAAAGCAGAAAATATAACTATTCGAAAAGAATATTTCATTTATTTAATTCTCTTTATTTATGGGGAATTGATGTTGAGAAATTCAGCTTTTACAGAGACACTTTTTCAACGATTTCCACAAAAAAGCTAGCTCGAATGAAAACCAAAATAGCCACTCTATTTCTTTCTAGAGAAGAAATAATACAGTAACCGCGGGAATAAAGATTAACCAACATTACCCTTAAACTAGTTCTAAATCGTTGGTGGAATGTTCTGAATACTGCATGAAGAAACAACGTGTAACCTCTTTCAAACGTCGTTTAAATAAACTCTAAGAAGGATAACACTGATTTCGACCGATTTTATTATAAAACCAATAACAAATGTTCCATTACATCTATTCATTATTAGTTCATTGGCAAACTCCAATCCCCCAATCAAATACTATATCTTGCATAGTTATTTTTTTCATTCTCCTCAAATTTTCCACGCGTTTCCATTTGCAATTGTTCATTACGTATATTGTCACTTTGCTAGAATTTCTACAAAATTGACCCTAAGGCTGTGATAATATGAATTATAATACTGTAGTATCGTGGGCAAAAAGCCCTAAAAATATCGGGTTAGCCATAAAAATTGTCGCGAGCCGAGGTGCCCACAGGCCCATCAAAGTGTCGTCGGTCCTTTAGTTGAAAAGTTTCGTGGGAAAAAAGGCCTGCGTGACTCTGGCCACGAGCGGCTGCGTAACACGTGCGTGTCCAGACTAAGACAAAGGGACAAAAGGGGTGTTAAGGCAGAGAGACGAATTCACAGTCAGTGTCAGTGGAAAAGTCAGAGAGTGTGAATCGAGAAGCTAGAGAGTGCGAGTTGCGTTGTCGATATAGAGTTGCTAGTGTAACATCATTCAAAATCCAGGCACCTGCCGACATCTGATACAGTCTGTCACACAAGAGCGTGTCTGCGATATTTCTGTAAATATTTATATATTTGTAAAAAAAATTTATATGAATTGAATCTACATCTAAAACACTAATACGCTATTACTTAGTAGGGTGTCCAATCTCCTCCATTAGCGATTATAGCTTGACATCGTTTCGGCATACTCTCGACTAATTTTTGAGCGTAGGATTCTGGTAACGACCTCCATATCTTTCGAATGTGATGTACAAGTGTTCTTATTTTTGTGATACGTCTTCCTCTCAGCTTGCATTTCATTAGGGACCACACATTTTCGATAGGGTTTGCATTAGGGGACTGCGATGGCCAAGGAAGTACTGTGATGGCGTTTTTCGCTTTCCATTGGGTGCAGATGCGACTTCGATGTTTAGGGTCGTTGTCTTCTTGCAATATCCATTGGTCCTCGGTTTGGTTGAACCAACGTTTCACGGATGTGAGAAGTCCCCTTTGGTACAATTTCACCATCTTTTGTGCATTCAGATTGTCTGTAAAGACGCACAAAGTCCCAAAACCGCGTGCGTTAAAGCAACCCCAAACATGCACTTTTATAGGGTGTTTTACACTTCTTTGAATCATCCTTCTTCCATGGATAGTCCAAGCACGCCTAATAGGACACCATGCCCAAAACGAAGATTCATCAGTGAATATTATATTACTCCAATCACGATCTCTGTTTTCATTCGCCCATGCCAGACGATTTTCGACGTTTCGCGTACGCGGCACTCATATTAAAAAGCTCTGTTCCTTTCACTGTTTCAAATGAAACTGAAAGGTATTCAGCAACGCGTATTAGAGAAGTTTTCGTTTGTTTACATTCTTTTTATCTCATTCTGATTAGGTGTCAGGTTTCGCAGATATCGCAGACACGCTCTTGTGTGACAGATTGTACGTCGATAACACCTAGCCATGCTATAGCGATGGGAAAAGACAATAGCCAGCCGGACTCCCACCCATAAGATATGTGAATCAATGAAGAGATAAAAACCTCAGTCCTTTAGTCAGTAAGTCAGTCTGTATTCTGCAGTCAATAAAGCATACGAATGGGCTATTGCTCATTCGCCTTCTTATAACACCTCGTCATTTATTACGCGACACTAGCGTTGTCTAGAGAGTGAGCGTTGGATTCGTTGTGACGAGAGTTGCAAATTAACTATCGAGTTGTAGTACTAGAATACAGTACGTTGTTGTGATTAGTTCTGTTAGATGACCATCGTCTTCTGTCTAATCAACATCTGTATCAATCCATATATTCATTCATAAATAAATTAAATCATAATTATTTTACGAGATACTACAATACAATTATACTATTCAACAAGAAGAATATCACAATTTTTACTTCTATTTTTAATATTAAAGAATAGAAATAAAAAATATTTTGTTACAGTCCACCGAAACTTAAAGAACATTATCTTAACCCGCGAAAGAAGAAACTGTTTTCATTCCCTAATACTCGTGTAATTAATCGATTTACTAAAGAATTTACTTTCTGTAGTCGTGTCACTCTCCTAGCAAACAGGCGATAAATCTCCAAATGTCACTCGTTACTATCAAAGAAATCATTAAGGAAATTGGCACGACATCGTGCCAATCGATAGCTCAGAAAACGGATGCGACAAACAGGGAGACAATATTCGAGACACAGGTCTTTGAAAATTGCTATAACAGTAGAGAGAAACAGAGATAGAACTGCATCTTGGATTAATCAGTCAAGACCTTGTCCACATTAACGCAGACTCTGCATTAAACGATAAACCCTGCCGACTGATGAGTAGAATGTTAGGTAGCAAGTTCTCTTGCTTTCTATACAGTTTACAGAAAGCTCGACTCGTTCGGTGTGCAAGGTGTACATACAGCAAACTTCCTTTAAGCGTTAACCCTACTGCGACAAGCAAGGGAGCGCGCGAACGCAGTCCTTTAGTGTTCCACAGAAACACCAACAACACAGTACACTTAATAATTCGCAGTTTCTCTGTCAGGTGATTCAAAAGTTCTATTAACAATTTGGGTCTGGACTTAATTAATTACGCATATAGTGGCTCAGTTAGCGGATTAAAAATTTGCGAAATTATTGCCTAATGGCTGTATAATCGATTCCCTAATCCATGAAATTTACGCATTGAATTGCGTTGCAAAGCGAAGGATTTCCAACAGTCGTGTCGAAAATTATTAATACTCCACGCATCGATAGAAAATTATGTGTCTGCCATACGTAGAACAAAAGATTCATTTTATAGCATCGAATAAAATTTGTATTTTATACTTCCGATACCATTTCAGATTGAATACAGTAATCCAATTTATTTCACGTTTGTTATATTATATGCATTTTGCTATATTTGATCTTCTAATATGGTGCAGTGCAGGAGAAATTTTGGGAAGCTGCAAGAAGAAGTTTGATATATATGTCGGAGATGAAAGGGCATCGGGCCCCCCCTTTAGAATTCTTAGGAAAAATCGAGACAATGAGCTTGGGTTCGAGGCGCCAGATGGAAAACGCCGAGCGTAGCCGCGGTCACGGGATAAACACTTTGTACAGACAGAGACTCTATCCTTCGGGCATGATGGTTACCAGATGCCAACGCATCTCTGCAGCTAGTTCGAGGACTCGCTATAAATCAGAGGATTTGGGTACCAAGGTCCTTAAGACGAACAAACAGTCTTTTCTGCCACTTTGGACGCGAGGATGCCGGAGATCGGGCTTCCACGCGTGGGACGCATCCCGCCAGCAACTTTCTCTCAAGAACGGTCGGCATCTCTCTCGGACCACCAATACAGAAATTAGCCAATTAACGGCAACGTCTGTTTCCCTCACTTTCTGGACGAAGGTCGTCCTCGACGAATCCGATGATCTCGTGCCCTTAGACACACCCCATCATAGTTTTCCTCCGCGGCATCATCGCGACGGAAAACGCATTCTTTTCGAGAACTCTCCTTAGCGAGTTTTCCAGTCTCTACGACCCGTGTATAAAGAGTTAGTCGATTGTGATTCATACTTGTGAGAAAGTACAGCTGTTATCCCGTTGATCGCGGATTCGCTGCCGAATCTGAGATCATTGTCATCATTGCATAATTATCTCGATCGCTTGTTAATATTGTAACATCTTTGCTCGTGTCAATAAACGATACCTCGAATTGTGTCGCCACGATGAGTAATCCCGGCGAAGATTCGTTACGCGCCCCTAACCCTAATTCTACTGCTAATCCGACATATATAATATATTATACTGTTAAATTTATAATATAATTGATAATAAAAGTTTGATAATGTTATTCTTAAAATTGATCGATACGTTGTTTGAAATACAGAAGATATACGTTTCTTGTATCTGGCAAATATAAGAAAACCTGACAATAAAGAAATAATTATTTTACTAAACGCCCATTGTAAATTGTACATCACTTTCTTGCACTGTGAAAGAGTTAAAGATATATTTGTATCAAGATTCGAATACCAACGTATTGTCAAAATTGCTTTCAATAGCGATCTGTTGGCATATACCTCAGTATTCTATTTGCTGTGCTGTGCTATGAAGGCATTCAGCGCGTCTGGTTATATAAGGCGCTATTCTACTTACGCAGTCAGGTATTATCGGATCGTTTCAAATTAAATGGGCCAACAGCTCGACCATTTATACAAGAAATTTCATGCAGCTATATGGTCTGCTAATATATCGTCCATTTACATGGATTTACCATAACGCATTTCATTTCAGTTAATTTCAATTCATGTAAACCTATTAAATTGAAACTATTTCCGACAAAATTGGTACTAGGATAAAATTTCATGAGTCAGTTATTATTAATCGCACGAGCTTTTCATAGAGTACGACTTTATACAGATAGAGATAATTCAAAATGAAATATTCCTGCGAAATACGGCGTTATAGTCTCGAAACTTTTTCTGCGTAAAGGATATGTTTCCAAGAAAGTAGCGGTTTTACAGAGAAAAGATGTCAAGCTTTGAGTACAGTCTACGGTGAAACGATAGAAAAGTGACAAGTCCAAAGAAGATGGAAATTATCTTTGAATATTTTGCTAGCGGACTTCGTGCCATTGAATATTCTATTGTACGAAGAATTCAGTAAAACGTAACAGAGGGATTTGGTAGAATTTTGGTAGTTATCGAGGGTCAGCTGAATTTTGTGAAATAGATGGAACCGACAAACGAGAGCACAGAAATTTTCTGTGACATAATGATAAAACTATTGTAATTTTAGAATACCCGATGTAGATATATAGATAAGTTTATAGATACGAGAGGCGATATTCGAGATAGGAAAAGAAGTGGCAAGCACTTAGAAAAATTGGCGATGATACTGAAAAGCCTGTAAGGTGAAACTGGATAAAAAGTCGAGAGGTTCGGAAAGTTAAACATTTTTACGAGCAATTCTGTACTTTGAATTTAACGTTCCTCGCCGCGGTATCTCCAAAGTATTTCCTAATTCAAATAGCCTGCTTTCTCTGCTTCAATTTCTTCGACAAAATGTTTTTTTCTTGTAAAAGAAAGAATAAGTAAAATAATTACGAATTACCAGATTAGTCTCCGATATACACATTTTTGGAATTCATTTTTAATTTCAAAGAATAAAAAGGTACGTATCTTCTTATTTTAAAAACAGTTTCGACTTTAAATTCTACGTAAAATACAAACGAATTCTCCTAAGCACGCCTTAAACTGTTCTTTCCGGTAGCTTAAAACCTTTCTCCGAAGATCCTCGGTAAAACGTATTCTGTTTACTTTGGCATTTCTCGTTCAATTGGACCAAACATTGCAGATTCTTAGAAAATATTCGATCGCGTTTACCAAAAACCTAATCTCAAACGCCTTACTACCGCACCCCAACTAATGGTCATTGTTAGAGCTATCTTATTTTTACGAAATTTCATAGGAAACTCTCATTTTCACACTGCTGCGGGAACGACCTTCGTGCAAATTCAATTTATCTTCAGTGTGTGCGACATACATTTGAACAGCCGCACTTCGGTATAACCGTAACAGTTTCAGTAAAGAAAAAACTCGACTCGAGCTGCGGACGTATACAGCAGTTGGAACGATGCACATTCCAATCTGAATTTATTCCAGGAAACGCGGATCGTTTTCGAGACGTGTAACATTTGCATCGTGATGCAGTGGCAGACTCAAGCTCTCGTATTTTGTTACAACTTGCGATTGGCAAGCTGCAAGGAGAAAACGAATCGCGGTTATACCTTCTGAGTGAATTTAAAACAGGCTGAAAGTTATCTAAAAAAATGTTTAAATCCGCGCAAAATATTTCGAAGTAATAGATTCGCTCGTAACAATGATGTACTTCGATAGGCAAACCGTATAAATCGTGGTACAAGTAATAAATATTTCTTGAATAATGGGAAGAATAATAAAAGAAAAAATAATAGAAATTTAAATATATTCGACGATCACAGTTTCGATTACTTGATATTGCTTGATTTGTTTCCTTCGCAGTTTCAATTATGAGAAGTTATGTGATCCGATTCGTAGATATAGTACTTTGATTCGATGACGAGAGTTGAAGATGTTTGAAGACAGAAGTTCAAAATATTCGTCAAGATTGAAAGACACACAAACTATTAACGCGAATCTACCAGAAGCCAGTCTGAATTGCCCCACGTTTTATTAATTTCTTAATTTTATTATCTATTTATGGGTATGTGATTAGAATGCAACTTCTCAAGGAAACAATTGACTTAATTTCCTATGTCTATTTGTGTAGTATCGGGAAAAGGGACGTACCTGACAATGGGTCATACCTGTGGCCCTTTACAACATTGGGGTAATTAAAGGGGATCTACCTGACAATGGGTCAGGCACATCTGGAGGACAGACAGAAGACTTTAGGCAGTCAAGTTGAGTTGTAACAGTTGAGTAGAGCAGTTTGAGTTCAAGCAGTTGAGACGTTAGGAAGCCGTGTGTTAGGACGTACGGCGATATTTGTAGTCAATTTTGTGGTGAGTATTGCTTGTACGAATAAACTTGAACTTAACTCTGAATAAACCATCCTTTCTTGTCCTTGCTCTAGATAATAAAACAACACATTTGTAGGTTACTACATTTGTATATATCATAAACGTTAAAATTAAAAAACGTCAAAATATTCGTAAAATGATTAGGTTTCAAATATTTCAGCTGCTCCAATACAGTGTATGGCATCTTAATACTTAACAAACTTTGCTGTTATAGAGTATGCTATTGAATTTTACTAAAAAAAAAAAGAAAAAAAGAAAAACGTCGAAAGCTTCGAACAGCTTTTCTATAACCAGCGACTCTACACGATCCAATTTAGAATTTATTAACGACTTTTTATTTAGAAAGAAGGCGCAAACCAATTTTCACCGACGAACATCGGCGAGCATAGAAGATAGTAAATTCACGTGTCAACTCTGGTGGCTGCAATTTAATCAATATTTCATAGAGAAATGAATTTCAATTATGTAGACGGCACCTTAATTACGCGGCAAGTTCGTCTGCTTTATGCCGCACATTTTCCTTAATTATTGTTAATATTAATTTATACGTCATTATTAATTATACGAACATGTATTGTACGAGGACTGCTGCAGATATTTCTTCGCAATTTACTGGATGCTCAAATGGATGCGAAGAGCGAAAATCCGAATCCTCTCTATACATAGATGCAAACAATGCTGCATAACACAATACGTTATATCAACTCGACAATTATAGGAGCACATCATAAGGCTATAAGAAATTCTAGTTGCTCTTTAGGTAAATATTGAAGTAGTATGAAAGCTCTACATCTGGCCTTTTTAGTTTTCTCAATCACTGAAGCCATCGGCAGCGTGTAGACAAAAGACTGGGACGAAGGCAGACCATAAACAGTAGACAGGCGACGATGGCTTCAGGGCTTTCAGTCATAGGGTAACACTGTTAGCGTGCGGATTTGGACCAGCTCAAATTATATTCCTATTTGTATTTACACTTTTGTATTAAAATATATTTTCTACTTTAGAATTTATCCACGCGTTCCTTTGTTCACGCATCTAATAACCTCAACAGTAAACAATATTAAAAAAATTTACATTATATTATTATTGAGATATTTATAATTTTGCGTGCTAGACTAGATTGAGCGCGTAGTAGAGACACACGTATGCGAATACGAGTGTGTGGAAGTATGTGTATGCGCGGCGTCTCGAAAAACAGACGAATGTAACTGTTCCGTTGGCAGTGTGGTGTGGAAGATGGTGAGACAAAGAGATTGCTGAGACGCGTGCAAATGTATATCGACGAAAATCCTGGAAATCGTTTATCAAATAAATCTAAAACTATTTTAATATGAATTCTAAGTGTAACCTTAATGTTCCTTTATTTCTATTTCGGCAATTAAGATCCACAATTCTCAACAATTATAATATAATATATCTGTGGCGATAGATACTCTGTAAAACCGTCGTCTCGTGTAACAGCTAGGCGACGGAAAATATAAACACTTAAGACAAGAGACCGAACCCAACGATTAACGGGCGGTCCACGGAAACGTCTTCGACAATCGTAACAGAACACAGAATGTTTCCGACCGTCACACCGAACAGTCCGACGAACCGCTTGTACGCGCGACTACAGACAATATAGCTTGTTGAGTTTTAAAACCGCATAATTTATTATTGCACCCATAACCACCTCATATGTCATATTATAAAATATTGTAAAAAGTATTAGAAAATTCTTAATGGAAATGACACGGAATCAGGCATTTGTGTTTTCTTATTTATAATATATTTACTATCTATCAGACATGAGAATTCGATACAAATTAAGATAAGATGATGAAATCAATTGAGTCGAAAGAGAAGAATTCGAAATCTCAAGGTCTATACCCTAGATAATAAATCTATATTCGGAATCGACTTGAGATTATTCCTAGTCAGACACAATCTAAGGAACTGAACTAGTAAAAAGCAGAAGGGCACGAAACACAAGTTGAGGAGTTGCAATAACGAAACATCAAGGTGTTCGGGATTACAGTCTCGTGGCGCACATTAGAAGCCACCTCGGAGTCAAGAAACACAAATTCGTACAAACTACAAGATAGAGGGGCATCGTTGGACAACTCAAAGCACGGGGAACTTCTCCAGACATGACCCGAGGTCGTTGAATCTATCTGGAAAAGCGACAACGACGAAGAACATTAACTTCTGTATCCGCCAAGTTGCGAGATACATCCGAGTTAATCCAGAGCTCGAGAAACCTCAATAGAACAGAAGCTTCTAAGATTTACCCTGGAAATCCATATCCTACGGGCAATAAACTTCGCTGTATCTAATTATAGGATCAAAAGATCTCGAATTTTGCATAGCCTAGCTAATCACGAGTCCTAAAACCAGCGAATCCGATAATCGAACCAGGACTCGTGAGATCCGTCTCGAGCATTTTAGAAGTTGAAGGATCACGAAAAGCGTTTCATATCGACATAGCGTTTAACTGGATGATTCAAGACGTGGTCGATCAATCAATCACCAAAATGTCGAGGCTTTACAATATCCATATTTCAAAGACAATAAGGTTCACTGCGTCTATGTAGTCGTGAGATCGAGAAATCTCCATCTCTGGAATACTTGGGTCATGAGATATACCCTAGTCACGAGACTTAAGAACCGGCATCCGTATAATCGAGACCACGAGAATCACATCGAGGATCCTGAAAATTAAGGGTTCGCGAGTTCCATATTCACGAGACCGTGAAACTTGTGGGAAACAGTCACGTGGCCACGGAGACGTGCTTTCCCTTTAGAAACCAAAGACTCGACTCTGCTTATTTTCTTAAGAGATACGTTTCGAGATTATTACAAATCGCTGTAATTGTCATTTCAAGCGAGAAAAAAAAGCTGCTTACTATCTAGGAGAAGAAAGCTACTTATCGGCTTACTAGCGTTCCATACTACTTTCGTTCGATGTCTACCTTATTTTAATTTTGAAAAAAAAAGTAAATAAAGTATCTCGCTCGTGAAGTTGAAGGGAACTGCGATTTTATGTGTATATTTTATGTTACGCGTTCTTGGACGGATTCTTCGACGACTGAAATGGAAAAGTCCAGAAGGAAACGAGAAAAAGTATAACGAGCAACCAAGAAAAGTTTTTACAAGTTTCACGGCGAGAAATGGAGCGACAAGGTGTCGATGAAAAATACCTTCCCCCGTTGCAACGCAATCTTCAGGTTTCACAGAATTTACGACTGTAAGAACTGCGGTTATCTAACGTGCGAATGATCGTTACACTCTGATTGTTCGATTTAATGTTTCGTTTAATTTATCAGATTCAGCTTTTAACGCACTCGATTTAAATTTCCTGTCACAGATTTCAATTTTAATAAATCGTTTCCTGAAATAGATCCGCCTGTAACGAGTTCTATGTTTTGCTTAATAAACGTTCAACGATTTAGTAGACAAAGCGAACAAAACGTTTAGTTTATCCGCCAACAGTGACAAATTTCATCTGATTAGAGGGCCGGACCGACAACGAATTAGCAAACGTCACCGCCTAAAGTAATTCCATGAAAATGTAAAGCAGTATTCGAGAACGGAACGGATTCCAGGAGAAAATATTTGCGGAAATCTAATTTGGATCGAACGTGAGAATGAATTAGCATTTGTTAAAATCCCCCTCCCCGAATAGGATAATTCCGGTAGTTAAACGGAAAAAAGTACGGATACTATACGAACGATACGTTTTAATTTCGGTACAGTCATTTTAGAAACGATTGTTCGCCTCAATTTCTAGAAATTGCAAAATTTTACTACGCTCATAAATAATAATTCGTATATTAGCGGCAATTACCTCTGTAATTATAGCTATCTTGGCAAGTGATATATTCTACTTATAAAATTAAATAATAATTGAACATTATTAGAAAATATTATATACGCTTTCTCTGTAATTATAAATCTTTGACTAGTGACTGACAGATTCCATTTATAAAACCCGATAATAATTTACCTATTATAAGAGTATTACGCGTGATTATTATAATAATAAATGGCTGACCAACGCACGTTCTACTTAAATCAGTAACATAAATCTATGTTTTTTAAGGAATTATTTTTTATGAATAGTTGTTAGATTGTACTTTACATATTTGAACGTATATATAATACTAATTTTTAAAATATTATCAAATATTCTATATGTTTTATAAATATCTTATGAAAAACATGGTAACGTAGAAATTATCTCCATCGAAAGAGAAGAAACATGAACAAAAAGTAGCTTTTTAATAAACCCTTACTCCGTGTTCCTGTCTCAAACTAGAAATTTCTTATTAAATCTGATATTTAATGTACAAGTAATTCTATATTCTACGAGGATAATAAAATATTACAAAAATATTGGAACCTAAGAATAATGGTATCACAACCAAACGTTGTTCACTTCAACGTATTATCACGTCTTTGCGTTTAACAGAAATTCGATAGCCCTGAAGCTGAACATAACTATCCTAACCTATCACTTAATTTGCATGTCCTCGGCCTCTACTATTTTACTATTTAGTCCCCTAACTTGCTTCCATAAATTAGCTTTAACTTTCTTCCTTGGGTTTGAGACTCTTCTTTCCTTCCAGCTCTTTGTATCTGTATTTCTCCCGAGTTATCTATCTTTGTAAAGCTACTGGATTTAGATCTTGATTTAGGAATAGTTCAAGTTACAACTCACGGTATTTGTATGGGGTTTCTTAAGAGTCTGCTTAGAGTCTGTGGTAATTCTAAGGGGATTGAATCGCCCTATGCAGTACCTTTACTTGGATCTCAAGTTGGGTAACACGACTACTCTGGCCAACATATTTCGACGAGCAGATTTTTTACAGCATGCCAGTGGCTCGAAGTATTCTGTCGGTACGATCCGATATTTCCTAATTGGCGGTATGAACTAATTAATCGTTTATCGCTGTTAACAAACTTCTAAACGTAATTTACGATTGAGGCCATATATCTCGCGAAACGTACGCAGATCCAATTACCTCGTGGTAGTGCATCAACTGGGAGAAATTATCGTTCAAGCTGAGCTATTGTTTAAATGAGCAATTGTTTAAATCTGGGCTGCTACTTTTGACCGAGAACAAATTTTTTGATAATGTTAGATAACATTTTAATAAACTGATAAATGACGTTAAATTTAATGCCTTTAGCCGACTCGTTCTAGGCGATCTATTATGCTCAATATCGATAGTCAGGAAATACATATCTTGAAGAGCTAAGAAATAGTTTTATTGAAATAACAGAATAAAATTATGTATCACCATGAGAGTTGTATTAAATGCGGTGTAATATGAAGTTGAAATTTCGCATCACGTATTAGAACTCGGGGAAAACCGACGAACTGTAGCACAGTAAGTGGAAAGAACCAGCATTGTTGAGAAAAATAAAGAGCCCAGTATTCGCAAAGGACGATTAATGGAAGAATAATTGAACCTTGAACTGTAAAATTAACGAACGTTTAAAATTCTTCAAAAGGATTAAGAAACTCTGTATGACGAAGAAGAACGTCCATTGTCAGATCACACGCGACGGTAGCCAGTTCATGGAGTTTCTGAAATATTGAAAATCGACTACGACGCAGTTTCCCTTCTCTTCGTCTCGTATGTTACTCGATTCTGGCATAAAAAATTTAAAATCGTGTTCAATAAGGAGTTTCATGATTATCCCTATATTACTTTGAGCTTAATACACCGAGAACGGCAGAATGTAATCAACGGAAGTCGATATAAGCTCGATTGAGCGTATAAGTCGAAAGAGTAGTGCAGAGACCGAACTTCGTAAAGTCGGCAACAGTATGGAATCATGGTGTGTGGTTTTCGTGCCATTTAACTAGGAACTGGGGATTTGTTGTCAATTCTTAACGAACTAAGAAAACAATTATATATTCGTGTTAGGCATAACAATATAAAGTATCGATGAAGTAATTTATTTAATCTGAAAATTGGCCTGATAAAGAGGAAACCCGTAACAGTAACAGCGAAGAATGGGTTCGAAAGAAAAGATTTATCTTTAGAAAATGTAAACGCGGGTTCCATTGAGGAGGCGCTTTAAATGAAAAATTACTGTGTAAAAATTTGAATGGTAAATGCAACGTTTACGTAGAAATTTCTATTAGAAGACTTACTTGTTTCTAAGGAAAACAAGATAAGGAGTGTTCATACTTAATAGATGCGAGAACAAGAATTGACTACATTGCGACTCCGTAATTATTTAATTTCAAAAGAATAAGTTTCTTTTGAGACGATACGAACGGTATATTATTCTTATAAAAAGTGTATCACTCTTATTTAACTTTCTTCTATCTTATTTCATAATAGAAAGTATTGTGCATTAAGTGTTGCATTAAACGAAAAGAAACGTTAATTCAATGAAAGGAAGAACTAAAAGCGTTGGGATTTTGCGTCGTTGACTTGTCACAGTTACGTTGGCTATGAGTTACCAGTTTAATGACGTTACGAAGTAAACGCGTAGTAAGGTAGTAGCTGCTATGGGACGAATCTCCGCTTGTCACTAAAACAGATTCGAACTAAACGTTGATGTAAGCCGGTCCATGTCTCTAAGGATTTCTCTGTTGCTAATGACAAAAGCATATTATATCGTATTTCTCTGTAATAAAGCGCATTCAACGTAGTACTTATGTATTCCTTCGTACCATTCCAAAAGTGTTTAAATCTGAGCTGCTACTAAAATAGTGGAGAACAAATTTTTTGATAATGTTAGATAATATTTTAATAAACTGATAAATGGCGTTAAATATAGCGTTTTAAAAAGTCCCACGTGTACACGTATGTGTGTCACCAATCAAATTATTCAAGCACCACACACAAGTATGTTAGCTATAGTCGAATAGCATCTAACATTGGGAATGTTGTATTCTATAATCCACCTCAGCGGCAATTCCAGTTGGATTCCGGAAGTTTCAAGCGAAGTAATTCATGGGATTACGGTCATGCTAATCTCCTGCAGAATAACGTGACCTTATGCAGCACATTAGATATTGGTCAGGCAATCGAATCGATTCCAAAGCCTTCGCTAACGTAGATTTATGAGAGGGTACTCTATAACTATCCGAATTTAAAATTTTTACGTGAAAACAATAGTAATATTAATTTCTCAATCGTCACGCGTATTTCCTTAAAGCATCAAGCGTGCAACAATCGAGAAAATTACGATTGCGTTATTACCGAACGAAAATAGAGACGCGAAAAATTCCACAATGCGTTCGAAACACACAAAGAAAGCACGCGAGATCTTCGTCGATAAAACTTATAACGCGATCTTGAAGAAGGCTACTTTTGAGTTGGAAACTTAAGTTATCACGAGGGTAATAAACAGCACGTTCTTTAGAATTTTGGTTTATTTCGTTTTCAGTATCCAGGAACGTGAGATACAAACTCGGTATCTCCGAAGGATAATTCGGAATTATATTGTAACGGTACAATTTATCGAGGTTTCTGACCTGAAGAAATAACGCAATCTTTTCAGAAAATTCGAACACTCACGCTAGCGCAGATAGCGTCCTACTTTTGCCGGAAGAAAGCGCGCCAAGAGCACGTGGAAGGATGGTCGCGACACTCAAACCTCGAATATCCCGCGGAGAACACAGATCAGAGATTGTAGGCCTACAATTCATGAGACACGTAATATAATTGAGAATTTCGATGCGAGAACCGAAATCGCCAAAAGTCCCAAAGAAGAATCCGCTGGTCTAACATTATTACGGACGTTATACGAAACGAAACTTCTTTATTTCTAGTCTTCGTACACGTACAACAATTGCGCCGACGACTGTTTCTTCTTTGGAGTATTCGAAACCGACTAGCAGCCAACAACGGTATACTTTGTATTACATAGTATAGTAGCTTAACAACGGAGGGTACTGAAATTCTCGACTATCTCGTGCATTCGGGTGTCTCATAAGATATCCGTGCAGCCGGGTAATTTTTGTACAGTCGAGTGACTCGCGAGTATCCGGAGACCCGGTTATCTCAGATGTTCAGTTGAAATTGCTAGCCCTACTTCGTAGCATTCACGTAGTTTAGCCATTCTTCAAGTCTCGTACGACACATTGTACAATCTTCGAACGCTACAGATACCTTTCAACTCTATTACGTTATATTCTGTGTATATATGTATTATTACGTTACGTATTCATTATCGCGTGTTTGTTCATCAAAGTCTAAAAACTTCTATCGATCGTTAGTTATTACTGAAACAAATGCACGCGCTTCTGTCCTTCCCTGCGTACACATAGCCATGACTGATAATCTAAAGTTATTCAGATCGCATCGCTCGTGTGATTACGTCAAAAAATTAACAAAGACAGACACGTCCGTACAACGCGGAACTGGTTAAATTTTTAATCCTTCGGGAACAGAAAGTTGTAAAATTCTAGCGATCGGCATAATTTAAAAAAAACAGAAATAATCGCGAAGGGTAAAAGTTCCGAGATAGTAGTATCGATCCAGCTGCACCATTACTATTTCGAAACTTAAAGAAGGTCGTTCTCACAGGCTCTCGAGCGCAAGCACCGCCGTACTCGTATAATGCGTTCATGAAACGATGATTTTGTTCGTGCGGGCACGACTGAAAGAAGAACTGTCACGAAAGGGTGGAAATCTGAGAATGGAGGAATATCTTCGTAATGACTGGGCGAAAGAAAATGAACGTTGGAATAATATCGAATGAGACGGCGCAAAGTATAGTGGAAAACGAGAGAGAAATGTTTTATTTAGCTGAAAACTAGAAATGCAATCTAGAAATGCAAATTGCTAGAACTGGACGGCAACTTGGTGGAAGGGTATCGTGTTACGGAGTAAACAGTGCGGTTCACCTTTATTTGCTGTCTTCTGGAAACACCTTGGGGAGCTATCCTTGTGCTCGTATGTAATCTTAAACTGCGAAGGAATGAAATTTTTTAATTTCGCGGGACTTTTATCCTCGAGGACGTAAACTTTGTCAGCAAATATAACTTTAAGAAATCTCGGTTACTTGGTAGATTTTTAAATTCCTCAAATTTCTTAGATAAATAATTTTAAAGCATCGAGCTTTTCAACTTTACGATCTTCACATTTTTAACCTTTCGATTTTCTGATTTTTTAGACTATGCGCGCACGTCCATATAAACGAACGTTCTTTTCGCAAGCGACGATTTATCGCCAGCGCGCGCATAGCCTTAAATTATTTACGTGCTAATTTTCTCCAGTGTCGATGTTCTTACTTTTCGAATATTTATGTTTCAAACGTGTTAAAGTTACATCTAAATATTTTACTTTGCGAACTTTGCAGTTTACTCGAAGCTTGCGATTGATTTGATTGTACGAACGTTATAACTACCGTAATTTAAAAGCTGTGCGTTGATATTCTCACTTAGCGGGCGCCATCAATTATTAATTCACAAATGGTTGGCCCAAAACGAGGTCATTCGTTTCTCTATTTTTCGCTTTAATTGCTGCATTCGACGTATCATGTTCAGCTAGTTAATCTTGTCTCTCGTTCAGCCGGGAAGTTCCGTAATTAATTAGACGGTTGCGTGAGAACGAGATGCATATACCATAAAATGTGCAGGCGTTGTGGGTCCGTTTACGACTACCGGTTTGCTATCTCAATAATTCATACAAAGATTGTCCTTCGTATTTCCTGGAATAATCGTATGTGTAAACATCGTTTCAAATCGGTATTCACTTCTCCAATATTCGATAGAATTTAAAATTGCAACTTTTTATAACTTCCAAGATCGCTAGACAATTTTCGTTTTGTGTACAACAGAAATTACAGTTCGTCCGGAGTAATAAGAAGATTCCGGATGTCAAATATAATGAAAATTTGTAATTTTATATGCCAATTTAATTTTAAACAAACGCTTTTAAGAACGTTTTTAACTTTTAAGAATTTCGGATGTCAAATATAATGAAAATTTGTAATTTTATATTCCAATTGAATTTTGAACAAACGCTTTCAAGAATGTTTTCAGCTTTTAAGAATTTCGGATGTCAAATATAATGAAAATTTGTAATTTTATATTCCAATTGAATTTTGAACAAACGCTTTCAAGAATGTTTTCAGCTTTTAAGAATTCCGGATGTCAAATATAATGAAAATTTGTAATTTTATATGCCAATTTAATTTTAAACAAACGCTTTTAAGAACGTTTTTAACTTTTAAGAATTTCGGATGTCAAATATAATGAAAATTTGTAATTTTATATTCCAATTGAATTTTGAACAAACGCTTTCAAGAATGTTTTCAGCTTTTAAGAATTTCGGATGTCAAATATAATGAAAATTTGTCATTTTATATACCAATTGAATTTTAAACAAACGCTTTTGAGAACGTTTTTAGCTTTTAAGAATTTTGGATGTCAAATATAATGAAAATTTGTCATTTTATATGCCAATTAAAGTTTGAACAAACGCTTTTAAGAATGTTTTTAGCTTTTAAAAATTTTGGATGTCAAATATAATGAAAATTTGTCACTTTATATGCCAATTAAAGTTTGAACAAACGCTTTTAAGAATGTTGTTTAAAACTTTATATCGACTATATGAAAGCAAAATGCTGAAACAACGACAGATAGAAACACGTAGTAAGACGTTCTCACAAATCAGTTGACGAATCTATTCTTTCTGTGTTGGCATCAATAGAGACGTTGCTGTACCTCGGTATCATGGTAGCGAATAAAACTCGCTAGTTCCCATAGAACGTTGATTCAATTTACTAGACGGTCTTTGCTACGTTGTTTCGAGAATTCTTGTTAATCATTTATCTGGTTTTTCGTTCTTCGCTGGCAGGCAAACGTATCTGCGTGTAGGTAGAAAAATAATGTTTTGTTTTGCAGTATCAAATAACGCTCGAGTCAATTTTTTATCCTCGCTTTCCTTTGAATTAAAAATATAACAACCCAGATAACTTTTCTCCTATTTTTCGAATTTTCTATTATATTTCAGTACGTGTTTTGTATTTAATCTTGACGTGCATAAAGAATTACGATATTTCTCTTTTGAAAAATTGTAAACGATACGAAGAGAATTCGAATTACGAATATTTTTATATCGTTGGCTCGTTTCGATTAAAGGAATACGTTCGTGTGCCACCGTCTATTGCACGCGGTACCTAGCGGAAATTGAAGAAAATTCGATTTTGTATTAATTTATTAATAATGCATTCAGAATTCCGTGTCAAGATCAATTAAAAGTTTCGGTTAGTTTACTCGTATTACACGTTACGCGATGCTGCTAGTGTATCCTATTGCCTGTAATATGCAACGTGTGACGCAAACATATCAGCATCTAGGATTACGAAGCATGAATCTGCAAGAAAAGAAAAAACTTTATTTCGATTGATCGAATGTAATTGAAAACCTATTCGACGTATTTTTTATCCAGTGAACATTTGTATCTAAAATATTCTTCAAGTACCTACGAATACATATAAGGTATACTGAACATCATTTTTCTCTAAAGATCCATATTTTTCATATTTCCCATACTTTCGATTTCATACTTCCTCGTAGAAACTCCGTTCCACGAGCCATTGTACATTTAACGTATTCAGAACAAAGATAAATCTGCTAACACTATGTTTGAACCTAAGACTCGCTGATTGTTCACGTAACTATTATCAAGGAACCGAAACATCTGTTCCAGAAAGGATTTGTTCTAATTTAACTTCGCACTTGTATTTGACGACTCATAGACGATAATCCGAATACCGTTCTCGCACAGTCTAACGATTCTCCTAATACTCAAATCCCAAATCGTAAAATCAACGAAACAAATCTCGTCGAAACCACAAATCAAACCTCTCGGATCCCTTAAACGAGCATCGAATCGTAAAGTCCAATAAATTCGCGCAAAGCCGATGAAGCACAATTCACGAAACCAACGAAACCATCTCGTCCATAACATAAACTCTTCGACTACATATTGTCTTGGTGAGATCTCTTAATTAGACATCAATCCTTCGTGGCAAAGCACGTTTCAATTTGTCGTGACCTCTTTCTTCTACTCAGTGCAATCAGATTTCCCCAAGCTTCATAACGTTCACAGCCATGTGAACACGTTTCGTGGTCCACAGCGGGGAACGATATTTCGATTGTAACCACAATTCTTGTCCGTGGTAATGACACGTTCGTGCGACGATCGTCGCAATGACGAAGCAAAAAATAGCTGGTTGGGAAAGATACCGACTCACGAAATACGAGGAGAAATTTCATTTCGATTTCCTGCCACAAAATCAATGGGGTCGTCAGTCGTTCGTCGTTCGTCGACCGACGATGTTTTACTTTCTTCCCTTCGGCTTCATCAACGTGAAGAAATCGAATAATACCATTTGCATCGAACGCAATGGGGCAGCGTTCCGTTGGATGCCGTTCGTTGTTACAATGACTTTCCAGCTGACTGTATAGTCATACACATGATACGTCTAGCGACGTTGAATGAAACGATTGGTTTTTCATGGAAATTTCTCTTTTGCCGAGCTTACTCTGCGCGTTTGTTAGAGGAGGGGGAGAAGAACCACGTAAAATATTACACGTTTATTTGGTAAATTACGTTTCATGGAAATGCGACAAGATTATCATGTAGTAACAAAGAGTGCGTAAGAAGAAACTCGAATACAAAGTTGGATTATTAACTATTGCATGATTCGAACATTTTATATAATTTATTCGTGAAGCTCGAAAATATCTAGTAAAATTTAAAAAATAGTCGATATAATACGAAACAACTATCTCGTTAAAAGATAATGGAATATAAATTTGAAATACACGATATATCGTCCGATGTCGTTTTACTTTTATATCAAACTTCCACGTATATCTATTTCTATCGCTCAGCTGCGTCTTCTTTTTCACGTTGAATCAGTAGGTACAAGATAACTTCGGCTAAAAATCTTTTCAGTAAACGTTCGAACAAAAGGTAGCTAGCGAAACGCAGGGATCGTGTTTTTTCCTTGCAATTTTGTCCCAATTGTTTCTCGAGTTCTTACGCTGGCAAGGTTCGAGAATTGTTGGCCTGAATGCTTCTACAAGGTGTGCGTAGTATGTATGCACGGAGGCAACAACAAAAATGCGAATCTTGTTTTCTTCCATGTTTTTCCGTTCACTGAACGTCGAGAGATTTCTCGTTTTGTTTCGCGTTGTGATTAATGTCTTGTCATTTAAACCGCACTTCTCCCGATTATTTACGACAATGGGGGATTTTTCGAAAAATGCTGCGCTTCCAGGGAATCGATACGCAAGATGAAGTAACGTCGATAACTAGTATAAAAACCTATATAAATTATTCATTTTTTCAGACAATTTTCCTTCATGTAAATAACTTTGATCCTTCAATTTCTGATATTTTTATTCACAGCAATTTCCTTCCCCTTGAAAAGATTTTTTCTTTTTAAATATCGTGAAAAGAATATGAATTATCCACACATCGATATGAATTAAACAAATAATAAATAATAATTTCTAATGTAATCTACGATTTATTGAGTTTCCAAGCATCTTTTAGGAACGTAGTTCGAGTATCGATTTTTGAAAGTTCAAAGATGCAAAGAAGATCCAACAGTGATATACGGACCATTACGCACAATATACTACTTCACATCGTGCAATGTTAATACAGTTTATTTACGTAACATCCACTTGTTACACAACCGATATAACTTACATCGCAACATATCGCGTTGAATAGAATCTCGTTGATATTTTTCGAACGATGTATAGAATATTACTTAAAGAATCGAACATCGAAATTTCAGACATCTGTCGTGCTTTTAAAGTATGCGTGGGATGCTGACGTACTTGGTAGATCTACATTGGCATTGTGTCTATCGTGTTCCTCCGTTTTCCTTCGTAACGTATGAAAAGCTTTCCTCGCAGTAGAGTTGTTGAGAATATTCCTCGAATGATAGTAATGCGTAAAGTATACCACTAGTATAATGTATCACTTAATAATGTATTTGTATTTTAATAATGTTATTGAGAAAATGAGACGAAGAAGACAAGGAAGGACAACATTATGCTATAACCATGATATAATAATAAATCGTAAGTACGTCTCTTCTGTTACTTTAGAGTTTCGTTTCAAATTATCTAAATTATTCCAAATATCCGTTTCAAAGTCTCTTTATGTTTTATTCTTCGCACTAGTTGCGTATAACGCGGTCACAGACATTTGCGTTTTTTAGAATCTTTGTGGTATACGATATTTTATTAATTTCGCCTGAAAGCGCGAGGAAAGCTCATAAAGAATGTCGCGGTATTTACACGAGAAACATGTTTCCGCTTAGCAAATACGTCTTCCATCTGACTTTCGTTCCTACCAATGGGGAATTTTCTAACTCTTTCAAAGTCGAAGATGTCCAAGTGAACCTTAAATTTTCTATCTGACATAACGTTCGATACAAATAATCAACATCATATAAATAACGCTATACACAGGCTCGATATATTTATGATATATGTAGCTATATTTCAGCCTTTCAGTGTCATGAAGACGCTTCTAATATTTTACAATGTTATATAACTAATCACATTTCAAAGACAACTAGAATTACGAATACGCGAGAGAACTCGTTGCTCGCGGACACAAATATAAACAGAAATAGGTTAATATACTTAATATATTATACTTAAAAGGTTGATATAAATAACAGCAATATATATGTCGGGTCTTCATTTGAATTAGGGGCGCGTAACGAATCTTTCTTTGGATTAGACATTGTTGTTAGGCACGAGCGAAGATATTTACTAGTCCAATTATGATTGTGATGGAATTTGACAAGTAACCATGGTAATTGGATATTGGGAATGTGAATGGCAATGATCTTAGACTCGATAACGAATCCACGGCCAGCGGGATGACAAATGCGATAATGAACTTGACACACGTGTTCCCTGTACTAGTCGAACTTATCCGATTCATCCTCAGTCCAAGTGGAACTGCACTTATATACTCCTCTTCGTATCTCTCTGTATCCCTCAGGTCAATCCCTGTTTTTAAGGAGAGTAATTTAATTACTTCATATCTCTGTTAGGTACACGTCCCTCCCGTGACCGTGGCTACGTTCAGTGACCCATTATGTCACTTCGAGCCCAAAGCCCACTGTCATAAATCTCGGATAATCATATTCGACTTAGCTCATGAACAGCTATTTCTCGGTTTTATTATTTAAGTACGGCTGTAATAAAAAGTCTGGACTAAAGTATTTGGGATTTTCCCAAACTTTCCGAAAGGAAGGCTCCGACGCCTTTCATCTCCGACATATATACAGTCTGTCACACAAGAGCGTGTCTGCGATATTTCTGTAAATATTTATATATTTGTAAAAAAATTTATATGAATTGAATCTACATCTAAAACACTAATACGCTATTACTTAGTAGGGTGTCCAATCTCCTCCATTAGCGATTATAGCTTGACATCGTTTCGGCATACTCTCGACTAATTTTTGAGCGTAGGATTCTGGTAACGACCTCCATATCTTTCGAATGTGATGTACAAGTGTTCTTATTTTTGTGATACGTCTTCCTCTCAGCTTGCATTTCATTAGGGACCACACATTTTCGATAGGGTTTGCATCAGGGGACTGCGATGGCCAAGGAAGTACTGTGATGGCGTTTTTCGCTTTCCATTGGGTGCAGATGCGACTTCGATGTTTAGGGTCGTTGTCTTCTTGCAATATCCATTGGTCCTCGGTTTGGTTGAACCAACGTTTCACGGATGTGAGAAGTCCCCTTTGGTACAATTTCACCATCTTTTGTGCATTCAGATTGTCTGTAAAGACGCACAAAGTCCCAAAACCGCGTGCGTTAAAGCAACCCCAAACATGCACTTTTATAGGGTGTTTTACACTTCTTTGAATCATCCTTCTTCCATGGATAGTCCAAGCACGCCTAATAGGACACCATGCCCAAAACGAAGATTCATCAGTGAATATTATATTACTCCAATCACGATCTCTGTTTTCATTCGCCCATGCCAGACGATTTTCCACGTTTCGCGTACGCGGCACTCATATTAAAAAGCTCTGTTCCTTTCACTGTTTCAAATGAAACTGAAAGGTATTCAGCAACGCGTATTAGAGAAGTTTTCGTTTGTTTACATTCTTTTTATCTCATTCTGATTAGGTGTCAGGTTTCGCAGATATCGCAGACACGCTCTTGTGTGACAGACTGTATGATAAACATTCAGTGGCCATACGGAAGGCGAGTAAGAACCGGTAAAGTGTGAAAGAGCTGGAATATCGTAAAATTGACGTTCACGCGCCACAGAACCGCGATATTCCATCGAAATTTTTATTGCAGTCCTCTCGAAACATCGATACCTTGTTTTTTCCTCGAGTGCATAAACGCAACATGGAATACCATACCGAAGCGTACATTGTTTCCAGCTATTTTATTCTCGAAACATTGTTGTTGAACGAGTATCAGATAACGATACGGAAAAGACGCGATTGCCGTTCATTTGCGATGCTTCTAATCAGTTTTCATGAGTGCCGTGTATCGTTTTACAAACGGATGAAACTGAAAACCGGACAAAAATCAGGAGAGAGTTGGCGTCTGGCAAAAAGTGCATCGGCGATGAGTTAGCCGAACTTACGGTATAAAATTACTTTGCCGGCGCCGTGCTCTTTTATTGGCGACAAAAAGCAGCCACTCGAAATTGCATCTGTACACGACAGACGTTTCTGTAACGCGTAACCCCACCATGCCGGATATCAAAGGTTCGAGAACAAGATTTCCATTTCAAGACCAGACGGAAATTGGACGATGGTAGAGACGCGTGTCGACCCAATGGAAAGAGCTTTAAGCGCCTTTTACTGCTTCTATCATCCACCCATAAAAGTGGCTTAAAATCGGCCAGACAGCGTCACCGACGAACGTTATTGTTGGAACAAATCACACGTTTCAACGTTCCGTGGAATTAAACTACCGCTCGACGAATTCTATTTCCAGGGATAGAAGGACGTCTAGTAAACATTGTGACATGCGCAATGTTCATACAGTCTAAAACGTATTACTGCTTAATACTGGAACTAGTGAGCTATAATGTCGTGTGTGTGTGTGTGTGACTAAATATACTACGTAGACGTAGTAAAATAAAAACACATAAATATATAGATACACGTAGTTACATTTCTGTTTAAATTTCAAACTTTCACGATGATGGTGTTTTTACAAGAACGTTGCTTTTTGTTCGTGAACATTCCAATTCGCTTCTTCCGAGGGGCAGACCTCCTGAGGTGAACTGGGATGCTCGGGAAACATCGGAACGAAGCGCAGCGGGGGTATCAAAAACACGATCGAAACCCAAAGAACGAGAAACACGTCAACTATGTTCCTGTTCCGATAAAAGTCGACGTTAATTTCACCAAGAACGCTTTCGTAAGTTTAGTGGCTGTGGTATTAAAAGAGGCTGAAGACCAGCTTATTTTTACGCTGGTCTATAATTTCATTACAAAATTTTGGATAAATGGATCTGCGAAGATTTTATCCTCTCTGTCGAAGGATTTGAGAAAAGATTGTTTCTGGAAAAAGTATTACACGACGATAATCGGTGATTGTATATAGATTACGCGAGTACGTGAAATAAATGTTTCATACTACTGATGTAACTGGTTTGTCTTCAACGAAGAGCAGCATTTTCGGATGAAACAGCATCCACATTAAAACTGAAATATCCTTAACAATGCTGCATATGTTTGACAAAATACAATGTTCAAATCTGTTGCTTTCCATTATTCGAAATCAATAACTACATTTCACTTATTAATATCGAACTGGGTGACCAGAATCAAGCCGCGAGCTTACGAACATAATGTTAGGATAACCAGTATACGTGTACGTACACATATAAAATCTTAATAAATAAAACAGTCGCCAACGAGTATTGGAGCGCGCAATTATTCACGAGCCAGAGACAACGCGACAGAATAGCGTTCGCGGAATTCAACTTGCATCCATCATGATCGGCATCATGGGATTTAAATTAATTACAACCGCTACCGTTGACAAATTCACCGCATTTAACTGGCCAGCGATTTTCATATCTTTTTGTACGAAACCGCCAGCAGTTTCCATATTTTTCTGTATAAACTCGCGGACGAAACTTATATTTTCTACAAATTTGTCATAAGGAGATCCTTTATACGGTACAGTAAAAAACACGACGCGGCAGTAGCGCGATCCGCTGAAATTAACGAAATAAGTAGATTCGGTCGAGTAGGAAAATGGGTAGTCAGGCAATGGAAGTGCATAAACATCGATAACGTTTAACTCGACTAGTACCAGTGCTATATACTTCGATTGTTGTATTGTATATCGTTGCAGTACCTAACGTATTTAATAAATAATTGAAATTAACACGCAATCAAGACATATTTAACGAAACTTCGTTGATATCCATTTTCACTACCTCTCCACTTACTTTTGTCCCGACGTACAGTATATTTATTAACAAACTAAGTAAGTAGACGCGTCTTCAACGTCACCCGCAGCTGAAGAATTTGTAGTGGCACATGTGTCAGAAGACGATGCGAATCGAGAGCAACTCATGTTGTTATTTTGCCTCGGGACATTGACACCGTCTTGACGTATAAAACGTAACGGTAAACAAACTCCGAACAAAACAATGTCGCCGTTATTTGCAACCGTCAACTGAAGTCAAATTCAAACTTTCCGGTACTCCCCGACCAGTATAAATAGACAAGCATGCTCCCCAGAAAATGATTATCTGGTATTTGTAGGATCTTATACTACAATTAATTTATTTACAATAAATGGATTAAACAGATGTTGATTAAACAGGAAACGATGGTTGTTTAACGTGAACGAATCACAATAACGTATTACAACCAAGACAACTAATCTGCAACTCTCGTCACCACGGATTCAACGCTCTCTCTGACGCGGACCACACCTACTTCTCGACTCTCACTGCCTGTTAATTCGCCTTTCTCCCTTAGCATCCCTTTGTCTTTCCTCGTAGCCCCACCACGTACGTGTTCCGTGATTATAAACATTTTCCACGTAACTGTTCGATTGAAGGACCGACGATACATTGGTGGGCCTGTCGGCACTTAGACTTCCTCGCGACACTGTTTATGGTTCACTCGATATCTCTTAGGCCTTTCGTCCACGATACTACATATCCTTGTAACGAGTAGCATCGAACAAGCGACGATTACGACTAATTCTGTACGCTGTACATACTAATAAGTATAATTTTAAATACATTTAACTACACCAAATATCAACTCGTCTCGTCATTAATCAACAACACGTTCAACCGTCCACCACAGATTAAGCAGGAGAAAACGCGCGTTGGATTTTTATCTCAGAAATTCGGGATTAAACGTGGAAGCGCGAAGAACTTTGCGCGAATTATACGCAGGAACACGTAGATCATTTCGTTCGTCGAAATAGGATCGAATGGTGGCGAACACAGCGTGGCAATTAACTCGTCGGAAACGTGATTACCTTGAATTTAGCATCCCTATTGGCCGGAATATCGTTTATCAGCGCATTAGCACCTCTGTAATTGTACGCGCCGCTTTTAAAGTCGTTAGATCTCGAGGTGATGAGGCGTCTATGTTCGAAATGGGAACGCACCGCAAAACGATCAACTGGAAATGAAGGCTGGTTCTCGTTTGCCTCTTTGCGCGCAGCTTACGTAACGCGAATATTTCACGAGCGGAAGGAAATTTTTGCGAGAAACCTCGTAAGTGCGAGCAACACTTTTATCCTCTGTGCTTTCATAAAGAGAAGAAGATGATTTTAAACTTCGCGCCAGTTAAACATACATCCTCAGGGATGGGAGGAAAAGTTCTTAATATTAGTTGCGGAAAACGTGTCAGAGTTAATAACTAGTTCAATCGAGAAATTATGGTGTTGCTGAAGTATGGAAATTGATTTTGCGTAGAGGAGACGTTGCATCGGGCGTTTCGCTATAGTAGACATAGTAATAGCTTGTGACGGATTCGGTTGATGGTAATTTACGGTTTCCTCGGTTTTCTAAGTGGAACGACCTACATATTCAATCAACATCGCACCAGAATCCTGTTAGGGAACATAACAGGTGTATCTTAGAAATTTTAGACTGTTAAATCCGAACCCAACAACACTTGTATTTCGTATGAGATTTCCAATCGAAGATATAAATCCGAGGTGAAAGCGAAGATATAAGTCCGCAGATTCGTGAAAATGGTTAAATAGAGCACAAACGAGAGGATATGAATTTAAGAGAACTTTTCGTGGAAAGAATCAACGGAAGTGAAAGAGGGTTGACAAATTTTCGTGTATCGAGTTCATTTTCGAAATCACGATGTTTTTTATCGATCGTAATACTCTTTTTAAATTAAACTTCGTAAACAAGACACGAATTATTTACATGATAAATTGTTGTTTGATTTATCAAAGTTAAATCAAAATTCAAAGTAATCGAATTAATACTTCGCTGATCAACCGTGCTGTATTGTAGAACAGGCGTACACTGATTTGCATGCTGAGAGAGCGAACTGTACCTGTCGATAGAAACTCTCGGAAACGGAGACTGGAAGCTAGTAACAAACAGAAATATAAAACAGACACGCTATGGCGAGACACAGGATTAGCCAGAGCAGGAACGTCGAACAGCTTGAAAGTTGTACTTTCCTCTCGTACGACCTCTTCATAGTCACAAGAATGATTTCTTCGTAAAATATTATCTTTCTAGTCTGACGTCTAGTCGTTGGTATACGTCAGTCGGAAATTCAATTTTAAAAATTGTTCCCTTCGGGTTGTTCTTTTGACAAGATTTTTCGGATTTATTCGTGAGAAGCTTGCAAAGTAAATAAAGGCTTACGTTGTTCTTTTCAGTTTCAAATATTTCCGAGATTTTCCCCGAATGATCTGTTAGGCGTCGAACGAGCATGATATCTTTTACGAATATTTGAAATACAAAAATTGCTAGACTTCGCGTTACACGTTGATATCGAAATTAAACTTTGCACGAGAATTTATGAAATATTCATTGCGACGTATAATTTACAGCGAAGTTCGCTGCGTTCTAAAAAATGGAGAACTTTTTTTTAAATATAGCACTCGAAGTTAACGAGTTTGATTGGTTTGTAGGATATTCACAAAGAGGAGAAGCCGAGCTTTAATTAGAGATTAAATAACTTTGAGGTGATTCTCGTTTCCCTATAGTGATTGACGTATCGTTAACATGTGTCAAACAGGATCCGTGAAAGAGTTAATCGATTTTCCAAATGGAGGACGTGCACGCGTGTCGAACATGTGCGTAACAGAACCAAGATTTAAGAAATCATCCGCAGATTTAGAAATCTTTTTGGGTGTCAGCTGCGAGTGATAAATGCTTGGAGCAGTAAGATTCGGTTGAGATATTTGCCTGACTGATGGTCGAGGGTGCGGTATTTTTATACTGGGAAATCACGTGTAGTGTGATTTCAAAGCATCAAATTTCCTCGGCGAATGACGACGATCTACTACGATCGTACATTCGACGCAAAAAATAACGTAATTTCTTACAATTAGTATTTAATCAGTTATAAAACATAGTAAAAACACTAATACCAATATTAAGACTAGTACTAAGGGAAAATATTTCATGATTTTATTATACAATTATTCGATTATTTTAAGATTTCATTTTACTACGAATTTTCCTATTTTCTAATCACAAATTTCACCTAAATATCAAATTATTAATAAATTAATCGAGATACCTACCTAGATATACTAGGAGTTTATGGCTACAGTTAAAAATGAATGTAACGAGCAATACATCTATATACACATTATAACGATAAATTACAGCGTAAGAAATAACATAACTATAATATAACGGCTTAACTAACGCGTAACAAGAATCTACTGGCAACTGTAGTTGGTAGGTAACCAGTAGAACAACCAGGGATTAGTCCGACTTAAGCGTTTCGTGACAAATAACAGGGTGGCTGCAAGAGTTGGGGAGATTCCGCGTAATCTCGTTTTCACTTGGTTAATTATGCCAGAGGCAACGCGAAACGGCCGTGATCCAACGATACTTACATAGAAAATCGATTTCGCAACATTTGTAATCCACGATGTGCTGCGGATTTTCCAGCTTAGTTTGAACGACAAATGTATCGAACTTCGATTCCTAGTGAAGGAGGCGAAAATCACGAGAGATATTTCCCGTCGTTACGTTATTCACGGCGAATGAACGAAAGAAATTTTCTGAGATAGTCAGAAATCGGAACTATTTATTTGAAAGTAAATATTTCCTTAACAGTTGCAGAGGTTGGACATATCAACGTGTAACATTTTAAGGAAAATTTTCCTCTTGAAGTGTTGAGATTATTAGATGTATGTGAATACAAAGGAACGCGCGTATAAATTGTAAGGTAGAAAATATATATTTTTGTTGGAATACGACGATATCAATCGCATGCAGATAAGGTGATTGATCATACGGATTCTTCCCTTCGTTGCCCAGCGCCATCCCCACTAGCGTGCGTTCGTGAGATGCACCACGGCGGCTAGCACGTGCATGCTCTTTCGAAAATTCGCCGGAAGAAGCGTGAGGATATGGATGGAACATTCTAGATGGGCACGTCGAGAAGCTACTTGAAGGTTCTGTGCCACGTGTGACGCCACACAGGCACCCACACAGGTCACACTCATTACTGCATAGAGAGTGGGGCTCTAAACTTTTTTAAGGGCCATGGGTCACTAAGCCAGGCAGTCTGTGAATAACTAGCCAACTGTCTACATTCCAGAACGCACACTTATAATTCTTGAAATAATTGTTTAATAAATATCACATTGTATTATTTCAACACAAACATCGTGTCTTCCACAGATTATTAATCTTAACTCCAAGATTAAATTCTAACAATTTTGAATACTAAAGTGTAAGTACAAAATTCGGAATGTAATCGAGCTGATCCAGATCCGCACGCCAGCAGTGTTATCCTGTGACTGAAAAACCCTAAAGCCAACGTTTCACGTGTACCGTTTATGGTTTGCCTTCGACGCAGTCTTTTGTCTATGCGCTGTCGATGGCTTCGGTGGTTAAGAAAACTAAAGACCAGACGTAGAGTTTTCTTAGAAGTGGCGACCATTTCAACATGAAGAAATCACGAAAATGAGATGCGACTGTAATTTTGCGTGATCCATAGAATATATGAAATTCATTTATAATACACTTATTGCGCGTTTAATAATGTAAATTCTATGCGATATTTATAAATTTGACTACAGTCGATTACAAAAATGATCCGATTTGTTTCAACGATTGAGTTTCGAGCGGATCGACGGCTACAACTTGCTTCGAATAAATTTTACCGAGTATTGTGCACCGGAGATTTTAAACGAACACTTTCCAAATGATCCTTGATTGCTTTTCGTGGTAGTGGAAACCGATGAACTGTGAACGCTTTGAAACTACGAAGAGCATAACGTGTCGATAATACTCGACCACGTTTCCAATCGTTTTCGATAATTAATTTTGCGATTTAAGTAACATGTAAAAAATTCCGTGGAATAAAATATCAAACGCTTCTCGTGGGAAATACGAAGTTTAATGCTTCACAGGATCATGAAGCTAATCAATGAAAATTATTGAATTAATTCCAAGTTTCGAACTTGCCAAAATAACTTCCTGTTCTAACAACGTAGATCCTCTTTCTTATTTTTTAACAAAATTACCTGTTGCCATTGGGAAACAGTTTAAAAAGTACAAAAATTAAATATAAAGTTATAACCAATGAAACCAATTTTCATCCTAGTCAACTTCAATACACAAGTTTCGCTTTATGAAATTCAATTACTATTCATAAGGGATGATATTTCATTTTCTGTGTTCACAAAGTACTAAAATTATACCAACTGGTTTCGAAAGCAAAAATTTGCGCAGTTTGTAAAAGCAATTACTCGGAAAAAGTAGAATCGTAAAACAGAACAATTTACGTATCGTAGATATCATATACAACATACTTTGTGAATTCATTTACGAAGTTCCAATTAAAGTATTCCAATTAAAGAAAGATTCGAATGCGCTTAAATGTACCGTATCTTATCTTATATTTTTCTCCAAGTACTCACCACGTGTCAAAAATTTTCCAATCGAATTCCAACGTATTTGCGATATACTCGAGTTCACCTCTATCGACAGCAATCGCGATATCGCTTTCATTCTAAGAGAAAAGAAAAAGGATCGCGTATAAATTACAACCACTGGCAACGGTATCAAGGCGTTCGCAATCAGCCAACGATTCTGCTTCTCGGAACGTGTCTAGAGAAGAAATTGTACTGTATAGCGGATGATTGGCAAACGATCAGAAAACGACGAGAGAAAGAAACGCATCGCCATTGATCTCGCGAAAGTCCTTTTCTTCTTCGTTCGAAATTATAGACCCTAAGGAGTCATGGACCGAGAAAACTTCGGATCTCTGCACGTGTCGAAAAATCATCGGTTAATTAAATCTGAATAATATGGAGCAAACGTCAGAAACAAGCCGGCCCACCTTTTTGTTTCGCACGGCGACGGCGTAATTAGATTTCGGCGTCGAAACTCAGCGTCGAAACGCCGCGTCGCGCATTCCGCTCATGTTTCCTCGTTTTATGATACGATGTGGGAACGAATCGATCGGCGAAAGTCAGCGTAGCGTCGAGAGCTCCATATCGCGTCGAAAAAACAGAACGTTCGTTAACGGCCCCTCTGATTCTCGATGTCGTCGAGCGGGTTAATTAACGGGAACGATTAGCGGGAGACGCCGATCAAAGTGGCACCAGACGCGGTGTGATCGTTTGCATTGGAAATTTTCGACGGAACTCGCGGTGGAAATTTATGGCGGGAAATCTCGCGCGGATCGATTCACCAGAAATTCCAGGCGCAGACGTTCACCGCTTTTCCAGACTTTTAAAAGAAACGATCGTTTGATTTTTGCTCGATTCTCCTCATTTCGCTGATTCTATTGTTTATGGCAGCATTTACTAAAATTTGTTATTAACAGCGCAAGTAAAAGAGAAAGAGGTTCGTAATTTAATTATATAATTTAAACCGTCTCGCATTGTGGAGGCGGAAGTTTGTTGACGTTTCGGAGAAAAACATCGCTGATTTTGGCTTTTAATTATATTTTCAATTTCTCTTTTCTTTAACTCTGCTGTTTACTGTTGCGTCGATTGCTTGTTTTAACGACCTACTTGAATTAATTATCATCATTTGCTGCAAAAATTATTTTGCAACTGTGCTTTTAACGTTGTATACAGATATTTTCCCGAAAATGAGTCTAAATAGTTTGAAATAAAAGTTATTTATAATAATTGAATTTAAGAGCACGTGTTACGAACGGAGAATGACAAAGTGGAAACAAATCAAACGCGGATTATCGTAAGCCTATTCTCAACAGAATTCCAGACAATGCTTTTTGAAAACCTAAGTTATCCCCGTTCAAAAGTGTTGAACGGGCACCGTGTCGCGATCTTTATGGAGTGAGGTACGAGTGTATATATTTGTTATCTACATAAAACTCTTATAAAACTCTTACAAAACAGTATTTTTGTGTAACACGAAAATTAGCCGCGTCAGCGTATTAAAGAAGACAGAGGAAAGGTTAAAAAATTCAGACTGAAAACTATATTCAGACGTAGTATCGCGAGATTATCATTTAAATTACATTTCCCATCTATTTTTCCAAGCAGCATCAAATAAACTTCTTAAAAAATATATCAAAGGTTGCTTAATAATCACGAGAGGAATTACAATAAATAATATAATTAACAATTACAAAAGTCACGCTATTCGCGTTTATCCAAACTTACGATTGTACACCTAACGATAACTAACGAAATTTGTGCGAATAATATAAAATAAAACTTTAACAAAATTAATTTGACTAAATTTTTTTGTATTAATTTAACAACTAAAATTTTAACAGAAACGCGTAGAATATATTGTGTTCGTGTCCTTGGTTACAGTATTATTCTCATTAACGAGAGAAATGTTAATTAGATTCCAACAGACTGTGTCGAAATCTGTTCGAACAAACAAAGCTCTGTAACTCTAACAATCAGCTACGTTCGTAGCATTGACCAGACGTCTCGATTCGCCTTTAATCTCGACGTGTATCGCGATATTTCACCAGATATTCAAGCTAAATACTATTAATATTGTTCTCCTTTTACGTAGATATTATTGATTGCTAGTCGGTTTGCCTGGCGAATGCGTTAAAGTACCCAAGGGCTTAAAGTGGTTACGATATCGGTGAGCAAGCATCAAATTGTAGGTAGCCGATTAAATCGGGTTCTCTGGGGAGGAAACCGAACACGAGTAAACAGAATATTCAGGGTAGATCCCGAAGCGAGGTTTTCACGTTTCTAGTAAAAAAAAAAAAAAAAGTGGCAAAATTCTCGATTTTTACACTTGCTGCTATTTTTTATGCAACACAATGTTCTACTATTTAAACATCTTTTATAATTCTTGCCGCAGCTAATTTTTTACCTTTTCTTTTACTTCAACATTTTTTAATTTAAGCGTTCACAATTTTTTCCTTCTTCTTCCCTAGCTTTTTTACTTCGACTCTTTCAAATTTAATTTTCGCCTTTTTTGCGCCTTTTATTGCTGTTCTACTGTAAAATTTATTACCTGCAAATTTCCTTAACCCAATTTTTTTTTAATTTTCTCGCCGTTTTTAATAGGAACGTTTTGAGGTCGCGATGTAGAAAGTACCTTACACGTAAATATTACTCCGGATTGAAATTTACTTACACGAGCGAAACAAGTTCTTCGAATTTCTATTTCATAAACCATCGATGAAAAATAATTTTCCGTGGATAAATCGTATTGCGGTTATTTTAACTTTCCGTGTACTACGGGCCGTTAAAGTGTCAATAGTGATTCATCTCTAAGTAGTTGGATATACTATCTGCAGTTATTTATTGTCGTCTAGTTGCGCCGAGACCACGTATTTTAACCGTTTCAAGTCCTCCAGGGCATAAATGCGATCTGCACGAAGATAAAATTTTAATGGACCGCCAATACTGTCGATGATTCGACAAATTCCACCCTCTTTGAATGATGCCGCGTGGAACGAGCTATTTCGAATTGAGCTTATTTCAAGTATTTGCCACATGATGTATGTAACTTATACGAGACACTCATGTTCAGACGTACATACATTACCTAGCTTCGGATAAGATTTTTCAATAGAGATTTTATTGTTAGAATTTATTCATTTGTATGCGTCCATGGGAATAACAAATGGACACTTGTACATTTTTCTTTTGAAATAATTCAAAGCAACAAAAGCGCATAAATCTTAAACATTTTCAAACAAAACTCCTGTCAGGCAAAAATTGATTAATACACCACGATAACGAAAACGATCGTTCAAATGTTAGATAAAACCAGTTTGTAAAACCGTCCGAGTAACCGAATAGATTGAATTGTTTAGAAAATGTTTATAGAAAAATGGTGGAACAATTTGCTTCTGGAATAATTCCAAATTCGTGTTAAATTTAAATTACACTTACAGTTAGCTAAATTGAAGTTATTATATTTAACAATTAACATTTAATAATTTAAATTCTGATTAAATTCAATAATACGATATTCTAGAATGTGGAATTTCGGATTGCTTCGTATTATGAATATTGAACGCACGAAGACACTTTCTGCAAAATTAACGTTGTTTCTTGTTTTGAAACAGCGAGCCTATCTCACAGAAATTGATTAACATTTCACTTTTCAATTAATATTCCATCAATTGACCGGTACCGCATAACGAAAACGATAAATTCCAACGTTAAACAAAATATTTTTTGCAATATAATTGAAATTATGAAATAAATTAAAATCGCTTAAAAAGGAAATGTAATATATAAATGTTCGCAGGAAAATAGAAAAAACTCAATTATAATCTTACAGGTGCGGTACAAAAATCAAATTGCCCTCGTGCATATGTATGTAGTATCGGGAAAAGGGACGTGCCTGACAATGGGCCATAACTGAGGCCCTTTACAACATCGGGGTAATTAAAGGGGATCTACCTGGAAATGGGTCAGGCACGTCTGGGGGTTAGATTAGAGGACGTTAAGGGGTCGAGCAGAGCAGTTGGGAAGTCGAGAAGAAGACGCGAGGGAGTCAAGTCGAGAAGAAGACGTGAGGCAGTCAAGTCGTAGAGAAGACGTGAAGACGTGAAGCAGTCAAGTTGTAGAGAAGACGTGAAGCAGTCGAGGACAGACAGAAGACGTTAGGAAGTCGAGTTAAACAGAAGACGCTAAGCAGTTGAGTTAAGTCAGTTGAGAAGCTGGAAGCCGAGTAGAAGACGCACGACGATTATAGTCAGCTTTACGTTGAGCATTGCTTACACGAATAAACGAACTTAACTCTCAATATACCATCCTTTCTTGTCCTTGCTCTAGAAAGTAAAACAAATACCATCTCTAAGTTACTACATGTATGTAGTATCAGGAAAAGGGACGTGCCTGACAATGGGCCATACCTGAGGCCCTTTACAACATCGTTGTAATTAAAGGGGATCTACCTGAAAATGGGTCAGGCACATCTGGGGGTAAAAGGAGAGTACATTAAGGAGTCGGGGTAGTTGCAGTCGGAGAGTCGAAGGGAAGACGTGAAGACGTGAAGTTGCAGTTGAAAAGTCGATGGGAAGACGTGAAGACGTGAAGACGTGAAGTTGAAGCTGGAAGCCGAGTAGATGACGCACGACGATCATAGTCAGCTATATGTTGAGCATTGCTCATACGAATAAACGAACTTAACTCTCAATAACCATCATTCCTTGTCCTTGCTCTAGAAAGTAACACAAACACCATCACCTAAGTTACTACATGTATATGTACGTATAACGATATCACGTTATGCCACGATTTAATCAAGCCCGTATAGAACGTTTTCGTTTAGAAAGGAGCCACGATGCGGCATTGTCGGAAAAAGCTAGCAGATAACGAAGCGTTTGCATAGGGTTTTCGGATAATGGGAATTCGGATAACAGAAGTTGTTCCCAACTGTGACTGGCGCAGATTGTTCGCTATGATTCTGAATAAAGCAAGCCTGTTACAACGAAGAAATTTCTGTTTCGCGATGCAGATTTTTCGTTCGGGAAAAGTGGAATCGCAGGAAGCTAAGTCGAAACTAACAACGCGTTCACGACGATGCGACACGACGCAAAGACGCTAGTAAATCCTTCAAGGAAGATGGGCAAATGTTACCGACTGCTTCGGAGATTTTCATTGCGTAACAACTTATTCTGCGGTATCAAGGAGATCGGTATATATAGCAGGCAGTGCATAAATAAACGTACAACATTTTCCTCTGTACTGCGACAGTTTTTTTTTTTTATAAATAGCTCACGGTATTCAATTACTTTTAACTCAAATTTTTAATCTACAACGATCAGAATTTTATCGCTTCATAGTGTGTATAGTTAAATAGTTGAATTTCATATTTAGAAAGGAAATCATCGAATGTCGTATAGTTTCATACGAGTTCAGCAATTCAGGGGCACACAAATTTTTAGGAATTTTTTTATAGATAATGAACATTCCTGTTGAAGTAACTCCGATGGACATCCTTGACATTCTCGGAAAGGCTATTATTTTACATGGTGTTACATTCGCTTTAACTTGAATTTAAAAATAAAAAAATAAAATAAGAAATTCAACATAATTTATATTTCCGTGTTAATTTATTCCTTCTAAATTATCGTGAATCCTCTGATCAATGGCAATGTTAATTCCATGTACATTTTAAAATATTTTGTTACTCACGTTGGTTGAACTTTCGGCTGCGTGAAATATCGGCAGGCATTTATGAACTATCCCGTGTAGCAGACCCGAGAACACCGTGGAAATAATACAATGAAATTGATTCAGACTTCATGCACGGAATACATTATCGAAATTTCCGTGGGAAACCGCGGCAGCGTAGCTAACGTCAAACTATCGACGAATTTTTTCCTCCAGTCAAAAAAAAAAAAAAAAAACCGTGCTTATCGGCGCAGGAAGCTCTAATGAAAAATACCAGCTGGTTTGATTTCCACCCCTATTGAATTCTTCTCGACGTGAATATCGATACGCGTTACTCGCGTATCTATTTCGGGTACAAAACTTTGTAATAGAGCCGTTGAAGTACAGTTCCATATCCACGTTAGACCATGGGTTTCGAAATACTCTGGATCGCTACTATTATGGTATTTAACTCCGCTACGGTTTTCAAATTTTTACGCGTCAATTTCGTTCTACTTTTGAGAATTAAGGAAATTTTTAATATTTGAAGCAAAGAACCGTCGCGTAGAATTGAAACGACGATTCCTTCGTACTAAATTGAAAATATCTTTTAACGACAGTAGAAAAAATTCGAAAAAATATCGACTCGAAAGTAGCAACATTACGAAACAAACACAAAATTAATTATATTAATTATTGAAATAAAAATCTTTTGAAACGTCCGACTGTAGTCGAAAGTACAAATGACGTGGGTAATTCCAGCGGAGAAGCTTATCAACAGAAAAATAGAGGAAATTAATTGATGTAATTGTATCTGAACAATTTGCGTGCGTGGAAAATATAAATTAAATCCTAGTGCATCTACTGTTCTACCGAAATCGAGCTGCATGAAAATTTCATTTCAAGATAAATGTGCACTGCACAAATTTATGGCGCTAAAACAACGTATCCTACATCAAACGTCAGAGTCTCTATTAAAATACGTTTGAAAAGAATATCTCCAACAAGTATCTCCATAACAAATTTAACAAGGTTTTTACTTTTACAAATCTATTCACAAAGAGTAGCCATGGAGAGTACTTTCAAATCTTATGTTACAAATAGTAAAACTTTATTCGAAACATTTGCTCCTATTGATCTAATCAACTTAATAGAGAGTTTTACATTTCACTTCGCACATTTAATTGATATATATACCTTTTTTTATTGAAGGTTAAATCGTCAGGATATTTGAAGCTACTTGGGAAAAGGCAGATAAGGCAGTATTTGCAGAAAGAGAGAGCGAGGGCAGATAACCAGGATACTGTCGCAAAAAACGAACTAGGAAAAGAAGAGGAAAGAAATTTTGTCTTTTTTGTCGGAGCTAATACCAAGGGTCAGTATATATAATCGCGGGAGGAGTGACCAAGGGATGATTCGAAGCCAAGGGTTGCGTCCCTTTGGGAGACGCCGAAACATTTTCGAGAAAACCGTCGACTGAAATTTTCATAAAGAAAACAGACCACCCTTCGTTGGTGAAAGAAGTTTCTTATCTTAAGATTCGATGATAACTCATTTCGTGAGTAATTTATTTTTATTCGAACGTTTTATAGAAACCTTCGTTCGAATGAAATGAAGAATACAAGATAAAAGCCGAGGAATTATTTTTTAAACATTTTAATAGATATTAAAATAGTAGAGATATTCGTTCAATTTCGTTTCACTGTACGGAGAATTTTTTTATAAGAATTTAATATTTTTTATACGCGTAAATAAATAAAGTATGCGAGAAACGAGCTAGAGGATTAAACACGGCTTTTCGAATATTTTTCGAGCGCACTGATTTTCCAGAAGTTCTTGTCGTGCCTGAGGATGGTGGTTGAAAAGTTTGCTGTGCTATTTACGTTTCTACCGTACAACGCTCAAAAACAAAGGAGAAGATAATTAGAATTTAAATCCGAGCAAACTCTATAATCCATTCAACAGCAGTAATAATTGCCTTAAAAATAATATTAAAATTTTCCAATAATCTGTTTTTCAATATAAGATAAAACTATTTTCAAACAATTTCTCGTTCAAGAATATATATATCTGTGGTTTTAGTCTAGTAATGATAATCTCTCGTAGCTTCCATCAAAAGCCACCGTTTCCGCCGTTTTATTTCCATTATTTTCTTTTTTCTTTCTTTCCATCTGTTTCTGATATTTTCTGCAAAAATGACCCGACAAGATATCCTTGTTAGCCGATATCGAGTCATGGAATGAATTCTCGGTTCGTTCTATCAGAGTTATTTTTATACAGCATCGAATCGAACTTGCGATCGTTTTACTGCACTTTTACAGCTCACGTTCGAAATCTTGCCAATACAAATTGATATTGATACTTTTGAATTCGAGCATGATAAACGTCCTACTTTGACTACTCGACTGCTGCAAAAATATGTGATCGAGTTTGTGAAATCTTAATAGAAATGGAATTTAATAATTCATTACTGTTCCCATAATCGATAGGCCACAGGAAAGCAAATATATAGAGCTTCGATCGTTTTTCAGCAGATCGAAGATTATCAGAGGATTTATAATTTTCGTAGTAAAGCGGCGACGAAATTGCAATCTCAATATTGTGATTCAATGAGCTGGATAGTATCAATAATGCACTGAAATTAATCGCCGAGAGGATTAATCAAAGCACAGTTACAATGAAAATTTATTATATGGCGTAACGAAACGCAATTAATTTTATAACGTTCTACTATCCTTTATGTCATCGAGTTTTTATTGAATGTTTAAACACCAGCGACGATAAACTGACACGTACATACCAAAAAGTAAGCGCGTAGAAAATTTTATGCATACGTACAGCTGAAATTATCAATTTAAATTGACACAAATCCAGTATACTAAACTATCCAATCGTAATTAATTACAACAACAAAAGCTTTGCGCTCCGACTTCGCACGTTGCAAATCATTTTTCGACGACCTAACTTTCCAAGCGAAAGGTCTCTTACAACTTTACCGTATCTCTTAACCCCATCATCGATCACCAAAGAACATCGAGAGTCATTGCTTCTGAAATTAGCACGCCTTTTCACAAAGGTTACCTCGCTAGCGGAAACTTTCCTCTTTGATGTTCATCATCGAACGATTTTCCAGGCTCGCAAAAACAGAATGGGCAGCGGTTCACGACAATCAAGGGAAAATGAAACGTGTTCTCTACGGATGAAGCGAGATTTCTGTGCAAACGGAAACGTACATCGATTTTTTCGTTTGGAACGACGAAGAGACAGAGACAGCGACAGAGGGAAAGAGAGAGAAAGAAAGGCTCCCAACGGAGTCTCCACTATTCTGGTATACGCCATAGTGCGAAAGTAGAACTTTTTTTTATCTTTTCATCTTTTTTTTTTGCCTTTTTGGAATAAAGGCAAGGGGAAAAGAAGAGGAAAGACGTGTTCCGGAGAGAGGGTAATGACGGGACCTCTGGCAACGCGGAATTATCGTGCACGCGTTATCGACGTTAATTGATCGATCCTGCTCGACTCGGGAGATTAATGAAGCAAAAGCTCGCGTTCGATGCGGTTCGGTGAACGGTGTCACGAAAAGGCCTCGACCATGACACCGGAACTCGACGTCGTTGAATGAAAGAACAGCGTAGGATCGTGTTGCCGGTAACCGCTAATGGCTGGCACTCACCGAATGAAGCACACTTGCCTTTCGTTACAACGCGACTCGTGACTTTGAAGGAGAGCGACTGGTCGTTGATCGTCTTTATTGATTTTCACCGAATGCCTGTGCAATTTGCGACACGGTACAGCGCGGCGCCTGTTAAATTTTTATCGCGAGATTAACAATATCGAGGCAATTAGAATGAAATAGGAAATAGTGTTGAACACCGGACCGTTCTGAACACGAAGAATAACAAAAATTCGAAACGGAAAGCTTGCGATGAACTCTATAGAGAACTCTACAGTTTTGCAAATTTTCAGATCTTCCTTTCTCCTTTTAAAAATTCTTCTCATATTCGATCATGCATCTCAGCTTTTTAATACTTTCGCTCTTTATCTTTCACATTCATCGATTAACAATTAGTGGATAATTAGTATAATGATATTTTGCTTCAAAGATGGAAGAAACTAGAATCGACGTTACGACCAAACACACGTAGCGTTCGACGCATCACAATTGTAGAAAATACAATAATCCTATATAATTTATTTATTCGTGGATATACCGTCGCGAGCAAGAAAGCGCTCTCGAGCCGTTTAGTTGCCGCGAGAGCGTGTTGGCAAGTTCAACAAATGGCATTGGCGAATTAATTACTTTAAACTCCATATTTTAAATGAGCGTAATTACACCGCTGTGAATAGAATTTAATCTTAATGCAAGAATGAAATATCGAAGTTGTAGATAAGAAGGAAAGGAAGTATTTGGATCCGGGGGAATTACAGAGTAACACGCGGACGCGAAAATACGAACGTAATCTATCGCGTGGTCTTGCGTCGGATAAACGACGTCGAATCCGTCCCTGTGAAGTAAAAACGAAATCTTCCCTAATGGTCCACGGAAACTCGAAATGGCTCCCGGTTGGTACGTTTAATTCCAGTTCCGCGTGAAATTAGTATTCACAGGGCGAGCTCTAGTTCCCCGAAGTTATTATCATACGATAGGAACATTCGTATCCCGGACATTGATTTATTAAAGCAACCGATAACCATGAATTAGTTACGCGTAACGCATGGTTCTGCCTCAATTGCTCGACTAATGGGGGAAAGCTCGAAGGAATGCCATTTTTCTGTCCTTTTTTTTTTTATTTCATCCGTGACGAAAGTAATAAAACTAGTGAAAAGAATCGATACAATTATTTCGCCGGAGTAAATCGAGAGGAAATTCTATTTTTGTGTGAAACCGCCGAAGAAATAGCGAAAAATTGAACCGCTACGTTCGGCTGGAATTTGCACGAGTACCAACGCTGGTAATTTTTTAAATTCCATCGATTGAAATTGTTTCACGAGTGAGATGATCGCCGATATCCATTGCTAGGACACGAGATATCGTTGTCATTCGTTTTAGCGTGTCCATTAATCCGTAATATAAAACATATAGTTTACACGAATCGATTTCGGCTATTATTTCCCAAAGAATGATATTAATCGCGAAAATCTATTAAACTTTAATATCGCTGCTGCTTTTGACGATCCTGCGTTACAGTAACGCGAAAAGATTGGTTCGTCGATATATAGAAATAGAGAGTCGCTATTGACCGTCGCATAAATTCTTAATTATCGTTTTCATGGTGAAAAACGAGATACTTTATTGCTGTTAAACCGTGTAGCAGAAGACAATTGCTTCTATCTTCTTTTCCTTTTCTTTTTTCTTTTTTTTTTTTTTCTAATTCAAACGGCGAAGAATGCTCTGGACATCCACGTATAATATCTTTTTACAAAATACGAGGGAGGCATCTGATTTAAGAGAAAAGTTGAAGATATAAAATAGAAGACGTTGGCGCTTTCGAAGAGTTAGAGAACGAGCGAGATATGAAAGTTGGCTTGTCTTCGGTTCAAGCTTTAAAGTGAAAAAGAACATTCTTTGAAACTACTTCGTTCTCTTAATCTATATAATGAGAATATGTAATTTAAAGGGTCGTATCTTAACTATGGCTACGGGGCTTACATCTTAATTATTTCTTTCGGACGCTAAGAATCTAACAGTGGAAGAAATTTATCCTGAAATTCTATGCAAACTGTTGGAATACAACGATACCAATCGCATGCAGATAAGGTGATTGATCATACGGATTCTTCCCTTCGTTGCCCAGCGCCATCCCCATTAGCGTGCGTTCGTGAGATGCACCACAGCGGCTAGCACGTGCATGCTCTTTCGAAAATTCGCCGGAAGAAGCGTGAGGATATGGATGGAACATTCTAGATGGGCACGTCGAGAAGCTACTAGAAGGTTCTGTGCCACGTGTGACGCCACACAGGCACCCACACAGGTCACACTCATTACTGCACAGAGAGTGGGGCTCTAAACTTTTTCAAGGGCCATGGGTCACTAAGCCAGTCAGTCTGTGAATAACTAGCCAACTGTCTACATTCCAGAACGCACATTTATAATTCCAAAAATAATTGTTTAATAAATATCACATTGTATTATTTCAACACAAACATCGTGTCTTCCACAGATTATTAATCTTAATTCCAAGATTAAATTCCAACACAAACAATTTCGAAACTTTTTATTACTTCACTCGATTTCCTATCTTTCGATCTTAAAGGCTTAATTCTATTTCTTCTGAAAATATACATAGATATAAATTGTCGATAAAAAGAGAAAGAAAATAAAATTATCTTTGAAACGATATTAAATATTATACTAGTGTAAGAAGAATATCATCTTCGTAAAAATAGAGAAACATAGAAAATAACGTACTGTACTTTCTCTGAAATTTGTAAGAAAGTACATAGGATTCGTCCTATATCGTAGACACAGTGTTCAAGTTCATAGGATGTTGTAATCGTCGGGTCTGCCAGCCAACTAGAGCAATTCTATTTTGCTTCGTCGAGGGAGTACAGACTGCTTCCTTCCTTCGATCCTTTTTATATCTAAAGGAAAAACGAGCCAGTTAGGGGAGAAAGCTCGTATTCTAAGCACGTGTTGACCTATTTCCATCGATTAACAATGAGTTATATAGCTCTATAAACCTTCGTACTTTGACGGCAAAATGGCGCATCGACCACGGAACCTTGTCGCGCTGTCCGACAGTGATCGATTAGTATCGAGTGCTGACAGATGATCGCGATGCGCGCTTTGCTAGACAAATTTTTATGCGTTTGAATTTCTCTTCAAAAGATAGAAACAAAGAAACTTTAATAGGACAATGATTAGACAGATATCAGTTGGTTTTCTGTTTAGAAATTTCGTCTATATTCGTAAGCAGGTTTTATCATAATTTTTTATTCATATTTTCTTCGGGACTTTTATAGTTTTATACTTTTAAATTCTATTTTAATGCAGACACGGAAGAATACTGATCTTCGCTTAGAAATCCCACACTCGTAAATAATTATACTCGTTACTGAAAATAATAGATTTTGCTAATTTGCTAACTGAGTTAACAGTGTTGACGACTTCAGATATGATGAGAGGTAACTGAATGTGTTTCACTCAGGAATGGAAGAAAAAGCATGATATTTAAATCCTTCAAAAATAATTATTTATACGATATATGTAAAAAATAAGTAAATAAGTAAATATATGTACAAAAGAATTTCACACTAAAATGCTACATATCGAAAGAGCTCGGATAAAATCTTGAGAAAAAATTCTGAATGCAAAAAGACCTAAAGATATTTTAGCAGAAAGATCTAAAGGCTACGTACGCTTGCTACACGGTGGAACGTTGAAATTCCAGAGTGTAAAATTTCGTCATTCGCGGAACTTGGATTTTCGTAGCATGTGTTCAGAAAGGCTTCTACATGCATCTCAAAGGAACTTCGTAGGGCCAAACGTCATCTGCATACTCGATGTACAAACTGTACTACAAACGAGATAAAAAGACCGACGTTCTTTTGGCGAACGTTCACGCTGCAAATACCGTAACGAGTGCAGCTCGACGAAAAATACCGATTCGATACTACTTGGTTTCTTCCATGTTCGTGCGTCGAGTTTTCTGATCGAAGCGATAAATATATTTCCTATCGATGTGAAATTCGAGACACTATGGTAAACAACGATCGAGTTCATTTAATTAATCGATTGAAAATTATGCGCGTAAAATATTTACATTAAAAATAGCAGTGATCATTTGAGAATAAACGACTCGCCCGTACAATTTTTTTATTCCAATTGTATTAATGTATTAGGTTTCTCACAATAATTAAAACGCCTAGTCACTATATTCAAGAGAATATATAACTACTTTGTAAATTTATTAAAAGCGAAATAATCTGCATACTTTCGTAAATAAGTTTGATATATAATAATTTAATATAATTTGATTGAAATATTCTAATCCCTTTTCTAACACAAAGCAGCATATAGAGTCGCGATGAAAATAAATATTCCGAAGATCTGCTTTAAAGTAAACCGCGAGAAAACAGGTTAAAATCCTCGTAGCCTGACGAGCATTCTTAAAAACGGTTGAACATTGAAACAAATCCACCCACTAAATTCATTCTTTTCTAAATAACTAAACCCGTAAATAACTAAGCAGTTGTGGCGACAGATACTATGTAAAACCGTCGTCTCGGGTAACAGCGAGGCGACGGGAAGAAAAACCAAACACTTAAGACAAGAGACCGAACCCAACGATTAGCGGGCGGTCCACCGAGCGTCTTCGACAATCGCAATAGAACAGAGTGTTTCCGACCGTCACACCGAACAGTCCGACGAACCGCTTTTACGCGCGACTACAGACAATAAAGCTTGTTGAGTTTTAAAACCGCATAATTTATTATTGCACCCATAACCACCTCACAGTCATCGACAAAAGACGCACACGTACATTCGTTCTTCGTAGGATAAAATTATTTGCATTGTCACTTACGTCTACCATAAATTAACGACGTAGCACCGTAAAGCACGTAACTACGCCAAAACTCACAATTGCCTCGTATTAACAGCTACGTCCATCTATACGCCCGCAACATTTGCAAGTACCAACAGTAGTACATACATAGAAAGACCAGGTTCATATCGTAAATTACTCTATAAAATTAATCTGACTTTAGCGCAAATCAAGACAGCGAACTAGCCAAATTTACCAATCAACCGACGCTCCTTGTCAAGCAAGAAGTTCGCGTAACGGTTCTCTGTTGTGCTCGGTTCAACAAGCTAGCCAGAGCGGTTCGTTGACCCTTTTAATTACGCGCGACCACTTAATCAGCGCCGATAAATCAAGCCCGGAGAGCGAAACACACGCCTAGAGCATCTTGTTGCCACGTGAAAAGCGGTCTAGCAACACGGAGGAAAGGACGTACGTACCACGTTTAAGGCGTCTACGATCGGACTAAAAGGATCACGTAATGGAAATAGGTATCGATGAAGTTCAATCGAACCACTGTCCAACAAGCGGGATCGGTATGCATAATAGGTGTAAGGAGCTTCAGATATTGGCTGGCGAACGACAGTCGGTTGTTGCATTCAGGAGCGGATTTACGCGGATCATTGTTATGGGTTGCTTCGAATTGTCGGATATACGACAATATCCAAAGCTGCATTCGAAGCGAATATGCATCGTTCCTCTGCTAAAAGTGCGTTTATTTTCTCAAATTATTACATGTAATATACAGTGAAACTAATTCGCACGATGTTAAACGTGAAACAGTAACTTGTCAAGAATTAATGCCTCGAAAATTGTCTCGATCACACGCGTTCGTTTGCCTCCTCCGGCCGACTCGACGGACGTCATACGCTCAGATTTATTTGTTATATATTCATGCACTACATCGATTATTTGGCAGATAATTGAAATTCATACGTAAATTTCTATGTTAACGAGCCGTGTTTGACGAAACTTAGTTGGAACTTATTGCCACTACCTATTCGCTTATTTCTGTCTCCGACTGTACTTATTTATCGCGAATTATTTCAGCGACACGCCTGCTGGAAAACTTCGCGTAGCCATTTTAACGGTCATAAAAACGGCAACTCTCGAGCGAACAGCGTAATTAAGCGCGGTAACGATACCCACAGGCTTATTCGTTTCACCCCTTTGTTCCTGCTCGTGGCCGTCGTGGTTTGGCTCAAGGGGATTTAACTGACAATTTTTACTGTCGCAATGAATGCCTTCACTCGTCGTACACACGCCCCCGGCATGGCCCTCTCGACGACGGGTTGAACGCTCCACTCTCGTTAAACTTGTTCACAGGCAACCGTGAAAACGGCGGGTTAACTTGTTCCTCTCTGTGTGACTTTCGTATTTACCGAGTGTAAGGAAATAAAGGATGAAAGAAGGGATGTTTGGTCAAAAGATTATAGTCGTTAGCTGATGATTGGTGGTATGTAAGAGAGGAAGAAGAAAGAGAATCGCGATATTTTAGAAACTTAAGCATTGTTTATGGCGTGTATTCAGCCATTACACTAGATAAATTGGTTACCATGATTGTAATGAATCGAAGGGGTGTTATAAGTAGGAACGATAGGAACGATGAACGAAAGCATCCAGACAATTTATTCGTCTTTCACTTGGTGATGCTTCATGGAGGCAACAGAAATGTTAATAGCATTGTGGAATTTGTACCTTCGTTTTACAGATACCCAGGTACATCCTCAAATACATTGAATAGCATTTCTGTTTCGTTTGAACAACACAAATTGCTCTTAAAATTAAGTAAAACGCGAAACATATGCAGATATCTCTACCGATTGAATTTCTTTTGTAACTTAATTATGAAAATTGTTTTTCGCGCGAAAGATTTACGATTTATCGCAAACTCGTAATATCGCTGCTTTCGGAACATCCTAATCTAAAAAGTAATAATACCGGACAATGATGCAAAAGCACCAGGAAAATTCTAAACCGGACCGGAAAAAATTCTAAAAATATGCCTATAAGGTACTATACGCCTGCGAGCTTACGAGCTTTCCGTTTCGTTGTAACGCAAGCAAAATCAGAACACGACCGTTGCCTATCCGCAAGATGATACTCGTATGTGGACAAAGTAATTTATCTCGCGGTAACCAGCCTTATTCAGATGAATAGTTTCTGCTCATCTCGACCAACTCCACTCCTTTATTTAACGACCAATCTCCTGTGTAATGCACACGCAATGACCACGGTAGAAAAGGTAAAATGTTTTCGAGTGGAAACCGGTCGAGCGAATAACGAGAACGACGTTCGAACGTGCAAATTTCAGAAGACTCGAACGACTGTAAGAATCGTGAATTACTACGAGCACGATCACTCGTGCACGGCGAGCGGATGACAAGGCGAGGTTTCGCGTGTTTCCAAAAAGAACACCAAGCTCGTTGCAACCCTTTCTGCGATGTTTCGTCACGTCACCACGCCAGGCGCGAATAACACACCGTCGTAAATCACCATTAATTTACGCGCGGCGAAAAAACAAATTGGATCGAGAAATTAAAAAGCGTTTACCGTTTTGCGTGAATAATTATTGCCCGCCTTGTTTGTACCAAGCCGTTCGCATTAATCTCTCCGCCTCGGTGGGTCATCGTTATCCAAGCAATATAAAAGATCCGGAAGAACAAGAATTTACCCCGAGGTGTAATTTTACGAAGTGTCGCGACTTTCAGACTCGTTAAATATAACACGGAGGGTGTGACAGAGATTCTTTGGAATCTTGAAAAACATCGATACCGGTGAAATATCTCGAAGATCAGGATTCCAGGTATTCGAGGAATTCGCTTTATTGCCGCAATAAATTGAAGAGTGACGTTGCATCGAAACAGAGGGAAAAACTGTGTGATCGATCAGAGGTGATGGAAGCGTCCGAGCTTTTGAACAATAGCCCTTTGAGGCGAACAAAAGAGATTCGATGGAAACTTGAGGACACTTTGCTGAAATAGAAGCAATTAATCCCTCGATGATGTTGCAAATGTTAATTCTGAATTCTTTTATGCAGCGTTCAGTAGCGAACGGCGTCGCCTGTAACGCTGCAACATGGATTAGCCGGCGACGAGTTTCAGCGGGTGCGAAACGTCGAAAACGCGAACCAGCCGTCGACAAATATTTTTTTCTGTTGCGTCGACGCGCACGTTTATCGTAATATGTGATTTCTTTTCATCTTTAATATATTTTCGTCTGTCTTTGCAAGTTTTATCGCTTGCTAAAATTTCATTATTTCCGCTACAAAGTTTACGTCTAATTAAACCGGAATTGCGATCACACTTTACGTAGTTACTAATTGCAACGTACGTATTCGAGAGAAAGTTCACGTTACACCGAGTAAAACAGGAAATTCCAGCAGAGAATCGAAGTCTGACAACGGTTGATTCGGATGCTCGTTTAACTAAGCGATGCGATGGTACGATTGTGCTGTATAATGTAAAACATTTAGTCGGTTTCCATTTATTCGCAACTATTGATACAAATGTACTCGTACGGTGTACAAAAAATTGCAAACTGCTACGTATTTTCCATAAAACGGCGAATAAAATATTTAAAGCTTCGATAATCACCTACGTTCGTCTCTATTTCAATTCCATTGGGAAATAATAATTTATCTGAATGATTCGATATTTCAATTATATTCCAGAAATTATATATTTCTTCGAAATATTACATATGTTCTGAATTACCGCAGAATCAACGATACAACCGTTGACAAATCAGCAAACGAAAGCATATTTTAATTCACCATCGGAACGATGTTTCGATTCTAATGTTGGAAAATTAATAATCAGATCGAAAAAGCGATAACGGAATTTATCAACGGAGTCTTGGCACGGATCCTTTCCAAGCGTAATTGCCACCTTTTGAACGGTTTCTGGCAAAGATACACGATCGAGTGTCGTGTCACACGCGAAGGGAATCGATACCCGATTGTCTCGGCATCCAACGGTTTTCCGATTATAGAAACTGTTATGATCAATCAGCTTTACGTGTTTCGTGTGACGTTAATCCGTTCGTTTCCAGATTCCGCCGGCTGCTTCAGCGATTCCGGTCGACGTTTATTTGTACGTGGCGAATTTCGCAAGAACCGCAAGTTCGCAACGACAATACGATCGTTTCAAATACTGGACCGCGATCATTTGTCCCAGAGATTTGCTCGTTAAATCTCGCGTAAACCAATTTTGCGCTTAAACGTTTCATTGCGCTGGAAGTTTCGCAACGAATATGCCGTTATACCCATAATAGGCGAAATTTTTGGCGCCAACTCGCGGCTTAAATCGCATCACCACCGTAAACCCTTCTTTAACGAGGATTTTGCATTTACCAGATTTTCACGCGCAGATTTGTTGTATTATTTTCTTCTAACTATTTGCCCATAGCTTGGCTCCGTATAATTATTCTTTATTTCAAGTAAAACAGAACATGTAGCGGTTACATACGATATGTATACACATACTCACGAAAGTATTAGAACTATTAGAGTACTAGATGTATTGGGAAAGTTTTACGAATATATATCGTTCTTCTTAGACGAAGAGCTTTTTGAAACTTCATCAGCGTTATAACGGAGAAAGACCGTGCTGATTACATTGGTACAGTTTGAAATAAATCCAAAAATTGTCGCAGAGGTTACGAAACATTTGCTACAAACATATAGTTTGTACAAAATTAATACACAGCGTGAATAGTATCTTAAGCATATAATTAATGCCAAAGATGGTCTCATTAAACATCGTATCTTATCGCTGATAGTATAACGACTGTTCAAATATTTTGATTATTTTTGCACTTGTGAGAAATATCTCGTAATTTCCGATTCTTCTCGCGTTCGGTCCACATTTTATCGATACAACCACAATGATCGTGTCTCGTTACAATCTTAATGATATTTCAAAATGTTTTCTATAACGTACATAATATGTGCATGTAACGCGTATACCAAGTAAAACGTTAAATCAAACGAACGGAAGCTCGATGGGAATATGATCATTGGATATCTTCGGTGCATAATGAATGTCGGAATATAGAAGAACGAGATAATAATGGTTCTTGTGGAAAGTAAGAATTAATCTTTTTAACGATAATAGATACGTTTGTAGTACATTCGCATAGCTTCGGAAACGTAACTAAACGTTTGCATAAATGTACGACTTCGTTACCGCGACGAATGAATTATTCGAATCGAATCTTCGTAGCCGAGCAAAGTATTTACAAGAATACTAAACCCTCTTTCATGCTCGAATTACGTGCATCGGACAAAGTTAAATCCCTTGAAATAACAGCTTCGAAATTTTGCTGCTCCGTCCTTTTAGTAAAGAAAAGCAACTTAACCCCTACTATGTCAAAGTTTCTATAACTGCAGATATTCTTGGAATGTAAGATCTTAGAAAGTTACATAAAGCCGTCGAAAAGGAAAATCTTCTGAAACAGATACGTGAACAATAAAAAGGCGATTCTGAGATCAATTACGAAAGGAACCTAATTACCTATTATTAAAATTAAGATGTTAGAATGGCGAGAAAGTATTCGTCAATGCGTGGAAAATAAAATATTAATTATAATTATGAAAGTAATAATTGATCTAAGACGTACAAACGGCAACGTATAAGGATGAAAAGAAATAGAACGAATTTCGACTTCATCGTCAACGTTCTGTCTTCCGCGAACCACTAATAATATTTAAACGCATCGACGATAGAATGAAACAACGTGGAAAATAGGAGCGACCAATGTCGCGATTCCTGTCACGTATCGCGAAGAAAAGATGCCAGGAAGTATGCGGTGCTTGAGTGAATCGGTGGAGATATTTTTTCTGCTCGACGAATGATTGTAACGTGACACTGACAGAATGACACGATCGTATTTCCCTTCCCACGCAGTGTCCACCCTCCTCTGCTTCTAGGTTTCTCAGAAAGTCAACAGAATCAGCTATGTGCATCATGGCAACATGGAAGTTCGTTCACGTCCCGAGGAGCATCACTCCTGAAATTCAATTCGTTGTTCGCCCTCATTTTCGTTTTCGTTTCACGTCTTTGTATCGGGACAAAAGGACACTTCAGTTGTCGAAACTTCTTCTACGAAACTTCGTTTGGAGACTGAGGCTCGGCACGATAGTCTGAATCGTTGTAAAGCAACGAAGCTGTTGACGAAGAATTTAAATTCTACTGCGGAATTCGTCGAAAGAGGAAAATTCGTCGTCGTCACGGTCCTTACACGCGTTTATAATGAACTCTCCGGTTAAACTATGCTTGACGCTTCGACGAAGCTTCGGCTTAATCGTGAACTATTCCCCGAGCTTGTACTAGGATTACACGGTCTCTTGCCCTGTATAGATACAGCGACTGTTTCCTCTTGCGTGCAGCGGAAAATAAATTCGAGGCCGAAGCCACGAAATCGCGTGTAAAGGTGAAATTCGAGGGCTTGGCTCTCCGCTTCGATCCGAGGATTGATCGAAAATCGATGTACTTGGTCTTTAAAGTCTCGTTAATAAAGGAGTTACACGCATGTATCTTGTTGATGTATCGTTGCTCGACTAATCGTACAGATTTGTTCAAGTTTTTGCGCAGATTCTCGTTGAACGATTATAGTACTAAAAAGTGTGAATGGACCGAAAATACGCTGATTTTAGGATAACTCGATCTGTGAGATGACTCGATAACGACTAAAATTTATAATTAACAATATAGATGCCAAATTGGTTTTAAAGTACAGATTTCTGATGATTTGAAACATAAACTAACGTTCCAACTATGTAGTATTGCAGTAACATTTGCGTTATCTTCCTGCAAGGAATATAATAAAAATGGATACAAGGGTTGGTGGAGACGACGAGAAAGACGCGTGTCGACCACGCGAGATAGAAACTTGCGAAAATGAAAAATAAAATACTCTGAAATAATCTGTATGTATAGTGGAAACGGAGAAAAGTAGAGCGACAATTTTTCTTTAGACTTTTAGATTAACAGGTTTTTGCGTTACGTCTGTTATCTTAAAATCAAAGTCGTCTTGAATCTTATTAGAGTAGTCTAACAATCTGTATCTTTGTGTTGTTGTAAGTTGTACTACGAGCTTATCCTGACATGTAATCAATTACATCAAAGTAATGTGGAAATCGAAAACTACGTGGATTGGTCGCGATAGAAGACTGAATTTGCATATATACACAAATATGGTACAACGACACACGACATCGACCAATAACCAATATCGTGAAATTAATCCACGAATTATCTGATTGGATCACGTTATGCCTCGTTCTACGTCGCATGGTGTAAAACTACATAACAAATTGTTATTATACTTATTTATATTACACCCACGATTAAATTCAATTAATTAATCTCCTTAATAGAAATTTATATACTACGTCAAACAGTATGATAAATCCATTTATGAACAACAGAGTAATCTAATCGCATCAATTACAGAATTTACCTACGTATTCGATACTGCATTCTCGGACAATGAACCGCAATTCGTTGCTATGAATCAGAAAATACAATCAACGATTTAGCATGTAATCTGTTGTAAACTCTACGTGTTTGCTATCTAGTAATCTCCTAAAAGCATGCTAGAGGCACTAGCAATATTATTTCTGTCGATTCTGCCGATGCAATATTTTCTAATTACTTGCTACTAATAAGGAACAATACCATGCTACAAACTTTCGCAATTTCAACTTTTTGTTTCAATCGCGTTTCTTCATAGCTGCTGTCACAAAACCGGATACGTTTTAGTTCGAAAGTAAAGTAGAATAAAAACGCTGTTAATAATAGGATTTTTCCTACAACAAACAACCAAACTTCCAACTATTTATTTTTCTTCGACGATAAGAAGCGAATAAATTGACTCGCACAGCATTAACTATCAACTATATTTTCTCTTCGAGTCGCAAAGATCTTCGAACTTTGTTCTTCGACGGAGCAGCAACGACTGCAACGTAAAAAGAACGATCGTGCCGAACCGATAAAAAATACGAATTAAAATTAATGAAAGAGGAAAATCGTGAAACTTGTAGTGTATCGCGAATCGAATATTCCATTAGGATTCGAGTTTCAGCCAACTTGAACACTGGAAAATCGTTCCGCCGCGCTTTTTATTGGCAACCTCGTTCGACCCAGCTACTGGCTACTCCTACTTTTTCCACCAACTCGAATCGACCTTTGCCTCTAATACGACGCGATACGCTATGTATTCGCGCGCCATGTAAATGTTTTTACTCGAATGGAATCGCGCAATCCAGACGAGTCTACGTTTCGAGGGGACTGAAAAATCGTGTGAAATCGAATACACGGGTAGTTGCGTTTGTAGCGGTAATTGTGCTGCTCCTCAGCGTCCTGTTATAAAAGCGGCCATGCGACACCTTTGCAACGCGATACGTTACGAAGCCGAATTCCGATCCTGCTATCTGGCATCGATCAAAACTTGGCGAAAGGCAAACATCCCGGCGAAATGGTATACACGATCGTAAAAAGACAAACAAACAAAGGTTTCTTGTCGAGTCATGAGAATGGAACTCATAAATCTCGACGATCAAGAGGAAACCTTTCCGAATAGCCGAGTGCCAAGGACGAACGCAACTGTCGGTCTCTCTCGCGCTCAAGAATCGATGTCCGATGTCGATCAACGTTTTGCATGCCCGAACTTCGTAGTCTATCTAAAATACCGTCAGTTAACCCAGATATATAGCGCTCGACCGTCAAATAGCATCTCGCGGAAGTTGCTGTAAAAACATCTGTCTTCGCAAACGAGAACATCATCGAGGTGATCTATCATCGAGGAAACGACAACGTTCAAACATCCACGACGAAATCTCCGCTTTTCGTTTTATACGTTTTATCCTTCGAACATCTTCTGACACGCGAAACCTTGGTTTTTTTTTCGTTCGTTACGATTGCGAAAGCGACAGTGAAGCAACTGCGAACAACTGCAACCCTTTGTCAATCACTGAGAGAAATTTCACTCACGAAATCTCGGACACGTACGTTCCATCCACGACGTCCAATTGGAAATAAACGAGGCGTCGGACCTGTCTGTGGAATTGCACGAACTCGCACTGCAACTTTAAAGATGCACGGGAAAAACGAACGAACGAGCGAAAGTCCCCGAACCACGGAGTCGGGTGTGCGCGGATCAACGGAACGAAGGAGACACCTCGAGGCGCCAGAGGCCAGTCGCGAAACGCGAACCAAACCCAACTGAAGTGCGACGTTTCTGTACCCGCGACCGCGCCCCCGCCATCACCCCCCTACCCCATTAAAACCACCCGCGCACGCGTTTCGCTCCGGAAGTCGGATGCGGGGTTGCTCGCGTCTTCTTCTCCGAAGGCTGGCCACGATTAACGCTCGACATTTCACGATTTTCCAAGGAGAAAGTTTAAGGGATCGGGTTTACTTCGTGCGGAATACCGTCTGCATGGTCAGAGTGGAGTTTTCGACGATTTAATCGCGCGAATATTGGAAAATTAAATAGTTTAGGTGAATAACTTGAGATTAGACGCTGCAGTATTATAGGATCGAGGTTAGCAAATACGGTTGTAAGAAAATGTGGTGTGAAATAGAGGGAGAAGCAGCGGCTAAGGAACAAATTAAATAGGATAAACTGCAGCTATTGTTTATGAAGATAAAAGTAATGTTATATATTCGTCGATATAAAATAAATGTAAATTTCAACGTACTTAAACAGCTTGTTTCGTATCATATCGCAATATGCGTAGAAACCACCATTTTCTAGAAAAAGTTTGTTATTTGTTCGTTTCATTTATTCGTTCGTAACTGGAGACGTATAAATTTTTGTGAACGTCATGAAGCGGCTCTCATGGAAGGAGTAAAACTTTTACTTGGTGAATAACGTTGGTCTTTGTTACACCAACCAAGCCCGACGCAAATTAATTACAGACTAAACGCGTAAATAAAATAAATAATGTTACAAGGGTGTGTAATTGTAGGATTAAACTGCAAACAAGTGGTAAATATTTAAATATTTTAAACGTTGTCGCGCCACGCTTCGAAATATTTTCACAACGCGTTAATCACATCCTTGTGACAAAAGCTTTTAACAGCTACTACTTTACGCGAAGGATTATACATGCAGAAGCCACTATATTTACAAAACAGAGTGTTTTCTGCTATGGAGACTGGTATAATTCCCTTTGTTACTTCCTGAAATGCTTAAAATTGTAAGGCAGGATAATTATCTTTCTTCGACGATCTCGCGTCTCATACTTTTAAAGTATACAGAATTACACAGAGAATTCATGTAGAAGAAATTATAAAATCTTCCAACATAAGAAAATAATTACTAATTTACTTAGCTTAAAGTAATCTTTGTATTTCTATTAAAGCAAACAGAGTTGTTTTACAAAGTTGATTTAGAAAAGATTATCAAATATTTCAGCATCTGTACCTTACGAAAAAATTGCTAATTTATTTAACTTACAATGTCCAGATTTACTTAAATGATCGTTATAAATATAAAAGTATCAAAATATTTTAATAATTTTACTTCAAAAGGGTTACCGATTGATTCAACCCGAGGTATTCGGAGTTTGTTAAAGAACTAATTTAAAAGAAATGACACGGACGTCTCAACAGCTGCTCCTTGAAGATGAACAATATATTTAACTTGTGTATAGAATTCTATTACGCGAGCGACTAGTTTTGATTTAATCAGCATGGAAAATGACGCATCCTCGGAGCGAACATTTTCATTAACTTTAGTTACAGGGCTTTCTTCGTGAAACGGTACATTCGAGCGAGCGGAACTTTCAAGATTTCGTTAATTTCGCGAAGAAACTTCGCGGATGCCCAGTTCGGGGGTAATACTTCTCCGCGGGCGGATCTGGAGTGAGAGCAAAGACTTCAGAGTTTACGTAACAGACGTAGTGAAACGCGATTTCCGAATGGCGTGCATCCGCGACTTCCTACCCATTTCGATCAACCACTCGACAAGCCGCGATACGCGATGCAGCTCGTTTAAGTTTCCCATCCTTCGTCCCATCATGCGTGAAACACCAACGCGGGGCATCGATTCCCATTCAAACGCATTTCGCAGCTGAGAAATTACTTCTGACGTTCTACGAATTTTCGGCTTTTTCGATGGGAGAAAGGTTGTCATGGAAATTTTTGTTTTCGATATAAAGCGGTATTGTACGATATTGTGAATAAATTACATAAAAAAATTATTTACTATTAACGCTAGAATTATCGAAATTACAAATTTGTAATTCTTTATAGAAACTTTATCGACCGATAGCGGTGCATTTTTGGGGATTTGAATGATTTTTTAATAAAACGTATATCTAAACGGACGAAGGAAACGAATACTTTTTCATATTCCTTTTATTTCGAAGCAAGATTTTTCATACAAGCTTTATTGTCAAGTTTTATCTATACCTATTGTCCTAGTTTCACGATGTTTTATTAATGATAGTATCAGCGCTAATGTTGCCTTTAATGTTGCTTGAAAATAGAAAGTTAATAGTTGGGATTAAATATTACCGTGAATTGAGTTTCACATTGAAAAGAAAGATATTACCGTTGGAAATAAAAATTGTAATACAAGGTGAATTGGAAAAAGATGCGAAGAGAGAAAATAATAGTATTTTCAGATGAAGAACACTTGAACAGTACGTCGACTTTAACGCAAACGATTAAGTTAGAATTTACGAGTACGATAAGTGGTCAGTCATAAACACTACCGTAAACGAAGCATTGCGAACAGTCACCAACTCTAAGCGACTTCCTCTGCTTATTCCTCAAAGAGTATCTTATAATAGTGTACTGTCGCTTTCCCAAAGTACCATACTTTGGATTATGAACATAAAACTATACTTAAACTTATACACATAGACCTAAAAATATCGATAAATATAGCACATGTATCGAGGATGATAATTTAAAAGTAGCAAACAATATTTGATAAGTTGCAATAACGTTCGGTATGTATATCTAAAAACGATATTTATCTAAGAATTTAACTCGTATTATTGTTGACATCGGATCTCCATTAAATTGAAAGATTTCTTACCTATTTCACCGAGAAATCGATACACCCTTTCGCAAAGCGATTATCGTGTTGTCCTTGATATCCACCACTAATATAATGCGATATTAATGTCGTGGCAAAGTGGTAGGAAAAATAACGAAATATAACGTAAATACGAAACACTGGAAATGCGATACGAAACACGAAATGAGAACAAAATAAGAAAACAGGTTGGTCCGCGGTAAAAGACGCAGCGACAAATCGAGGGAAGGCATCAAAGTGTAAAGACATAACGAGCGAGAACGTGAAATATAACCAGCCCGGCGTCGAAAGAGGAAAAGCCAAGAAAATATGAAAAAGCGGGACGAAAATAATAATCCTTGAAACTTTTAAATTTCTTCTGTAAGTAATTTGGGAAATAATCACCAAAGTTACTAAAGAGTTAATTGGACGTAAATAAAGATATATATATACCACTTAATAAGATGAAAACGCAAGATCCACTGTAAATTCACATTAAAGTATGTTAAACCCTTCAGCAAAATACTCATCGAATTACAGTCGTAATTCTTGCAAGATAAAACGAGGCCAAAGAGCCACGTTCAAACATCAATATCCGATCCGTTTTACATTATACCGAAGAAACTTTTGGAATAAAGAATGCGTCTGTAATCCCCTTGAATAAGTAGTAATTCCTGCCCAAACGACTCCGTCTGAAGCCATAACATATCATGTTGTGACACACGGTGGTAGTAAATCCAAAGTGGTCGTTAAATATTTAGGTAGAGGTACTGTGACTCGAAAAACATTCGAATATCTACCGCAGAAACTTTTTATGAATATACTATACGTATTGTGGATTATACGAAACTCTTTGCGAAGTATATGCTTCCAATGAATATCTTGTTACTTCTATATGCGTCTTCAGATCCGTCTCAAATTTTGCCGTTATACTCACAATAGTAGTACTTCGTTACAGAGATAATGAAATCTTAAAATGTTTCGTATAATGCAAGTAGAATTTTCTACGATTCAAGTACATTATATAAAGTTTCCAGAAGTGTTGGAGTATTTTCGTAAGCTTTCGTACAGTTTAGGCGATTAGCTGAGAAGATTTGAAACCACTGGAAAAAAAAAGAGGCTCGAACATTATAGTAGAATTATTTTCAATGAAATTCTTCCATAAATTTGACCACAAAGAGGCTGCAGTTGCACTATGAAACGACGTATTATACCTAAAGAATTTGGAAACTATTTAGGGGAGCTCTCGATAGAATTCACAAGCTCGATACTTCGGTCTGAAATTCCGTTCCAAATTTTATTCTAAACACGTCGAAAATAGTTTCATCTCGACAATTATTCGGTTAATTGACTAAAGAGCATTAACCTCTGTAATTAAGTATGTTCTTTCTAGAAGGTAAAACACTATGAGGTAATTAGGCGCGTATAATTTTATCATTGACAACAGAATATCAATACAATCGATAGAAAATAAACGTTTTATTTTAATATGCAGGGCGGCGTGTGCATTTATGACGTAAGGGGAAATATAGCAATCGAGCAATTGAACGTTTGTAAACATCGAATCAACGCGACTCGAATAAATAAATATTTCCGTATTTATTGAAAAATATTGGTCGTAGCTGGCATCGAATACACATTTACGCTTTTGCGTAACTGTATGTGTAACTAATATTTTTCTGATCACTGTCGCTGTGGGTAAACGGCCATCGAAACTTGACGTTAATTGATACCGTGAATCAATTTGATCGACGTTTAACTTATTAAGGACCACACGGTGAAACAATGCGTGAAAGTTTCATAAAGGCAACGTTACGGAGAAATAGGAGTAAAGTAATGTAAACAATGTTTTATGACGTTGCGTACTTTGCATAAAGTACATAGATACTTTATAAAGGGTCGCTATATGAATAAGAGACATAAAAAATTTGCAGAATTTAATTTTTTCGAACTTTATAAAATCACAGAATTAAGGTGAAAGAAAAATCAACGACGAACAAAGTACGAAACAAATCCTTCGAATTCCCTTTCAGAACTACAATGTTCATAGGATCTAATAGCGTAAATTGAGTGAAGGAAATTGTAAAACTTATTTTCGTTAAGACTACGTTGTCCTATAATGAGTTAACTAGTGTTCTGGATAGAATTATTAGACGAAATTGCGAATAGCCTAAAATTAATGACTTTTCAGATGAAAAGCTTATCTCGCAAGGAGATACGGTGATAAATATCTTGTATCCACGAATCTTTCCGTAGTTCACGATCTAGCAGGAAATCCCAGATTTCCCTGTCGCTTGACCTGGCAATCTAGCTACGCTTTCATCTATTTTTCGGTTTGATCCAATGTTCGTCCCGTTTAACGTTCCACGGATCCGAAGGAATCGTGTTAGACATTCCAATTTTCTCAAATCTGGCGATCGAAGATTAAGCTGCTGCGAAAGCGTTCCCGAGCATTGCGCAAACAGTTAAATTGTTTCAAAGAATGAAACAGACTGAGGTATTGGCTGTCAATCTCACTAATTGTAAGTTAAAACGAATCCATTTTAAGCGACATTTTCTTAACTACACGGTACGAGTTTTAATGTAATCCATTCGTTTTCGAACGCTAATAGTCTTTTACTGAACCCTATAAATTCGCAATGCTTCTTTCTTAGAGGAATAAAGATGATAAAGATTCCCTAAATAAGAAATCAATCGTTTAACTTAATTATCTCGAATAATTAAAAAAAATATATGTATTAAAATAATATATCACAAGGAAAATTACGATATTTTATACAAAAGGAAGACACGTAATACGATGTTAATATATGTATCTAGAAGACATCAAGCTGTCTGAACATTTTTAATAAAACTTCTATACTTTCTGTATTAAAATTTCTAAGAATTGCAAATTTTCTACAGGTGGATATTAAACGCATATACGCGCGAAGGTTAAAATATTAAAGGTGATCCCGTATCGATCGAAGTACGGAAATGTACGATTAACAAGGTGCACGCAGAATATGGTATTACAAACAAATATTGTCACATTTACTTCTCCCTCCGAGGAACCTTGATAATAAGTACTGTCTGAATATTGCATCGTAGGAATAAGATATAATGTGATTATAATAATGGAAATTCGGTCTGAGGGACGGCAGGTCCATGAACATTTCACGATTAAACCAGTAGCTTGTGGTTCACGGCGTAGAGTAACGTACTTGACGATAACATCTTACGGGGAATAGATGATCAGCATTTGTTACAGGAGAAAATATGTTACTCGTGTATGTAATAAGATACAGGTAGTACAGTTGCGCTCATCGAACAAAAATTATCTAACGATGACAAACATGATTTATTGTAGGTTTAAAAGTGCAAATACGTAAGGCGTATATACGTTATGAATTACTATAGTGTAAAGCGAAAAGCGTTACGCGTTAGAAGCTAAATAATCTTGTCTACAGATGGTTGTCAAACCAATCGTGTATTCGTGCAATTCGAAAATTCCTAGCTGAGTCTTGATGGCTTTAATTATTTTACTGCAACATACACTCGTCTTTCTCATTACCCTTAGAGATAACGTTTTCATTCTTTATTCGAAAGAATGATTGTAAGGTGACTTTATTTTAGATTCCTTGAAATCACAATACAGACTATTTAGTTATCCTCCTGGACAGATTTTTGAAAATTAGACAAGAATATGCGTAACGGAAAAATGTCATTAATACGTTTAATTCAGGTTGCAAATAAAAGAAAAGAGATATTATTTTGGTAGCCGTCGCAAATAAGATTCAGATTCGTGTCTGGATCAAGGTAACATAAATTGGGTTGCTTGTTATCTTCAAACTTCCTCATATGTACAAACGATAAATTCTGATATCTGACAGCTAAACGACAGAGATTTCTTAACCATTTTCTCTTTTCCCTGTCCTTCATCTTGTTATATGCACCGAAGTTCTTGTCGCAAATCGTACAAAAGAAAGATTCAATGATCTTTAAAATTACGTCGTTGCACGAAGAATTAGATTACAATTTAACTTAGTATCGCTGTAATTTAATATTATTTATGTGTTTGCAAAATATCGGTGCAAGTCGTATAAACGATAAATGAAAATTTTTCACACGTATGTAAAATGGCTAGGAAAATACGAATTACAGCAAGACAGTTCAGGTCTGGTCGAAAATGCAAAGAAATTACAACGAGTACATGGAAAAACAACAAAAGATATTTTTCTCCGTATGTTGTCGTAGTGTATAAAGTAATCCTTATTCACGATCCCCTTGGTACAGTTATGCTTACTGTTGTACTCTATGTGGAGCCTTTCGTCATATTTTCTCGTCCTCGAGGAAACCATAGTTTTCCCTGCGAAGTAACATTTCACGCTAGACCGTTGCACCTGGAAACCTAACTGTTTATTACTAATGTATATTTTCCGTCTTGCAGATACAACTTGCTTTTCAATTCTCGCGATAATAGTCGGAATAAAATATTTTTCGACCTGAACGTGTTCCGGATATTTCCAATAATATATTCCAAATAAATGAAAATAATTTCCAATTAAAATCGAGTAATTTGAATAATTATCATAAATTGAATTAAACTTGGATAATTGCATTAGTCTTACATATAGGAATAATCAAACTCTATTATACGTACCGGTAGACATACTGAACGAGACTATAATAGTATTTCTGATTGCAGGAACATGATTAATGAAAGTTTCGCAAATACAATTTCAATCTTAATAATGAAATTGTACGAATAATAATCAAGTGGAAGATATTGAAATTGAAAAACGCTATTACAAGACAACTGTCTAAAATCCGTCGTCCCATTGTGCTTTACGAACAGCAATTAATCTCGGGATAAAGCGGGAGAAGCAATCTTTTATTTACGCTTGTCGATTCTGCAAAAACGACTGCTTTGTGGCGGACATTAATTTCCCTTTGGACCGCTTTTCTGAGAACACTTTGCAGAGCGACATGACTATTGTATCTCTCCATATAATAAAGTATGTATGTATGTATATCGATATCGGTATAAAAAGTCTAAAAAACAGATAATAGGAAAAATGAAAATGCGGCAAGAATTGAATTCGACCAAAAAGACGATAAAATTACAAAATTTAATTTAGGCATCGATCAACCCTAATGAATGGACACTCGACGAACAACAGACAAATTGTCAATAACGCTGAATCTGAGAAATCTTTTCTCCGAAAATGCATTAACAAAGCCAATAAAAACGACACAACTTGCGTGACCATATTAGTCAAAAACGCACCAATTTCAAAATGCAATGTACTCTGGCATATCGACAATCAAGTAAAATGTTCTTTAATGCGTTATCGGATTGCATCCAGCGAGTCGCCTAATTTTATGGCTAGCTGGAAAAGCATTAGCTCGTAATCAAAGTTCTCGAGCTTTTAAAACGCTCAACTCCATATAACAGAAATAGGATCAGTTAAGATACCAAAAGGTTCGATTTGGTTTCAAAAACCTGCTAATACGTTTATCACGTTCAGTAACATCCGAAGGTGTCTCGAGTGGTCCTCGAACTCACGACTTTGGCAGTCAAGGCCACTCGAAAATCACAGTATTCGTCGAGATTCTGATATTCGTCGAGCTCTCGAAGTTATTGAAAGGTAGTCAATGTCGTAACCTTGGTACTCACAACCAGTCGAAAATCACAAATTCCTATCGAGGTCACGACGCTGGCACTCATAGTCAATTGGAGGTCATACATATTCGGCAGGATCCTACAATGTTTACAAGGAATATTTGTACACTGCTGTATTTATTGTAGCATTTGCACATCAAGTACATTAAATTTCATATCGTTTGATAATACTTTCATACGATTGGAAAAATTCTATACTATAAGATTAAAACATGGAATATGATAGAAAAGATACTTCATTGAAAAACGAAGGTATATGCAAATATTTTCTACAGCTATTTTATGATTGGCACTCAAAAAGTTATCGCCTTCTTTCTCTATTTACAAATATACGTTTGAAAATATCGGTCTACATGCAGGGAAATTTGTAATAAATTGATTTCCCATTGAAATAATTGTTTGTTCGATGTTGTACAGATATTGTACGCGAGACTATTCCCAATAGTTTTAACGTCATTGTATATCGGTATATGCTTCCGGCAGAGAAATTCGGAAGGAGAGATTGCAATTGGGAAACACAGACATACGCCATTCCGGTCACGGTACAAGCGGTTGAATTGTTTTCATCGATATAACATAAAATCATTTTTCTCCAGAAATTCGCTCGTAACTCATGTCAGTTTTTGGATGAAGATATTGGTTTGTGAAACTCGATTTATTTATAACAAATATTCCCGCGATATTAACTGACATCACGATTTTACAGACTAATCGAAATAAAGCTTCCATAAAAAATAGATCGTAAAGTCACTTCTTGCTTTTTATTCGGGTCAATGAGATTTTATTTATATAAAAATCTTTGATAATCTGTTAAAAAAGAATAGATTGCTTATCCGCATGACGTGTACTCTCCGAATCATGAAATCCTTTTAAGTTGTCACACAGAAGCCATTGCTAAGCTGCTTCGCAAGCACGGAAACTTCCGCGGATGGTCGTAAAAGAATGAAATAGGGTTGATGCGGACGCGAGAAATCCTTTCGTTACGCGATTCGTGATTCGATTCTCAGCACGCGGAAGCTTTCTGCGGGCGCGGAAATCTTTCGAAAACACAGAAGACATGTGCTTGAGCCGTGCACGGAACCCAATGCAAAGATAAAATTTACCCTCGACTTGCTATTCCGCTCACGGAGAATACCCTATCAGAAAGGTATGGCTCGAAGTAGGTGTAAATAACTACGAACCATTCTCGTAAACGTCACAGTCACATTTCCTCTTTCCGTTCGCTAGCTCCAGGCTACCCGACAGTTTAGTAATTTTGTTCTTTCGAATTTGCAACCTTACCCTACTTAGTTTTCTGTAGTTTCTTAGTCTACTCTACTTAGATCTTTATTTAAAAAACTCTCTTTCGTGCGAATCGAAATAAGAGTACGATATTGAACGTATGAATATTCCGGAATACTTACAGATATTATTAAAATAAAGTAAAACATGTTATTACATTGTGTAAGGTAAGAAACAAAAAGGAAGTCCAATAGAGCAGAGATATTGTGGATAATAAATAACAGTTCATTATGAATATCAGTAATGAATAATAGATTGGAATAAATTTTTATTTTATTCAAGTCAATTAAAAATTTAAATTATACTACCAACTCTCTCTCTCTCTCTCTCTCTCTCTCTCTCTCTCTCTCTCTCTCTCTATGTTCTATCAACCTAATACTAACTTAACTTGAGATGATTTTCAAAAATCTCAATGATGATCCTCAAAAGTTTGCAAGACACATTTCACATTCACAAAATGCTCGCCTTTCCCTTTTGTCCCATCAGGCTATTTCCCAAACTGCTCTCACACCCAATGTCTCAGTCAGGTCAAGGAATACTATCGATCAATGAATTTTGCCAATGGAACGAACTGCTTTCTTTCCCTTGCGATACTTTCTTCAAAACCTTTTCTTAAAATTAAGACACCACACTAGCGTTGGTTATCGTATCAAGAGTACGACATACGAAGATATATGAAGCGAAGGTAACCAAGGTAATCGACACCATGTATGAACATATACTATTACAGCGATCTAGCGAGAAGTGACCAGTCGTATGACTCAAAGTCAGATACGTAAGCTCTCTAACGAACTTTCGTCTCTGTTGAAAAGTTTCGCAATCCATTTAAACGTGGACCTGTTGCGTGCGTCAAAGTATCCTTCATCAATGGCTGTCTTCGTGCAATTTACACTCTGTTTTGTCAACTTTGCTACTTTATTGCTGTTAAAAATCAAAGTATTTCGTCTCGAAATTCGTTTTCACCTTTTCCCGATATAACGTCCCATCCTGCTTGCAGTTCACGAATAAATCATCATTTCGATAGCTTCATTACTTCTTTTCCGTTCGTGCAATCGTACTTCTTATTCGTACGTTTTCACTGATCTACTTAAAGCTCAGCACGTGTGCATCGGTCAGTGACAAATGACGCGTCAGCGTCTTTTTACCCTTCATTACCGGCAACGTTCGCACTTTCGAGAAAAATGTGGTAGATCACAAATTTTTTTCCAACCCTGTCTTGATTCCATGATCTTCGAGTTTTTGTACGAGATATCGTAATTTCGAAAGCGTAGTATATCGTGAAAATAAATTGGCGTACCGAGACGTACAGTGTAATTGTACGCTTAATCTGATAAACATATAGATTCTCTGCATATATACAGTCGAGGAAGTAGTATAGATCCATGTCGTCTCGTAGGAGTGGTGTACTCAGCCAGGTAAGTAATACATCCCAGTATGTGGTCAGACAAACTCCATTGGCCTACTTCTGTCATGTACAGATCTCTCTACCTTTCCCTCTTTTTATGCAAATCAATTGTAGACTATAAAGAATATTCAAATAATATTTTACGATCAATATGAACGTCTTATTTTCACGTGTCGTATATATTATGTGCAAAATATTTAATAAAGTATTAGAAAAGATTTAACGAACTCGATTAATTACGTAGAATAGTATCCTTAGTTATAACTAGCTGTATAACTAGCTCATTAACGCAACGATATAAATAACAATAACCAGAATAATATTTCATAGAATATGTAATACAGTTACGTCATTTGTCCTCTATATGAATGAACTTTCTAAGAGTTCGGATAATAGGGAAGCTATAAAATTAAACTCCGAATAGTTTGAATATCATTGTATCGGTAGCGTGAAAATCTAAATTTCCTGAATGACCCTATAAACTACGCGACGCGAATTTCTCAACTTACACTGCGGCCACGTATCAACTTGGAAAACGTTGAAATTATTGGCTAGTCAAATCATATCCGCTCTTCTTATCCTGCTCATTGAGCTACGTTGCGCGTCGTACGCTTTCGGAAAGATGCTGTGGAAAGAAACGAGCCACATAGATAAGTTACTACGAGCGATGACACAGCACAGGTATTTTTCCTGTGTCATTCTCACTTATCGCCGTGTTTACCATGCGGATACATTTCACGCGTACGGCCAATAATACGTGTAAAATCCCAGGCTCTGTATACATGTGTAGAGGTGTGTTATGCGTAGAGCCGTGATAGGATGTAGCTGCTGGTAGTAGAGGTGCAGGGGGCGGTGCCGCTTTTCTTCTCGTTTTTGTATCGCGGAAGAAAATATCGGACTCCGGTCGCCGGGATTTGAACCCGAGTTCCGAACGTTCGTAACCTAAGGCGCTAACCACTGCGCTGCCGTCGTCCGACTCTAGTTAGTGTCGAGTGGTTGTGTTTTGACTGTCGAGTGCCCCCACACATGTGTGCACACCACCGCAGAAGCACGTTGAACTTTCTCAGCAAAATTTTATGGTCGATATCTTCGTCGGTTATCGTCTCGATATTCATACATAATCAATTAGTGTAGCTAGCTACATCGTTTTACTAATAATATCTATTTCCATCGCAACAATCGTTTAGATACTCTGACTTACAATAATACCATTAAATATAAGAATTGTACAAAATTACAATCTTTGGTAAAATACAAAATGTATATTGGTTCCAATATCGCGGCACTCGGTTATAAAATTGCCGAAGAGAACCTGGCTTCTTACCTGTTTTTAAAACCCATAACATCAAACTACGTGCTTTGCATACGTAATGAAATTTGTCACTCGATCGTTCAAATAGTTTAAACGGAAAGCTTAAAGAGGAAAGTTTAAAGATCGAAATAGCGATGAACTCGTTGAACGAAAAGCAAATTTTCTTCGTTCCACTATACCACAGGAAATATCAAAGCGGGGGAATTGGTTGTAGCACGGACGTAAGAGGTTATAAATCGTACGTGGCCGAACAGCCACAACTTCGTTATAGTTTGACGTGACCGGATTGGAGAAAGCGAAAAATGTGGTTTTAACTTTCCCTTTCCTTGAATTTGTGCTCGTAACTAGACCGTTACTTTCAGATTCGTGGTCCCATTTGCTCTGTCCGGAGAAAGTTATAAAGAAGAGACGTGCACGCGGATATCTTGGTAACGTATGCTCATGATCCGAGAGGAAACGCCAGATGGTACAAGAAACCTAATGTTACAGAAGTATCTCGGAAATGTCTCACGCTCCATGAAACCATCTTCGCACGAATGTCGATCAACAATATCATAACGCGCTATTAAATCTGTTTCAATATCGTAGAATTTGGTTTCGTTTGTTTCAAAGACAAAAAAAGATACAGTAGAGCATGTTATACCCAAACACTCGTTATTAGAACGTTTAACCATTCGGACAAAATGTGTACGAGCTCCGTGTGCTATTTCTTAATTCAAATATCATGTTTTACTTTTTCTTATATACTTTTCTGTCAATCATACGAGTTATCGTATCAGCGTACGTTGCGATAAAACAGGTATTTCTGACTATCGAACGGCAATATGAAATAATTAAGAAGCTGACAAACGATGGAAGCTAAGAAAAGAGACTAAGCAAGCTAACGAAGCTAACAAAAGTTGTAAAAATACCTTAGACAGACTATACAATCGTGGGAATTTTTACGTTAAAAAAACTTATGTATATAATTTAGTAGCTACAAGATACGGAATCCTTAGATATTCAAACAACCTATCAATCTCTTTAATTTCTATTTAAATAATCTAAAAGTGAAATCTCCTGCTAAAAAAATTCCTATATTACGCTTCAACGTTCTTCCTGTCGAATCGAAAAACAAAAACCAGTTTCGTCTTTGAGTTTGATAAACTCAATTTCAAGTTACGCACACAAAGACTAATCATAAGTGCGGAATAGAGTGTGTCTTGCGTCACATCTTCGATCAATGTGACAGAACAAACGCGTGATTCGATCGAGGGAGTAATTATTAGACGAGGATGGTGTAGAATCCAACCACAAACAACAGATTGGAATGGTTTCCCCGATGACCGTGAAAAGCAGACGGTTTGGAGAAGCGTCGTTGTCGCCGTATCAGTTACGAGGCGGAAGCGCGTTATCAGCGTCCGGACCAGCGAATTCATGAACAGCGAGGGGGGGCGTTACACGAGGATCAGAAGCGTCTATTATACCGGGAATACTCGAACAACGCTGCTTCATGTTGGCAATCGCCGTCAATAACCGCAGTCGTGACGAGGACGTTTCCATCTTTGCCGCTCGAACATTGACAGGTCTGTGGGACTAGTTATTGCTGGTCGTTCCACTGAAATTGACTGATGGGAATTGATCATCGTTCGACGATTCGAATATAAATTGCGCCGAGACATCTGCCGGCTGATTGTGCCTTCTGGATCGCGCATTAATCCCAATTTAATACCGCCCCGACTACGGAAATCTGTAATTGGAAAGGCGCGCAAACGTTTAGAACTAGTTACGGTGTCGATTGTAAGTACAAAATAGAAGGATTTCAAGAGAAGGAAAGTAATTGGAATAGTTCGTACTAAACGGTATCGAAGGCGCTATTAAAAATTTCAAGGAAGCTGCAGCAGAGTTTCCGGTATGCCCTCTTATTTATGTATATAGGAGGGCAAACAAATTTCACGGTAAATTAAACGCAATTCCACCAGAAGAAAATTATCTTCGCAGGAACGAAAACTTTAGATGGTTTCCTTTGTCCTTGTTCCTATGTTCTTTAACCAAGAAATCGATTGTTGAAAGTTCAGTCGTTCCTTCCTTTTTTCTCGTCTTCTTTCTACGTCTGTACCTTTTGTATTTTTAACCTTCTCTGAAAAATAAGATACTTGTACGACTCTGTTTACCCATCTTTTATAACCGCTTCCTCTGGTATTCACCCGTTTCGGTCTCGCTGGTATTTGCCGTTTTCATCCTAAAGAGGATACAAGCGGTTAAGAAACGATGGATAATTGCCTGCATCTCGTAACAAGTTTCCAGGACATTACGCTCGCCGGGAACTATACGCCTCGTACAATTCTCTGGATAGAATAATAGAAAACGGTCCGAAATAAGAAGAAGAGGCACGAATTCAGAAAAGTGGAAGACTCTTGTCAAAGTGTACGATACTGAGGATTCTTCGCATAATAAAGGAAACTGTATGTATGACTTGCCGTCGAAAAACTTTTAATAGGTTCCAGAGGGGACTCGAGCGGGAAAAAATTGGCGACGAATATACAAAGTGTTCGGCAATTTAAAAATACACCATGTTTAACTTGCAATCCGTCTATGAGAAATATTTTTCGATCGATGAAAAGTAGAAAATGTTCCCACCTGATATCGTTTAATCCCTAGTCGCATTATCATGGAACATAAACATTAATTCACAAAAAGATTATATTTAAAAATCGAAAATTACAATGTTAATATCTTGGCCCAATAATCCTGACCAACGAGCAATTTCTCGCTTCAATTTCAATTTAGTAAATTACAAAGCCTTTCTCTCTTACAACACTTCCACGTTTCGTACTTCTTCCACAAATTTGGACCAACCAATCGATCAATTATGAAACTACATGATAGACGAGGATCACGGCACTCGCCCATTTTGTATTTCTCGATGCATTAAGCGCGATGATAGGTTGTGGTCTTTGCGAAGACGTTGGTGAAAAGGCAAATCATCCAAGATCTCGACTAGACTTAATAAACCGATGTGATTCGCCTTTAGCAGTCGTTGATGTCTTTATGCCAGCAAACTACTGAAGTAACTGAAGTGGCCATAACAGCTTTTTGAATACGGAGTAGTACTCGTTCAAACGATACTACCAGCGCTAGGATATTACTACCGGGACGCTTTGATCGAGGATGAAAGGGTAGAAATCGAAAGAAGAAATTCCCTTGGCCTTTTATGCCTCGGATCTCCGGACTAATTCTTCCGAAGATTTACCTACTAAAAAGAAAATCGTCACTTCCAAGGCGAAGGTGAGTGGTAACAAATCTTTACGGAAAACGGTAACAGTACACAAAACGGCTTGTAATCAAACGTCTAAAAGTATAAATTTGAAGAAATTCTGACCGACGCGGATTTTGACGCGAGTCCATCGACGGACGGCAGAAAAATAAAATTTTTGTATCGATTCATGCGGCAGCTACATATATATGTATGTACATCGTTGGTTTTTCAACAAAAAATGTAATTCATTTCGTTACATACACAGTCGCTGTATTTTTTCAGCTAAACACAATTTTTAAGTCGTTTAAAAAAATGTTGTTGACTTCGGTACTCTCTTCGTTTAGCTATTTTCAAACAGAACTCATTCTGCTTTTTTGCCTGGGATCATTCCTTATTAGTTAATTCTTAGGATTTCGAGTTTTGGAGGGTGGTTTCACCCCTTAAACTCGAGTTACAGTAGCTAAAAAAATAAGTATCTGATATCTTTGGCTATTCTTTAAACTTACAATGTTCCATTGAAATAGGAGCGGACCGTTCGCCACCTTTCCTCGTTAATGCGGTATTTGGAGCATGTTCGAGCATGTTTGTGAAAATGGTTTATTGGAACAGTTACACCACAGGAACTTTATAGTCTCAATTTGTCTTGTAATAGAATACCGCGGTAAATATCTGGTTCTGAAGGGTTTGATCGAAAAATATGATAGAAACCGCATGTAATTAACCTAATATCGTAAACGCTCAATGATCGAATGCTCTAATTAAAGAATAAATTTTCTAAATTCTCCATTGTATTACAAAATTATTGATCGTTGCTTTCAAATTTTCAATATGTAATGCAATTTTAATGCAAAATAATGCGAAATAATACAATGAATGTATCATTGTATAAGATTGTTAAATCTGAATAAAAGAGAATGGCTGAGAATAACAGTTAAAAGATATAGAACATTGGTTTTCTTTTAGGTCATATTTGTATAAGTAATATTTATCAAATTATTTTATATTATTCTATGTTATATATATGTAGTATCGGGAAAAGGGACGTGCCTGACAATGGGCCATACCTGTGGCCCTTTACAACATCGGGGTAATTAACGGGGATCTACCTGGGAATGGGTCAGGCACATCTGGGGGTTAGAAGAGAGGACGCTAAGCAGTCGAGCAGAGCAGTTGGGAAGTCGAGAAGAAGACGCGAGGGAGTCAAGTCGAGAAGAAGACGTGAGACAGTCAAGTCGAGAAGAAGACGTGAGACAGTCAAGTCGTAGAGAAGAAGTGAAGCAGTCAAGTTGTGGAGAAGACGTGGAGTAGTCGAGGACAGACAGAAGACGTTAGGGAGTCGAGTTAAACAGAAGACGCTAAGCAGTTGAGTTAAGTCAGTTGAGAAGCTGGAAGCCGAGTAGAAGACGCACGACGATTATAGTCAGCTTTATGTTGAGCATTGCTTACACGAATAAACGAAATTAACTCTCAATATACCATTCTTTCTTGTCCTTGTTCTAGAGAATAAAACAAACACCACCTATACGTTACTACATATATATATATATATATATATATATATATATATATATATATATATATATATATATATATATATATATATATATATATATATATTTTAAAAAACTATTTTAACTGTCTGGCATCTATATAACCTCTTCCAAATAGATAAAAGCCAAATACAGATAAATAATAAATAAAATTCCTACATTACGATTCATTAACACATTCCTGCATCACGACAATTAATTTGCGATTTCACCGGTGAATCTACGTATCTCTTCGAAAACATATCTGCTTCGAAGTAAATAAAAACATTTTAAAACTGCCACTTTCTATCGTCTGAAGAGCTTGCAATAATCTTTCTATTTAAAGGACCATGCTCAGTAATCCTCCTATAATCGCACGAAGGGAATTCTTACAATAGCTCGAATGATGTTTTTATAGAATCGCGTATCCATTTGTGACCTTTACCAGGCACGCACGATTTTACACGAGTCACGAACAAAGCTGCAAATTATCGTGAACAGACACCAGACTGCGTGCAACTTGATCAAAGGCACGGATAATTTTCGATATTAATCGCGTCACGTTGCTACGGGCTGTTTGACATGTAACAGCAACAGCCATAAAGCAAATCACATAGGAGCTGAATCGTGGCACACGGACGAATCCGTTAAAGTCGAGCTTGCGTTTGAATCGTGTGATCGCGCGGTAAATGATTAAAGATATTCTCAAGATACCGAGCATGGGTTTCGTTACGTCAAATGGAATAAGCTACCACTGTTAAATCTACGATGATCATAGGAAGAGATGATCATTCCGCGTAATTGGTTAAAGTCGTAATTAACTTCCTTCGCTAATTATTCTAATTAAAGAATCGAAGTGTGAGATTCCACTTGGAATCGAATATTATTGAAATCCGTTGGAAAATAATTGTTCAAAGCGAGATAGTAGTAAAGGACTCGTAAAACGACTCGATGTTAGATTTGCAATAATTCCGATGGTAGGAAGGGGAAGCAAAGCGATGCTAAAATCGAAAATAAGAAGCGAGAATGAACGGCAACGGTGATCGAGTTGCTCGTAAAACTAATTTTACAGACACTAAATCTCTAGTTAACCTCCATTATTTCGTACCTCGCGGTTTTCCTTCAAACTCGATAACTCAGACTTGGATTTCTTCTTCCGAACAACGCTTCGTCGACCTATAAATTCGGATATAAGCCATAGTCGTACAACCATACCTTGATCTTGAACTTTCCTAAATTTTAAACGCTTTACACGTTACCGAAAAACTTGCCGTCTTTATTTGAAAATGTTCGACGAAAGAAGATCTACATATGACGATAGACGAAAACGTATTCTCGTTAAATGTGTCGTCGAACAAGATTAATCGCAGCATAAAGACGAAAAGTAAATATTTTCCAACATCGAATAAATGAAAGTTTCTTTATGTCGGTGGACAATACGAAGGAAAGTGAAGCATTTTTAAAATACTTAATATATAAATTTAATACTTCATAAATTCCGATAGAACCGTGATAAAACGGTGATTGACGGTCGAAGAAACATCGATGAAGAAGCTCAAAATACGTCGACGAGTGAACTGCGACAATTACAGAGCTGCGACCATGAGCAGCACTCTTCGTGGAAACGATCTCGGTATCTTGCCCAGCAATAATTGGTCCTCACCGGTAATTTTCATTAAACGTACGACAATAATTGACGAGGATCACGATTGATAGAGACGTTCTCTATCGATCCGTGACCGGATGAACAGGCTGGCTGAAACATCGAAAAAGAAAGAGGAAAAAAGGAACGGTACCTAGCGGCTAATTAATTGCTGTTAAAAGTAAGAGAACGACCATCGTAATTTCAAACGAGGTGGAGTGGGATTTTCACGAAAAACAGAACGGTAACGGTTTCGGGGAAAAACGAGTAGGGAGAAACGAACGGAACAACGTCCCGCATTTCCTGGTACACGGGAATAGAATTGACGGGTATCCGCGGTTATTTCCTGTCGATTAAACGAAACAATAGCTCGAAATGCAGCGATGATCGTTGCGCTTCGCCAACTATTCCGAACCAGTCCCAGTGTCCCGGGTTAGAAGCGTTAAATTTTTTATCAAGTGCCCTCGATAGATCTATAGAAATAAATGTAAGAGAGGAATAGGTGCACATCGAAACGTCGCGTCGCTGGAATTCAATAGTTTTCTCAAGAGCGAAATAACCTACGGCGGAGGAACAATAGCAGACAGACACGATCGGTGAAGCACTGGAATATCGTTCTCCCACAAAGAGCTTGATAATACTATCGATGTAAGCTGAATCGAAGTGATGCGAATAGACCAATTTTACGTCTAAAGCCGTCGTTCCTGACGGTAATTAAAAAACCAACGACGCGGAGATTTAAATATCTTAAATACCGAAGAGACGAGAAAGCGAATATTAGGTTGTCCGAAAAGTATCTTTCGCAAACGTGTTTTTTACAACAGTGCACTTTCGTACAAACGTGAAACGAAGTCTGTGAGACGTCGCGGTGTTTATCTCGACAGAACAAAATGGATCGTACGTAATTCGACAAAATCATATAAAACAAAAAAGACGTTGTGCGTCTATTATTTGCTCATAAAACGAAATAAACTTTTCGAACAACCTAATAATTGAACTAGTTCGAATGAGCTTTAAATATCCGAGCCCCTGTATTTTCAAATGATTGCACATTGCATTTTTGAACCACAAGAGCTCTAAGTTGGAATGAAAATACAAACTGCTACTCCTCGCAGAAGTAACCGAAATACGTATATTATTTAGAAAATTTGAAACTACTTTTAAACATCGATCTGAAGATTCTACATAGTTTTCCAAAGAAACGATGCGACTGAACTCTAGTAAACGCGATGCTAACCTAAGTCACTCGCTGAAATATAAAATCCTCTAGTAGATTGAAATATCCGTGACCTTAATAATAGGAGCCAATGTAGAAAATTGGCACAGAGTTTCCAGCGAAGAGACCAGGAACTAGGGCGGACATTTAAAATAGGTAAGAGTCGAGCATCATCGAAAAGGACAAGCTCGGACGAGACACTTTCTCTACATCAAAGATGAACTATAAAACCGAGACAAAGAGACGAATCTGTTAGCAACGTCGTAACAAAATAGTTCTCCTTTTCAGCAACGCTTACCAGTCTCTGCACAAAGACATTATTCGGTCGCGTTATTCGGCACTCGCACCCCGATCCACAAATAAGGAGAATGGAATATCTTGGAATTTTTGCTACGAAACTCCAGCTGAAAGGCAATTCATTGAACGTAATACTAGAAAAATATTTTTGTTTGCCTACGAAAAAGAAATCGACTATATACGAATGAACATCTTATTCGTTCGTATTCGCAAGCTAAGTAAATGTTTCTTTAAAGCTTTTGAGACATTCCATTTGTCTAAACGATATATAGAATTGCGATTTAAATGGAAATTTGTAATTCATAAAATTAGGAAACGACGAGGAGGCAAATATGTCAAAAGAGGTAAAAAAGCGGGAAAGAAGATGGAAGAGAAATACAAAGCAGTAAGATGATGGTTATACAAATTAACTTCAGGAGAAACGAACTTGGATTAATTTGGCTCTCAAATGTAGAATTAATACTTTGTTCGTTAGATCTTTTAGAGCTGAATTTTTTATCAGTCTACGAGAATAATTGTTTTCTATTAAGCAAAAATACAAAATACGTTTAGCAGACTTATCACAGATGTAATACCAATACATTTATGAAATTTATTTTTTAGGTAATTTTATGAACAAGTCAAGACTAAAGTTTAAGATCAATTTTATCGAAAACAAATACGTGCATTTATCATATACACGCAATATTGAATAATTAACAACGAATATCGAATAGTTAATAAAATACTAATTTAAACTCGGTTCTCGCTTTTTTTCCTGCAGAAGATCCACCGTTATTTCATCCATCGTCGTGGCACCATATTCAGCGATATATCGCGAGAACGTTATGAGCAGCTTATTCGTATCATTTCTCGACATCGTATAACGCCGATCGTTTCACGAAGAAATATTTGTCCAATTATCATTGTCACCTCTGCCGTTTTCTTGACGACGTTCGCAAATCCGTGATTAACGATCCGGCTGACATCGTAATAAAAAAACGACACCGGAACGTTATCGCGTGGTATCTTACGAAAGCACCAATCTTGCGTTGAGATTATTACACGTGATAAATTCACCGGCGAGGAACAAATTTTCTTCTTACGGATTTTATTAAGGATAAAAAACTTCTATCTTTCCATTTGCCTGCGTACTGGTATTCCTTCATAGCTCTCTTTTCTTACTGTCGCGTGAATATGAACGCGTTGCCTGTGTATAGAACGATCGATCCCACGATAACGAATAAGAAATTGCGTAAGAGCAAGCCCCTGAATAACGTAGGAATACTTTTTGCCGATATAGAGGAACTTTTAACGTTTCTTATATGTCTCGATGAAAATCTTATTCTTTTAGCTTTAATTTAACTACACGCTGCGATTGTTAATCCGTTTGATTAAGAATAAACTCGCGAAAGATGCTACTTTCTTCCGATAGAGATATATCGATATCGGAGGCAAAAAACTGAAGCGGTCGGAACATGATAATTTTCTCCGACACATAGAAATCATTTTTTTAATCAACTTTTTATCTCTCTTTACTGCGTGTCTCGATGAAAATCTAGTTCCACGAACTACGTGCTACAATTATCGACTGCTTCGTTCTGAGCTCTAAGCTTTTGAAAGCTTGCTTTACTGTCTCCTAAAAAGAGTACCTTCTCTGCAAGGATGTTGAAAACACACACACACACACACACACCAAAAAAAAAAAACTGTAATAAACAGGAGATTAAAATTTGCTTCAACATACTGACATCTCCGTTCTTTTTTCCTTTTTACAAGTTTTTGCTTCGTGACGTAAAAGGGTGGAATCAAATGCGGAGCTGAATTTTTCAAAAGAGGAAACGTTCGTCTATAGAAGTTTCTGCTGGTTGAAATGCATGGGAAAAATTCGGTGGCTTGATTTCGAAGGATTAACACTGTGCGTGACGCGACAGTATATTGACTTTCTGCCTTTTTTGCGGTGACCGCCTGCTCATAACGGTGCTGCATATTTCATAACGAGAACAAGCCTGAGGACGTCGACCTGGCGTAGAAAAATGAGAATGGAACAGTCATTAGCGTGAAACAGAGAAGATCATTTCCGTCCGCGTTCCATCCCGCTCGCATGGAATATCGTAATAATGAACTCGCCTCCTGCTTACTGTCGTTCTTCCAAATACTTTAATTTCATTTAATCACAGTTGATGTTTCTTCCGTGCAATTCAATACCTTCCTATATTTTTTCTCCGATATAGAAACTATATAACAAACTTTCTTTCTTTCGAGCAGATTCGGATATACAGCATGACATGAAAATAAGTAAACATTCTTACGAAAAAAATGTATAATTAACGACCATGTTAATTAGATATTTAATCGTAAAAGTTTCTTTCCTTTCATAAGCAACTAATGGATGCACAACATTTTCCGTTTTATATTATTTTATCGAATTACGTATGATCCATTTTGTTTTATCAAAATAAAGATCACAACGTTCGACAGATCAGGTTTCATGTTTGCATAAAGATGCATCGTTGTAAAAGACGTGTCTATAAAAGAAAGGCACTTTCCGGACAACCTAATAGAATCTGAAGATGAAAACGAAATGGACATTTTAAGTAATAGAAAAAAAAAAAAAAAAAATGATTCGATAGAGCGAGGGAGTATTTTAGTGACACAGGCTAGCAGATGGTAAGAATTATTGATATATACGCTATTAATTCCGTAATAGAAAGAAATATTCGTTGATGCAGAGTCGAACGAAACGTATAATTGGCGGAAAATCGCGAGCACTCGTCGAGAATGGTCCTTTTCCAGTTAAGCGTTGGCCGTCGAACTCATATTTGCTTCTTTCTAATCGATTACTCGCATCGATTGAACTGACCGAACGCTTTTACCCAACTTCGCGATAAAGTGGAACCTCTGCCAGCGCATATGATCGAATCTAAGGCCATGATGTCAATCCGATCGGAAAATCGAGAGTTATTTTTCACGAACGACCAACAAACGCCTGCTGTTTCACGTTCTTTATCGGAATATACTAAATCTGCGATTATCGTATGGTTTGTAAGTAAAAAATAATAATCATTTCGATGGCTCGTTACCGTTTTGTAGATTTCTAAGTAATTAATAGAAATGTTTGTAAAATTGCAATTTACGCGGTTTGCAATAATCGTAAAAACATTTTGTACGTCTGCATATAAAACTGCAGCAAATATTTAGATAGAAAATCTTGAAAGATAGCGAATTAATATACATTGCAGCTGTAGCTGTAAATAACCCTAATTGCATCAAAACAACTTTAACAATCAATTTTCTCGTTAACCGTATGAATATTCGCGCCTCTTACAATATCTTGTCAAAAAAATTGCTTCGTTCAAAACGGAAAAGTAAATTTCACTGGCTGTGGAAAAAATGCAAGCGTTATTTAAATCATAAAATAAATTTCGTTTCGTATGTGAAAATGTCACGCACGATAGAATTTAACTCGTCGATGTTGTTCAGACTTCCCAATGCGAGAAATAAGAAAAGTTTCATTTTAAAAACTGCTAAAGGCATTTTCTTCGGTTAATGGCCACAGACTGTTTTCACTGGATCGAAATCGGTGACTTAATTAAAGTAATTACAGAAAGGATGGACTCGCGGCAACGATATCGTGAGGAGCAATTGCAAAGAACGGAATCCGAAGCCTCGGAATTGCGTCGAAACCTCAGCGAACTGAGGACCAAGTTTTTCCAGCTCGAGCGAGCTTTCCAAATCAACCTGCAGTCACAAGCTCGCCTGGAACTTCAATTTAATCGTACGAAACTTGAAACTGAAGGTAGGTCGCAACAGAGATCTGTTCGTTGCCTTCGCTTCAAAGAATTTTTTAGCAAATTCGAGAATATCTTTCGCGTTACATTATTAACACACTAACGAGTTAATTCACTAATCACGGTCTCTCGGTGGCAATTATAAAAAGAATTTGTATACATTTGTCAGCAAAATCGCGTTTACCTATCGTTAAGAAATTTTTTAAAGGAGAAGAAACGAAAGAGTCGTTCATAATATGCTTGATACATCGCTTGAAATCTATGTAGAAAGGTTGAGATTTTAATAAGATTAAAAATCAATTAGTCATACTATCGACGATTACAGCTTATGTTTGAAACTTGATTCCAATAATATCGAACTTACGAAACACAATTTCAATTAATCATGATAGGATCATAGTTAGGAATATCGATTGCGATGTGACTAGAATTACAGAATCTAATTATAGTAATGTAAGGGTTGTAAGATACAATTAGACAGATGACTAATTGGAGAAGTCCGATTGTCGTGTTCCGATGATTCGAATTTGCCAGGAATCTGTTTTCGATAATGTCGAAATAAGTAGCATAGTCTCATCCATTTCCACGTTAGAACATTTTGCGATAATAATTTTTTTACATATAATAGTATCCTAACCTCGGACATGGTATCCAGCTCGAACAGATCTAGGGATAGCGACTGATATTTCGATCACGTTTTACAACGTCAATTTTCCTAGAATTACCTACCAAAATAGGAACATCATACCTTGATCCAGCGTTGACTTGAAATTTTCGGTTTAAGTTTAGTACTTTCCCTCGTTCGGATCGTAAATTTGAAAAAGTTGGGTGCATGATTATCACGATGGATCCCTTTTTCGTTTCATCGTTGAATCTTTTATGATCTTCTCGTAAGCAGTTCCTTACATAAACACACCAGTAATGGAATACTAGAATAACAAGTGGAATAAAACTTTATTCCTCGATGCTTGTTTAACGATATAAAACAAAAGTCATTGGACGATTTCAACCGAGACGAAATATTTCCCTGGCCCCATTACCCTTTTCACGTTATTAGCATAGAGTAAATAATAGAGAACCTTGGGGGAATTCGCATCAAATCACATAACAGGAACACAAGAGACCTTCCGGCAGTTCTGCTTGACTTGTTGACGCTAAATAGACAGTTGGTTACGTGAAGTATTTTCAAATTAACTCGATCGAATTATATCCACCATCGGCAAGCTATGTGTTCCTCCGGTTCAAGAGCCGCAAATTTATGCAGTTCAGTGGAACCGTTTTCTTTTCTCTTATTATCATCGCACAATAGTTTTATTACGCACGAATTCCACTGAAGTTCCATTCGAGTGACTCGGAAGTTTCATAGATTTAATTTCTTTCTAAATTCCACGTCTTACGTATTTCATAAATAAATTATTTTCAAGTTCCACTCGAATCCTTTAAACATTCCCTTTAAGAAGATGGATCAGGAAGTATAAACATTCAGATGATTCGATCGCGTACCATATTCGAAATGTTTCGAGGTATATAAATCTATTTCATATTTCAAGGAATCGATAGAGAAAGCCATTGTATTCGCGAGTCAAACAGCGATAAACGCGAATACAATATGAGAGAACTGACATAGAGCTAAATTTGTTTTAGAGCTTCGAAAGCTTAACGCCGATGCTGTACGAGCGAGAACGAAATTAAACTCGATATTAACCAATGCGATAACTGAAAGAGATCATTGGAAAAACGCTTTCCTACGACAAAAAGAACTTGTTAAAAGGTACGTTGCACATAGTTACTTTTAAGCTTGAATAATTCTTTCACGCTGATGTTCGTTTTCTCTCGGGGCATGTTTGAAAGATAATGAAATACTTTGCAGAAGTTTGTCAGTGGTCGGAAAATTAAATTATTTTATACGTACTCAAGCCAGACTGATCGACAACTTGCAAATTCTAAAATAACTATATCTTCGTACAAAATAGGAGGAACAATATTTTGACAAACTATCCAGAATAAAATGATTAAATTCTGTTCTTCAAAAAATTACTCTTAATAATCGTGCAAAAAAAAAAAAAAAAATAGCAAATATTTTTACCTAATCTTTAACGCTTAAAACTTTCACATTTCTCATATGCCATTAAGAAATTTCAATGCTAGTTTCATTGTATAACCGCACCTACTGAGTGTAGCGATCGATGCAACGAACGATTCATCGAATCTATCTCCTTTTCATTGAATCGACGTCGCAATTCTATAGACGCCTGGCGTGTAGAAGACGAATTTCGTAGCTACGGGGGATAAGATTAATTAACATTCAGTGCATACGTTCGGAGGTATAGGTACGTTACGTTCGATCAGTGATCTCGTTCCCCATTAATCTCGATTAGCGGATGAATCGGACGAACATTTTCTATCGACGAAGGAAGGAAGGTACGTTTGAAACGAACCGCGGCGAATAGGCAGAGAATACGATCGATAGAGAATTCGTAGCGAAATCCAATTGCGGATTAATGGCTGAAGCCCGATGTACGATGTATGCATGTATGTACGTTCATGTGAAAAATGTACCGGGCGATGTTTAGATCTGTTTCCATATCACAGCTCAAGCGATACGTTGATTTTATTTATTTTTTCGTTTCGTCGTGTATGGGCACAAACCCGCTTAAGCAGACAAAACAAGTAAACAGAAGCGTGAGCGTAATAAGGTAAAAATAAACAAAAGGGATGCAAACAAGCGACGGGCGGTGGATATTTAAAAACGGATAAAGAAGCGAGGAAGGAAAAGTTCCTCGAACAAGAAGGATTCTTAATTCGAGAGAAAAATTAGATATTGCGAGAAGAAGTTTCGATTGCAAACAAAAGTGAGATGTTGCTGGGAAGTTAATACGATTGCGATGTCTATCGGTTAAAATATAAAAGTCTTGGAAAATTTGGTACTGTGTAACAGTACAACAGCGTACGCTTTGTTGATTGTATTTGCCGAATAAAATTTAAAAAAGTAAGAATGTAGCAACGAAAGAATTATTTTTCAGAACAAAGATCAAGGATTACCGTTAGCGCTAAAATTACCGACGACTAAAGTACGAAACTTGATTCGGAGAAATATAAAACGTAAGATATATGGAAAAGCACATAAGTATATATTTTACTAGAAACGCAATCGTTCTTTCAGTCTTGACGAAACAATTCCATTTTGATCGATGTTTATACCGAAGTTTCGAACGCGACTCGAACATGAATTCTTTTAAAAATATGACATGAAAGTTTACGTGTCAGTTTTTGACGACTACCGTCGGCACGGGTGTAAATTTTAATTGAAAGGCTTATTATTCTTACTTTCGATTTCCTGATATCATTTGCCGGTAACGTTTTATTCGTTCCAGGTTCAATATGAACGTTAATCGAACCGATAATGTCAGAAATAAACTTACATAAACTTTTAATAAACCGACGAATTATTCGTTTACGATCAACGAATTAACTATTGGTACGATTATGGAAATTTAATAGCTAATTTACGTCGTATAGCTGTGTAGACTCCCGATTAATTCGCTATCGGTGGATTATTACACATCGGCTAATGCCTCGAGGAAATTCGACGTATAATGTTACGCGGATGTTTTCTAAATTCATGCTGTAATTAGGTTCCGGGAACAATACGATCATATGCTTATTCGCTTCATCAAATTACAAGCAACTATCGATTAATCCAATTGTTGCGTGACAATACATATCTGTCATACATTTTCTACCATAATGGTTACACTAAACTGATTAATATTTACATCTTGGTAGAAAATATATTTAATATTAAAATAAAAAATAAATTCAATCTTCGAAATCTAAATAAATACTCACCAATTGTCCACCGATGGCTCCTCTAGTCGATCCAAATTTTCTTCTTCTTAATCAACCTCATAGCGATTTTATTTGTTTCTTCTATCTGTCTTTGCCTCGATCGTTCGTTCAGCTACGTAGCATCACTTCTGCTAATTACGAATACGTCTCGTTGCCTCTTTTCAGGCTCGTGTCTTAAGGACCGTACTCTCTCCGAGAACCACTCCAAGTTACCCTGGTGAAACGCTTAATTATAAACGCGTATAATTAACAACGACTGCGAACTTGGCTCGCGTTTACCCTGGTCCTTTGAGGAAAAATTGGCCAGATCTCCGTTCCGCCTAAACTAGCCCATTCGAGATTTCTTAATTAACGAACGTGCTTGCTTCGAGGACTCTAATCTTACGCTAGAAGCTGTTTTTTTTTTTTTCTTTTTTTCTTGGAGGAGACGTAACTGTATAATTTCCGTGCTGACAATGGGCCACGTATCTCGAATTCACGGCACTGTTTGCCGGCGGATATCGTGAAAGGATATCGTTGATAAACCGTGCTTTTGCCGCCGTTTCTCTTCTTCGTCCTTTTCGTCTTGATCGATTTATACCCTCTTGGTCGAATCTGAAACGAAACACGGTATCATTCGTTGCGCGTTTCCGCTGTAAATTGTTGTCGATTATGGGCTAACCTGAAGAGTTATACGACCGATCGATGGCCACGATCTAACGCGCATACCGCGGAGTTCGTGCGCTTTGAAACCGGCGCCAGATCGTAATACGAGTGTACCATATCGTCGAGGATTCTGACGAGAGAGTCGGAATGAAATGAAACGAATGATTGTGAATTGCATATTTATTCGATACTTGTTGACTATTATTGACTGGTAACGAGCGCAGCAGACGTGATTAATTTAGAATGGAATTTAAGATTATATAAAACACGGAATAGAAATAGGATTAACGAGAGAGATGCACTTGAATATTAATGAAATGTGTTACGGAGTGATATTATTATAAATCTCGTTTCATACAGAGTGTCACAGTCACATACGAGTAAGTTGTGCTTACATGGCTCAAGTGTGCCAATGTGGAACTCCCAATTTGCGTACTAACGTTGATTACTGCGACACTTCGAGCACACCGCGAGACCTCTAATAACCTAATGCATGTTACAATTTCAGCGAACATCATCCCAGATCTTGTGACTTATCAACCTATCGCGTTATAACTCGACTCTCTTTCAGATTAGATTCAACATAATTTAATCTTCTCCGTATTTGAAGACTGAATCGATTTTTGTTGCTTACGTTTTTTCGCTATTCTGAGCTAGTTTAAAAGAAATGATCATCCAGATTGTATAAAAAGATGCTGAAGAGTGTGAACAGTATGAATTATTAATAATAATAAAATTATTATTATGTTATTGTAATTTAAAAACATAATTGAAAGTATAGAAAATACAAACGTTTATCCTGAACTGTTAAACCAAAAGTATAAACTTCAACAGCTGCTTCGCCTTTAAATAAGAAACAAGGATTTTAAGACTTTTAGAAAACTCTCGTTACAAGTGTAATCGACTGGCTACATAAAAGGTGTTTTCATTGCAGTGACGTTTATCGGTACATTTTAAACTGAAAGGAAATGCAATTCGCTTGAAAACCTTAAGCAGTTTCTTTTTAATAGTAAACGAGAAAGGAGGTGCTTCTTGAAAGATTATGCTGATTGTACAAAGGCTAGAGAACTTTGCATATAACGCTGCCAAGAACGAATAAAAAGAAAGAAAAAAAAACAGCGAAAACTTTTTATCTTGTTTTAGATAATTCGCTACGAGCTATTGCGCTTGAATATCTGGTGTACTATTACGATTTTAAACAGCTGGATTTTTACATCATAGAAGAAAAATAACATTCTAATTGAAACATCATCCAATTTGTCGATCCTAATTTATCCCAATTTATTTCTTATTAATTCACACAATTCCTAGAAACTTTTCAATTTCTTTCTATCCCTTCAAATTTCTTCCAGAAATTCATGGCAGATATTTCCTTAGTCTAGCTCCGTATACTCACGTTATATAGCAACAGTATATCTCACGTTAGCCTGAAAAAAGCCACTTGAAAGTATCAAAAGTATTAAGTACTTACATATGTCTGAAGCGTCCGACCGAGATAACCAAAAATGCTTGGAGATGCCATAATATTAAGAGTAACAGCCATAATCTCAGCAAAGTATGATATACATAGGAAATCCTCAAACACGTACATTTTTATATTCTTGTATGTTCGCAAAACGTCGACGAAGTCGGATTATTCGACGCCGTGTTCCGACATCCGATAGTAATGGCGAAATGGAGGATAAATTGCGCGAATCCATCGACTTATTCTGTCCGTAACGGAGTGGAGAAGCCAATGTCGAACGTACACGAGTGTGTGACCATCGAATCTCAGAAAAATTCGAGTAATTTATCCGCGAGATTTCCGTTTTATTTTGATATTATCGACTCGTACAGTGTAAGGTACGGTTTGATCGAGGATTATCAGAATTCCCCGTGTGGAACACCGTTACCCGTTTCCACAATAGATTGCAGGCGACAAAAAGTAGCAAAATCCCTTGGCACAGCCATTATAGAACCTTGTCGTGTCTTCGATCGAACCAAAGTTCCTTCTCGCGATACGTCACGCGAAAGGAGCGCGTTTCATCGAGTCGTAACGAAAATCTAACAACGTTCCAGTCGAAACAATAAAATACGTTGCCACGTGGTAGCGTATCTGGAAACGATAAATCGCTCGCTCCATGTTTTACAGGGGAAAACGGGGTCACCGTTTTGATTCGCTCCCCGATATCCTTTCAACGTCACGGAATTAATACGTCCGTCCGTCTGTGTAAATTTTCGAGAAACACCGCGGTGTCGTCGAATCTCGTTCCTCGATAAAAGAACTGGCTCCATTCGAATTTCGTTACGTGTACCGATAAATACGAATGAAATTCGCGAAATTGCTCGTTCTAATCGTATAAAAAAAGGAAAGAAATTCTGATATCTTGCGATTAAAAGAACGTTATACGATTTGTGCCAAGATATCGCACGACGATATTACGTTGCTAATTTCGAGCACTGACGATTTTAATAATCGCGCCTTAATTTCGCATTCACGGTGCGATGTTCCAAGCCAAATGTAGTTAATCCGCGCGACTGGTATCCATCGGGAACAGAGATTAACATTTTCGATCAGTTCGTCGTGCGGTTATTAAAACCTAGCGAGGCACGAGTCATGATATAAAATCATTTATCTCAGCCGTCGATTAGCATAAGAAGCAAAAGCGCCGGGAAATTCCAACCGAAGAAGCCAGAAGATTTATAGAATCGTCGCAACGACGGAACTTCTAAAAAGGACTCGGTAACCTGCACCTTCTTCCACCATTGTTCGCGTCATCTTCCACTTTCTTTCGTACTTTTATTTCTAAGACTTTCTCTTTGTAACTTCCTAGCTCTCTCTCTCTCTCTCTCTTTCTCTCTTCCGCCGCTCCTACGCTCGTTTCCGGCGTTTCTCCTCAACTATACCCTTTCACCAAAATTTCCCGAAAATTTTACTTTAAGATTTTTACTTGCAATTTTTATTCTTTCCGTATAACTTCCATATACCGGTAGTAACACGGTAAAGTATTTAAAGCTACAATAACAGATAGCTGTTTTACCATATTTTAACGCAACTTTTTAACCTCATCTCAAAGTTTCGATAAAGAAATTTTTCATATAGTCTAGATCTCGTTGAAACACGGTGTATTCACTTTTAACGTACGAACATAGTAAAATTAACGGTGGTGTCCGTAAATATAAGATCGTATTACACGCTTTTCCTTTTCATTCGTCTAAATTCATCAGTCGTTTATCGGTACTGTATCATTGAAATGGACACATTTCAAAAATTTGTCAAATCTACGTATTCGTGTTACTGTTACGAAGGGAATACTGGCAAAAACTTCCAACGCTATTTCAAATAAAATATACATAAAATAGAAAAGTATAAATCATAAAAAATCTGACGCAAATTCAAACGATGTATCGAACACATATACTATACACCACTTAATATTAGGTCGTCCGAAAAGTTTCTTTCGTTTTACAAGCAAATAATGGACGCAAAACATTTTCCGTTTTATATTATTTTATCGAATTACATATGATCCATTTGTCTTATCAAAATAAAAATCATAACGTTCGACAGATCAGGTTTCATGTTTGTATAAAGATGCATCGTTGTAAAAGACGTGTCTGCGAAAGAAAGACTCTTTTCGGACAACTTAACATTTGACACTTTAAGTGCATCGAAATATCGATGCAATGCACCTAAATACGACCGTAACTATTTAACAAAACGAACGTACAGGTATTTAAATTGAACGCGGAACGTTAAAAAACAATATCGCATTATTTTCTGTACCGAGGCACGATGTAATTGTCGCACAAAGTGAAACCGTTACGCACGCATCATCATTGTCCACTCTGGGTAGAAAACAACAAGCGAAGGGAATATAAGATTGAACGATGTTTTAATGCGAAATGAAACGCAGGCTGATATAACGGGCTCGCTGTGGGAACGAGGTTCGCCGCTGTTCATGAAGAGACGCGGTGTTCACGCGTATGAATACGATATCAGCGAGCTTCGCATAGCCGAGAAAATAGCAAGCAGTGCTGTTCCATCGTTCATCTCAGTCGCGATAAATTAATTCAATTTGCGTCGTAACGTCGCGCGAAAACTCGTACGCGGAACGTTTTCGTGGGAAGCTTCACGGTGAACAGGCCAGTTATTTGCGATAAATTTTTATTGGTTCCGAAAGTGGTACAGCGATGGAGAAAAACGGTGGATGAAATTGCACACTTGATCGGTTAAAAATTTGTTGCCTGATTTACGAGATCAGCGACGTTAAAACTGTGTCTGTTATTTTATATTTCCTTTGATTTACATTTGTATCGTTTTATTGAAATATTTCAGGAGCTGGATATTAGTTATTTAACGGTATAGGGTGTATGAACGTTTGTAATTAATTATCTTTGTAACTAAATCTCTATGCATAGCTTGAAATCGGTGATCGATGAAATAAAATGTTGCTAAATCGGCGGAAATCGGCGGAAATCGACGCCAATTTGCGCAATGTGTGAATGCAAACTAACAACAGAGCTAGCTGATTCAGTTAAATAGCGGGAATTACTAGAGTTTCAACAAATCAGTCATCGACGCATTATTTTACAAGATAAATATTGCCGAATTTTCGTACGGTAGATACATAAAAATCAAACCGAAAAATCGTATTTGCTTTTATATGTTTCTACCGTGGAAAATTCCCAGGAAGTAACAGTTTACGCGCTGATAACCATCGACATATGTAGGATATTTCGCGATGCATAAATTGAAACAATCGAAATGCGAAAAGAGAAACGGATATACTTCTTCCCAGAGAAATACATATACGGTTTTATCCATCCGTAAGGAAAGACGCATTTGACAAAATTTAAATATCATACTCTATTACGTAACATTTTGGGAAGACGTTATATGACTTAAATTAGATACAACTACGATATATTTGACAAATGCGTAAAGATTGCAGATAGGTTCTTTTTTTAGCAATATATTAAACCACTTTATTTGCCATTGATCCGAAAGATTATCGAAGATACGGATTTTAAGGAAATATATATAGTAGAAGTAAATATAACTATAGTATTAAAAATATCAACGCTTGAAAGTATATTTACAGTAAATTAAATTCGTAAAATTGATATATGAAAATATTTCTCCAAAATTTGGCTTAACAATTGAACATCCTAGAAATATAATTTCCACGATCGACTAAAAAAAGATGCTGAAAAATTAAAATTAATCCATGCGAAATAATGCCAAAGTTTAGAAAAAGGAAAGAGTTCCCTAGAAATATTATATCCAGTATTATCAAAGAATACAAAAAGTCGAAAACGTGGAGGAAGAAAATAAAAATGATGAAAAGAACGAGAAAGGACGCAACCACAAAATAAAATATAATGAAAAGAATGACAGAAGCTAACAGCGTAATCCCAAAAAGTGGAAATTACAAAAGGATAAAAAGGATTAAAAGCCTTTAATCTCAAAAATCAATATGTACCGTCGAAGATAAATCCCATCAGAGAAAAAATTCCAGATACCAAATACCAAACAAAATTCACGTCAACAATTGTGCAAATACCAAAATAAAATATGTGTAGAACGAATCACTATGACGAATTACGCTATATTTTATACTTTGTGACTTTATATTACGTTTTACATCCTTTGATATCGTCTTTGTCAATTTTTCACAACACGTAACGTAATTTACAACACACAGTAGAAACGTTTTGCTTGTTGAAATTAATTAACAAGAAAGAGAGAAGGAGAGAGAGAGAAAAAAAGAGAGAACGAAGTTTTATATATTCTATATACTCCAAATATTCTTCATTCGTTAAGTATCAGTAGTTAAAAGAAAAGAACATGTAAACATGTTGACTTATCGCACAGTGCAAACGAACCTTTACGATGTAGATATCTTCGCTGGAATATCGGGTTCGCGGTTCTTGTAACGATAAATCCACTGTCACCAGAACCGAACATTTACTGGCTTCGAAGAACGACGACACTGTGCTGTTCGTAGATTGTCGTCAATCTCTGCTAAATCATTCAGTTTTTCTACCGACTACGTTAGAATTGCATCGATATTTCTGTGTGTATTAAGAAAACCATATTTGCAAAATTTATCGAAAAACTGGGTCGTACGAAAAGCTTTTACATATTTTTAATTATTCGCATCCTGTGGTTAAAATCTTAAAAGGTAATAATAGAAACCTGTTTAAAATATTTTGGTTTCTGAAATTGTAAAACTTTTAAAATATACTCTTTCAAATGCATCATACAACAGTCTCGGGCAATGCTCGGATTGCGGATTAAAAAATAAATAGAGTTATTGAACGGTGTTATTTAACGATATGATTTTATCGAGAGAATCAGTTTTTGATTTTGATTTTTATTTTTATACAGAAACAAATAAATTGGTAAATTCGCGCAACAAGCGGAAATTTAAAGCGCGGATTTATAATCTGAAACGTTCGCACGAATATCGAATGCGTTGTAGAGTGTTCTTATACATTTGCAACTTCAAATAAACCGTATGATTAACAAGCGAGCTCGATTGATATAACAATTTTATTGAGTGTTATCTGTTCGTGACATTGAACAAACAGATCGTTAAAGCAGAAAATCAGGTGAAACTGTACCAGTATAGGAACCTGGAACGCGTATTTCACGCAGACAGTTTTATCGTGAGAAAAGCGTGTTTTTCACCAAATTATCTCCGCTCTCTGGCGAACGAAATCGATAAATTAATTAGAACAAACAGATTTGCCATACTTATTTTTACGAATACACGAAGTAATTGCGATTTTAAACGGGAATTTTCGTCTGGCGTACTATGATCAATATATTCGACATAATTCAAACATGTATAATGTGTATGTACGTTCTGCTATAAAATTCGCGTTTTAAATAGCAAAAGTAAAATTAAAACGTCAACAGCATCAGAACTATGGATCTAAATTTAACAGAAGTAACTTAGAAATGTCATAAACAGTGACGAAGCTCGTGAAATTGTAGTTTTAGTAGTTAGTCCGTCGATCCTATATTTCTCATCCTATATTCCGAATTATAAAAATACAGTTTCTACCGTTCCAACCAATCCAATCAAAAATCCCTCTTTAAAATAAAACGGTGCCGAATCTATCTTCCCTTTAATAAAATATGAAAATTTAAAATAACCGTGAAATCATCATAGTACGAAATAGGATTGAATAGTTCATTGCATGACCCCGCTTCCAGCTACATTTCTGACCGCTGTTCAATGAATCCAATATTTATGATATTGTGCGAATAGCTTCAGTTGCGTGTAATTTACACGCGCACAGAAAGGGAAGGAAGAGAAACGTATGTATATATACATATACCTATGTACATAGACACACACACTCGTACACACATGTACAGATACATAACTGCACATGTAATACAGGCATAGGCACATATGTATATTATGTAGATACGTTTAGACGCAGAGTCAGATTCAAAAGCAGATAGAATATAGAAACAGTGGCAGACGCAGATAGAGAAGCAACATTCTACGATACAGCAAATTCATCGTTTAATCTATTAAATCAGCCAAGATTTAGAAAAGAAAAAATATTGCTCTGCGGTATTCCTAGACATTCAGCAGGCCTTGGACAAAGTGTGGCACGAAGGACTTTTGTTCGAACTTGTTGAGGTTATTAGGTGTATATGAATGCAAAGAGACGCGTGGATAAATTGCAAGATAGAAAATATATATATTTTAAGCTGAAGTGTAAACACAAAGAAGGAATACAATATACGAGCTGGTTCAGATCCGCACGCTAGCAGTGTTACTCTATAACTGAAAAACCCTGAAGCCAACGTTGCACGTGTACCGTTTTTGGTTTGTCTTCGACAGTCTTTTGTCTATGCGCTGTCGATGGCTTCAGTGCTTGAGGAAACTAAAGACCAAATGTAGAGTTTTCTTAGAAGTGGCGACCACTTCAACAGAACTAAAGAAGATCCTACCACACACCTACTATTCCATCTTAAAATCATACCTAATCAATAGGCTGTTCATGATTAAATACTCAGAAGCTATAACCGCAACATTTCCAATAGAAGCTGGTATACCCCAAGGGAGTGCCCTTGTACCTTTGCTGTTCACCATTTGCACTGCCGATTTACCGACTTTAACAGAGATAACCACAGCGACATTTGCTGATGATACAGCTTTATTAGCATCCCACTCAGATCCGATAATTGCCTCCTCTACTCTCCAGCGAGGTCTCGACTCTATGAAAAAGTGGTTCCACAAATGGCGCATCAAAATAAACGAAAACAAATCCAGTCATATAACCTTCACGCTACGAAAACAACCCTGCCCACAGGTGACCAGAAATAATATTCCAATTCCAAAGAAAGAGCCAGTCAAATTTCTGCGCATAATTCTGGACAGAAGAATGACATGGAAACAACATATCGTAGATAAATACAAACAACTTAAATCAAAATTTAAAAAATTCTACTGGCTCATTGGCAGACGTTCCAACTTAAGCGCGCAGAGTAAAATAATGCTATATAAGGCCATATTAAAACCTGTTTGGGCCTATGGGGTCCAACTATGGGGAACAGCGAGTAATTCCAACATAGAAATTCTTCAACGACTCCAATCGAAAACTCTGTGATCCTTAATAGATGCACCTTGGTATGTTACCAACGAAACGATACATCGTGACCTCAAGATATCCACAGTCAAAGAAGAAATATCCAAATTCAGTAATAGATATAACATAAGAGTTATCAACCACCAAAACCCACTAGTTGCTCGATTACTTGACACGATGGATCGGATCTACAGGCTAAAAAGACATTACCCTTTTAGATTTAAGCACTAGATTCAACTAGAATCAAACACACGATAAACACTTATTAAACACGACATAGTACCACGCCAGAAAAATTTACTTAGAATTCTCAATGAAAATTGATTGTAAAATTCATCCAAATAAAAAAAGGAAAAAGAAAAAGAAGACACAGATAGAATATAGAGACACCAGCTATCTTATTCGTAAGAACTACGACCATACTGACGAACGTAATAGCTGTGGTGTTGTTTTACAAATTATCTACAAAATCGAATTATTTCCTTGACGAAACTGAACAAGACGTCTCGATTGTTGGTGGAGCAAAACGATAGGAATAACTAAAGCAACCGAACAATTCGACGCTTGAAAAACGATCGACCGCTCTAGATTGGAAACCCGATCCATTCCATTCAAAGTAATTGAAGATCTTACGGAACGTTTATTCTGGTCTCAGCGGGCGCAATGATTCTTTCTCGATCATAATCACAGAGAAGAATACGGTGTCGGTAGAAGCATGATAAAATCATTCGGGTAAATCTCATTTCCATTTAAGATTCCTGATCCCGAACTTTTATAATAGTTCGCTGGGAAATTATTTCACACCAGCGAAGATTTATCGTGCCGAATGCTAAACTTTTTATCGAGTGAAAAGAATTTACGAGGATTGTACTTCGAAAAACCATCAATGTTTAAACAAATGCAACTTTTATATAACACAGAAGCAACTTCGTTCTTCGGCCGATTGTAAATTTTTATGATTTCATTCTCCTGTTTTTACGCTGCGAAAACAAGCACAATAATCTGACTAAAATATTATTACGTATTACGAGAAATAAATTAAACAATTGCCGCTTAATTCGTTCAAATTTCCACTTTTCCTTTTGATATTAAATCGCCTATATATATATATTGCAATATCACTTTTTCTATTGCACAAAGGGATTCTCCACGAGATTGACTCGAACCAGACACAAAGCGAGAATTGATTCGATTGTGGCGAAGTGGATTCGTTCGTGATAAATCAAGAACCACCAACGCGGGAAAATTATTCTCGATGTTCCTATCCTATCTGTCTATGTGAAATTTGCATCGTGTACTACCCTCAAGGTAGGTCATGTTTGTGACAACGTCGAAAGCCTGTGGTTGGTTTGTTTGATAGACACGAAGCTGGAAGCACGTAAGGTAGATCATTAGCAAACGACGTATTGTCAATTAATTTGCCATGTCACATTCAAGTATAGCCATGAAATTCTAATAAAAAATAGAAATCCTAACATTGATACATAACGTTTATCGTTAAAATAACTCTACACGTAGAAAGATTTCAAATGTTTAATACGAGTATACGTTAAATATCGTTCCAAAACTCTACAATGCAAATTAAATATTGAATATCATCCTATACTAATATTTATGCGTATTTATACCTTATATAGTAATAAAGGGAACAACGATTTTTGCTACAATAACGATTGGAATTTCGTTTAATGTTATTCTACGTATCCAAGTTCTTCTGAATGAGCAATGTCCTGGCATCCAACGGCAACGAGTTGATTACCTATCCTCCGTGCTATAACTGAAATTGCGGTATTCCTCGAATTCCGATGCTTTGTTGTTACGACTTTACAATCGCGAGCAATCGTGTTTTACTGCTCGATAAGTATCTCGATCAAATTGCATAACTGAAGGGTACGATTACCTATGAAAATATTTATAGCACTGGGAATTTATCGAACATTTTTTCCAATTCAATAATTATTTTCTACAATAACAATCATTAAACTAGACGATAACATGATACTATCACGGATCACGTGAAACAATTCAGGTGTACGATAAAATGGAATTATTATACAACGGCACGGTGTTTAACAACATGATAAATAATTTACGGACACCGTAAATTAATATCTAACAATGCTCCAGTGAAATACGCAGCAACGGACAAAATGTACTGCGATCGAAAGTGAGTATTTAACGAAGCGCGTTAACATCGTCAAACAGAATCGAAAGCGTAACAGTTTCATTTGATTCTAAATACGTTGTTTCGAATGTCAGAAGAGTACAGTGCTTTATATGAATATCAACGTTTTAGAGAATTAATAGTTTACTTTTTGAAGAATGTGAACGATGGAATAAGTACACGGGTGAAATATTAATAGGTACTGAAATTGTTTCTTTCAACTCTGTAAACGCACTGAAACTGGAAGATGAACGTCGAAAGATGAACGTCGAAAAGTTTCAGAAGATTGATATCCGGAGAAAAAGTCAAACTTCCTTACGAATGAATTTTCATGCCTAAATCACCGCTGTACCTTTAACATTTTCCTTCATCGCCGATGTTTCAAACTTTGTAATGCACTTTCGTCGCTCATCAAGGATGCCGCGGGTAAATATGGCAGACATGCTCCTGAAATAGAAATTGAGAAGTTTTGGAAAAGTTTAAAATCTCGAAACGAAATCCTCGCCAACATTAAAATATTCGTAACGTCGTCATGGACTATAGCGCCCTCTGAATTATTATTTTTAACTTGTAAAATACAACTCTTATTCCCCTTTGAGAATTTTTTCATATTTTTAAGTGTAGAACGAGAAGCGGTGTTAAAAAAGTACCGAGAAAACAAAAGGAATTATTCTGTTGTTAATTGTAACGTGTTTTCATATCGTTTACGAAAGAAACTTTATTCCTTGCATCTACGTTATTAAATAATAACGCAAAGCGAATAATATATCAAATCAGAATGGATATAATTTTTCGCTAATTATAACATTAACTTTCCAATTAAATATAATAAAAACTTTCTTTATAAAATCTTATAAAAATTTGATAAAATTGCTTGTAAATTAAATTGAATCACAGTCACATTCGAAATAAGATTTTAAAGATCGTATCGCACGAATTAAAGTAAAGTAGATGGGAGAACGAGAAAATTGAAGATGCAGAGTTCGAATAGTGCTATTGGATCATAAAAAATTTTACAAATGTATTAAACAATCGATTTCCTATAAACTTGAGCCTTCTCGTCGTGTATCCTAGTTTTTACGAAAACTGTTTGCCCACTGTGGACGCTTAAATTGTATTATATATACCTGATGTGTATATTGTTATAGTTATATAACAGTAGATGTATATAGGGTGTACAGCCGAAGCATAATAGAAGCAAATTTGCAATTGGTATGGACTGAATCAGAGAATAAATTACTCCAATCGTTTGGTCCATGGTTAAGGCAATTTATATAGATTAATCGATTTGTTTTCAGAGATAAAATCGAATGCGAGAATACAGTGGCGCTAGTTAAACGAGAATGCGAGGATATTTTGGAGATGAGCCGAGAAACTGCGGAAAAACAATTTCACGAGGTAGTCGAACTTTACAATGAAGCTAAAGAAAAGGTATTTGAAAAAGAAAACTTATTAAAACTTTCGTTAGTAACGCAGTGGATTTCTCAAATGAAAAGTAAAAATAAATTTAATATACAAACCATGGAAATGATACAAGTTTTACATCGTTTGAAAGCAAAGAAAGATATTCGCTTCGATGCATAACTTACGTAACGAAAGTTAATTTTCTAAGTTCCCTAACAATATTTTGCGTTATTTTTTATTTCTTCACGCGGCAAGAGATATTCGAATTTTCCTTAACGGTCCCTATGGAAGCTGAGAAAGTTCCGGGTGCAATAGCGATGCAACATGCACCGTAAACCAACATCAAAGCACTTTTTTAATTGATATGCATTCAGTCCGGCGTTGTAGCCAGCCTTTTTACAGCCAGTGCATCGTAAAATGTGTGCCCTTTGAAACATCGCCTTTTTGATACGCGAAATCGAAGTTGTCACCCTTTCCGTTGCCTCTTGAATATGCAGTGTCCGAATGGACCTCGAGTTTCAAGTGAGTCGGATACACGCCTCTAAGCCCTTAAATTACTTTAAACTACTTTAATTATTACCCTTTATTCTTCCGTTTCCTCCACTGTTCCCCCCATTTGACAATTACGTGGAATACCTCTGCTATTTAATTCCAAAAATATAAATATTTATATTTTATTTACACCGACGATAAAAAAATATACAGTCTGTCACACAAGAGCGTGTCTGCGATATTTCTGTAAATATTTATATATTTGTAAAAAAATTTATATGAATTGAATCTACATCTAAAACACTAATACGCTATTACTTAGTAGGGTGTCCAATCTCCTCCATTAGCGATTATAGCTTGACATCGTTTCGGCATACTCTCGACTAATTTTTGAGCGTAGGATTCTGGTAACGACCTCCATATCTTTCGAATGTGATGTACAAGTGTTCTTATTTTTGTGATACGTCTTCCTCTCAGCTTGCATTTCATTAGGGACCACACATTTTCGATAGGGTTTGCATCAGGGGACTGCGATGGCCAAGGAAGTACTGTGATGGCGTTTTTCGCTTTCCATTGGGTGCAGATGCGACTTCGATGTTTAGGGTCGTTGTCTTCTTGCAATATCCATTGGTCCTCGGTTTGGTTGAACCAACGTTTCACGGATGTGAGAAGTCCCCTTTGGTACAATTTCACCATCTTTTGTGCATTCAGATTGTCTGTAAAGACGCACAAAGTCCCAAAACCGCGTGCGTTAAAGCAACCCCAAACATGCACTTTTATAGGGTGTTTTACACTTCTTTGAATCATCCTTCTTCCATGGATAGTCCAAGCACGCCTAATAGGACACCATGCCCAAAACGAAGATTCATCAGTGAATATTATATTACTCCAATCACGATCTCTGTTTTCATTCGCCCATGCCAGACGATTTTCGACGTTTCGCGTACGCGGCACTCATATTAAAAAGCTCTGTTCCTTTCACTGTTTCAAATGAAACTGAAAGGTATTCAGCAACGCGTATTAGAGAAGTTTTCGTTTGTTTACATTCTTTTTATCTCATTCTGATTAGGTGTCAGGTTTCGCAGATATCGCAGACACGCTCTTGTGTGACAGACTGTATTCCCCAGCTGAGTTTCAACATCTTTGGTTCATTCAACGTAATTATTTAATTATTCTCGAGTATGTTTCTAGCACGTAGGATATAATAAACGTTCGTGTAAAAAATGTTAAAATCATCGTGTTGTTTCTAGTTCATCGCGCAAACTGTTCGAGCACCTTTTGAAGAGAATCTCCCTGTGGGGAAGAGAATTTCGTTGGCAAGAATTTCGAGGAATTTCAGAGTGTATTTTCTTTGCCGTCGAAAGCACGTCAGCCGAAGATCTTTCGTAATTTCTGTAGGGAGCACGTCAAATGCAATAACCTTTGTCTCTGACACAGATAGAGAGATGGGAAGAAAGAGGGAAAATTACACCTGACCGTCTGTATTAATCAACACGTTTCTCAATAAAGCTTCGCCAACCAGTACAAACAATCAATTTTTAAGCAATTTCCCGACAACTTATTGTCTTTCTGATTGCGAAACAAAAGCTACGGAAACTTTAGTCTTCGGTGTCTCGTGTTTTCGCAAATTTCCTTGATCTCAAATTCTTACTTGACCCGTAAAGTTTTTACCACTGTGTCTACACCGTGCGTGGAATAAACATCAAAGCCAAATTTAACTTCTCCACTTGAATTTACAACGTGAATTATCACGTTACTCTATTTTACTTTCTAACGTCTTGACGATCCCGTCGTTTCTTTACGTAAGTTAAATTACCCCCAAAATGGATGGAAATCAGGACCTAAGCCCAATCTACAATTCGATAATTCTATTCGTAGCTTTTATGATATCTGGCTCAATCGTGTTTTAGACTGAACCATCTGCGTAATATTTCTCTTAATTCAAGGAATTCCACTTTCCAGGATTAATATCAAAAGTATCTCATTTTATTATGCAATCTTCTCGCTTTCTTCTCTGTACCTATGGCATTGATTTTTATGTTTACTTAAGCAAAACGAAGTTGACACGAAGGTTTTACGATCGCGCGCATTAACCATGTCCCTTCGAAAGTGAAACGATGTCAACGCGTTAAATCGTGGAAATTAAAGGGCCTCACTACGAGGGTTATTAAATCGTTAATAGTTCGTTAATGAAAGATACCGCATCGTAAAATTACGGAACAATGATTGCAGTTGCTACGCAAGTTGTTTCTCGCTCTTTAATTTCCAGGCAAAATAGTAATTCGAATCTAATTGCAGGAAGCTCCGGAAATTTCATCGATTAGAAACAATTATTTCTAGAATATTAGAATTATGAAACGGATACGCTTATAATACGCGATTTTAATTACACAGAATTATAATGCCGACGAAGTTAACGATGTACTTTTAATAGGAATTTTTGCGTGCCACAGTTCCGTTATGAAAAAAAGATTCATCTCAAACTGCAATTGCTCTGTGAAGTTCATTGGCAATTATACAGGTCTTGCCGAATGGTCATAATACTACAAAATGAAATTGAAATGAAAGCGAAATTAGAAAAAGGCAAACGTCGTTATGACCATCGTTTCTTTCGTCTAAAGTATCTTTTAATTATTTTTATTCTTCGGTTGTATAGTAACGGTTGTAATGTATAGTACTTCTTCTAATATTTAATAGGTAAGCTATTTCCTATTACAATTTCTTCTCTACATCATATTCTTTTAATCGTATTCGTGAAAATTTGTATAAAAATCCACAGTCTAGTTATTATTTATCATTCATCGGTATTGGTCAACTTGTTTTATAATAAATTACAGCCATGTAAAGGAATAAACAACGGAGTAATCAAGAAGAAATATTTGAAACGTAGAAAACGTTAAAACCAAGTGAAAAGTTTAGATCGATTTCCACTCGAGTAGAAGGCAATAACGTTCTGTTTCGAGACATTGAATTTTCTTTTAATAGGTGACCCGATTAGAGAAACGCGTAGAAATGTACGAGGGCTTTGGAAGGGAGCAGGAAAACCGAGGTTTTGAGCTGGCGAATCTACTTGAAACTTTAAAACGTTTCGACGTGGATGTCGGCTCTGTCTGTCAACTTACAGCGGAAGGTAAGTATTATCCACCACTTCCAGATTCCATCGTGTAAGTATCCGTTCCTGTACAGCTTTGAAGAACTTGACCGAACGGGGAAACTTATTCGAAGAAAGCATGAAGAATCTCAGGCATCTAGCTTGGGTCGTGAAAGACAGAAAGGATGAACCGCAACTGGTTTTATTAAGGGAACAGAATTCCGTTTTGAGGCAGGTAGTAAAGAATCTTAAAAGGAAGGTAGGAATCTTCGATCCGTTTAATGGAAATTGCGATACTATCATAGCTATTTCTTTAATTGTGAATTCTGGTATAACTGCAGCTTATGATTAAAATAACGAAATATAGTATTTTATTATAATATGACATGGTAGAAAATGGAAACAATCTGCGAGCTCCAAAGATATAACAATAAGCGTAAAAAGAAATTTTGGCTTTGTATGTAAAACTTAGTATACGATGGAACGCGAAGGATATCTGTTCGTAACACTATACATCTTACGCTAATCCAACATACAAACTTTTCCATTACAACTACATATTATTCAATTTATTATTTCCTCTACGCGGAACATGAAAGTTAATAGCTTTCGACCTTTCTTCTTTCCCTTGCACAGATATAAATTTTTTCATCAAACGGAAGAACACACAATAGATTTCATCTGTTCACTTCGGTACAATTGGATACAAAATATTTCGATCGATATACATCATGGTAGAACAAAACCATTTCCATGTTCCGTGAAAGTCAATTTAGATTTGCATAAAGGATCTGTTATACGATTGCATACGTACGACTTGTTCGAAATTTTATCGAATCAATGTTTTTGTACGTACTCTTTTTTCCTTCCAAACAATACCGCGGCTCTACTTTTGTCAAGCTACTTCTATTATTTTATGCTCTCGTGCAGACTTTATCGCGTAACAAGCGACAAATCACGGACTGTTGTAAAAGAAGACAAATATTTGGTTTACACTAACGTGGTAAATGTATATGAATAGTTTAAAATATTCAAAACAGTCCACCACGGTAGAAGGCTTAATTAGGTTACTTAGAATTAAAGGGGTAGGAAAATATGTCGAAACTCGAGATAGAAATTAAACCAAAAACATTGTTTCTGTTCCCTTCCATTATCTAATTAAAATTGTTAAGGACACATATTTCTACACGTGCAACTATTATGAATTATTTCGTAAATTAAAAAGGAATATATACGTTACGAATGAAAAGTATTAATAAAATATAAAAATCCGTGTTTTACTAATGCAATAAAAAGTAATATGAGAATGACTCCTTTAGTATGGATAATACGAGCTATAAAACAATAGTATCGAGAAATTATGCCCATTGCTTTCCATATGAAATCCCTTTTGATCGTAAATTTTACGTGAACCCGATGTACATAACACGCATAACCATAAATAAGCGAATCCACTTGAGAAAAACGTAATAACGTAAGACTTGCAAACATTCATATTTCGAACATGCTCAGAAAAATTTATAGAAAAATATCAATTTTACTTACCTTTATTCTGTAAAACTTCTTAAACGGAATTTCCAAATTTTCCGTAATTTCGTTCGAATTCTATATTTCGTGAGACGCTTCCATAAGTCGTTCGAACAAGAAACTCGTAATCACATTATGCTAGGTCTGCATATAATCGATTTCGCTTAAATTTTACACAGGTTTTCACATTACACTTGGCGATATTTCCGTGAGAATTCGTTATAAAGTTTCAGATGCTCAGCCAAACGCACAACGATATCCCGGAGAAAGAAAATGAGGAACGACACGAACCCCTTGAAAGCGAAATAAATTCCCGGAATCATAATGGAAACTTATCGAACGTGCCAGTGTTGAAGGAAAACACGATGGAAAATTCAATAAACTCGTTAATTCACGAAAATTATAACTCTTGCAACGCGATGAAACACAACGAACGCGACGAAACTGTAACGCGCGAAATAACTGACGCGTACAAGAACGATAATCGAAATAAGCAATTCGATATCGAACGTACGATAATCGATAACCGCGGCAGGCTATTGTGCATCGAATCCCATTCGAACGGTGTGGTATACGAAGAGTACGTGTTTAAATTGTCGATCGATCGAGAGATGAAAATTAAATATCCAGTTTCGTTAAATAACAGCGAAGAAGTGATTAGATTGGAGTTCGTGGATAACGAAACCGACTATTCGGTAACATCGATGGATAGAATGTTGATATTGTTAAAAAATATACACGCAATTGTGATCGTCAAACAAACCGGTGTATCGTGCAGTACGCAAACTACGAAAACGAAAACTTCCAACAACTTCGCACAAACAGCAATTACTGGAGTAAATTCATTGTCTCGTTTAAACAGTGGCGCTACGGTGAGTAAAGAAATTTCTACCTTCTTTACTTTGAACTGCACATTTCAAAATTGGATTTATTTACTAAGAACAAATATTACACTGCTTCTTATAAAAAATTTAAAAAAACAATTTAAATTTATAATAATATTTAAAAGAATTATTTATATGTTTTATGAATACTGATTTTTTACATAAATACACCATTCAAGTATAGTATCTCGTTAATATTATAATTAATTTTATTATAAATTCGACTAACACACTGAAGTCATAAAAATAAAAACTAAAACACTGAATTGTTAATACTTATACTATATTTCGTACAATACAATTGAAAAAACGTACATCAATTTCATCAGAGCAATTGGTACAAAATTTCAATTTGATTCTTCAATTAAATATAGATGCTTAATAGTGAGAAACGTGCGATAGAAAGAAGTCTCTGTAATTTGGAACGAATCGTTAAGACCTTAAAACTCAATGCATTAAATCAAGTTGAGACGATGATCGATAAGGACTCGCATTTGCTTGGAAATAACGAGATATTAAACTATATGAAGGCATTGACTCAATAGTACTATGCATAGCGACCCCTACTTTTCTTTCAAGTGCACGAATCTCTAATATTATAACGATCTTTGTAACATGTAACAGTATCGAACTAGACTCCTCATTATAATTATAATAATACTTTTCCTATTCAATTGTACATAAAAAAATACCATTAGAAGTAATTGGTAAAGATGTCCACAAGTTTAGAAAAACTTTAATTGTTATGGTTGCTTATTGTTAAAAATGTTACGAGTTGAATCTTACATATTATAATATATATCTATACACGCATAGATGTACATTACATATACATACATACATAATAAATGTACATAATTGCATCGATTTAATTGTATTTTAAATCGTAATAATTATCACATTATTTTGAGTACGAATTAAATACTTATTTGTTTTCGTCTTCAATAGCAGTGCACTTTACTACGTCCTCGTACGTGAATAAACTTTCTTTTAGAGAATCTCAAAACATTTATTCTGTTTACTTTTTTTTTTTTTTTACATTAAAGTGCGATTTCATTACACGTTTGTAAATGGAAAAATTTATTAAAAATTGTGAAATGCAATTCGTGGAAAAATACATATATGCAATATATGCATAAGCCTTAAAGGTAGTCCAACTTCCCTTCTCATACATTTCCTTCGATCGAAATCTATAGAATTTATATATAACTCATGTGCTCTTGATTCAGCATTCTACATGTAAGTTTTCAATTACAAAGATGGAAAGACGAATTACTCTAAAGTTTTCATTATTACATCATGAAAATTTGATTTATAATATAAACTTATAGTTATATGTTTGCCTTATGTCGGCAAATAAAATAAATAGTTTTAGCATGCATTGTATTTCTGAATTATCCATCATGCTGAATTTCAAATCTTAGAAAGACATTTTTAGAAACGCCATAATTGCAATTTTTAGGTAAAATAGTTTTAAAAACACGACGAGTAAAAAGGTCCAGGAAAAGGCGATATTATGTTAAAATATGATAAAAGATTAGAGGAATGTTATATTCATACTAATATGTATGTTTCCATAACCCTGCTCTTTCCCTTTCTCTTTCTTTCATTTTCAACTTTGATTATTTGCTAATATCCTATCTTTGTTATCAAAAAGATTCAAAATTGATTGCTAGATACTTATTTATACCTATACTACTCTCTTCGTGTCACTTATCTTTGAGTATATAATAGATCCTTTCTAGAAATGGAAAAATTTTCTCTGGCAGCTCTAAATTTATTCCTTCTGTTTCTTATGTCTATTTGAGAATGTTCGATTATAATCAATATGTCGAGCCTGGCACTAGGAATTTGCATTTCTAGTAATACTTTGAACAACACGCTGTCCCCACCAGGCTTCAAGGTTAAATGGCTCAAAATCTAAGATGATAGATAAAATATTAATTAGGTTAAATTAACATATGAAAAGAACAGATGAAAACTGACATATGCAACGAGACTACAACTTACCTTTGAGTTGAGGATTTGGTTCTCGTTCTTGATAATATGTGACAGATGCTCCATTTCTATAATTAGAAGAATTACTGTGCGGTTGATTGTGGCACATATCTAATTCTCTTGATACTGTATTCCATGCTGTAAACAAAAATAAAAAAGCTTAATAATAAACAAAATTTATTTACAAGTATTAAGGAAAAGTGATATATGATACTTACAATCATAAATATATTTAATTAAATCAAAATGCTGTGCTGCAGTTTCAGACTGATGTCTGGATGGGATTGAGGATGGTCTTTTCCCATTCATCGTCATTTGTCTACCACTATAAAACAATATTTTGTTAAAGTCATTAAAACAATATTATTTAAAATATAAATATAATTAATATACAAAGCACAATCACCATATTAACAGCAAAGACTGATATTGATCTAGCGTATTACGTTTACTAGATATATTCTATTTTAAGCTTTAACGATTTTGTGTGCAATTAAAATAAATACAACTACGAAATATAAAGCGATGAATGCATTGGTATTTCGTGGAATTTACAAAACTTGATAAGATAAATAAAAACATACGTATAAAATATTTAAACATAAAAATCAACTGAGAAACATTAGAATTTATTGACATCTGTTATAATAATACTTGGACTATAGAATACCTCTTTGTGTAATGAAGGGAGGCCATTTTGTTATAACGCAACTCAAAATATAACCTTTTACTTCACATAATAATATATCAATTAATATCTATCGCACAGAATACAATAAAAGAATCTGTACGTAATCTAAACTTCACAAGAGGAAAGAAACATTCGATAAGATTAGAATAATTAATCATCTATCAGTTCATAATGTATAAGCGTCTATATTTGTCATAGAGGCCACGTACACACATATTTAAAACTTCTTTCTTATACATATTTCTAACATCTCTATCAAAATCTCTAATACAGGAAACAATGAAAAATTATTGTAAAAAGACTGGGATTAACAGACGATTAACGATATATTTAACGCGTTAGGAAAGGATGCAATAATTAATAATACGAAGTCTATTTTTGAAGAGAAAATGTAAGGAAAATGGCGACTCTTGTATGACAGTTACTATTATGTTTTCTGATTCCCGCCTGTTTCTCCCTCTATCTAACACTGTTCCGTTCACAATTTTCACGGCGATGGAACGATTGGCGATTTGCCAAAAATAAATAAGATTACCCAGGTAGACAGATGGAAATTGGAAATCATGTATAAAAATTACAATGAGATGTAGAGAACAAAAACGTAGAGACAGGTGGATAAAGAAAGTCGCTTTTACGATAAATACCTCATTTTATCTGTTCGATGGTGAATTTCTGTACAAGCGAAAATTCGTGGACAATTACGTTTATTTGATGAAATTCTCTGATCACTACCTACGAACAAAACTATAAATTTGAAATACACGTATATAAACAAGCGAAAAGCTGTAACGAAGAAGAGCGTTTGTTTCTCGTAACAGCTGCGTGAACCTTTCTCTGAAAACTGTCAACAATGACGGGTTGAGCGTTCGACTCGGACGGTAAAATAGAATGTGAAGTCGGTGATAACAATTCAGCAGTATAAAGATAGCCGCTGTTGAAGAATACAGCCACGAGGTGGCGAAACTGTAGCGTTTTTCCACGCCATCTTTGAATTGTATTTTTTGAATCGTGGAACGAACGTGTAACAATAATTTCTGTTTGTATGTGATTTGAAAATCAGTATTAAATTGGAAAATACGACGAGTTCAACAAATTCGATGCCATCTTTCCTGCTGATGTGATCTTTTTGGTAAATGATTTGCAATTATGTTTTATTTTGATTTATCTAATCTTATGATATTACGATAAGATTGCAAATAAGATCCATTTTCGTCAATAATTTTGATATGCTCTCTACGATTTGAAGCGTTCAGTCGAAGTATCGTATGAAATACTTTTAGATTAACCGAAATATTAACAAATTTGTGACAATCAAATATGTGTTTAAGTTTAAATGATCATATTTAAACATGCAATCGATCATCAAAACTTCTAAATCCTGCAACTCACTGATTGGGGTTAAGTTGATCGCTAGAACACACGATCAAGTCCCTAGACATTGTGTATTTCCACTATTTTTTTTTTTCTACTTAGATTAAGCATCCTGAAGGTATTTAAAACTGATATGATAAAAGGGCATAGTTACATCAAAATCGAAATAATTTGTTATGTTTTTCATTTTTAATTTATTCACTTCGATCCCTCTAAAACTTGTTGCCAGTAAAATCTTTGATTTCTTTAAAATCGATATTTCGTATGATATAAAGTTTCCTATGTTGCACGTTATTTACCATAATAGCCATGTATTATACATGAAAAGAACCATCCACATATATAGTTTCCTATTTGTCAAAGTTTTCGATCTAATAGAATTTAAACGGAAAGTAGAGAGATAACGTAAGTATATTATTTCCCTTCGTACCCAGTAAAACTCATAAAATTGCACGTTCGCGGGAATATGTGTTTTCGTGTTTCATTTACTACAACGATGCACTTGAAGATAGACATTCGCGATATTGTCGTTCGTCACAACTCACGTTTACAATTTTCTAGTCACGAAAATACCGACTTCACGATAAGTTTTGTACTTAATAATACGTTTCTTTGAAACTATCGAATTCAAATTTTCGGAAAATTTGCATTTTAAATAACGCAATCTGATGTAAAATGCACGTATGAACGACCACTGTGCGTGCATCTATCTAAGGGATAACCTACAAAAAGTTGGAAAATTATTTCTTTACAAAAAGTAGGCCAAAAATAAAAAAAATGTTATTTCGTTAAATTGTAGAATGAAGCATTTAAAAGGAAAAATAATAATTTTACAGTTACATCCAAAATGTTACCAATCAAAGCTGTGTAATTTGAAGGGTAGAGATGCAACATAAAAATTAATTTTATGGAAGACACTCTCTTTTCTTTGAACGATACCTTTTTTAATTGGAATTATACACTTTTTTGTGATCTTGTTAGGAATAAAAAAATCGATAACCTAACTAATACATTTTGCTCACTCTACCGTAGAATTGGATGTACATAAAGGCAGCTACATTGCCTGTTTTAACATAGCATTATCATATATCTTTTTACAGCAATATTCTTTTTTACTTCGAACCTTCATCAGTACACTACGGATTTTTATGCAAATTCGTATTTTTAAAAATATGACCGGGAAAAAAAAATAGAACCTCGATGGAAAATTGTTTTCATCCATCAAGTGTTGTAAAAAACACTACGCCTACCTTGGTTGTTTTACATATTTTTTCATATTATGCGAATTCTATGCAAACTTGCAGTTTCAAATTTCCTATCAATGCGTAAAAATCCACAGTGAACTCGTCACAAAAGATGGGTACATTGACAGAATTTTTAATAAACAAACTACTAATCAAAAGATTTTGCAAAACGCCCGAAGAAACGTGTTTCAAATCATTCGGCATTTATGCAGAAAGTTCAATTCTTTCATATACTTCGAGTAAATTGTTTCAATAAACTCACTGAATATTTCATTTAAATTGCATAATAAGCGTATTATTGACGATATCGCTAATGGCATTAACAAATATTTTTATGTAATTAAGTTGGGATGGAAAAAGGAACACTATATCTTAAATAGCGATGAAAACCATATTTCGTCGTTTTAAGAGTTTACATATTTGAAACGAATACTTCGCGAAACCCGATTGACACCTAAAGCATTTTAGACATTTATCTGAAACGCTGGTACTCGTAACACCATTATCTCGGACATTATTCGTTAAAATATACGATAGCGTGTCGGGTTATATTTGACAATACTATAACGTAGCCTCAATATATCCACATATCGCTGGCACCATCGTCACGACTTCAGTTGGTTGGGTTTCACTTTCAGTTAACCAAAGGCCTACTAGTCTATTTCTGCAATCCCGACGTTCAATACGATTTCAAAGGATCCTTGTCACCCTTTGTGATTCCATCGTAGGAGATAGCAAAACTATGTGCTACCCGTCTTAAATGACAGTGATCAGATATATCAATTTGATTAATACAGGGATAGCGTTAACTCCGAACATCAACTCGTTATACGAATTTCACGTTCAAGTAATGATTAAAGAGTCATATACGTACGTGCATAAACTGTAAAAACGTGAGCTGTACACTGGACATGAATAATTTTAATTATTGGAGAATCTTCTACAGACTGAATGGAACTTTTATTAAAAATTTGGTCTACACGTTTATATCAAAACTACGATGGAAAAGGAAGGAAAAATGTCAGCCTACAATGAAGGAAGTGTGATACTGTTCGTTTGGTATATTTGTATCTAGTTACATAAACGAATAAATATTCGTAATATAATGTTGCATAACAATTTTTCTTCAGTCCCTTACCTTAAGTTTGTTTCTCTAGCGATTAATTATTGGTATAACCCACACCTGGTCTTTAGTATGATTATTTCCTTTGAATCTGATGTCGTTAGTTATTTTCTCGAACATGCATATTTCGCGAGAGTTAGTCGTTCAGAAGATATTTGCCCAAAGCAGAAATTTTCTACTTTGTAACAGGACGTCCATCACTCTCAAAGTGTTTTACCTAAAGATAGTTGGTAGAAACAGTCTCTTTATCGAGAGTATCCAATGTGTCTCACGTTGACACAAGCAACGTGGAAGCTTGTCAATTAAATCGAAGCGTCACGCTGTTGCGAATTAATTACATACGACGAGAAGAAAAACTAGGCTTTACGATCGTGTTACGACAATTTTAAAAGAAACAAACGATTTTGAGGCACACTGTGGTTAGCAATAGTAGTAGTAATCTTCTACTTGTTGATTGAAACTAAATTGAGGCTATATCTTAAACTTGTAGATACTCATATTTCCAAATAATTACATACAATTTAATTATATTTGTCTTTGAATTATGAATTTGTGTTTTCAGTCATGACAAAGAAAATTCAGTGAGGAAACTTCAAGATTCAACATCAGATTGTAATGTTCTACAACTCATTGTTATTGAAGAAAGCAAGCAAACCAGTTCAGTCTACGAATCCATTTGAAAAAAAATTCAATTAGAAGTCTAACCAGAATCGAAACTTGTACGTACAACACGTGAATCGATTTCGAAATACGTGCTACATTAATCATAATAACTCAACAACGTAGTTAAATGAAAGTTTTATTCGATGGTTGCCACAGAACTAGATACTAAATCTTCTTTATCTCCCATATGGGATGTTGAAACCCGATCGGAATGACAAATCTATGTTCTTTTGGGGAATTGCACTGGCCGAAAGGGACGTATCTAATGCGTGTCGTCGAGGACATAAATAACAAGAAAAACCACATCAACAGCAAGCTCGCATGATCCTCGAAGACAATGATCCTAACAGGCTCAAGTAGTATTGGCTCAATGTTATTGTGTAGTACTACAAGAGGCAGTTGACCTAAATGGGCCATAACTGGTATGCGCGCGCGCGTGCATGTGTGTCAATATACAGGCTCATTTCCGGATATTTGAAAATCGATTACATCAGTAAACTATAATAAAGTATACCGGTTGCACAGCGTCACTGAAATGAAACGAGATTTTGATACAGTGAATTATATCATCGGAGAATATATGAGATTATTGCCACACGGAAACGATGATTGAAATATTACGATATTCTCGTTCAATATCTCTGAATTTGTTATTTGGAAACCATCGAATAAAACTTTTAATATAGCAGCTTGGTATGCGTTGTATTTAATAAATTTTATCGATACAAGATTACGTATCTTTCTAAAGATTCTTTTTTTTTTTTGTTTTTTAGGTACATATATTGTATTTTACAATCAGAATATGATGTATTCTATAGGCTCATATGGAGCTTCGAGAAGCTGCTACTCTAAATCTCGTGACAACAACTCCTCCAATGACGAGTCCTTTTGCTACAGATAAAAATGGAAAGGTATTCGTTCTTTGATATTTTATGAACTTGAAACATGTGCTGAATGTATAAAACTACATAAAGTTGTATGGTTCGCTTTAGTCAATGATTGTTCTAATGATTGATCTAACGGTAGAATAGAGATTATGCGATTGATACCAAGATTCAGAGTCTTATTGTTGAGATCAACTGATAACAGGATGATTTAATAGTCTTATTGCGAGAGAAAGCAGCATCAGAAATTCTATTAGTTCGACAGAATTTCATTCGTTGAGAATAACTTGGCGATACGCCACGTTGTCGCAAACGTTGGAAAGCGGTATTGTATCGTCAAATTGAGCGCAATTGCGCGTGAAAGAAACTTGATACTAATTTTCACGCATAGGAAGGATGAAAATCTCTATATGTCATTTTTCATATTCGTTACAAATTGCAACGGATTAAAGTATATATTTATCTATTTCGTTAGAATCTTGTTTCAAAAATTTTAATTGTATTTATGTTTTTTAAAGTATCCAATCTGTCCAATGTAATCAGGATTAATTATAAATTTCGCATAATCGCCGTGTGCGTACGTTCTCTGATAATAGCAGCGTACTTAGAATAATTATAGCTCATTTATGAAGCTAATTCACCTCATAAACTATGGCCATAATCGTGTTTCGTATAATTTGACACGTTAAAAAGATCAACGTACATAATTGATTTTCAAGCACGATATCGACTTGGATTACATGGCTATATACATGTATTTCTTAATTTATCTTTCCATTATAGGGTAATATAATAAGTTATTATGTAGTTATAATAATCTCCATCATCGATCATCGTAAGTGGTCGCTTTATGCGATAGAAATATCCGTAGACCGTGCCAAACTGTTCGTTACAATGATTTCGTAGTTCTAGCTGGTGATAGCGGTTTGCGGTTCCTTTTGCCCAAAATAATTTGTCGTGGATTACCTTCGTTCGATCCGTTCGGTCACGTATGACCGAAATTGACGTAACGTAACTTGAAACGTCGGTGGAACTTTATCGACACTTTAGGACGTTCAAGCTCTTGTTTCAAAATCACGATTAAAACAAAAGCGGTAATCTCATTTCGTCTTATCGGGTGAAAAATATCTGAATGATAGTCAGGACTATTAAAAAGGTTAATTGTCAGATTTGTAAACGAACGCGACTTTTGAAAAATAATTTTCTTTCAAAGCATGCGCTTGTGTTGTCGCATATTGGTGAAAGGATCGTTCGGAACTTTTTAGAAAATGAAAATATATCCCCGAGACATTTTACAAATTCCGATGCAGTACGCCAGGAAATTTGTTATTCTGTTTATACGTACAGAGAAGAACATGTTATGACTGTTGAATTATTATCCGAGCCAGCTTGAAATGCCGTGAATAGTTTCTTGTTACGTAACATTTGCGAATCTCTATGTCCTAAGTTTACGTATTATTTCACGCATTCTATCGTAATTTATGTAATTAGAAGTTACCAGACTATTCTTGTGATTAATATTAATAATCAATTAATAGACCATATTCTAAAATATAATGGTACGAAGATTTTAAATAGGAAGCATTCGTCTTCTCGATTAAAAGAGATATGATTGCTTAATTCCTAAATATCTTCTTATATCATCTATTAATTACAAGATATTTACGTTAATTTCTAACAATGGTCTACAATTTGGGGATATTTGCACATGCGTGGCTGTGGAATTGTGGTCATGGCACAGGAAATTAGTTGTAAAACGGATTATTACATTATTGTGTAATTGCATAATAGTACTGAGTCAACATCTAAGTATAAACCCATACACAATAATGCTCAATAATGCTGAAGCGAAATTACATAGCCATAAATAAAATTATTTTCGTATCTGTCAGTACATACCATAGACATGTAGACCCAAACTATTTGACTAACATTTGATAAGTGAACGTGAAAGTCGTCACGTGTTGTGCACGCACACGCAGACTATGAATACTTTCACGAAACCAAACAAACGCGCATCCATTGTGACAACATGCGTGCGAACATCGATTTTCGATACACGATACTCGATACACGTTCCACCCTTAACATCTTCCCGATCTGTCCCTTTTTCACTCTCCGCTTTTCACCCTTTATTTTTCTCCGTTTTCCATCCGTATTCTCCGCGGCCTTGCATTGTTCCCTTCTTTCTGCATCGCCTCCGTTCACATCTCTTCTTCTTCGTTCTAAATTCACCGGCCGAAAGAAGAGAAAACACGCGCGTTCACGTTATTCCGCGGTAGCCAATAATAATCTTCGTTGTTTCATCCTCTTCGCGGTATGAAAAAGGCACGACATGTACAAATATTATGAACAACGCGTATCTGTTTTGCATTTTATGGCTTATCGCGTACTTCCATGTTCGCTGAAGGAACAGCTGATTTGTTCTTTTTATCTCCTTTCTTTGTTCCCACAGCACTGGGCAGGATTTCTAAGGAAAAGTTGCTGGCTTAGATCTTGACTGGTGCTTGTTAATAAAAGGAAGAAAAGAGGTATTGTCACGTAAAAACAGCCGGTAATGTTCACGGTGAAGAGAAATGATATGTCGCGTTATTTTTATTGTTGTACTTGTCTTTTTGTTGAAACGACGCATTCACTTCGTTCAATTAAATTGGTCGTTGATGTTAATATATTGCATATGTATAATTTAGGCGGAAAGATTCATTGACTACCCGTCTTGCATTTCATCGTTTTCTTGTTCGTTTCCTTAATATTCTTGTATTTGTCGCGTCTTTTTAGTATGAAAGCATCTGGTCTTTTTGAAAGATCAGCTACTCGGAAGTCTAAGGCTTTTAAGGTTAATTAATGCCAAGGTAATGTGAAAGCAAGTAATGCGAAAGAGGAGCGAATTTCATTAACGTTCTTGATCTTTGAACGAAACCGCATCGAACGTTTCCCAGCTTAAATATCTAATTCACTGAAACAGAAAATAAGGGAGAGCTTTTTAACTGAATTAAAAGTTTCTCCATCTGTACGCTGCTTTTGGAAGTTTTTGCGAATCAAATTTGTTAATAGAGCACAGTTTCATTATTTCATTTCATTTTCTATCGAAACAAACTTTCCTGTAAGGGGCATCTTCTTGAGCGGAATCTTAGTTACGAATGTACTTTTTAAGATTGTATGTATATACTTTGAATTTGAGGTAGTTTGTTTGCTATTTATTTGTCTGCTACAGAATGGAGATATTCAAATTTTCTTCAAGCGTAACCTTTTCAATTTTTAAAAATTAATTTTGCCTCTAAGTTTTTTGTAATATAATAGGATTTTATTTTATAAACTTTAGTTTGTTAATTAATAATGCACGACGTAAAAGAACAGATAAGTTAGTTAACGCAGCAAAATGCGATCTTTTTGCTCGAGTTTATTACGAAATCAGGCTAAAGACAATGCAAATCCATTCCTTTGAAAAGTATTTTTTTTTTTTTTTTTTTTTTTGTCCGCCACAAACTATTCTTCCTCGTGAAATACACCAAAGAGTTAATACTGTTTGTTTCGAAAGAAATAACTGATTCGGCCTGAGGGATGTTCGATCGGTTAATAAATCACAGCCCTTCGAAAGGAAAATGATATGCCGCAACTGAAGGGGAAATACAAAGAACGGTGGTCTTGAAAGGAAACCTTTTGGTATGGTGAAATATTTTTACTATTTTTCCCCTGTTGCCTCTTTGAATGTCAGATTTCCATCGGTGCAGAAGATGAGGAAAAAAGACACCGAAATATTTCTTCCGGTCAGCAAACCCGATGGTTGAAAAGATTTTCGATAGCCAGACTATCGGAAATTTTATAGCGAAATATTCAAGTTGTTACATTTCCCAGAACAAAACGCTAAAACCAACCATCGTCGACCGTAATTATCACACCAACGTATACATTTCGATTTCTCTAATGAAAAGTAATAGAAATTACACGAAATAATTAATTTACAGAATAATAGTGTTGTTCTTATACAAAAGGTTTGATAATTTTTTAAACACTCTTTTTTATACTATTCAGGATCGTTATATAAGAATATAGTTACTATAACAATGGTAAGAATAATAATGAACTGAAAAAAATGTGGAATTGTACGTTTGCACGTGATTTTTATGACACTTTTTGCTATTATACAGTATATATATATATATATATATAATATTGTTTTTCTTGTGATAATTCAGGAGATCGATTCTAAAGTCTGAAAATCGAGTTTATTGTGAAAATACTTAAATAAAATACAGGAGTAAACAACAGTTAATATCAATCCATAACAATAAATAATAATAAATTACATAAATAACAAATAACAAGTTTTGTGCAATGTCTACCTGAAAATAGAGAATCGATTCTCCATGAATCTTCAATATTTTAAATAATTAATCTGCGATCTTGTCTGTCTCCGAAGTTGCTCTCTGTCCGTCCGTTTGGGAACTGAGTGTCTCTCGATTTAAGAGAAGGTCGCTCTGTTCGTGAAACAAAAGAAGTCGTGCTATCCGTAAACAGAGAGAGTCCCTATCACACGTGAACTCTAGAGAATTTACATATATATATATATAGTTTAAAATATTCGAATTTTTCGAGTATAATATATTCAAATTCTATAAATTTTAGTACTAGGAAGTACGAAAATAATTAATCATTTTTGTCTTCGATAATATTAGTTTTATAGTGTACTCGGTCGTTCAATCGAAATTAATGACTGCTTGACGTCAACGAATTTTCTTCGTCAAAACAACGTATCAGAAATAAATGCTTTGTACACGTTTCCAATTTTATAACGTTCAACTTTTACTACTTAAATCAAATTCTTTTTACTGTTCCATTCCTACGTGCTATAAAAACGTTTCTTTAATTCTGTGAATTCTCTGTGAATGTTCCTGCAAAGAGAAATGATTAATTCAACTACAACGTGCTTTAGAAATTATTATTTTGCCTGTTTTCCATTTTATTCACGTAGATCTAAGAAAATTATTTCAACGAATTTTATAACTGTATTATCAACTTGCGTGACATTGTAAAAATTATAAGAAAATATTCACGAAGGGTTGCGAGGAACAGCATTTACTGTAATATAGGAGGACACGCAGTGCGTGTGCACCGATACTTATACCGGGAGAACTAATTATAGCTGTTCATTTCCATAATTAGAACAGACAGCGGTGTAAATATTGCATTAGGGATGATACGGTGCTGGTACTTATCGATTAACGGAGAAATTTAGTCATGAATTACAAGGACGGAGATTTAATAACTCTTGCACTTAGATACTTGTGTATCCACAAGCACAAATCCTGCTATTTCTTTCATTATAATTATCACACGATCATCGAATCATTTTTATATATCTCAACAGAGTCCACGAAATTTTTAACATTCCTGTTTCTACAAAATATAGATATTTTAGAGAAACGTAAGAAGTAGACGTTAAAAAATAAGTAAGATCTATATAAAATATTCAATTTTCAATTACCTACTTGTTTTTGTTTAAATGATTAAAGATAAAATTAAATTACGACTTGTAAATCCTTGGACGTCTAAGGCTAACTCAAACGATTTGCGTCATTTGTTTCATTAGTAGCTGCAATCCTCGACAAACCTATATCACTTATCCTTTTTAGAAAACAGGCGAATCTTTTTGGCAGAAATCGACCAGAATCTATCAATTCCCGATCGTCTCGATCCTGCGATATTTTTCACTGCAGAAGTTAGATTGCTACACGTGATCTGAAAGTGCTTTAGTAAGTGTTCCGTGAATAGCCATTGACATTTATGATGAATTGTTTTACGTATCTTATCGTTCGGACATCGAGTCAAATCATTTAAGAACTATCTAGACTGTTGAACGATAAGCGTGTATCACCAGGGGATCGAAACGAGTGGGAGTGGCATTTTCTGCGGCAAAAAGAGGTTATTCGTGTCGAGGGTAAACGAGAGGATGAAAAAGGGTTCTCCGTGTCGCGATTAAATCGCAGGGACCTCGAGAAAGATCTCGGAACTGCTTATTGATGAGTCAAAGTCGAGTACATGGAAATGTCGGTCAGAAAGGATTATGTTACTTTCTCTCTCTCTCTCTCTCTCTCTTTCTCTGGTTTCCTTTCTTTTATTAGCGCAAAAGCAACCCTTTTTCGTATTCATACAGTCGAGCAATCACGGTCGAAGTCTCTTCTGTGGTGTCTGTCACGTAAGTACGTACGTGTAACCACAAAATTTATTCGGATTTCATGCAGACATTTCCTGCATTCGTGTACGCGCGAACCTATGCTGACACGAAAATTACGCGGAAAGAGGGTCGTAGTACAGAGATTGTTGCAGTTAGACAAACACGCGCGCTGGACGCAACGGGTGGTTAAGTAATGCAGGCGAGAAGGGATTATTTTCAATTTGAGGCGAATGGGTCGAAATAGATGATGAAATATCGTTCCAAGAAAACAATTTTCCGTAATAAATTATTGACCTCGGTGCAGTTTAGTTACGAAATGTGTCCATGGAGTCTATCGAGGAACATATTTTTTTAGTTGTAGTTTTACTTACGCGTCGAGGGACGCGTGAATTTATAAAGATAAATTACAAAGTAAATTCTAAAAATTCTAATTTCATATAATTTCTATTTTTGCATTTTCTATATAAACAGAGAAAAACTAATTTATTTACTATCTAATATTCCATAACGTTTACAAATTCTTTAAATTTAAATAATATTTAAATGTACAATGAGTAAGTAATAATATAAAACGTCCCTTTAGAATTTAAGATGGTTCGAGAAATAAACACAAGTTCACGAAATAAAATGTTATACCAAGAAGTTAGGCTAACCGTGACACGTTGCCGTGCAACTTTCCTTAAGTAGATCGAAGACTAGTACGAAGACTATGTAGCCTTGTTCTGTATATGCAAATTTTTAGCAACTACGTGACTGGATAAGTTTGCGATCCATGTTTATCCCCGTATCTTCGAGATCGTACGTTTCTCTTTGAACCGACTCTGCTAGTTTGTCATCGACTCTAATTCTAGAGATTTTCAAGCACTTTTCACGCCAAATACGTCGTTCAGAAATAATTCATATGCATGATATTGCATCGATATATCCATAGCATATTCACAGTAGATAATACCGACTATATTCTGTTCAATTTCATTTTTTCCTTTATGGTAGAATAATAATAATATCACTGGTAATAATAACTAGGTATTTCGAAGAGCAGAGAATACGCAGCGATGCAAGACATTGTATCCTGTAGACATTGTAGCTTTAGTTTCACTGGCGTTAATAACTCATTTAGCTTTAGTATCCATAATCAATTCACGCGACCAGTATCTCGTTAATTAATCTTCAATCCTATGCTATTAAAAAGGGAGTCTCGAACGAACTGCGACGAGGAGATACATACAATATATAATTAATTTCCGATACTTTGGGGGGGGGGGGGAACCGTAAAATTTATCTATGTGCGTTATCTAAATAAAAAAAGTGAATACGTAATGTGTAATTAAAAGTTATATCGAACAAGAAGCAACTCGTTGAAAAACATTCGTGCGACGTGAAATGTCTAGAAAAGCTATATCGTTAGAAAAAATTGAGCAAACGAAGTCATTTGACAAACTCCGTTTCAAAATCTCAAGGTTCAAATCATAAGGCCCGAAGATGACTAAGAAATCGGAAACCGTGATTACGACAATTTTAAGCTAGCGATCTCGGATTCTATGAAGTTTGTAAGAAGATTCTAGAAGTAGAAGCCAAAAGATAGGAGATAGTTTGAATTTTGTATAAGTCCGTAAAGCTTGCTATTATTTAAAGTACCCACTGAGAGGAACTCCGAGGTAGCCAGAAACCCATTTAGATTCAGCCAATACTCAGACCTAACTAGGATACCTCAGGTTTGTACTATTACACCATATTATGCTAACCACAGACACGAGGGACTCGACCGGATGAACTTAGGTACAGAGGAACTGACTTAGAGGCAGCGAGATTTTGGAAGACCGTGGTGAAGATGGACGGAAATCGACAAAACACGTTAGAGATCAGCATTCTATAAACTTGACTAAAGACATTGAGAACTCGAGTAACGCTGTTACAAGCTGTCTAATTATATGAATCTGAACTGTATGAATCTGAGTGGAAACAATAGGATTCAACGATCCATGTTGAAGCGTAGAGAACTCGAAGGATCTGGATAGAGAACTGGCTAAAGAACCGGATAAAGAATCGAGTAGACGTAACGAGAACTCGGTAAAGATGGGTACTGGAAGTCTGAGCGAAAATGACGTTTCATATTGATATATCAGTCGCGATACTCCCCCAGGGTGTTGTTCTACGCCTGATGTAGGAGTACGTAGCTTAAAGTTCGTTAGAAATTGAATTCAATCTAAGTTGGGGGCAATCTGATCACTGAATCAACAATACGCTATTATGATGCTCTGATAATAAGTCTCTGAAGCGAATATCCGCGAAATTGAGACTGTTTCACGTTTGAAAAATAATAAAATCATACACAAGTTTATCGTAAAACAATTCGATTATACGTCGGAAATTGAAATTGGTTTTAATCTCACGTTTTCCTATTTTATGGTTAATTCTTTCTATAAAATAAATAAAAATCGTAATTGTTTGAAAGCATGAAAAATTGGTTAATATTTTTTTTTGCACGTAGCACGTATGTAGAAAAGTTAATAGTTCAGGTACATACCACCATTCTCCTGGAATACTTGAAAATTGTAGAAAATCAATGTAAAGAGAAACGATGCATTAAGATATAGAAATTCCCAGAAGCCAAAGTTACTTCAAAGTTGGTTCTCCTTCTGCTCCTTTCCGCTTTGATTAACTGGCTTATCGAGCCATCTGCTGTCTTAAAGTGAATAAATTCTGATAAAACGCGCTGGCGATTCCGAAAGCGGGCAGAAACTGCGCGATAAGGTCTATTGAACGTGTCAACGAAACTTTCGTGTACACAGCCAGAAGGTGTGTTCAAAAGATTTGTCACCATAGTAACCATATTGTAACATACGTATATATTATCGATGTTCTCCTGGAAAATTATTTGATCTTGATATTGATTTTTAACAATTCTGGGAATTATATTGAAAATTACGATTCTCGTGTTGTCTATAATCGATATAGGAACATATCTGTATACACATGTACGTTTATAAAATATAAAAATGATTTTTTAATTATAGCTAAAAACCTTTTCCACGATATGACAGAATAATCATAATATTTGCTTTGTCAACTGAAACTTTTATTATCTTCTTGATAAAGAGATATCACATACAGTAATTCACTCAACGAACAAATACTCAATGCTACTTTAAACTTTTTCAATTAATCTTATCCTAAACAAATAGATATTATGCGAAATTGCCTATCATTTCACACGTTACAATATAATACAGAAGCTCTCGATATACGCAATATGTTACATTTTATTCCACATTTTTACCACCAGCAGATCAATATTATGTGTCACGAGCCGCAGGAGGATTAATAGAAGCTCAACGTGCTGAAATTATTTAACATGACAGAAATTTAACGAGCCTTATATTCGCAACTGGAGAACGAATATATCGCCCTGAAGCACGGAATTCAGTCCATCCACAAACTAAATCTTTCCAACTTTTAATCTTTCGTTTGGTCTAATCATAATGTATGGATCTTATGATTACGGTTGCTATCAGTGATATCGAGATCAGTGAGCCGAGACGAAATGGACCATCGACGAAGAAGATTGCGGGAATTCCCTGTCTGATTGTCGAAGAGCGGTCGCTACACCTTCATTCAACTTCGCGAGTCGACAATCGTCGTTAATGGCCTGGCATCTCTCGACCTGGAATCTCTGCTCCGACGAGACATTATACAGAGGAAAAATCTTGAACACAGAGCGATGAAGGGAAGAAGGAAGAGGAAACTAGTGAGACGTTCGACGAATTTAATCGTGTCACGTTGATCGTGCACGTTTCTGCACCAGTGTTTCGCTAGAATTCGACCCATTTTGAACTGTTGAACACGTTTCCGCGTTTTAGATACACGTGGTAGAATAACGTGAATTTTCACCTCATTGTTCTCCCGTCTCCTGTAATACGTACCTTTGAGGTAAAAGACGATAGGGTTTAAACAAATTCAAAGGTAAATTCAACGCGTTTGAACTGGCCGGATTTCTGAAGGAACTTTCGTGCCAGAAAAATAAATTTCGCACTACGACCGACACTTTGATGATTCGCCACGAGGGTTGAATAACTTGTCGAGTGATTCTGAAAGTTTTGAGAGATCCGTGCTAGAAACGATGGACAGGGGTTTCGGTGATATTAAATTGTAGAAAAAAAGCTATTGAGCTTGGTAGTTTTTATATGCTGTTTTTAAGGAACAGTAATGTCATCCAATCACAGCTTTTTGATTGTACGATGGCTATATCGTTACAGTAATGCAAATGAAAAAATAGAAATATATAGATTGCCGTATCAAATATTTATTTATTGGATAGGGAACAGCTATTCTCGCTGTTATAAGATTTTATCGTTGCAATAGAATTTCATTAAAGAGACTCGAAGTTATTCGTTTTCAAAGGATAGGAAATTGAACATTCGAAATATTCGGTTTCATAAATCTTGGATTTTAGCAAAATATTTGGCAGAATATTTCCTAACAATTTTTCATTGATACAAACGAAGAATTTCATTACTACAGATCCGAATAATCTCTTAATGATCGTGCAGGATTTGTTGAATTTAATGAAAAATTGTGAGAATCCGTTCTAGAACTCGACGAAATGAAATACATGAAAAAAGATAGTTTATAGATAGAAATTTTATACGTTATATCTTCTCATACGTCATATTTTGCGCGAGAGATGCAACACATGTTGGCCGAGTCAACGTTTGAAATGTTCACGAGACCTGAAACTATTACTGTCTCTGTAACAGATCGTTCGCGTCCTGCTGTTCGTGCGAGTTGACATTTCCGTGGGAAATTGCGTTTGTACGTAACACAAGTCGAAGAAAACGAGACAGAAGATGCAGGATATCCTAACGTAGGAAAATCCAATAATTAAATAATAACACTAACTTTGTAACTTTGAAATCTTCAAAAATAATATTCGCAACTAAAACGATTCCCATCAAATTTTATTTCTATGTATTTCTATTATTTACATCTATTCGGTTATGGTATTTTAATTTGTTTGAGAGTTAATGAAATTCGTTGAAAAATGCTATTATAGTTCTTTATTCTTGTACTGCACAGGTTTATCATCGAAGCAAAAGTAATGAAACGAAAAGAAATCGTAAATTCTACGATTCAATAAGTTAAGCATAACTGAGAACAAAACAAGAGCTATCGAAACACGGAAACAATAAAGAGGCTTGTTGTTGGAATCTAGACGGTCGTTGAATAAAGATCTCCACTTGTTCCTTGTAACGCCCGCATGCTCGACTACCGTCATCGTTGTTCGCATTAGTAAGATCGTTTGCACGGGAACCAATAGTTTTCATTAACCGGTCGTATTTCTACGTCAGCTCCATTTTCAGAGCAGTGCCGTTAATCGAAGATAAAACAAGTAGGTAATTTATATGAAAAGACCCAGGCGTACATTGTATGACAGCTTTTCATTTCTCCTAACGTTAACTCTCGAATATTATTATAGGATACCATATTTGATTTTTATGTTAGCTGTTTTTAAAGGGTGATAACTTTGTGTTAAACTGAGAGTTTGGACTCTCCTACGTGATAATTTAATAGCTAATAATATTAACGAATCGGCAAGCCACAAACTGTAGAATATAAACTTCTCGTTCATAGGCTATTAATTTCTCATTCTACAAGAGATGTTATGCTAATGAAATTATATCGTTTACTTCTGGTTAAGGTGCGTATTTTAAGACTGCTAATGGTTAAGGTATATGGTTTCTTAATATACCGAAAAAGAGGTAGCGCCTAGGTTTAACATCGCAGGGATAATTTTCTTGAAATCCTCTCTATGTTTTTTCCTTCCTTTCCACTATTTCTTTCTTTTTTTTCTTTTATCGAGATTGTCACATGGTAAAGGCTCGGACCGCATCGATGACAAATGTGTTCGAACGAATATCACGCTTTGATTGGGAATTTCATTGTGCGCGGCATAAAGCTCGGGAAGGAAGCGAAACGAACGCGATATATAATATCAGGAATGGACACGAACGATTTGTGCCAATACGAATGCTATTTGGACGATTGAAAATCGGTGGAAATGCGATCCACGATCCGTCGTAGACCCGCCGTGATTCGGTGCCTTTACCCGGGTTGAATGTGTTCCTAACTACATCAGGTTTTATCTCCAGCTTAGCTTAAAATTTATAGGCTGATTGGTCCGGGAAATTTAATAAATGGCTTGCCTACATTTTATAAACCTTCTTGTCGAGTCAGCATACTACATTTACCATGCATTTCCACGAGTCTATTGTGTTTAATTTTCTAATATAATATGGTCGAATTACGTCGAAAATTTTATTCGTACCTATCGATGCTTGAAAGCTATCGCTCTGATAAGTATGTTTCTAATAAGATTAACGATACTCTTTATTAGAGAATAGTTTATAATTATTTTAAAAGGTTTGATACGTATAAAATACGTTTGGAAGAAAAATATAATTAATTTAATACGATTTAAAATTTCGTACATGCAACAATTTTTCACTAAACTCCAATATCGTTATTATTAGGCAACGAAGCAAAACGAATAAGAGACGTACTTGAATGTATGATAATAGAATAAATATTGAATGTATGATAATAGAATAAATAGCATACAATCTGGAAACATTGGTCGAAGAAACAGAACCAAAGTTCCTCGTAGCATCGACAGTGATCGTCTAGCAAACTGCCAGTGCATCTGCATCAGCCATGGTTTACGTAATACGTAAACGAAGTACCCTAACAGTTTCACCAAATACACATTATCCAACTTTCGGTCTTTCTACGTCTTCCCGCGTTACCGCCCTCGTTCCGTCAGCCCCGAATTCCGGTATTGACTGAATCTCATTTGTAAACTTCTTAGGAGCCCAGAATCTATGAAATCCCTGTGGCTTGTCCGGTTTTCCGAATTTGCATGCACCACTTTTGTCCTGGTTTCCTTTTCGCTCGAATATAGCAATTCGTATTTCAATAGTTTGCGCATTCAGCATTAAGTCAGTTTTACCAGCCGGAATTAGGTAAAACGCGGTCTTTCGTGATTTTTTATTATTTCAATAATATTTCCAGAGCAGAGAAGGATATGAATTATTCCGAAGTATTTTACGCGTGAAGAAAGCGAAATGTGCGAATTATCCTAAAACGTCTTACGCATAAAGAAAAGGAAGGATATGAATTATTCTAAGATATTCCACGCATAAAACAACCAACAAAATTTCCAAAGGCAAAATCTTTCAAAATATCGGGATTTGACTGTGAAACGACGGGAACAGAGAACGTAATGACAGGGATCAAGTGTACGCCGAAGCGATCGAATACACCTTATCAATCTATCACGGATATCGAGAGAAGGACGACACTTTGCCGTTTTCTCAAGAAGTCGATACCCTCGCCTTCCGCTAGATCCACCGAAATCCTTCGTTATTACGACAGTGGAACGCAGTTAACATCATTCTCGGAGGGATTCGCGTTCCAGATCGCAATAAAACATCTCTGTCCCGTTGGTCCACACCTTAGGTCGGTGTGAACGCACCCAGAAGCCGCGTGAGCGGACAGGCAGCAGGCAGGTACAGGGGCCAGGCTTGCCAGGAGAGCGTAGGTGAGCTGAAATAGATCGATGGACGTGCTGCGCACGCAAGTACCTCCGGTTGTAACCCCTGCAGGGGGTAGGGAGAGCCCCATGCTCCTAGGTAGGGTTATCAGAGTGGCGAGGAGAAGGGGTCTAGCATGGGGGTGGGATCGAGAGAAAGGGAGACAAAGAGAAAGGAGGAACGCCGACAGAGAGAAGAGTGAAAAGCGGAATTACGAGATAGGAGGGTTCTCTGCTTCGACGAGGGAAGGAGATACTGAATCGAGAACAACGAATGCTACGCGAACGTGTCCTCGATCGGACAAGGATGGAGATAGACACGCAAATAGGGACCGGACAACACGCAGAACGATTTCATGTGCTATGAAAGTGGAAAGAAACAGCAGCGCGGGGATAATGAAGTACAAGGAAGTAACGTGAGAATAGCCCCTAAGGAGGCGGATAAAGGAAGAGAATCGGATGAAAGGAACGACGAACGATGTGTTGCGCGCGCGGTTCGAAGAATCTGGAAAATCAAAAGGAAAGAAAGATCCGTCGAAATTTCAGATTCTCCCATAATAAGAAGCCATACGAAGTAAATACGAACCACAAGGACAAGCCTACTGTAGAATCTGGGGGTTGATACTCGTGTCAGGTTAGAGAGAGAGAGAGACAGTTTGTGAAACGCTGCGGGAGTGGGAGGAGCATGTAGACGAAGAGCACGCGAGGGGAATCTCTGGTGGAGGAAAGGAGATGGAAAACGGACCAGCCGGGTTATTGGAGGAGGGTGACAGGGTGGGATGGAAAGAGCGCGAGAAACGGAGACAGAGAAAGACGGGCACGCGACGGCATCTCACCTGTTTGCCAACCCGCCAGTCTAGTTTACGCGCCCGGTCATCCGCCGGCTCTACAAGTGGGTATTCCATTGCCACCGCTAGGCGCGCTCGTTCTATCGCGTACGAACGCTCGTTTTCTTTCATTCCGTCGCATATCTCTCTGCCGTGTTTGTCCACGCATCCGACACGACCCGTTCACCATCAGGATTTCTACGTGAAACCGCTCCGCTCCACTCTGTTCCCCGGGGTCTTTCCATCGGTGGACACAAAGGGACACGAACGATCACGGAAACGGTGAGTACCCGAGGGTCAGCGCACTTTAAACGATGGTCCAGCGAGACACGGATATCGGTTCACGATCTTCGACATATCGCTTCCGAGATCGCGCGTCAAGTTTCGTTTAAACAAAATAACGAAGTGCGATCGTTTCACGGTGGTTACTCGACTTGATAGCGCGTTCGACGTTGTCGATGAACGAGAGCGTGGATTGGTCTGATCTATGGTTGTGGTCAGGTGGTGCTTTCGTTTCGAATGATCGATCGAGGAATGACTGACAGCGGGTTCTTATTGAGAAACCATTCGTAACGAGTGATCTGTGAGTCGTTTCTTAGATTTCGAGTGAATCTTACGTCGTTCGTGTTGAAAGGATAATGCCAGAGAATATAGAAATATGACGTGAGATTGTTATTCGTCGGGAATAATTTATTAAACGTATAAATTTTTCGATTACACATACCGTTATATCGACGTATGATGTTTGCGCTGAAATTACGTCGAATCGGAATTTCTACGAACGTCGATATTTCAAAATCTCGTCAATTTGTATTAAAACGATTCTGATTTCCGCAAACAATCCGTAGAATATTATCGTTGTCGAACGTTTCGTACAGAAGAGACGAGTTTAATCCGAGAAATCTTTGTCTAGTGTTTGAGTGTCTACGATTTTCTACGTAGTATATTTGCTTTCCGCGTTACGGCTATTTACACTTGTACTTACTTCCACGAGCCACTCACATGCTTACGACTTCGTTCTAAAGTGTCTCTATTTGCTTCCCTTTGTCTTTGCTCTCATTCAAAAGGAAAAGGAAAATATGCGTTTGAAGGACGAGGAAAAAAAAGGGAGCGTGAGCTAGCGTATTTTCGCGAATAAAAATGGTAATCAGGCAGAAGGGTAACGAAGGTAATCGTGTGCGCGAAATTGTGCCTCGCCTTTCGATGAAAAAGTTTCAATCGACAAACCCTGATTTTGAAGGTCGGAGATCGCAATTTGAGGGTATAGCTATTCGTTTTTAAATAAACTGGATACCGTCAGACGGGCTTCTGTTTATTACCTCGGACGTTTCATACAGTGTCCTTGTCCTATATACGGCCAGCTGTACTGCGTTTGAAACAAATTCGCAATACAAATACTCTTGTTGACAAATATCGTGGACAATATATCGAACGTATCAAAGAGCGTCGAAAAAAATGATTTCTCTGTAGTTTATGGATTAATCTGAGAATATAGAAACATAGAAGAGATATCAACTTTTTCGAGATTCCCATATTGCACAAAAATTTCATACGAATCGTAGGATTTTTCAAGTCGATGTATCAATTTTTGTCATTTTACGAATAAAATCAGTATGCTTTGAAAGAAAATTAATATCTTAGTCGTATAAGGCGATCCTAAAGTATGCGGCGACTCCGTATTTGAGTTAAGGGAAAGTATAACCACGCGGAAGTTGAAAGAATCTTAATGCGAAAGGTATAAATGACTCGCGATGAATTATGTCGCGATTCGTCAAACTTTCGAACATAAACAGAAGAGGATATTAATAGAGGCGAGCCGATGCTAGAAGAAAACCGTCGACGATGACTATTGTTGAGCGAAGCGGATAAATTTAACTGTCGGAGTTTGATTCATCGCGAGGCAAACAATTCCTTAGAGGCTTTAACCTCTTTGCAATTTCACGATCCCGGTGTGGACTCTAGACTCGTTACAAATCTTTACATCTGTTCCCTTTCTTCGAGAAGGATACTTACACCAGATGCTAATTATATCCAAAAGACAGAATATTTTAGTCAAACTAGGCACAGCAAGGTAATTGGACGTGTTTCTAATGGAACAGATCGTTTCTTCTTTGTTTCCAGTGACGATGAACGTGTTGTTTTACACTTCTGTGGTAGAAAAATGAAACTTTCTAATTAGCTAGAAAAAAGTGTATCCAAATGTCATATAAAACAAGTAAGTGACAAGAATAGACGACTTGTAAAAATACCGACATTGACTGGAATGATGTTATATATTATACAAAGTGGGTCACTTAACATGGTCGCTTCAATCGTTTACGTTATTAATGGGTTTAAAAAAAGTTTGTTGCTTATAGACTATTTCCTCTAATAACTAACGAGTATCGAGAAGGATTCAATGTACTTTTTAGTAATAAAGAAGAAACGAGTATATGTATTCCGTACAGCCGTATTTCTGTACTTCGTTTCGTATTTTTGTACAACTTCAGCTTAAGCAGAATATGTAGAACAAATTTATTTACATCACCTTTGAAATCGTATCATACACGATGAAAATATAGTTTGATCAGTTTATTATTGTAACAACAAAAAAGCAATTACGTTGTGTATTATATTAAGTGACCTACTTTCTGCACTTCAATTTTAAATGCTCGTTTCACCCTCTTGGTATAATACCCTCAAAGGAAAATATAAGCAAGGCTGTATTGACAGATGTGAAATCTTATCAGTTACAATTCTCAATGACCTAACTGCACAATTAATTATATTGCAAATTATTCTCTGATATTATTTAAGGATACTTGTCCGATTGTTCCGTGAAATTCAATTATTTATTAGCAGAACCTAAATGTCACTGATACATACATTATACCTAGTTTAATTTGCCTCTACATGAAATTTTAGGACGAAAAGAGAAACTAATTTTACTTTGTTAGCGTTTGTAGCATGGCATCGTGTCACCAATCACGTAGTTACCATGTTACGTGGTCAGGATTGCAGAAAACTCTAACATTGACGTTTATGGTTAAACGAAAATGCGAATCAGCAGCTTTTATGTTATCTCGCAATTATCTCGAGGTTTTGGTAATCCTTCGGGTCTTGTAATTTCCATGAAACAAGACCGCAACGTAACAACAGTGATTTAACTTAATTTGTTTGTTCGACCGTTTCCCTTGTTTTCGTTGAACGCTGTTTTTAATTAAAACGTCATCCGCAATTAAAAAAAATCCGTACAAAGAGCTGGGTATTTCTCAGTTCTGGAATTAGCTTCGAGGCTTCTTGGTACATATGTCGCTTTCGCGGAACAACGCAAATAAAGATGTCGTTTGAGGAACGAGACGTTAGTGAAACTTTTTTCTTCCTAAATGGCCTTAATTGTTCCATTCTTATTTATTTCAACATTGTTCTAGTAATATTATATTGAAACGTATAATTCGTTATCCTTTGAGATATTTCTCAAATACCACGAGTAGAAATTGATTACATATTTATTGAATTTATTAAATTTATTATAATAATTCTGATAGTTGAGTTTGTTACAGGGAAATGTAATTGGGAAATTAATTGCAAAGATCCTGTTTTAACTTCGAAATGATTGATATGATTCGCGAAAAGAATCTGGAATATACTGCAATGTATCGTAATAATAGAATTAACATTACAATTCTATTATTAATCATACTGAATATTAATAATATTCGTAATGGCATGAAAAATGGATGAATCGCTTCTAATGGCAAAGAGATATTTTAGTCGTTAGATTAATCAGTGAACCACATTTTCTATGATTTATTTCATAATATTTTCTCTATAATCTTACTCATAATGGAGTAATTTTGCCACCATGGGAACGAGAAAGCATTGAATTTAAGATGAAGCTAGCAGATACATATATTAAACTAATAATGCTTCGTACCGTTTCATTGTAGTTTGATACTATATCTCGTGTCCTTGTAGTCGTTCTTCGCACCTTGATAATTGGTAATTTCATGCACGTGAATATCATAAATTGTTCCCGGAATACTTTGTATTTGTTAAATTTTATTCCTTCTCTTCAACGTTAATTTCTTGCCTCGTCTCGTACTTGACATAATTTTTATCGTGTCTATTTTGCAATAATCCTGGGAACATCTTAACAAAGCAAAACATTTAATCGGATTAAACTATTATTATTTATTATATAATAGTTATTTCGCTCATCTTTGCTATTGATAAGCATTGATAATGAACATTCGAGCCAAGGGCTTTAATTATACGATAATTACCGCTAACTACGACTATCATATCGATGTCGGATGGGAACTGCGCTTATCATTGACGAATACAAGTTTCTTTATCGTAAATCTATAATAATTTATATCATTTATTTATTTCAAATTACGTATTTGGATAAAGAAATTAATTCTATAATTTTGTCTGATAGTACAAGGAAAATATGGCCAGTAACGCTTGAAAGGCGATAGGTTTGGTTGTAGAATTTGTTTCTACGATTCTTCTTTCAAACGATATTATAAGGTACGTAGTAGCAATCCCGATTTTTATAGATTAAACATCGAATTTAATTCAAAAACTTTAGAAAAATTTAATAAAAAGGAACTTGGAAGTAAGACGTTCGCCAAATTTTCGGGACAGACGCAAAACTAGAGCGGAAGGAGGATTCTACTTCAAAACTATTGATTAATTTCTTGAACACATAACCGAAGACTATGTTGCCAGTGGCGAATTTAACTTTCGAAACCCTTTCGAAAGATTGAGATTCGGAGACGCCGATCAATATCAACAAACAAAACCAAGAAACCTGGCTTGTATTATAAATTTACAAAACCGTAAAGTCTACTCACTGAATCCTTTCTTCCACAAAAAAGCCGGAAATCGGTTTAACAAGAAAAAAACGAAAAATAGATAAAGGAGGAAGAATTGTGCTACAAAATGCTCGGTTATTTACTTTCTGAATATTTGATTATGCTACTTGATAAAATATTGATCGATCGAGGTCGGACATGTTGTATTCCATAAAAGATAATGGATCAACAATGTAGGGAACGAAGTATGCACGATAAAGGGAAAATAAAGCGAGCGCTCCTTTCGTTGCGATAAAAATTCAACGGACCGGTAGTTGCGGACTTTTCCGGATAACCACGGCCAATGCTTAATATCGAAACCACGGCGCCGTACACTTTCCAATAACTGCCTGGCCGCCCATCGAAATCGATGCAAATGAACCGTTTATTGGAGAAAATATGCCAAACAATAGGGAGAACGTAGCGAAACTAGTGCTGTAATCGTGGCCTAATCATTCCTGGCTCGTTCGTGTTCTCTTCGTCAAAAATAAGTTATTACACGAGAAATATGGACGGCTGTTCGAAAATCGTAGGAAGAATCGCGGCAGATTTATTATCCCGTGATAGGCATAATTGCGGAATAATTTTCGAAAATGTAGAATTAAATCTGTAAAATCCGCTAAATTTCAAATACTTCGCTGCGTGATACGAAAGGTAAAAGAATTAGAGCACTCTTATCGAACAAAGTATAAACGTTCAACCGATTACCTCGCTCGATCAGTTTTGACGTTTATCGAGTTACCCTCGAAATTCTGTAATAACATTGTATTAATTACACACAATACGGAAGAAACAGGAAAACTAGTTGCTTAATTACGGAAGAACGAAGTAACTTATTACCATCATCTGTACAACGGATGTTGGAAAGGTGTGCGTTATTCTTGAACCTTAAAGCAAATAGGTTCGAATTATCGCTGTATATGTAAGTAAGGTAAAGCGTGGAAATGATAATTCTTCGCGCAATTAAAACCCAGTCGATAATTGACGATAATGATTACAAATTGAACCGTATACGTCACGCTGATGGACAGAGTGTCCCTGTGTTTATTCGATACGTTAGCTGTTGGCGTGAAATATCGGTGTGTTAAAATAACCGATGGCTTTAGGCTAATAATTCTGGCTGTTTATTCCCTACCAGATGTCCAGTTAATGTCGATATTCGATACATAAAACCTTTATAAATGCCGCCATTTAATGGTGTCTCTCACCATTAATTACGACGAATAGTTTATTACGTAGGATCACGTCAGGCGTGAATTGTTGGTAGAAAAGTGCATGTCGCTTCGAATATCGATCGATTTCATTCGCCTTCGTGGCATTGCTCGTCTTTCGATTCGAATGCAGCGGTAATCTCTTGTTGACCTCACCGAACGATTTCGAGAAAGAATGGAGGGAAGCTATTACTTAATGTTTCAAGCCTTTCGAACGTCCTTTTTCCGTTCCGCGCGCAAATCTCGTTCGAAGCGTCTTACAAATGTTCGAAACATTTCTCCTTTCGATCGATGCGTGAACATTTTACATCGCGATTTATTTTATACGTCTTTATACATCTCGTGTTATGAATTTCGGAAATTAATCGAACAGAGATATCGCACTGACGCATAACACGATCAGATTATCTTTTAATCTTAATCATCTCAACGGAAATTAAAAATTTTACTTTGCAATTTCTTTCGTGCTTTTTAATAATCGCAGGCCATAAGCTCTATTTGTTGCCCCTGGAGTTTAAACAGATATTACGTTAACGTTTTACACTGTCAAGTACTAGGTTGCTTTACTTATATTACTTGTCTCAATTTACTTAATCTGTTTCTTGTACAAATCAGGTTGGAAATGTATGAAAGATTTCTATTTTCAATCGATACGTGCAAATTTTACAATGCAAATCTTTCATGTACGATATCTTAAGAATCGATAGCCAATGAAGTTGCGCTTACCGATTTTGGACGTTGGCCAAACGGAGATTTATATTTTATACGCTGATCTTACTTGCTCTAAATTATTTCTCTTGTCAGTCCACTCCTTCCTAAATCTCGTTATAAAATTTCTGTCTACATGGAATCTCTTTCTCCAATCGATGCAGGAATATTTTGCGACATAATTTCCTCGAAAGCTCTAAGGGTCTGAGCCAAACAAAATCTACCTCGTCGCTAATATCGGAAGTTGATCGAACAAAAGTTAGATTAGGTGTTGCGTTAACACTCGAGCACGTTTGATCACCACTTCGTCCCAAATTGTTTCCTTTATCACTCCATTCAGCACGCGCGTATTCAATATTCCGCATGGCTGGCAAACAGTGGCAGAGCAGAAGCGGTAGACGATTTTCCAAAGAGAATTCGTTCTGAAATCCGGCGGGAACACATCTCCCAAAGCCTCTTTCGTACGGGAATGAAATATCCCGAAGAGGGTAAAGACAAAAGGCAGCGCACGTTATATTTCCCGTTCAAGATCTGTCGACGATTTCATCTCGTAGCAGGTTAAACGAGAGCGGGGGAGAGCGATGATTAATCGGAGAGCTCGTTGCCCGTAGAATCGTTCGTCCGATTCAGTTAGTCGCAATTTACCTTTATACGTAGATCGGCGCAACTTACACAACTTTCTATTATCGCAGAAAACGCGGTCGTTTGTAACACACGATGAAAATTAGTTTTAACATGTCGGATGCCAACGTCTGATACACGCTTTGCGGCTCCCGGAACGAACGTTTCCCATTTACCTCGCCATAGAAAATTCCTTTTTGCACGTTTCCTCGCTTTACGAGCTGTCGCGGCGAAGTCAAAGGCCAGAAAATCACGGTGAACGCGTCGTGCCAGTAGCACGAGTCAACGCTCTATCGGACGTATCCGCCGTATGCGGTCAAGAAAATGTTGATTAAAATGGTTCTCTTTTCCTTTTCGCTTCCAACTTTGCTATCGTTCCTGTTCCGTGCTGTAAAGATGTTAAAAACTCCGAGAAGATAGCGCGTCGTTGTTCGCGTGTCTCAACTTTTGCTTTTTCTCTCTGATTAAGTTCAATTGCAAAATTAAAGTTTCATCTGTAAGGAATGATTATCTGTTTTTTACATTCCGTTTTCCAATATCGCTCTCGTCGCTTGTTCTTTCGTTTCTTCTCTTTTATTTTTACTAGTAGCAATCTAGACTTTTGCAGTAACCTAACATGCTGCGTGCGTCGCTTTAAAGCGACAGGATAAAGTCTAATCTGAATATCGTGATAATCTAATGCAAGGCAAGGGAGAAAAGATTGGAGATGACGCGTCACAAAGAGAAGTCAAAAGATTAAAATTAATATTTGAATTTAGCTAAGCGATTAAGGAAATTTTACAACTGATCCAGTTATTTTGTTTCAAGCTTTCGTAATCGAATATTTCTAAGCAAAATATAAATAATTCAATTCTTTCGTCTTTCTGCTCGCAAGAAGCCTGGTTAATGGAAATTTTCGAAAGCGTCGATAGCGACAGAACGACGTCTCCTGCGGCAAAGGCCGTTTTAAACTGGACGCGGATATAGAAAACGCACCGAACTCGAAACACGGATTGAAAGCAAAGAGCTGCAGAATTTCTTTCATATGTCGAATTCTAAGACGGTCGACGTGACCTAAATTGAAACAAGGGACTGGAAGAGGAAGGCAGTAACTCAAGTAACTCGAACATTCAACGAAAGTTTTTCCCTAACTTTTTAATATCGCGCGATGCACACAGATTCAAGCGGATGCCAGTGAGCACGAAATATCACTTGTTTTTTTTTACAACTATCATATATAATACAAAGTATCCCTTTGAAAGACGATTCAACATCGAGAAACGAATAATACAAAAAATGCAGAAAACAATCTTTTCTTTCTACAGCTTCTTATTCCTTGGTTTCAACTACACGGTTCACACGTGGAGACAAAATATTCGATCCTTTTGTAATTTGATCGAATATCTTATAACAAGGACAGAGTTGGTGAAATTTGTATTTCACGCTCATGAATATTTACCTTCTTACAGTTGATCGTCGTCGTTATACCATTTCATAAAAGAGTAATCATAAAAAAGTAAAAGTTGCTGGATAATAAGTTGAAATAATAAAAGAAGTATAGCTACATTATTACAAAAGTTATTTTAAAAACTACAAATTTCTGCTTATTTAATCGATCTTCGAACTTTATATCCCTGAAAACAAGGTTTAAATGCATTCTATTATTCGTATTCTCGAACGAAAATATACGAATCCACAAACTCGGTTCCTTGTCATTCTTTCCTATTAAATCGTCCTCGTTTAAATTATATTACCCGTTGCCTGGCACACTGTATAGAACGATTAGCTCACAAAGTCACCAAGATTCGATCGTTAAGCATCGTTTATGGCGAATCATTAACACCGGGGGTTTATCGTGGCGGGTTAGCGATCTGAATCTCTCTGAGAGTGGTTAAAGGGTAATGGTCGCGACCGGTTCTATCGTAGCGTTTTTCTCGTTCGAATCGTCACGAGGGTCAACCAGCACGCTCGGTAATTGCGACAGGACGTGACTGTGAAAGAAATTCCCTTTATTCGGTCTTAATTCATCCTACGAGTACGAAACGCTCGGGATTACATTGCTTTCAGACTCGTTATTCAGCTGTGCATACTACTTTTTCCTATTGGCACGGGCAAATCAATTAATCGAACAGATTTACGACAGATCTTAAGATTTGCGATAGATTGCTCGATCGAGTCGCTTGAACGAAACGATAGACTAACGAGTTCGTGTTTTCGTGCAACGATATTTATAAAATGGCGTTTACGAGACAGTGGTATGCAAAAGTTTCCTACAAGTTACATAGATTTTTCGTTCTATATTCCAAAGGTGATGTTTTAAATAATTCCGCATGATGTTGTACAACTATGTGACGGTATTTATTCATCGTACCGTATTCTTCAACTTGTCGCGCTTTTATAACCAGCATCGGTTAAAATTTGTATAGACGTCGCTTTTAGAATATAAAATACAAAATCTATTGACTTATCTTTACATACCAGTGTACTTTTCGTTCAATTTATCGTTTTGATGTCGCGTGCCAAATAAGCGGTATTTTTTAAGAATATTCAATTAACGGAAAAATATGTACGTAATAATCATTTTTATTTGATAGTTTACGATCGATCGTGTAACGAGTAGTTGTTTCGCTAAAGTACGAAGAATTTAATAAGCGCGTTGAGAATATACGTCTTTTTTAAAAGTTTATGTACGAGTAGGTAAATTTATGTCTCTGCGACATATTATTAATATCCGCTAATATTGTTTGAACGAATATTTAATTAGAATCGTAGCTATGAAAGGGAAAACGCGTGAACAAACGTCAAATTTAATATCTTTGTCGGAACTGGATGTTTACTACAGATTCGTGGATGTAATTACGATGGGACGGATTCTGGGGATGAAAAGCTACCCTATACAACCCACGTGCGTTCAATATGTATTAATAATTCTGACCTTATTGAACGACAGACTCGTCGAAAATCGAATCGACGAACGATGAACAGAGACGAATTTCTTGAATTTTATAAACTATTATTTATAAACTATTTAAATATACAGTCTGTCACACAAGAGCGTGTCTGCGATATTTCTGTAAATATTTATATATTTGTAAAAAAATTTATATGAATTGAATCTACATCTAAAACACTAATACGCTATTACAGTAGGGTGTCCAATCTCCTCCATTAGCGATTATAGCTTGACATCGTTTCGGCATACTCTCGACTAATTTTTGAGCGTAGGATTCTGGTAACGACCTCCATATCTTTCGAATGTGATGTACAAGTGTTCTTATTTTTGTGATACGTCTTCCTCTCAGCTTGCCTAATAGGACACCATGCCCAAAACGAAGATTCATCAGTGAATATTATATTACTCCAATCACGATCTCTGTTTTCATTCGCCCATGCCAGACGATTTTCGACGTTTCGCGTACGCGGCACTCATATTAAAAAGCTCTGTTCCTTTCACTGTTTCAAATGAAACTGAAAGGTATTCAGCAACGCGTATTAGAGAAGTTTTCGTTTGTTTACATTCTTTTTATCTCATTTTGATTAGGTGTCAGGTTTCGCAGATATCGCAGACACGCTCTTGTGTGACAGACTGTATAAAATACACGTTAGTTTTTTAGAAATGCGAAACTATTGTTGACGGACAAGACGTGAATATTTATTCTATTGTTGCAATTTTTTTGCTAAAAATAACATCAACGTTATCAGGATTTTGGAAAATATAATTGACGTTACGAGTGAATAAAACTCTACCATTCGTTCTTTAACAGAGTCGCAGTTATTAAATTTCAAGTTCGGTGGATCGCCTTCGGGTATAATATATTCTTTCTAACAGTTTGAAAGTGTTTCATTTATATCTTCACACTCTTCGTTCGAATATTCATTTATCACACATCTGCTAATTTATATTCTTATCTCATTTGCCGTTTCATCGTTTATATTGGTATTTAATAAAAAAATAAAAAGTTTATATTAGTTTGTAATAGTATTTGCTTTCAGGCTAATAATCGCTGCTCTAATAATAAGTTAGTATGTAAATTTACAAAATATCGTCGTGAGAACATTGTATGTATTAATAAAAATACCGTGTTATTAAAAAGCTACAACAGTGGGATTTTGTAAATAATGACGCGTATACGACACACTGTTGATAATTCTGATGCGTTTCCGCACCAGGGAACCGATGATTCGAGTTGACACGGTGATATGAAAACTCTCGGTAAAGATTGAACTCGCCAAGTTCTAACGAGAAACGCGAATATCGTCACGACAACGTGGCTTTCCAGCTCTAAGAGTTTCCACAGCGTAACGTCGCGAATTTTCGTGATAATCCCTTTTAAACTACGCGAGCATTTATTTAATAAGCTGCCTCAAAGACAGCCTTAAGACGACAATATCTTAATTGTTCGACGCGAAGTCGAATTTTCACACACGTTAGCGTGTCGCCTTTCAGACGAGAAAGAGGAAAAATTAACTCGGTAAAAAGGATTACGTCGCGCTTGTGTTGTTGCTAAAGCCATTAATTGTCGAAAGCGAATCGCAAGCGTCAAGTTATGGTCGAATCACCCGAAACGAAGTAATTCTTTTTAAAAGTATCTTCGAAATTTACGAGTTTATCAGATTGATTTGTGAAATTCTTACGCATTTTTGGTACGTTCGTTTAGAAATGGAAATTGTAAATATCAGAACAGATACTAATGTGAATTTGGAGTTAAAAGAAAATTGATACTGTTACAATTTTGGTTACAATTATAATTCTTCGTTAATTGACGTGGATAAGATTATTTATTGGAGGAGTTCTTAAATTAAGAACGTTATTCAAATGTATCCGGAATTTATGATTAATTTAACACAGTACAAGACGAATTTATTAAAATAATGAGAAAATCGCGAATTTTTGTTAATAACTTTTCTTAGTTTCGTAATATCCGTTCACTGTTAACGAACCGTCTGGCTAGAAAATTGTCTTTTCAGAAGGAAACTCGACATAAGTTTCTTCCACTCCAAAGCATAATATTCAACCAACGTTGACAACATTTTTATGTGACAAGAAGTTCAATTCGCGACATGTTTTACCCTCGCCCTCCGCTTTCACCCACACAAACTCATTCGCACGTGCACACATTTACACACGACGGAACATGTTCTGAAATCCCTCTGAAATTGCGCTCGCATTTTCACCATCGGTATTTCCTGTCCTTTTCTTCGCCGTCAAAAATAGTTCATTAAGGGGAAACGTTCGTGCCATCTTGCAGGTGAACCGTCGTACAGCATGTAGTATATCGATCGTAGGTCGAAGCGAACGGTTTAAGGGTGTGCACCCTATCCAAGCCCCTTGGAACATAACCTTAATCCGATTTATCTGCCTTCTCAACGCGATCAGAATGTTAAAACGAATATCCGCGTTCCACGGCATTTTCCACTGCTCATCTCGATCCATTTCGGGATTCTTCGCATTCGTCGCAAACTTGAAGGGAAACACGGCCGAAAGTTCGACGGGACTTCCATTGGCTCTTCCGTCCATAGCTTTACCTTCAATTGTTTAGCGAAAATGCACGTTTTTACATTCGAATGGGATGGGACACTGTCGAACCTCATTTATAATTCCAGAAAAGCAATTTACAATTGACAACGAATCCTCCGTGTTCGTTACTATAGTGAGTTTTTCAATTAATAATTGTTCGATCGTCTCGTTCAAATATTTTAATATTACCGATTTAACATTACCAATATTTATATAATTTATGTTATTTTACCAATATGTTTGTATCTAGTCACGTGTTTTGCGCTAACAATTGTTCGAATATCCCATCGAAATAGTTTATTATTATCATTATTAATATCGTTTTTTGTTATTTTATTAACGTTGTTTGCTTATTTGCTCCTTTTTCTAGTAAATTAGGAAGTTTGTATTTGGTTTCGTATCTCAACAGAATATTCCAGTTTCCATAAAATGAAATAAACAGGAAAAAAAGTCGATGTTTAACTGGAGAAACAAGAAACTATACATTCACTGCTATCTGTTAATTACCACGAAGTTTTTTGCTGGCATTTAAATGCAAAGTTAATTAAGTTACACTAGTTTCTCGGATAAGAACAGGAGAATTTGCTGTTTCGTTCGATAAAGGATTACCAAGTTCTCGTCTTAATGGAGAAGATACACGGAGTCTCTTCTTTTTTCTCCTCTTGTAGAAAAAGAGTGGTCTTTCCTCACCGAGTTCTTCAGATCCAGCGTGGTTCATAGAGTTTTTATGGTGGTTGTACTTCAAGAAATCGATGAGCGAGCTTAGGGGCTGGCAGAAGTTAAGACGGACGAGTGAAAAAGACGATATCTATACATCTCGATCACGTGCAGTCAGCGGAACTTTCTGATTTCTTCTATTGCTTCTCGTTCGATGACCGTTGTTGTTGCTTTTTAAAATATTAACCAGATACTCGTATTCTCATGGAGTCGTAAATTTAACCTATGTAATTGTCTTCCTATTTATGTCCTGTTTTTCTTTTTCTTTTTTTTTTTGATTATATTTATAAAAATATAAATTTGCGTAAATACGTTTTCCATAGCCTGTATTCGTTACCCCTTTTAGTTTAAAGTATCAACATTCTTCTCTTTTCTTCTTTACTGATCACACACAGGGACAAAGTAACATTCACAGAATATTATTACACAAACACAGCACTCGTTTCATGATAAATTATATCGATATTAGTAAATGATATTTTACGCAAGAGAAACGACTTAGTCGGCGATGTATCACAGTAACAGAGACCAGGGAAGTGTTTCCCAGTTTCTCAAGCAAATGACCAATTCGACGATGATTAACTCGATGATACGAGATCTCCAGTTTCTGGCGTACGGGCACTTAAAGGGAATAGCAAAGTTGTTAACGCCAAAAGTTGGGCTTAATTAATCCAAGCTGTTTAACCGATGTTATTATGTTTGAATTGTAAATATCCTCGGGACTGTAAATAATCACAGAATTAACTGAGAATGAAATACGTGGGCTCAAGAATCAATGATTCAGTCGTAATTCCGCAATTGTAAAAATGAAAGAAGCAATATTATACCAAACGTAATTGGGTAATACGAAGTTCAATGAAATTAAATATTTCTATTAATTATATTTTGCAGCAAATATCCAATATCTTAGGATCTGAAATATATTCGATAAACTATCTACGTCATTCATATTGAAAATATCTTATCGCTTCTTGGCGTCTCCTGCTCATAGAAGAATTTCTTTCCACGCGTAATATCGAACACGATATTCCTTTAATTCTTCGAAGAATCATTTTGTTGAATTATTCGTATAACAATCGTTAACTGATCGATGATACCAGCAAGCGATAGTTACTAATTGTATTTCCGTGAAATCGAAAGTTTTTAACTCCGAACCCTTACATCTTTGACGACATTAGATTGCATAATGACGTTTATTAACAGGCTAGAATTACAGCATTATATTTCCACGTGCCCATATGCATCGACGCATAGAAATATTTGCCTCGTATAAAGGGAACTCGTACGCGCGTGCGATCGTAGGATTAATTAATATTATTCCACTTGGTGAACGCAAAATTCAGCTCTTCGTTGATAAGGCAATCGAATTAATCTCTATCGTTTCTAATTTTGGTAATCTGGTTCGTTGGTAACTTTGAAATTTTGTAGTGTCGAATTCACGCTTTGGTAAACGATGTGAATAATAATCAAAGAGCACCGTGAACATTATGTTTGTGACAGTGTGTTCCGTTCTGTGTCAGAGGAGCAGGAGAACAATGAATATCACACGATCGTTAATTAAGTGAAAAATTACGCGAATGATAATTCAACTGGTCGAGCAATTATCGCGGATCAGGGCATAAATGAAACGCGAATGTATTATTTATTGTTCGCATGGTACATTGACCGTTAGCTTGGTTATAAATTACACGAGTAGAAGGTTTATTCGAATACCGATTTAAGTAAGGATTCACTCAACCATCTCCATTTTCATCTCCTTCCCCGTCTTTATTATTATAATCGGTTTTACAATGCAAATTTCTTCTCCCCTTTTACGTGCCTACAATTTTTACCACCAGGTTAATTTCTAATTTCCTCGACTTACGAGTTTTAATCGTTTCCCTTACTTTCTTGACCTACTTTTCGCTTTCAACATCATTTCTATTCATTCATGCCTCCCTTATGTTTCTGGGGCAAAAAAGGTTGGTACCGTAACACGGTTTGGCCACAGATAGTGGATTGAATATAACTTCACTGGGGTTTTTCAAATCCACAGGCAGTCGAAATATACGCGCACGCTATCGGTCAAAAATTTCGGAGCGTTTTCTCCGATGCATATGCGTATATATGTTGTATACTGAATTTTCCGATAGGTTTGCAAGTAGCAATAACAATTTCCTTTACTTCGATAAATTTTTACAAAATTTTTTCTAAAATTTCTAATAGATACAAAACAGATATCCCTCTGTATTCGTTTTGACAATTTTCTAATTTTCTCGTTTCCTGAAAGCCAAGAAATCTGTACTCTATAAGTTGATAGAACTTTCGATCAAAGAGATTCGCTGATTTTCTTCGAAGAACGAAGAATTTATCAGTCTCGTAATTATCACGAATTATTACGTCTTCAGCATCGTAACCATAGACACGCAGAAAATGATTGCACGTTCGTGTTGCACCGTTTTAACCCATCTAGTGGAATACGCGTTTAAAAGCCAGGCTTTTCAGCTCTGGGTGTAAGAAGCAGCACGGAGGAGCCTCGCGGGAGCATTATCCCCGTTCTCGAAAAAGGATACTGAAGAGCAAGGTGCTTCCGATGATTACGTGCACGAAAGAAAGGGGACAAGGGGTGAAAGGCGAGATAGAGACAGAGAGGAAAAGAGAGAGAACGAAGCCCCGTGATCCGTGAAATTGCCTCTCTGTCAATCATTCGATTCGAGGTCGGGAAGAAAAGGGTCGAAAATAGAAAATGAGAAACTCGAGCGTAATTAATGGCCCAGTCACGAGCATTCTTGTGCTCGGACGCGTGCGATTCCTTTATTAAATTCGCGAACGAAGATCCACTCGGCTGACATATCGACCGATGCACTCGAAGACGCATATTCGTCGTTCCATCGTGTGATTTCCGGTATGTCGTGACTGGCGATGTATGCGCATATATTATTTACCAAGTCAGCGGGACCTTTATATCAGAAGCGGATTTTCTCGTGCAGCAAAATGTTGTCATCGAATACTTTCGGTAACAATATCGGTATAAGCGTGCAGCTATATTTGCAGAGGATACGTCGGAAGTTTCTTTACGTTGTCTCCAAAAGGATACAAAGAAAAATTCGACGTCAGAATAAAACTATATATAATTGAATATATCGAAGCAGGAGCTGTACGTACAATATAACTCAGTGAATATTATTTAAGAATTAACACAAGCATGTACTTTTTCTTCGTAATTTTTAGGCTATGCATTTGTACGCAAATTCATATGCTTCTGAAAATAATTGACATAATAGGAATTAAATAGAGGACTGATTTATTTCTCAAATATTGCAACAGGTATTTTAGTTTGGATATTTTACATATTTACGTGCATTATATGTATTTTATGCACCTTTGCATTTTTAAATTTCCCACAAACACATGAGAATCTGCAGTCTAGTTGTTATAATTACCTTCATTCGCTTTGGACTATACAGACATTTCCAGAATACGTTCATTATCGGTCACGTTCGCGTCAGATTTTAGGTAGGCGCACACTTTTCTTTCATATTTTAATTTCAAGTACTTTATACCATCTACGCGTCTCTAATATTTCTAGTTGGATCGGTTGAATAAGAAATCACTCGAAAGTTGCTATTTTCATTGAATTGATACGCGAAAGATAGTAATTTGATCTCGATCGCTCCATCGTGATACATTTGTTTCGCTTTCCTCTCCACGTGTTACTTTATAATCTTGTTTCATCATTTATGAATGTAATATTCCTGGCAAATGACGAAAATTCGATGTCCTATTCTTGTGATATTGTAAAAAAAGTCTTTACGATTGTGAGCCAATTAACGCGTTTTGAGTTTCCTGGCCTTTCCGAGTCTCCTGGTCCAAGCACCGTCAATTGGGCGTTTGTCGGATGAAATCGTTACTTGTCGCGTTGCAAAGTTGCACATGATTGTTTTAATGTAATGGATTTTGTCGAACAGATACGTTTAGGGATGGCGTGTGTGCAGAATAGCGTAATAAAGGTAATTCTGGATTTTAATTTGTAATTTAAACTACGACGCGACAGAGTTTAGATTTACATACATTGGAAATTTAAATGAAAAAGATGAAATACTTTGTGGATGAGCGGAGGAAATGATATTTAAGAAAGATACAAATTTTAACGTGATTAAAGAAATGAAATTGTAGGCGAATGATAACAGTTAAGAGGGTGAGAACTATAATCAAGAAATACAAAAATTGAATTACACTCATGTCGTTAAACAGAAGATGTTTAAAATAATCGTAAAAGAAAATATTTATCCTGTTTGAGTACAGCGTTTTTGATATATTATAATAATATATTTAAAAATTCATTTTCAGAGATTCGCATCATTGGATTTTTCTTTATATTCGTAAAAAAGGACGGTATTTGTTTACAGCGTTTAACTATTCTGAACAACGAAATAGTCGTAAATGTAGAGAAGATAACGAACACGAATGCTTTTCCACTTGAACAGAAAGTTGCTGATTTCTAGTACCTCGGTGGCGTGGCAAGCAAACGAACGCACACCACAAATCCAAGTTAAAAGTACACGACGCGAGTCACGAGTAACCATTACACTTGCCGAGTTACGATTCATATGGATGATGTAGCTGAAAACGACCTGTTTACCTTCTGGTTTTAATTCACGTTGTAACTAGTGCACGCGGCCACTGCGCATCTCTAAACGCTACACGTTGTTCTCCTAATTTCCAACATTATTTCAGGTTCCATCCGTTAAAAATTTTATGAATTTTACGAGTTTTATTTAACGCGTTCTGCTATATGAGATTTTAATAAACGACGTACGCAAATACGCACGCAAGATCATTATCTTTTCAAATATCGAAATATACGAGAAAAATGTTCCTCGCTAATTAACTCTGTTTTACGAAAATTCGTATCTTTGACTATAGTATCAAAATACGGATTAGCTTGGTTTCCGTGCACTTTTCCTGCTATTAACTTAACGATTCGATCATCTAACAACGAGTAACGCTATAAACTCAACTCTTACGTTATTCTTTTCGTTCATTCCTAGAATTTATTACAGTCTCTTATTTATTATTCCAACAAATTTTATTACTTAAAACAAAGACATTTCTAATAACAATTCCAGCGAGAATCGTATTTTTGTAGCAGCGAATACGTTAACCTACGAATCGTAGCACCTTCTCCACTAGCCCCTTGTTGCTTACGTCTCGAGACAAAAGAATCCGCGCGAGAGAAATGCGATCACCTGCAAATCTCGAAGCTGCGTTGCAGCTACTGCTCTGTAAACTTGCTCAAACGTTCGCGTTTGTCGTGTTTTATCTGCGAGCCGCGCACCTCGACATTTTAATTGCATTTTTAACGCGATTCGGGGTCGGCGTTTGAGCCGCGCGCGACACCCGGGAAAAGTTCGAACGTGGAAAGCCCGTCTGTTCCATGGAAACAACGAGAACGACCCGCTTCCTTATCGATCTAGCTGGCCAATTGAAACGCCGCCGTTCATCGAGCCGATTTTTTCCTACGCTTTCACGCGCACCGTTGCACATCCAACGCGTATGCCAGTGATAAAGCGACGAAATAGATGTGCCCCGATAGTCCGGCTCATCCTTCCACGAACAACCAGCTATCAACTTTCCGGGAGTATTCGTTTCTATGAAGACTCTCTCGATGATCCGTGTAAACCCACCCTTTCAGAGGATCCCTTAGACGCGACCGATACCCATTGTAAAGCGAACTGAGAAAACGTTTTTGTAGCATTTTGTAGCGAACGCTCGATAGGGCTATCGCAGGGAATTTCTCAGTGTGGGTTTTTCAAATTGAACCTTTGCTTTGGATTCAGGTGTACCACACCTTTGGATCGTGTATTTTCCAGAGTTTTGATAAAATACAGTGGCGGGCGAAAGAGGATTTGTTAGATAAGAAACGTAGAAGGACGTCGTAGTTTTACAAAATCGATTTATATTTAATAAGAGCAACGAATAAATTTATAACATATGTAAACTCTCTAGAATTCACGTGTGATAGGGACACTCTCTGTTTACGGATAGCACGACTTCCCTTGTTTCACGGACAGAGCGACCTTCTTTTGTTTCGAGAGACACTCAGTTCCCAAACGGACGTACAGAGAGCAACATCAGTGACAGACAAGATCGCGGAATACTTATTTAAAATATTGAAGATTGACGGAGGAAGATCGGTAGCTCGGGACGTTGAAAATCGATTCTCGGTTTTCAGGTAGACATTGCACAAAACTTATTTATTGTTTATGTAATTTATTGTTATTTATTGTTATAGATTGATATTAATTATTGTTTACTCCTGTATTTTATTTAAGTATTTTCACAATAAACTCGATTTTCAGACTTCAGAATCGATCTCCTGAATTATCTTAAGAAAAACGATATTACATATATATACAGTGCTGGACAAAAGTATTGGCACAGCATGATTGTTATGATAGAAATGCTTATAACTACTAAACAAATTGATTTAAACAAAAAACTTTTTGACGTATTTATTTATTATCTATTCTAGTTTATTACATAACAAGAGCAACAATATAAATAAAATAATACGCAAAATAATAACAAAAATATATTTTTTGAACATTTTATGGGTGGACAAAACTATTGGCACAGTAGAATATTTACGCTTATAACTAATTACATAATAAACTTCTAATATTTTGTTGGCAGTCCTTTTCTTTTAAGGACTTCCTTTAATCTTCTGGGCATCGAGTGGACTAATTTTTTAGTGAATTCAGGTACAATATTGCTCCATTCCTGCAGAAGAACTTTCTTCAGTTCAGACTTGCTTGTGATATTATGTTTCCTAATTCTTTTTTCCAATTCGTTCCACACGTGCTCAATGGGATTCATATCGGGACTTTGAGGTGGTGTGTTTAATGTGTGGGCAGTATTATATATTATCCACTGACGAACAATATACGCCATATGTTTAGGATCTCGATCCTGCTGAAAATAGAAATCCCTGGGGAGGTTTAATTTTTGAGTACTTTTCAAAAGATTTTGCTTGAGTATATTTAAATATACATATTTATCCATTATCTCATCAATGAATATAAGTTCTCCTACACCCGATGATGCCATACATCCCCACACCATTAAACCACCACCCCCATGTTTCATGGTGGCTTGCAGATTCAGTTCGTCCATCTCTGTGTTGGGTTTTCGCCATACTAATATTCTGCCGTCAGATTTAAAAATATTAAACTTACTTTCATCTGAAAACATGATCTTTTCCCAAAAATCAGTATCTTTCGTAACAAACTCTTTCGCGAATTCCACTCTTTTCTTTTGGTTTATTTTACTGATGTAGGGCTTTCTTCGTGCTGCACGGGCAGAATAACCGGCATCCTTCAATACCCTACGTACAGTTTTGGTACTTACTTCTTTTTCACACTCAGCTTTTAACATCGAAGCAATTTCAGTCGAATTAGTTTTTGGATCCTTCTTTACAATATTTACGATTTTCCTTTTTTCTCGAATTGTTACCTTAGAAGGGCGACCACTCCTAATTTGATTCTCTAGATTTTCTTCACTTTTAAAGCATTTTATGACTGAACGCACAGTAAAACGACTTCTGTTTATGATTTGTGCAATTTCGTTGTAAGATTTATTCATCTTATATAAATTTAATATTATTTTTCTTTCTTCAATTGTGGTTTCTTTCGTTTTTCTAGACATTATTACTCTTTCTTGGTTTTTTGTTGTTTAATAACTGAAGTCTCCAGTTTCACTGATCGAGTGTTATAATAAAAGACTAACGGGGGATTTCCCTTCGCTACTTCCAAATGACGATCGGAAATCGTTGAAAACGGCGACGATACATTGTTTGTTCCATGCTGTGCCAATACTTTTGTCCACCCATAAAATGTTCAAAAAATATATTTTTGTTATTATTTTGCGTATTATTTTATTTATATTGTTGCTCTTGTTATGTAATAAACTAGGATAGATAATAAATAAATACGTCAAAAAGTTTTTTGTTTAAATCAATTTGTTTAATAGTTATAAGCATTTGTATCATAACAATCTTGCTGTGCCAATACTTTTGTCCAGCACTGTATAATATATATAGCACAGAATATATAGACGACTGTTATCAAAATGGTAACAAATTATAGCGAATAAGAGTTTTTAAAGTTTATAGTATGTATCGATTTTTTTTATTCGCCACTGTATATCGTACGATTTAGAAGAGAATATAAAACGTTCAATTTTTAGTGGACAAGCTGCTGGAGAGTTGCGCAGTAAATGAAAATGAGGCGGAAATTACAAGCAAAGTTTCGCTGCAGATGTTTTAATAGAAGTTTATAAGCAGATTAAAATACGGCTATAGTATTTGCATTCTAAAATGAGAATTTAAACGTTTTAAGCAATGTTTATAAATGATATTAACTCTGTTGAGGTTATTAGATGTATATGAATGCAAAGAGACGCGTGGATAAATTGTAAGATAGAAAATATATATATTTTAAGCTGAAGTGTAAATACAAAGAATGAATACAATATACGAGCTAGTCCAGATCCGCACGCTAGCAGTGTTACTCTATAACTGAAAAACCCTGAAGCCAACGTTGCACGTGTACCGTTTTTGGTTTGTCCTCGACAGTCCCTTGTCTATGCGCTGTCGATGGCTTCAGTGCTTGAGAAAACTAAAGACCAGATGTAGAGTTTTCTTAGAAGTGGCGACCACTTCAACAAACTCTTTATTGTGTAATAAGTTATCTGAACAAACGTTATTTATGGATGTAGGTGCGGATAAAGTAAATACGACTGACCTTTCGTATTCTGCAATGCAAAATTTGCCGTTAGTTTAGATAGATTTCTGCGTTTAATCGATGTTTGTTTATAATTTTGCAGTTAGGAGTTTATGGTAGAAGTTTGTTCGTATGTATGTACGTATAACACGTTTTATTTACGTTTATTTATGGATTACGCATCTGTCGTTTTTCCAAAAAAATTCGTATATTTGAAATGTCAAATACGTATTTGAAACCTGCTATGAGGAAAAATTGAATTTTTCGATAATCGAATTATAAAAAGGGGTAACGTATTGATTTTGGAATGTTTCGTGACTGTCGAAATATAGAGAGCTTAAACGGCATTAACGAGAAAACGTTGTTGGAGTTTTATTCTGCATTTTCGCTTTCAGGTAGGTTTGCTCTCTGGTCTCATCGACATTGCAAAATCGGCGTTTCATTTTTTACATAGAGCGTATAATGAATTTTCGGGGAAATAATTGTGTCACGCCGCACGGTAACGTGCGAGTGTACACGACACAAACGTTGTCGGACAGAACTGCGCGAATCCCCAGTGGACATGTGTATATGCGTGTATCTGGAATATGTACATTTCGAAATGGATTGGGGAAAAATTTTGGCCGAATTGAATTTCGAAGTTGATTGCGATATATTGTCTTCTCAGAAAGAAATTTTTATGTCTAGTAGAAGCTCTGCAAATTGTATTTAATTTCTGTAGAACTTTTATTCTCTCAGAAAATTCGCTCCGAATAATTATTATTCGCAATGTATCGCTGGACACAGAGTCTTCAAATATTTACACATATTCATTCACAAATAATGAAAAACAATCGCTTTTGTTTAATATCACGATAATCGGAAACATCTACGATAGCTTGATTATCAAAAGCATTTAGCCTTTCAGAAGAAAATTTCAGTGGTTCAATGAAATAATTCTATTACACAAACGGTAACGCTCTATCACGGTAATTTTTTCACTGTTCCAGTACGATAAAGCACTTTTGAGCCTTAAATATTTTAACTGTATGAGATATAAAGTGGCTTAAGGAAAAAGCGAGGACGAAGGTGAGCGTTAGCCTAAAAGAAACGAACGGCGCCGTTGAAAACTCCCTTTTTATCTCAAATTCTCTCTCTCTCTTTCTCTCTCTCTCTTTCTCTCTGCGTATCTATTGCCTTTCCCAGGTTGCGTCTACCGATTCCTTCGAAGTTATCCTCTTTAAATCTTTGCGCGACTCTTTGATTCGATACAATACCTTCTGTTATTTTGTATCCGTCATCTTTTATCATCTTTTAATACCTCGTTTCTTTATACATATTTGTTTCTGTCTTCGAAGAACAGTGTTTTGGCGACATAAGCAAGTTCTCTTCGGTGATATTCAGTTCACGTACAATATTCTAAATGTAAGGTATCAAATAGAGAGATTGCTTTCGCGTTTTCGAGGCGAGGTGTTTGCCGTGAAACAGGATCGAGGTTAAATCAGTAAAACTTAAAGTTCAAAAGTCGAACGTTTCCTGATAATTTTCCAACGGCTGTATCGAGTAGACACATGTACAGTACGAAGTGATCTTGGAATTAGGTTTCCAGGTGATTCGGAAAACTCGAACGAACATTACGTAGGAAAAACATATCATTTTTACAAGGTAACTAATATCTATACCTATGTAATCGACACAGTTTGAATATTCCTCCATTCACCGGTAATACAATACGTTCTAGCATTTCACAATTTATGAAATTCTATTAAAAAATACGTTCCATCTGTGCAAGTTATAACGCACTTGCCAAAACTAATGTTTTTCCAAAACCAAAATCCATTAAGGGAAACAAGACGAAACAAAACTAGAACATTTTCGTATTTAATTTAACGAACGAAATACGAGAAAGATATAAAGTATAATTTCTAATAAAAGAGAAATACAAAATATCGACGACTAGCCCAACTTATTAAGGGAAAAAAGAAATACAAGTATTTACGCGCTATTGCCCTAGAAAATCGATAAAGAAGTGTGTTTGCAATGGCTATACGGCGATGTGCGTTTCCCTCGTCAGTTTCGCGGTAGCCAGGCTATCGAATACAAGCTTCCAGGCTGGAAATTGAATGACGCCAGCCAGGAAATCCTTTGGACGTAGCGTGTACAGGGTGACGGGTTGATTCGCGAAGAAACCACCAACCGGTTGTTATCACATTCTCGAACCACGTCCTCGTTGCTATCACTGTGTGCGTAATTAACACGCGATTAAACACGACACGACTGACGAAAGTCTCGGTACGTGACAATCGACCGCGATCAAGTTAGAATTACTGATTATTAATCAGACACTCTACAGGCGAATCGGAATCGTGACCAAGGATTTCCAGAAACGGAGAATTAATTAAGCGGATTTACGGCGAATGATCGAGCGCTACTTCTTGTATTCTCGCCACTGTGATCGGTCTATGTTCGTTTTAGGGGATTCGGGATTTAATGGAACGCGCGTGGCGATCCGCTGGAAAGGTTATTCCGCGCGATTAATTTTTGATGTTCGGTGAACTGGTTGTTGGTTTGCTTCGGATAAATCTCATGGAATTGCAGATACGTTTCGTTAAAGGTTTATGCTGTTTGTCATTACTGTTTCTCGATTTACACGGTAATTGGGCTCAAAGTTTGCGAGAACGTGAAACTTGAATCGATATTGAGCTTCCAATTTAACGTAGGATCTTACGCGAAGACGTTGAAGAAGAATAGAAACTGACATTTTAATACGTAAAGAAGGAAACGTTAAAATGATACAGAAGTAGAATCAAACTTTCGAAACAATTTTGCTTTGAGATAAGATAGAACAAGTTCCTCGGCTAAGATTCTATGGAACTGCATCTACGGTAGAACTCCATTTATCTGAACTTGTCGGGGGACAAATATACATTTGATATAATTGGAGTTCATATAATAGGAGCTTGCCAATTTCGTACACTATCTGTTTATTATTTTTCGTTCGAATAACAAAGAACTTGCTCGTATAACTCGTTTGTATAAGCGAATTCAACCAGCAATAATTCGATTAATCGGAGAATTAACTGAAATTTCGTTCCAACAAATGGAACTCCACCGTACTTAAATCCTCAAACATTTAGTTCAGAATAGAAAGAAGACTTATAGCAAGCAACGAAGTAAAAGAATCGCAGGAAGCCACGAACAAAAAACTGTCCTTTAGCGATTGTTCCTAAAACATCGCAACTTCCATCGCGCATGCTACACGTCCATCGAATGCACGAAGCAATCGATGTAACGAAAGCAGAAAGCGCACGATCCAGCTGAAAATTGTGCGACTGGTGCGTTTCAACGGTATCGAACTCGAGCACACTGACCGTCGACAATCGATGTTCGTGCTATCGGAGCGTGTACTTGTCCGAAAAAGCACGCCGACTGCGTGACCGCTGTCACGAGCTCCCAACTCGAGTTCGATAAAATCGGTCCGAGGGCATTTCGTTGCTATTCGTGCATTCGTAGGCTCGTTTTGTGCCGTGATTTACCAAGGTTAACTCACACCGACTGATCTCGTGCAACGAGCCATCAGATCTTTCGAATCGTCTCGCACGAAGCTCGCTTCCTTTCGTTCAACGTTTTCATGACCATCCACCCACTCGCTGGTGCAAGAATAGTTATGGATCGGTATTTTTAAACGATTTTCACATTCAGAATAGAAGGTTTTACATACGTTTAACGACACGAACGTTTATCGACTTATTAACCCAGTAAGAACTAACGTAACGTAAGGTTTCATTTGCAATTTTTCTAGAGAATTTACATCGTTATTTTATGAAACGGAGTTTGAAGAAGTTGGAATATTTAAATAGAACTACGATTATTTCATTTGCAATTTTGCGAAGGAATTTACATTATCGAATTTCACTTTTTAACGTTGTGGTTGCAGAAAGGAAACGATAAGAATTCGTTAAATATTTCGTTCGTCGCTATCTCCTTACACGTAAAATTTACAATTATCTCTTAAACGATGGCTAGTCTTTTCCGTGTTTTTGACTTTTATCTAGGATCTCTGTAAAGTATCTTTTATCATGACATACTTATCGTATCTACAGTCTGTCACACAAGAGCGTGTCTGCGATATTTCTGTAAATATTTATATATTTGTAAAAAAATTTATATGAATTGAATCTACATGTAAAACACTAATACGCTATTACTTAGTAGGGTGTCCAATCTCCTCCATTAGCGATTATAGCTTGACATCGTTTCGGCATACTCTCGACTAATTTTTGAGCGTAGGATTCTGGTAACGACCTCCATATCTTTCGAATGTGATGTACAAGTGTTCTTATTTTTGTGATACGTCTTCCTCTCAGCTTGCATTTCATTAGGGACCACACATTTTCGATAGGGTTTGCATCAGGGGACTGCGATGGCCAAGGAAGTACTGTGATGGCGTTTTTCGCTTTCCATTGGGTGCAGATGCGACTTCGATGTTTAGGGTCGTTGTCTTCTTGCAATATCCATTGGTCCTCGGTTTGGTTGAACCAACGTTTCACGGATGTGAGAAGTCCCCTTTGGTACAATTTCACCATCTTTTGTGCATTCAGATTGTCTGTAAAGACGCACAAAGTCCCAAAACCGCGTGCGTTAAAGCAACCCCAAACATGCACTTTTATAGGGTGTTTTACACTTCTTTGAATCATCCTTCTTCCATGGATAGTCCAAGCACGCCTAATAGGACACCATGCCCAAAACGAAGATTCATCAGTGAATATTATATTACTCCAATCACGATCTCTGTTTTCATTCGCCCATGCCAGACGATTTTCCACGTTTCGCGTACGCGGCACTCATATTAAAAAGCTCTGTTCCTTTCACTGTTTCAAATGAAACTGAAAGGTATTCAGCAACGCGTATTAGAGAAGTTTTCGTTTGTTTACATTCTTTTTATCTCATTCTGATTAGGTGTCAGGTTTCGCAGATATCGCAGACACGCTCTTGTGTGACAGACTGTAGTCAGTGGTAAAGTGTGAAAAGCGTCTTTAACCGCAGTGATCTCATAATATGAGCGAGGATAATTTCGTTTCTGACGTTTCAGTTGGATTTATATTCTTGAGACGATGAAAGTTAATAGGCTGATTATTTCTCTCATTGTTTGTGAAAGTTATCTCCTTGGCAGCAAGAATTTCTTTACCTTTAACCAAAGAAACGTTTGCACCAAGGTATTTTTAACGCTCTTCTACGTACCACCGACGTTTTCTTCGCAGTCTTCGTTCTTCACATTCGCCTGAAACTTCTTTCCCTAAAGTTATAGCGAAGTTTTACGTATATAAAGGTACCATTCTGTGAAACGCATCACCCGTTTCCACTTTTGGTTTCTTCCTTTAAATCCACCTTGCATTTTTTTTTTTTTTTATAAAACTTTCTACACCAGAGTATTACCTTTTAGTGTTTTTTTTTCTTTCGTAATCACGTTCCACGTTAAAAGTTAAACGATAAGAATCATATTATTACGTAAGCATCGTTTTGCATATATCCACAACTAAAGAATTGAATAATTTATAAATTAACTCGACAAGCCTACTAACCACGACGACGAAGGTAGTAAAAATAGAAAATGATTATGTATAGAATGCTCGATTTTCTTTTCAATAAACTTACGTGTACGCGTAGCTGTCGTCGGATGAGAAAATCGAAAGAATCGACGTGTTTATTATGAAACTCGATACCTCGTCCTGAATATTCTATGAATGCAAAACAGTATAAGGGTGGAGCTGAATTGTGATTACGAGAAAGGGCAAGCATCGATTTCACGTTAACAATAGCGACAAACTGTTCCTTTTTTTTGCAATACGATATTTCTTTCGAAGCAGTTACGTAAGTCACGTGTTTAAGGAAAGATTCGTTATCAAGTTAATTATTCCACTTATTTTTGGTTTATGCATATCGTTAATTTCTCGCGTGCGGACGAAATTAGAAATAAAATATATTTAGCCAATAACGTCGAAAGAATCGTTGTACCGATAATGACAAGCCTTTGCTCTTAACGACTAGTTGTTACTTCCAATTACAACGGTTGACGTGTTCTTGTTACTGGTGCTGCAATTTTTAACAAGCTAAAGCATACCACTCTGTCAGTCCTCTAAACTGATCCGACGACTTCTAACGAATAACATCTTTTTGAAATATTATTTCCGACTACCTCTCATCGTATTTTCGTTTCGTAATACATTCGCGTTCAATTTCCAATTTCCTATTTTCATTCGATATCTTCCGTTTACCAAGACGTAAAAAGACGTTTGTACGAATACAAGTTACGATAAATATCATTCTCTTCTCAACATTCGACGTCAATGGATAAACATTGGATAAATCTGAAATTGAAGATAATCTTCGATCTTCTAAATCTGAAATATCGTAGTAAGGTCAATGCTTCGTTTTTGTTTCTTTTTAAAACCGAAAAAATCAGTTGGAAAATTCACTCCGAACGTCCGATCGATATTTCTTCGTCGTAACTCCAGGTAAATATATTTTGCAGACACGTGTTATTGTTAGAATTTAATCTTGGAATTAAGATTAATAATCTGTGGAAGACACAATGTTTGTGTTGAAATAATACAATGTGATATTTATTAAACAATTATTTTTGGAATTATAAGTGTGCGTTCTGGAATGTAGACAGTTGGCTAGTTATTCACAGACTGACTGGCTTAGTGACCCATGGCCCTTGAAAAAGTTTAGAGCCCCACTCTCTATGCAGTAGCGAGTGTGACCTGTGTGGGTGTCTGTGTGGCGTCACACGTGGCACAGAACCTTCTAGTAGCTTCTCGACGTGCCCATCTAGAATGTTCCATCCATATCCTCACGCTTCTTCCGGCGAATTTTCGAAAGAGCATGCACGTGCTAGCCGCCGTGGTGCATCTCACGAACGCACGCTAGTAGGGATGGCGCTGGGCAATGAAGGGGAGAATCCGTATGATCAATCTGCATGCGATTGATATCGTTGTATTCCAACAGTTATTAAGCAGCATAAAATGTAAGTCTCAAGCTACATGAACATTTTCGCGAAATACGTCAGATTAATTATTCACAAGTTCGACACACAAGTTTTCCACCAAGTTCGTTCGACGCGCGTGCAAGTGTTCGTCTCTTCGCTCGCATAATCACAATGGGGTTCTTTCAAACGCGCGCACGTACATCAAGCTTTATCGGTGCCCGCATTTCCTATCTAGATCAGTCTCAGTCGAAATAGATAAGATCGCATGAAAGTTTCCTAGCTAGGGGAGTCCACTTGGAATTCAAACGACGGGGTTTGCGTATATCATACGCGCTATTTGCATTCGTTTCACTTGATATTTTCAGTCGAACGAATAAACGTTTCGCGTCGCGGCACTTTCTCAATACTTTGGGTGAAACTCGTCGAACCGATCAAATGAGAGCGATACGCAAACGCGTGCAAAATGTTCGAGAAACTATCGAAGCATCGAGCCTGCGAGGAATTAATTACTCGCGCGAACTGCGTGGGAACGTTGGCAGTGTCGAAGGAACGATAATTGAAATGAGCTTCGTACTCGTTTAATCGAATCTTTTTACGCTACTATACATTACGCTTTGAATCTTTCGCGGTTCCGGTGGCCATGCTGCTAAGGAAAATAAGAAAAGGAGAAGGTAAGGGTAGTTATGTACAGAGCGAAAATAAGTGGAAATGTTATGGGTCAAGACTAAATAGCGTGATATTTCAAATGGAAACAAATGTAGAGTGACAAAGTGTAGTGACCGTAATCGCAGGTAACAAAATTTATTAGTAAATATGGAAATACTTGTTAGACTAATATTTAATGCGAACAAAGACGATATATGAAGCGTCATAGAGCTGAAGCGCAACAAAATACAGTGATAATAAAAAGCTTTGCCACGCAATTGTGTTTATTACAGCATTTACATACTGATTAATCAGGCTCGTGAATATTACATTTTAATTATTCAATTATTCAATTTTGTATCGTTTAATGGTATTTCCATCGTACGAAAACGAATGGATAACGAACTTGCTAAAGGAGCACTTGGCCGCAGTAAGAATACGCGTCGATACTTTTTGCAGTCACTGTATATATATCTCAAACCTTCATATAGCGTAGAATAATTTAACGTTTGTCGTGGTCTGAAATCGCATAAGGAACCAAGCACTCGTGTCTCATTATGCAACTGTACTTAAACACTGCACAATATAGGATCTGCTGATAGTCGAAATTCGAGAAGTCCTTTGGAAGGAGTAATTGGTTGGCTTTTGACAGGCTCAACGCAATCGTAAAGTCAAGCATGTATTGTTCAGATTTGTTATATATACAAACGAAATAATGTAGCATCGCGTGACGGTGAGCGATGGAGAGAGCTACACCTTTCTTGCCCCTGTGCCGCCAGACTTCTTTCCATCTCCCGGCCGAAGTGAATTTTAATGCGTATACGTATGTGCACATACACGTAAATTCATTTAAGCGTCTGAATAGTTTATAAATTGGGTACTATACGAATATAATTAAATAGATATTTTTGATCGAGGTTTCGCAAATTCTGTTCAAGTTTAGACCTGACAAAGATCTTTTTCTTCGAACTTCATGTTTTTCCTTTTGACGTACATATTTTACGGTAATACCAAGTGCCGCATAGATGTTATACGTTCCATGCTGAACTTTCTGTTCAAGCTGCTGATATTTTCAGTGCATATGGAACGAGCGACGTTATGCGCCGTCGGTGTGTGTTGCTTGAATTGTAAATGGCACGAAAACGGCAGTACATGGAACGTGTTAAAGAATAAAGTTAATCTTCAGACCTTCAAAATGTTTCCACTTGCAGAGAAACCACGTGTAGCGCGTAAATTGTCTGAACCGAAACCACGCAATATCATAGATAACAATTTGCGACATAGCTCGTAATTAGACCGAGAAAGTTTACGTATTTGTGGGAAAACTTTGGAAGTAATTTGCAGAAAATTTCTACAAAAATATATGCAATACCAAATGTAAAACACGCGTTATAATACTTAGTAAATGTTTACTTTGTTTCGATGTTTTCAATTACGTTCGTGCAAATACAAATTTAAATAATTTAGAAGTCAATCAAGATACGTAAGTTAGATTGATCATTCTACGTGGGTACAGCGAGTACAAACTTGGAGATTGCGAGAAGTAAAAAGATAACTAAACAGTGGAAACAGACGAGAAATTTATTCGGCTATTACGCTCCATTGGAATACGCAGGGAATGGGGTATAGATGCGAAGAAACAGCCAGAAACTAATAGGTCTGTATGGCCTTGGTATAATGTTGCAATAATGAAGACCGTAATGGTGGTAGGAATAGAACGATGAGCTAGCAGAGGAAGAAACTGGCAGAGCACGCGAAATGGTTAATTTGAACTACTTTGGAGGGAACAAAGAGTCTAAATACAATTAAAAGGAGGAATTGAAAATTAGTATGTTTTATATCGTAATATTCGTATTTGTTTTAGTTTCATTGAAACACAAACATTTTCGAAAATAACGAGGAAATATTAATCGTTAATAAATATATACTGTGTTTGAAGCGGTGAATAGACTGCTTTTAACTAGTTAACTAGGTTATCTCTTAGTCAGAAACTGAATCACTGGCTCTAGACACGGAATTAAAAATTGCTAAAATAGAATTAACGTCTGTAATAAATTTTAACTTTCGTTTGAAAGATAAATATGGTTAAAGGATCTGGAAAAATAAATACAAAACGTCGATGATTGGGGCAATTAACCCGTTCAATGTAGCGTCATTGCAAGGTACGATCGAGAATAACAAAACTTTGGTAATCACGTATTCTAAAATAAATCTCGCATGCAGTATATTGTTTCCCGATACAATAATACGTGTTTTCACTACCTTTACATACTTTATGCGGAAATTCAAGCTGAACGAAATTTAAACTAAACATTTTTTTGTTTCTTCAGATCCAACTGTTTGACACAGTTCGGTATTCAACAGTTTATAGGACAAGTGACAATTATACATTTACAACGCTAAATCGATCATTGGAAAAATTTAAAAATTCCACCAGTTACAATTTATTACGAACTCACCCAAAAACTATCAATTTCTTTGTAGATAAATGAAGAAATATGTGGATTCATCAATCTCGAAAAAAATGCTATATAATTCGATTCGAAAGAAGAAGAAAAAATTAATTTAATAATTAATTTGAATGTTGTTAAACGGTGTAAAAGCAATGTTATATTTATTCTGGGCATAGATACGACTAAACTGTAGCCAACTGCATTGGATTGGGTCGAATATCGATTGATACAGTAGAACCTCCTTGCAGTGGCCGAACATAACGCACAGTAGAAACTCGTCTGAAATGTTAGGAGAGCATTGTTAAACGTATTTAGATATCGCCAAATTTATCCAAATTTAGTTGGTTACCTTTGATGGAATCTCTGAAGGGTAATTCAGCCGATACGTGGAAATTTCTGCGAATATAACAATTCTGGTTACGTTTGAATCCGATGGAATTATGTGGTACATACATACGATTTGACTAATACGTATTCTGCGCTTGATTAGATATTATTACCTCTGATTTGGTTGGGCTGGTGATTGAAGCCCGTTTGAAAATAGGAAATTAAACAAGCGGATTATTAATAATTCGATTGCATTGGAGGAAATTCTTCTGGAAGCTCATCTGTATAAGATAATTCACTGAAATTAATTTTTTTTCAGATTTATGAATAGCATTTGGACGTGAAACGTGGACTTTGCAGGTTTGAAAATTTCAGACTCTAAGATGAAGCTATAAGTTGAATTTTGTGACATGATCTTAATATTGTAGGATCGCAGAAGAAACATCCTAATTTACCGAAAAGTTACTACCAGCCTCTACCACGATATCTCATTTCTTTAATATAAGAGAAAATCTTCGAATCATTGCAATTTCGTACAACACGAAGTTCATAATTAAAAGAAAATGAACTTTTTAATTTCGGAACAGGATAGAACTTTCATTTTCCTATACCGAGTTTCATAAAGCTGCTGTAATATGAATTTTGATCACAGCGAAGGGAACACAAAACGAATATTAAAATAATTAAAATAATTAAAATACCAATTACCATAACCATAGTTATATACCACTAGACGAAATGAAAAAGTTTGTCAAATGTTTCACGGACAATTGCACGGGAGCCGAGTTACTCTCGCGTCGAATGAAAATGACTTTACATTCAACGTCGAACTAATTAAAATTCGTAATTCTATCGTTAATTTTTTCCGGGTAAATAGGAAAAATGTTAAAATATAAATCACCAAAGTTGGAAAATACGGTTTTCTCCAAACGTAGCTACGTGTATAGAGCAAGACAAAGTACTATCTTCAAATATTTCGCGCACAATTGCGCTGAAAGCGACTCACGCTCGCAGAAGCGTGCAATCGTGTCTGACGCGAGCACAGAACGCTATTGTAGCAGCGTTTCGTTAGTTTCTGTGTCACGAACGAAACAATTTCTGGGCCGTGTCATCGATAGGTGTGCCGCTGGCTAGCTCGAAGCGGCAAAGTGCTCGCTGGGAATGTAATTTTCCGGCGTAGCGGCCCAATGCTCGTTAATGATACTTCGACCGTAGCTAACTTATTATTGCACCGTGTTACCTTGTCGAAGTCGGCCGACGCGGCGCACGAATCGAAAACGTTCTCCATCCGGAACGTTTGCCGAGAAGAACCTGCGCGAATATTTAACCGCTTTGCCAAACTCCTACGATCGTATCTTTGTTGGATTCACGCGAAATGGAAAATCGGAATCAAAGAGACGTTACACGTTTTAGAAACGAAAATAGAACGATATGATTTTGTGCTGAAAATACAGTCTGTCACACAAGAGCGTGTCTGCGATATTTCTGTAAATATTTATATATTTGTAAAAAAAATTTATATGAATTGAATCTACATCTAAAACACTAATACGCTATTACTTAGTAGGGTGTCCAATCTCCTCCATTAGCGATTATAGCTTGACATCGTTTCGGCATACTCTCGACTAATTTTTGAGCGTAGGATTCTGGTAACGACCTCCATATCTTTCGAATGTGATGTACAAGTGTTCTTATTTTTGTGATACGTCTTCCTCTCAGCTTGCCTAATAGGACACCATGCCCAAAACGAAGATTCATCAGTGAATATTATATTACTCCAATCACGATCTCTGTTTTCATTCGCCCATGCCAGACGATTTTCGACGTTTCGCGTACGCGGCACTCATATTAAAAAGCTCTGTTCCTTTCACTGTTTCAAATGAAACTGAAAGGTATTCAGCAACGCGTATTAGAGAAGTTTTCGTTTGTTTACATTCTTTTTATCTCATTCTGATTAGGTGTCAGGTTTCGCAGATATCGCAGACACGCTCTTGTGTGACAGACTGTATATGGAAATGTTCTCTTTTAACACAGGAACTATCGATACCTAAACATTCTATTTGTTATATAAACGATATCATTATATGTATATATGTTATATAATTCAGAGGATAACAATTAAAATAGATGGATCTATATATTATATAATTATGCCTCTATCTAATTGAAAACCAATATTCATTTTGGCAGAAATACCGGAAATACCTGTTTCCAGGAATTGTAGAGAAAGAAAATTTGAAACACGTCGTTCCGACAGGCTTGGTAGTAATTAATGCTAATGAATTACATAATTATTTTAATTATTATTGTAGGATATGGATCGGGAACTTTTTTTTTTATAAAGAGATCCAAAAGTAACGAGATATAAAACGAAGTTATTTTAAGAAGACTTTAAGTATTATATATTTTTATTACTTCCTTTCTTTTCGTTCAAGATACGACTAAATTTATCACTTGTGTAGGATTACTTTTGCTTTATCGTCGATGAGAGGGAACATCTATTATCAACATACAATATTTGTCAATATATAATGGATCGTGTTAGTCACTAGTAGAGAACAGGATAATTTTAATTCCAGCCGCGTATTATATTGCTTTAAATACACATCTTGGTAAGTGCGATACGTGCCAACCGACAAACCATTCGAAGCGATAAAAAAATTGGTGTTCCATATCGATAAAAATTCAACGCCAGATGTCACAGTTACGATATGACAAACAGCACACACAAACGGTATATATAGAATCGAGACAACTTCGGACCAATTAACAACGTTTGGTTAGCTTCCAGTTTCACGTACGTTTCTACCAAAATCATTTATCAACTCTCCCCTGTCTCCAATCCCCCTTACCCTTTATACACCGTTGTTTCCACATTGCAAACAAACGATCCAATGAAAACGCAACACGCCCACATCTATTTCTGTACGTTTTATCCTCGGTACTTAACTAGCCTGAATAACGTTATAACGTTAATTCTTTCAGAGTCGAATCTTTCTTAGGCTTTGGGGAAATATATTTTTATCGATATACAAGTTAATAGATAAATTAATCTTTGGTAACAGGAACATTTTTTCCCGAGGGAAACAAGTTATTAAAAGAAGCCAATTTTTCCGAGAATAGATGTAGCAAAACGTATAGGTGGTGTTTGTTTTATTCTCTAGAGCAAGGACAAGAAAGGATGGTATATTGAGAGTTTATTCGTGTAAGCAATGCTCAACATAAAGCTGACTATAATCGTCGTGCGTATTCTACTCGGCTTCCAGCTTCTCAACTGACTGAACTCAACTGCTTAGCGTCTTCTGTCTGTCCTCGACTGCTTCACGTCTTCTCCACAACTTGACTGCTTCACGTCTTCCGTCTGTCTCAACTGCTTCACGTCTTCCGTCTGTCTCGACTGCTTCACGTCTTCTCTACAACTTGACTGCCTCACGTCTTCTTCTCGACTTGACTGCCTCACGTCTTCTTCTCGACTTGACTGCCTCACGTCTTCTTCTCGACTTGACTGCCTCACGTCTTCTTCTCGACAACTTGACTGCTTAACGTCTTCTTCTCGACTCCCAGATGTGCCTGACCCATTCCCAGGTAGATCCCCTTTAATTACCCCGATGTTGTAATGGGCCACAGATATAACCCATTTTCAGGTAGATCCCCTTTAATTACCCCGATGTTGTAAAGGGTCACAGGTATGGCCCATTGTCAGGCACGTCCCTTTTCCCGATACTACATAGATGTATTTATCGGTTAGTCAGAGCGATTATAAAAAATATCTACAAACGTCCTTATTTCTCGATGAAGCATTTCTCATTTTCGTGATATCAAGTTTTTATTAAATTAAATACAAAATTTAATATACTTGGCCGTAATTAATTCGTACGTAATAATAGATACAATCCTGTGTGAATACCTTTTTCAACCGCTATAATCGATAATTTTTAAGGTACGATATTGCGTATGGCGCAACACCGAGCTAAAAAGGTTAAGAAACGTATCATGTGCACGAGCATACGTAAAAAGGGATTCGCGTAGCACGCGCAGCCTGCAGGTATTTTTTGTCGATGGAAAATATGAATCAGGCTATAAAGCAGAGAATATTTAGCGAAGAGAAAAAGTTGATGAAAATGGCGACGCGTGGGTGAAACACGGCCTTGCAATGCAGCGCGTAACGGTTCGGGCAATCGAGCGAAATAACTCGGTTTCAGCGGTCCGCTTCGGTACGTGTGTCACATTGACACGCGTCGCGTCGAGGTGCAACAAAATGTTCATGCGGAATGTAATTTCCTGGCTGAATAAAGCCAATTATTAATGATGCGTCATCCCGCGATACCTTCGTATTAGGACTTTTCAGCAATTTTTATGCGGCAATGTTACACACGTCGCCGATGTCAAAAGAAAGAAACGAATATTCGACAGGAATTATAAAAAATTGCATTTTAGGCGTTTATCATAAACGTTAACCAAACAGCGGAAAATTCGATCGTTTAGGAATTTAACGATATAGATCGCGAGTTGCTTCGAAGCGTTGCCCGAGAATTTTGAAATTCTCTTTCGCTAAATTGTTTGAAACAATCTAAAAAATCTCACGATTTTTGTTAATCCTTGGGAAAATACGTAGCGAAGTATCGTTATACGATAGAGTACGACGCAATGGAATTAAAAAATTGTTTATCGTAGTTAGGATATATTTCGTGCACTTTTCTCGCCGTTGTTTAATCTTATTCATTTATTAAGGATCAAGCAGCGAAATAATAAGCAGCGTAAAATTTGAATAAACGTGACATCATTGGAAAACGTAAATAAAATAGCTTGTGAATTGTCTTATCGAGTTATCGGAATAATAATTATTTTATAGAAGCTTGCTACACGTTACAGAGGAAACAAAATAACGCGAAAGAAAAGTTCGACGATGTTACAGGATCTACTAGGGAAAAAAAGGTATTAATAAGTCCGTAGGATTCCCTGTCGGAGCCGCAACGATATAAAGAACTTAATAATTTAAATTTCTCAAAAATGATTACAAGTAAAATATCGCGTTGACGTAAGATTAGCATAATATTCCTTTCAACGATATTATACAACAATATTCAGACGATATCACGAAATTTATTCAACCCAACTCATTTAACAGTAAATTTCAATTCTTCCACACCTACGGTGCTCAGATAACTCGGATAACTGCTACAAATTTATCAGCACATTTTAAACGACCCTCATAAACCCTATATACAACTGTTGCTCAACCCTCGTCGATCTTGCAAATTCCTCCATTGTTTTATTATCCGGCCACCTTTCTTCGGCCGAAAAAAAACCGACACCGAAGGAGGTAATTATTTTCGGTTACGCGTTGTAGGCTTCTTAGCTCGATTACGATCTTGGACACGATTCAAAACGTAAATTTGCCAGAATGTTCGGCGTTGTGTAGCGGCGCGTAGAGATTATTAGACATCTCGTAAAGATACGGATGAAATAGGTAGTATTTCTGTCGGAGATGCGAGTTTCTAATGGAATTGACTTCCTTGTGCCACGGACGAGGGGTGAATACCGGAGAGGGAAGATGGAAGAGGGAGCAGGTTATAAAGTGCGGGAACAACGACCGGTTTAAGCGGCGTCCGTAGTTAAAAGTTTGCTGGGCAAAAAGTATCGATCCCGCCAGCGAAATTACTGGGACAATTACCGGTTGAAAGTTGAATTTTCACCGAGTGAGCACAATTATCGTGGGGTGTAGCCTATACTGAATTTTTATTTCATGGTAAATATTACACGACCGTTAGCGGTGTATTTTACACGAAACCGTAGAATGTTTAATGTATCGAACGAGTGGCATTTGAACGGAAGATAAATTTACTGCAGTAAAGTTGTAATAACGTTGAACGTGTAATTTCGATTTTAGATACGGCAAAAAGAATATCAGACCACGTCGATAATTGGTGGGTAGTTTCGCTCGATAAATATTACAAATTACGTCGTAAATGATTTATATCTGCTAATTGTATGGCAATTTCAATGCAGCGATATATGTATATGGAAAGTAGACAGAGCTATTTTAAGTTTGAAGAAGTTGACTTAAGAAATGGTGGGTGATTTATTACGAAGAAATTTTGCCGTTAGCGTTGCTCGTTACTGCGTTGAAAAATGACCTCATTTAGTATTCTAATCCATTTAGTATTAGGGACAATATTATTTTCGTCTTTGAACGAATAATTATCGAAGCGATAAAGAGTTAGTTGATACAAATACTCGTTAAAGTACCTGTTTTGCTCCAATAACGAGAACAACGAAAGAAGCTAAAGCAAGAAACGAGGTCTCGCTTTAAAGAATTTGATCATTATATTATACGTGGAAACAGAATCATGGTTTGACCTAAATAATGATTAGGACTAAACAACTGTTATAACTGGTACGCTGTCATTGATTAATTATTCGCATCAACAGTGAGATAGCTTCTAATTAGCCCCACAAAATTGGCAGTAGTATAAACGTATAATTAATTCGACGACGCGGTTTTCATATTCTGCTACAATAATTTGATAATTTAGTAACACTGCTAATATCCTGTATACAGTCAAAGAATTTCTGGGCTATTCTTTTTTAAGGAAAATCGAGATATTTTTCTTACTTTACGTACGAAAAGAAATTAGAATCTCGATCCTCTGTTCTTTATTGGTTCAGATCCGATATACCGTGACTGGAATCCGATATTATTTCCATAAACGTTCAATCTGAATAATTTTGAATATTTTCGCAAGTTCTAACGTGATTCCTCGTTCGAATAAAGCTGATAATTGTTTATTCCAAACTTTAGAATTAATTTGTTGAAGCAACGAATACTTATTCGATTTAGCCACACTAATAATGTATAACACTCGTAAAATCGTACGCGTAGATCTTGCGATACTCAAATGTTCAACTTCTTTGATCTTTAACGAACGATTTTTTTTTTTCTTTCTTTCTTCTCATCCTTTCATTTGTACTTTCACCGTTCACATATTATCCACTCTTTATTTTTCAGCTATGTACTTTTTCGTTTTATATTATGTTCCTTGTTTACGAATTTATGAATTTATGCTTTATATTTGCTAGATTTATGTTGTATTTATGCTATGTTTATGTTATGTTTATGCATGTATATTTATGCATGTTATCCTCATTAACATATTCAACGTAGCGCTAAATTGAACAGATTTTACACTCAATATACCTCGTTTTACGCAATAATTTCTCAAAGGTATATTAATATTTCGCCAACCTCATTAATCTAGAAATCTTAACGTAACGTCGCAAGCTTCGAAGATCGAAAGTTACCATAAGAAGGTGTGGAAAGCAAATGTTAATTTGCCAAGAGAGCGATTGTGACGGAAGACGGTTTGCCTCGATTTTAAAATCGTCTTACCCTCGTGCCAGTTGTGCAAAATTCACCGCGCCCACGAGCACGTGTTAATTAAGTCTGCAACCAACTCGACAAATTAATTGCGAATCATGCGTGGGAATTTTTACGATCTAATAATTGATGATTCAGAGAACGTGTAACACAGTTTCGATGAGATAATTTGGAACAGTTCCTAGTACTGCCAGTTAATTATATGCGTCGTATTTCCACGTTGAGATTTGAAATGTACGAATTTGTAGGTTTTTCGTGGCGATTCCCAGTTCGAAATCGTTTGAAGAAGAGATTGATTGGAAGCAGTGAACGCGAAACAGGGAAAATTGGTTGGTGCCTTCTCCGCTGTCGCTTGGATATTCGATACATTCAAATGTATTCAAATATCGGTTTCTCTTGGTATGTTCGTCGCAGAAATGACGTAAACGTTTAATTTGTTGCTGATCGTACACGTGATCAATATTAATTTGTTCTTGTTATAATATAGGCAGTTTTTAAACTTCTGTGTCTATCTTTCTCTTCTTTATCTCTTTTCTTCTTTTCTGTACATATACGTGTGTATATTTTCCCTCACATTATATCTTTTTGTTTCAAAGGATCTATCGCGTAAGTCATTTGTCGTGAATTGTCGACACAAGAGCAACCGGTCAGATCAAACCGATCGCGTACCTCGAATGAATTAACGCTCAAGGTGGAGGAGGTTTGAGAGATCTAGCGTTAGAGTAATCCAGCACTGTGTTGAACTTGTTGTTGCGTAAACGTAACGTGTGATGTGATGAACACGGCGGTAGTAACATCTTGTTGAGAGCGAAGTATTTCACCCGTATGGTACGATGTCCGATGATGAATTGTCCTTCTACGTTGCCGATTCTCCCTACCAATCGTTGGGTTTCGTCTGTCCATAGTGCCCTTCCGGCTGGTCCTTTCCCGGCGTCTTTTACCTGACCTCGGAGTCATTAGGTTTCCAGCTCTGGGAGGACATATAATTCGGAATCTTCTAAAGGGAATGGGCCTATCCGTGCTATAAACGGACGGCCACTCAAAATTCCGAACATAATTAAATAAATAAATACATTTTGAAACGTTTGTTTCGCATCAAAGATATTTTTTCGATTACACGAAAATGATCGATACGACACGTGGAATTTCTACAGAAAATAATTCAAAATCGCGTTGAGATATAATTGTTATAATGTCTCTACAAGGGCAATTTTCGTAGCAGATATCTTCGATCTATTCGATATCGATAGCATCGAATTAATAACGCGTTCAATGTCGCCGACGTTTTCCTTTTTTCCTAAACGAATCAAACGTTGCAAATCAATTATTCGTAGCTGCGCATTTTCGACAGGCGTGTGAAGACTGCCATTAACGAATGTTATTCAATGCATTTCGCTTGTCGGCTCGGATCGGTTTTAGTAGAAAATCACGTAAAGCCCGTACGGCCGCTATTATAAATATCGAGATTAATTCATGTGTACGAGTTGCGTATATTTTATGACGTCGTGTGTTATTTTCAATGACTATGCATTTAACGTTATATATAATCATAGGAAATTTTCTGCGAATCGAAGCTCTGAAATTTATTCGGTAAATTGTGACATTCTGATCGATTCAATTTCCTTTTTAAAATAATTCTATACATAATCTCTATTATACCGTATTCTTTCGTTACTATAAAAATCCATAATAAAAAGCATACTCAACCGTATGTTTTCATATTCTACATATCTTAAATTTTCAAATACACCCGCTGAAAGTCAGGATATTCGTAATACAAAGAGAATATTTTGTAATACGAAGCTAAAGTTCAAGGATCGTGTTACTCCTCTTTCCTAGGACAATAGAAAATTAGATGTTGTACGACGATAGACGTGTTACGTTAAAATAATTACGAATAAAATGAAATCAAACGTCTGATCAAATTTTGAGCAATCGATTAGTTACAAACACCAATGTTACTCAAAATCGAACAAATCAAGTTACAAATCGCAACTCTTTTAACCTGCTACATCTCTTCAGTCACTTTCGATCCAATGTATTTCTCTAAGACTAAAAATATCTCAAATTTAAACAAAATATGAAAAGATTCTTATTGAATGATTTATTAATCTATCATTAGACGACCATTGCGTGATTTCTCGTTTTAGTTTTATGTTAAACGTCTTTTTAAAATACTTGCTCGCCAAAATGAGTGCAAAATTTAAATATTAAAATTCGAGTACCGTCACGGCCTTAACATCGTGAATCTCTAATGGCCAATCCGTAGACGCAAAGTGTACAACTACAGTAGTAAATAAAACACCTTCGCGAGTATTACGCTTTGCGATACGATTTATTTAGCGTGTCGGGGAGCAAATGATCGATGAAGCCTCTAGAGAAGCAAGAGGATTCGAGAAGGAAGAAGTTAAAATTGTTCGAAGCATCGAACCTGCTCAAAGACGAGAAAGCGAGAAAACTTGGATCGCGTGTAATAAAATTGACTCGCTCAAGACCTGCGAAGAAGCTTTACGATCGCTGATTATTCGGCTTCTTTTCCAGTCCATGAAATTTCCGGTTGTAGTACCGCGGAAACAACGCTTTGAATTGTTTCATTAATATTACTCTTGCTTCTAAGTAGTCTTCTTTCTCCCTCCAGTTGCATATGTAGAACGATTTTCTGAAAAATTCTGGGCGAAAGGAACGAAAGGAAGCGTGACACCCGCGACTGCTCGTTTTCATTTATTTATCTGGACGTGTCATCGTGTGTACTGTAGGTGGAAGCTTGGGAAGACATTTATCTCGTAATAGTAAAATAGTATTTGTTAATAATAGAAAAACAAAGCTTTTGTCAGAAATATAACGAAATCACCGAGTTAGTCATACAGTGCTGGACAAAAGTATTGGCACAGCAAGATTGTTATGATACAAATGCTTATAACTATTAAACAAATTGATTTAAACAAAAAACTTTTTGACGTATTTATTTATTATCTATCCTAGTTTATTACATAACAAGAGCAACAATATAAATAAAATAATACGCAAAATAATAACAAAAATATATTTTTTGAACATTTTATGGGTGGACAAAAGTATTGGCACAGCATGGAACAAACAATGTATCGTCGCCGTTTTCAACGATTTCCGATCGTCATTTGGAAGTAGCGAAGGGAAATCCCCCGTTAGTCTTTTATTATAACACTCGATCAGTGAAACTGGAGACTTCAGTTATTAAACAACAAAAAACCAAGAAAGAGTAATAATGTCTAGAAAAACGAAAGAAACCACAATTGAAGAAAGAAAAATAATATTAAATTTATATAAGATGAATAAATCTTACAACGAAATTGCACAAATCATAAACAGAAGTCGTTTTACTGTGCGTTCAGTCATAAAACGCTTTAAAAGTGAAGAAAATCTAGAGAATCAAATTAGGAGTGGTCGCCCTTCTAAGGTAACAATTCGAGAAAAAAGGAAAATCGTAAATATTGTAAAGAAGGATCCAAAAACTAATTCGACTGAAATTGCTTCGATGTTAAAAGCTGAGTGTGAAAAAGAAGTAAGTACCAAAACTGTACGTAGGGTATTGAAGGATGCCGGTTATTCTGCCCGTGCAGCACGAAGAAAGCCCTACATCAGTAAAATAAACCAAAAGAAAAGAGTGGAATTCGCGAAAGAGTTTGTTACGAAAGATACTGATTTTTGGGAAAAGATCATGTTTTCAGATGAAAGTAAGTTTAATATTTTTAAATCTGACGGCAGAATATTAGTATGGCGAAAACCCAACACAGAGATGGACGAACTGAATCTGCAAGCCACCATGAAACATGGGGGTGGTGGTTTAATGGTGTGGGGATGTATGGCATCATCGGGTGTAGGAGAACTTATATTCATTGATGAGATAATGGATAAATATGTATATTTAAATATACTCAAGCAAAATCTTTTGAAAAGTACTCAAAAATTAAACCTCCCCAGGGATTTCTATTTTCAGCAGGATCGAGATCCTAAACATATGGCGTATATTGTTCGTCAGTGGATAATATATAATACTGCCCACACATTAAACACACCACCTCAAAGTCCCGATATGAATCCCATTGAGCACGTGTGGAACGAATTGGAAAAAAGAATTAGGAAACATAATATCACAAGCAAGTCTGAACTGAAGAAAGTTCTTCTGCAGGAGTGGAGCAATATTGTACCTGAATTCACTAAAAAATTAGTCCACTCGATGCCCAGAAGATTAAAGGAAGTCCTTAAAAGAAAAGGACTGCCAACAAAATATTAGAAGTTTATTATGTAATTAGTTATAAGCGTAAATATTCTACTGTGCCAATAGTTTTGTCCACCCATAAAATGTTCAAAAAATATATTTTTGTTATTATTTTGCGTATTATTTTATTTATATTGTTGCTCTTGTTATGTAATAAACTAGAATAGATAATAAATAAATACGTCAAAAAGTTTTTTGTTTAAATCAATTTGTTTAGTAGTTATAAGCATTTCTATCATAACAATCATGCTGTGCCAATACTTTTGTCCAGCACTGTATATTTTGAAGCGAGTGTTGCCTCTTACGATCTTTCCACCGAAAGATATCCTCGTCTTCTTCAATGCGAAAGTAGAATCTTTAGAAACAGCATTTCCATTATGCGATTTCGAGTTATTAATTGTGATTGAGTAACATTCTCGTAGCGTTCTCTTTGAAGAGAGACTTAGATAAGACGGCAACGGTAGATTAACGTTAGTTACCTTCACTGATTTTTTTTTAAATATTTTGTCGTTAGCATATTTGATTAAAAGATTTTGTTAATAGAATTAGAATGTCGAGAATCTAAATATCTAGGTAATAATGAAAATTATTAGCAGAATTAAGCGAGTATAAATTAGGTAAGTCACAGGCGAATTCCTTTTTTGGCTTCCTTATTGTCCTTATTTAATGCAAGGTCATCGACTTGGAGCCGGTGAATTTGTATCGTATTGAACCGCTAATTATGTTCCTGTCCAGAAAACAAACGACGTTCATTACATGGCACGATTTATTAAACAGTGGCCGATAATTTCGACACAGTATCTGGACAAATGATTTGTAGCGGAATTAGACAAAATAGGATTACATCGGTATTAACTCCACCACGCAATCTCTTCGTCGCGTTTATCCGAATTGAAAGTGTCATTTTCACTGTTTCATGTATTTCAGCTTAATGCAATTAGTAGACTGATAGGATAGGTTAGTTCCGAATATGATTCGTTGCTTACGAAAAAGATATGTTACAAACGAACGTTATACAGTGCCTATCAAGTATTCATTTTCCAACAAATATGATATACAAATGTGGCGATAGATACATTGTAAAACCGTCGTCTCGGGTAACAGCTAGACGACGGGAAGTATAAACACTCGAGACAAGAGACCGAACCGAACGATTAGCGGGCGGTCCACCGAGACGTCTTCGACAATCGTTTACGAGACAGAATGTTTCCGACCGCCACACCGAACAGTCCAACGAACAGCTCGTACGCGCGACTTTAGATAATAAACTTTGTTGAGTTTAAACGATTAGTTTGCTATTGCAGCCATAACCACCTCACAAACATTAAACAGTGTCCAGCGATGCTACAAATTTAACGAATAATTATCTACGCGTACTTCGATCCATTTTTTAAATTTGTTACTTTTTGAAAATACATCAAAACCAATAGCAGTCACCTATGTAATACGTTACGTTTTTAACGGGAATTACGATCGAGAAAAACTGGAGATATACAAACGGAACTGTATCGGAGAAAAGAGCTTTTAATCTACCCCAGAGATCGTTTTCCTATCCCTTTTTCTCTTCTTCTTGTTTAGTGTTCCCTGTTGTGTGATAAATTTGTAAAACTCACGGCAGGATACACTTGGCAGGAAACGAGCTCCCGGGGCAATTATTGTTTTAGGATATCGCGAAAAGGAAGAAACGATGGGAATCGGAAGGGATGGGCACCGTGTCGGTGAAAACGCCATTTTCATCGATGGCTCTGTGAAACTCTCTCGAAAGCAATTATCTTTGCAATCTTATTATCTCTGCTCGATATGACGATGCTCTGAAGTCGTACCATATTTTTCTCCTTTTCTTCCTTCTTTTTTCTTTTTCGCCTGACTTATGTAGATACACATATGTATATATAAATGTAATTTATCAATAATTAATATTCATATTGCATTGACAAAGCAAATGATCACCGAGTAGGAAACCTGTTGAGGTTATTAGATGTATAGGAATGCAAAGAGACGCGTGGATAAATTGTAAGATAGAAAATATATATATTTTAAGCTGAAGTGTAAGTACAAAGAAGGAATACAATATGTGTGAGCTGGTCCAGATCCGCACGCTAGTGTCACGTAATAAATAACGAGGAATTGTACAAAAGGGCGAACACTTTATTAGCACGACAATCTTACAGATTAATTGTAGAGTACAGACTAACTTACTGGCTAAAGTACAGGGGTTTTTACATCTTCATTGTGGTTACGGGTGGGAGTTCGGTTATTGTTTTAGTCCAGAGGTCGGCAGATGACCAGGGGTCGACAGATGACTATCGTTATCACATGACTAAGTGTTGTCATGACTAAGTGTTGTTCAGGGTTCGGCAGATGACTATGTGTTGTTCAGGGTTCGGCAGATGATTATTGTTATCGCTTTGTTTGGGTCAGATTTTGTTTGTGACACTAGCAGTGTTACTCTATAACTGAAAAACCCTGAAGCCAACGCCGCACGTGCACCGCTTTTCGGTTTGTCCTCGACAGTCTTTTGTCTATGCGCTGTCGATGGCTTCAGTGCTTGAGAAAACTAAAAACCAGATGTAGAGTTTTCTTAGAAGTGGCGACCACTTCAACAAAGCCAACTGGAAATATTGCCATTTTTATCGTTAATTATAAAATTACTCTCTTACCGCGGCGTTCTATTTATCGAATTAACAAAATATTCCTACTTTTTATTGCACTATCTTCTACTTATTCGATCGATGTTCGTTTTAAATTAAACGCATTAACAGCTTTAAATGTGCGTATATTACATGTGTATGGATACTGTAAACGTATGTGTGCATGAATATTTTATTTGAGCGTTTAAGCGTTCGATAATGAACACGTCGTTCGAACGATGTAAAATTTCATAGAACGTCACTCGAGTTTTATTTAATACCATTCGAAGACCTGAAACGAATTCATCCGAAAATCGGACAGCTCGAGTAACACGAATTGTCTAAAAATTGACGTAAACTCGAAAAATATGATGTTGATCGCTGGTAAAAATGTCCTGACAAAAGTTTGAATTAGATGTGGATCGATAAGAAACAGACCCGACGGCGATGTGTTCCTGCACCAAACTTTATCTCATCGTGTACTTTCGTTCCAACGAAACAAATCTAATTCTGCAATCTTTACACCGATATATGATATTAACTCCGCTCAATTCGAATAAATTTCTTACTTTTCTTCGAAGTAAGTAGAATTTGACTCGAATTCTTATAAAATATCTATAGTATTCTGCTCTTTAAGTCTTCCTCTTCGTATAAAATCACAATTACGTGTATCGATTATTTTAAAGCGTATAAAAGCTATAACAAATAACCTAGAAAATTAACTTTAAGTGTAATTATCTACAACGAAACATTGCTGGATAACTCTACATCCCAGATGTATCTTTATCAATCGTTGTGAAATATCGATCCGTTTTATGCTCCAGTAATTATTGATACGTATATGCACCATAATAAAGTAACAAACTTGCCTCCTAGATATTAGCAAATTGTTAACTTGTCAAGGATGGAACACGATATTGTCTCTGGTTTCCATTCCAGAGATCTAAATCTCTCGTTGGTGTTTATTAACGCGACTTAACTGTATATGAGAATCATCGGAGAAAGTTTTAATGAAGTTGACTCCGTTAAAGTCTGTATCCCACTCAATGATAAACAAATTACATTTCGTCGTTTGTTTCGCTCACTGTCGACAGATTCGTTCAAAGTTTCCCTGATCCCTGTGGGAACAAGCTTTTTTCTTCCGGCTAATGAAAGACAGCGTGGAATGCTTTTTTCCTTTTGTTACCATATTTTGTAGATTGTAGCGAAACTCGTTAAACTCAGTTCCACATCAACCGGACGTTCGTTTCTCCGACGCGAAATGCTGACGACCGATGCACGCGTCGAACGAGTAACATTTTTCGTTGTAGAAGGGGCAGAAGGGATTGTAGAACAATAGATTTATAACAATCGATAACTATTGCGTAGATATATGTAGTAACCTAAAGATGTGTTTGTTTTATTATCTAGAGCAAGGACAAGAAAGGATGGTTTATTCAGAGTTAAGTTCAGGTTTATTCGTACAAGCAATACTCAACACAAAGCTGACTACAATCGTCGTTCGTCTTAAATTCGGCCTTCTAACGTCTCCACTGCTTCAACTCAAACTCAACTGCTTCTCCACAACTGACTAACTCAACTGACCCTACTCGACTCTACTCGACTGCCTCTACTCGACTGCCTAACGTCTTCTGTCTAACTCGACTGCCTAACGTCTTCTGTCTAACTCGACTGCCTAACGTCTTCTGTCTCCCAGATGTGTCTGACCCATTCCCAGGTAGATCCCCTTCAATTACCCCAATGTTGTAAAGGGCCACAGGTATGACCCATTGTCAGGCACGTCCCTTTTCCCGATACTACATATATCTTTTACGAAAAAAGTATAGAAAGTGCGAAATATCGTGTATCGAAACGCAGTGATTTTTAAACATAAATTGGACGTTATCGTTTATGAGTTACATTGATGAATATCGTGACATGCGTATACAGTACGAGACCCGGTTTGAATCCGTCGTTAGACGAACAGTTCAGGTAATAGTTGGCTTCTGGCTTTATTTAACATTAACAAACTTAACATTAAATTTACATTTTTACAAAAATACAAGTTTAAAAGAAAATTTAATTTCCTCCTGATCTCAAAGGAAGAGAATTTTCCTTTGTCGTATCCTCAGTTTTGTCTTATATTATAATATGAAATTGTATGGACGATTTTGTCAACCTTTGTTCCAATATTATGAAAAATTTACAAAATTCCGTTGAGATTGTAATCGTTCACGACACCGTCTATTTAGATCAGCGCAATTAATCAACGAAAGTTCGCTTAATCAGGCAATAATTACAGTCTGTCACACAAGAGCGTGTCTGCGATATTTCTGTAAATATTTATATATTTGTAAAAAAATTTATATGAATTGAATCTACATCTAAAACACTAATACGCTATTACTTAGTAGGGTGTCCAATCTCCTCCATTAGCGATTATAGCTTGACATCGTTTCGGCATACTCTCGACTAATTTTTGAGCGTAGGATTCTGGTAACGACCTCCATATCTTTCGAATGTGATGTACAAGTGTTCTTATTTTTGTGATACGTCTTCCTCTCAGCTTGCATTTCATTAGGGACCACACATTTTCGATAGGGTTTGCATCAGGGGACTGCGATGGCCAAGGAAGTACTGTGATGGCGTTTTTCGCTTTCCATTGGGTGCAGATGCGACTTCGATGTTTAGGGTCGTTGTCTTCTTGCAATATCCATTGGTCCTCGGTTTGGTTGAACCAACGTTTCACGGATGTGAGAAGTCCCCTTTGGTACAATTTCACCATCTTTTGTGCATTCAGATTGTCTGTAAAGACGCACAAAGTCCCAAAACCGCGTGCGTTAAAGCAACCCCAAACATGCACTTTTATAGGGTGTTTTACACTTCTTTGAATCATCCTTCTTCCATGGATAGTCCAAGCACGCCTAATAGGACACCATGCCCAAAACGAAGATTCATCAGTGAATATTATATTACTCCAATCACGATCTCTGTTTTCATTCGCCCATGCCAGACGATTTTCGACGTTTCGCGTACGCGGCACTCATATTAAAAAGCTCTGTTCCTTTCACTGTTTCAAATGAAACTGAAAGGTATTCAGCAACGTGTATTAGAGAAGTTTTCGTTTGTTTACATTCTTTTTATCTCATTCTGATTAGGTGTCAGGTTTCGCAGATATCGCAGACACGCTCTTGTGTGACAGACTGTATTTGGTTTCAATAAGTGTCAAGAGAATATCTTGCTTATAGATTTTAGAACTAAGAATTTACTCAATTTTGGAAATCGTCTATTTAAGTTTTATTACTTTAGTTATTAAAGTACCGAGATGTCACAGTCTTACACCGACTCGGTTAAAATACCATGAGATTAGTTAGAGATTAGTTCAAATTGAATGTTACGATTTCGAGATTGCAAACGTGTTTTAAATTATTCTCATAGTGAGTGTATGGTATGTTGAATATTGGAATTTCAGAAGCAGTGAACTACCAAGAATAACAACAATTAGGTACCAGAAAATCTATAAAGAAATTAGTGTTTGCGATATATGTACCATAGTTTTTGCAGTTGATACTTAAACTTGATAATATCGATGCGAGGATCTAAGGTCTATAGGATTTGATCTTAAAAATCTTAGTTCTCTTCCACGTGACGAAGATGAATTTAGACCGAAGAAACCTAATGTGACATAGAAATTTCATAAATTTTACAGTTCATCAAGATTCTACAACTTGTTGGGGTCCTTAAGCACTTTATAGTCCCTGAACTTCTCGAAATTTTGATCTTTGAAGTTATTAAAGTTCCATGAATCCTTAAAGTTCAAAGGCATCCATGATATTGAATGTGTTTGTTAAGACTACTAGAAATTCTACAACATTTGAAATTACTGAAATTTCCATAAAGTTTTGCAATCTGCAGGAGTTTCGTGCCTTTTCGCAAAATATTGACTCATTTACTTACTTAATTACAAAGATTTTCTCAACATAATTTTATTCCTTGCTGGAATTAAACATTTTATATTAATGAATCTTAGAGACTTTTTATCAATTTTATATTATAGATGTTATAAATATTATGTTTCCGGTGCTAAAATTTTTGACTAGAAATATCCAAGTCCAAAAAGAAATCCATGCATCTCTTTCGTCCAGTCATTTAAAAAATAAATTGCTTGAGGAAGGCTATAATTAATCATCGATACTCGAGTGCAACGATATCCAAGGAGTTTCCAATGACGACTTAATTTTAACGCAAGTTGTTGTCAAGGGAGGCTCCTTTGTTAGCCACGGAAAATCCCAAGAAACTAATATCCATAGGGTGCGGCAACATCGTAGACGATCTCGAAGCAGTATCGATTAAGGGGTTAATTAATCGCGGTCGTGGAGCGTCGACAGGATTGCGACACGCCACAAGAAGCACTCGTGGAACGCTCGTGGATTTCATCTCTCGATGTATTTGCGAAATTGTTCAGCGAATTTCGCGTGTAACGTGCGCGAAACCACCAACGAGAATAACGAAGATACGTTTGAAGAAGCTATAATCAAAAGTTGTTAACTTGTATAAATAACGTTCTAACAAATGTATAGAATGTTATGTAACAAATTTCATTTTAGTTTTTTTTTAAGTCAGAAAGTAAGCTACTAACTCGATAGGTGTATAGAATGATATGAATGTTGGGGAATGTTTCATCTGAAAATTAGAAAAACGTTAATTAATTCTATTTCTGTTTTTAATAAACTGGAAAATAAGGAGCGGCGAAGAAATTAAATTAAGCGATTAATCAGTGAAGTAATTGAAATTGCAATATCCTTTTTCTATATAAGTTTCAACGTCGCATCGGTGGGACAATGTGAGCAGAGAGAGAGAGAGAGAGAGAGAGAGAGAGAGAGAGATGCAAACGCTTGAAACTTGATTTGTATCACAGAAATTTTCACTTAAAGTTCCTTTGATCTGGTATTTGTTACTGGAGTAATTGTATTTCTGACATTTTAAAAGCGTATTATTTTACATTTGATCATAGAAACTCGTAATATTTTTCCAGATTGCTTACTAACTTTTTAATTTCTATTTCTATTTCTATTTATCCAGATTATTAATATCTAATATCTATATTTGAAATAATATTTTCACATATCCTCTCTAATACTTACAATTCGATATTCGACACTTTATTCCAAGCTTTGCTGCGATATTATCATGGGACTTGTAATAAGAATATTGAAATTTAACGAAGTTATACGAATAAATGTAAGATCATAACGTGGAACCTGTAGCACCCTTCAGTGTTATAGACTCTATATTTCGTCACTTTTCACAAGAAGCATAACGCGTCCTCGCAAATGAAAAAGCAGGCATTCAAATGTACATTGTTTGAATTCCGATAAATTTCAATTCGTTCGAAGTGAAATTCATTTAATCAGCTCCGTGACGGAGAACTGCAGTTTCACAATAATTGCAAGAATGTATTGATCCAGGTATACGCGTATACGTATAGTAAATATTCTATAATCATATAGTTCCCCACTGCTGCATAATAAAAAGTTTCCTGCGTTTAAGACAAGCGTTCTTTTTCTTTTTGTCTTATTTCAACCTTTAATTTGTTACTAAAAAGCCTAGAAATTATACGATACTTTATTACTTTCTATCGGAACAAATTATGATCTAGCTCCATGTCAAAATTTGTCATTTTTCATTTCGCGTCAATACTGACATAGAAAACCGATTTATTGACCGATCCAATTAATGAAATTCTGTTTCTCGCGTAACCGTGTAACGTTTCGAAACTCACAGTTCGTTCGTGTCAAGGTTTGACAAATGAAATAGACACGAAAACTTTGAAAAATGGTACGATAGTCGGTGCTTTCTAACAAAAAGTTACAGACTCCTTCGCGTTTTAAATTTATCATTTATTTTCCATTATAAGAACGAAACGCGATAAAAGAGAATTACAAAGAAAATTTACAAAGAAATAATTCAAATTATTATTAATCCAAATTTTCGTTTAAGCTTCCCTGTTTAATTGCTTTTATATTCCGACGTTTCCTCAAAATTCATTAGCTTTCGAACATCATTTATCATAGGAAATTCTGTGCCGATTATCAAAAGTAACTTTGAAATAATTCTAAGCAACAATTCGAGTTCTCAATATACAATGTTCATCGAAAGATTCGTTTTCTCTCATAGAATGTTTACGACCACCATTCGATCGAGTCGTCGTCCGATAGCCATAACTAACGATCGATGTTTACCAGATTCACCGTCATTGCGTTCACGTATATCAACGAAACCGCAACGGAAATGTAACGGGTTGCCATTTCATTTGCCCAAACCTCTAAAAGCACATTCACCGTCCCTATTATCCAGCAACTTTCTAATAATATTTCGAACATTTCGAAGTGTCGCCAATTCGTCAACGTGTTACAACGTAAGGCAAAGCCTTCGCTTCGAAAAGCCTTCTTCAGACTGCAAACGCTCGTTTCGCAATCTCTGTAGATGTCAGTAACAAAATTGCACATTTTAAATCGATTGAACGAATTGCGCGTTTCCGAAAACGGTGAAATTTGACGATCATCGATATACGATCGCGAGAAAAACGATGTCTTACGTAAGCAGATAAAATCGATACCCGTTTAAACAGTTTCTTTTAAAAATTTGAACTATGTAAATAAGTAAGAAAGTGTGAACCAGTGAATTAAGACAACAACTACAAATTGCTGTCAAGTTACGAGATAATAACTTACTTTACAATACATAGAAACCACATCGTTAACTATCTTCTTGCTTTCAGAATTAAACGGAAGTTATACTGCGGTTTTAACATATGCGTATGTAGAACAGTTAATCTCTTACTTTATTAGATCGAGTCACCCATTTAGCATAGATTTTCATCTACTGCAGTCTTTGTAATAATCTTTTATTTGAATTGTAACTTTAATCTTAATTTGTAAGATCGAAAATTACTTCTAATCGATGTACCTACGTTTCAGTTGATGCAATAATTAAGACAGCTCTAACATCTAGTATTTAATGTAGTATTATATGTAAATATTATATATTTACGTTATTCTTGGTTTATTAAGCCAAATCGAACGATAGCAATGCAGCTTTAAATTTACATAAAAAAATCTGAGACACGAGTAGTTCGCATATAACGTTCCTCTTCCATTTTATGAACATCGTCATTTTCGTATCAAGTGATCTCGGCAAGTTATTGAAAAAATATCAGCCAATGGAAATTATCCCCTGATTCAGCGAGAGAAAGTCAAAGCGCTTTTGTAAAACGATGTACATGAAAATTATTGAATTGCAAAATTCTTGCCAATCTTTAGTATTACCGTTACACGCATATCATTGCATTCCTATTTTATTTATCATATATTAATTTTATTTGTACTGGTATTCTGAACTAAAATGTCATGCTGGTATAATTTTAACGTTAAAATCTGCAAAAACGTCAGACCTCGTTCCTATTGTTTGAAACGTCAAATTTTCTACGGTATACGTAATAGTTTTTGATATCCTTCAATGAATAAAATTCTACTCTTACATAACACGCACGGATTTTCGTGCGATAAGAAGATTACCCATACAAAAATTCGTGAAATTTTTTTAATCTTTGTATTTTTCTTTCAGATGCGACGGATCCAATACGGAAATAGGACACGTAGCTCATCGATAGGAACGCGTTAAAAGATCGGTCGTTGGACGATGACTTAAGTTCGGCGCTCGAGGAACCGCAGCGATCGCAGAGAAGAAAGCAACAATATTGCAAATGGCTGTGGGGCAGAATCGATATCGTGACGCAAAGAACCGTGAAAGTTACCGAGGTCGAGGTGCTTTCCTCCCCATATCACCGAGCCAATCCAGCGTGTGTCGCTTGGAGATCGATGCGTGCAAAGTTACCGCGAACTAAACGTCCTGAACGCCCTGAAGCCGTTGATCGGGAACACGGACGTGCCAGAAGGAAAACGATGACAATTGCCCTGATTCTCACGCGCCAGTGTTTCGTTTAGACTCTAGAGCCAAGCTGATTTTTTTCCACGCGTATCAACAATGAGCTTCTTTAACTCGTTGCAACAGTACGTGACCGACAGCGTCGCGAATTTGAGCCTCAGCCCTAAGAGGTTCTCGTTCAGCCGCGAGGACTCCGCGACCAGCGCGTCAGGAAGAAGCGGCTCCACCGGAAGCGTCACGGGCACGACAAACACCAACTCCACCGCGCAGCAATCCACTCCTCATGGTTATCCTAAGGTGAGAAATTCGTTTGAAAACTTTATATTGCAAGAAGTTGGAGAATAGGAAATTGGAGAACGGAGACTTTGCAAATACAGTGCCTAGAAAAATTATTTCCCAATTAAGCGTTTTGTTGTCAGGTAGTATATTTCATTTTCATAGTTTCGTTTCTACTACATGGTACGAAATTTAGTATGAGATCCGATTAATTAATATGTTTAAATGATATAATAAATACAACGGTGTGCCAATACTTTTTGTAGCTACTGCTTCGGTAAAAAATCTTGTATTGAGATATTTTGAAAAGTTAAGGCTCGTTTCAAAGGTGTCAGAGGTTTCGATGAAAGAATATGGAAAAATTATATTCCTACGAATTATTTTCTGTGATAGATTATGTCTAGGGAAACGAAAACTCACGTAGATTTTTAGAATTCTTACAAGTTGAAATTCTTAAGAGAAATTTCTTGATTGGAATTTTTTGAAACGAAATTCTTCGCTTTATTGCGCTATGTACGCACAGACACAAGCATGTGAACATGAAAATTCAAAATTCTCGTAAGAGAATATTCTTGGTTCCATCGTTATATCTACAAAACTGATATGATTATATGATATATAATAAACTTTCGATATATACAATAATATTGTACCTGACTTTTGTGTGAACTCACCATTCGATAATGATTAATTATTAATCAACCCTTGGTGGCATAGTTTTATAGAACGATGGAATCACACGACAAAATGTTATTCTATAATTAGAATAATAATTATGACAAAATTTCTTAGTGACTTTTCCGCAATTATTCGAGTTCAAGGAATCTTTAATTTCAGAGCGTTCTTTGTCACCTTGTATCCTTCAGAGGCAATCGGGTAGATTACATGTTCATCGGTCTGATCGAGCGAGAATCATAAACGTGTCGGGCAGTTGACTTTGTACTTGTACCCTTGTCGTCTAATGCGGCCTCGTTGGAAAAACGAGGACGTCAAAACTTTTAATAAGCGCTGTGCTTCCGAATGACCGAGTCAGGTGGAAATATGGTAGAGTGTAATCGAACGGAGAAAGGTTTACGAGCAAACTTTTGCTTTTTTTATGCATTATTCAAATAAACTTGCTTGCGCGGTACGAACCGAATGCGTATTCGTATGTGAAGAAATAATCGTGATGTTAGGGACACGTGGTCTCTTCGCGTAAGGTATAATTGACGATAGTTATGTCAAACTACCAAAGTATAATTCCATTTCACTTATATTTCCAGGCGATCAAACAAAGTCTTTACTAACACACTGCATCGAAATTTATTACGCTGGCATCATTGTTATTTATATATACCGATTTCATTTACCGCCTACTTTAACGCTCATCGTTCTCTCTATCTACTTGATTTCTATAACCTTTTTACGTCCTTTTTCCCCTGATATCTCTACCGACGTCATAAAAGAAAAAATATTTGATCACGATACATCGTTTTTCCATTTACCTTTCGTACCTAAATTAATTAATAAACCTTGTTGAATCTCATTAAGATAATTGCAATATTTAATACCCTCTAAAGATAGTCAGATTGGAAAAGGAAAAATAAGGCACAAACTACTTAGAGAAAGTTAATTTCGTGTCGTGACAATATCTCCTATCTGTAATCTAAATAACGGCTCGCTTTACTCGTCCAGAGTACCTTGTACAATATTCCAACATCCAATTTTAAATACTCGTTACATCAAAATTTTACCTTCAATGATATAGCCATCCGTCCCATATATAAACTACATTAACCTTTCCACAGTATCCAACTATAATGTTTAAACCACCTAATTTCCACTCGATTATCCTTGCCGCACGCAAACCGCATCTTTCCCAACTCCATAAACCACATCGTCCACACAAGCTCCATAAAAAGACTCGAGAAACAACCCCAGGCACACGATTGTCGCACAATTCTCTGTTTACTCATTCCGCTTCGTTCGAAATGTCTTGATGAACGTACGAACACATTCTAATCTCACTTTCAACGAATTTCCAACCCAGTACCTATAAACCTAGCGATAAAGAATCTTTCGCAGGCTATAAATACATTTTTTCGTAATTTCTTAGCCATCTAAGGCTCCGACTACAGATAGATAGTCTGCCTATTTAACCTTTGCAGAACTATCGTCACTGCAAACGTAGAACCTGTCAGTGCCGAGTGTGAAGCTTCCGTTGTTAAACGGTACGCACTTGGACTTCGTTTTTCTCAATATCGTCTCCTATTGATATCCAGAAACTAGATAAAGACACATAAAACGACCATCGCGTCGACTATCTTGTCCTTGGAGACGGATAAACGCAGTTCGCTCGTAATTTCTACATTAAAGGCAGCCGAGTCGACGACTAATTACACCTCGATGTCCGTTCACTGATTCAGGTGGTGCCTCCACCGGGAGCGGCGACGAGTTCTCATGGGCGGTCGTTGTCGGCGCGCAGACGGACCCTCGAGTGCACTTCCGCCCCCGGCCTGACAGTGCACCCCGCCGCCGGAAGCGCATCGGGCAGCACGTCGCCCCGCAGGGCTGGCTCTTTTCGAAGGAGCACCGGTTCCGGCGATCGACCGCCTTTGAAGTTCTGCCGGAGGAGACCCTCCTGGCCGGAAGTCGACATACAAGCCACTTCCGGGTAAGTAGACCCTTAATAGATCTGCAAGGTATTTGACGCGATTGGCATGTTTCCGAGGTCTCTTAACGCGTAGTACTTACAACTAGAATGGATAAACGGTTTTTTCGGACAATGTTGGAGGAGTTGTGAGTGATAGAAGATCGTGCATGACGAAGGAGTCTTAGAGCCGAGAAGTGATTTTGGAAGTTCGTTTCAGCGCAAGCTTTTATTACGAACGGATGAACGTGAGGATTTTGTTATTAACGTATATGCTGTTAAATTTAAGGCTTTTTTATCGCGAAAGGCAATCTTCGACTTGGATTAGTACTTAACAGATAGACTTAAACGAAGTTCGTTAGAATAATACAATTAAATAATTAAAAACAAATGTGTAACATAAGCTTCTCGTTCTCAGTGAAGGTAAAACAGGTTGAACTTCCGCACGTATCTTTCATACGCTTCAGTTTACGAGCATTCACAGATTTTCTGTTTTTCTATTTTACGCTCTTGATGAAAGATTTTTTTATAAAACGTTAAGAAGATACAGACGTTGGTAAATCGTAACGTATGTGCAAACGATGGAAGAATAATATAACGAAGGTATTGCAAAGTGAAATTAAAGCTGCGCGAAGGCTTTGGAGCTTCCGCTATACCTTCATTTTCTGCCGTATCGCGAGAAGATCGACGTGAAATTCCTGTTGATGAAACAGTTTATAATTTCAGTGAATTAATAGAAACATTTTAAGATTTCATATGAAACGAGCCAGCCGATATTAGCTGTCGCGTATGTTGCAATCTTTCATTCTGAAAGCATAGGTAATGGGAGAAACTTTATTAATTTTAATACGTAGCAATTAATCCCAAGGAAGGATTCGCCAGAGAGTTGTATGCTCCTATTACAAACTACGCATTGATAGTCTAATCTGCCTGTCCCTAAGTTCCACTAAGCTTTCCAATTAACCATACTAATCCTGTTTGCCTAAGGTCACTTTAATTAACTGAAATGACGACGAATGGTATACCACATGCCTAAGCCGCGCAGGAATCCGAAAGCAGAATTCTCGAATGATATTTGCCATTGTTTCAACTTACTACACGCTGCGATAACGTCAAAGTTATTGTTCTTCGCTTTCGAAACGATAAAATCGCTGAACGAAAGTAGATAATGCGAAGGAAACGTTCGTAAATCTCGAGTCTCGTCGATCGTTAAACAAATATGTATGCAATCGCGACGAAACATTTACACGTTGAAATATCGTCTACGTAATGGTTAATAAATCCATTTTTATGTGAGATTTTCGCATCGCGAAACCTTCATGAATATTTCACTTGCATATTCATATACGTACATCGTTGTCCTTATGCTATGGGATTCATTCGCTTCCACGATAATTCCTTTCTTTTTGTGTGTTTTTCTTCCCATTTATTTTATTCGATTTCCTTTTTTTTTTTTCGTGAGTTACTCGAGAATATGAGTTTTTGTTCGGAGAGGCGTTTCATAGGTGCGATGTTTCGGGATTATCAATTTTTGACGAACGAATCAGCCACGATGGCGTCGAGTTCCAACGTTCGGTAACAAATATTTGCCGAGCAAATATTTTGATCGGAGCTAGAAACAAATAGACGACAACAGAATGTTTATAGGATTGACAAAAAATGTAACGTTCAAGCACGTGGCTAAAAACAATTCGTTTATTCTTCCCTCGCTTTTTTTTTTTTTGAAAATGATCACATCGCTACGATTTAATCGATCACTTTAAAAGTATTACGATCTTTAGTAGTTTTATTAAAAATAAGAACGTTGAATGTTATATTTTTCCCCAATAATAAATTAAACGATAATTAATCAATAAAAAAGAAAAGCACGTATTATAAAGCGTTTAAAAGGATTAAAATATACATTTGGATTAAAGATTTCATTGAATCGTTGATAATTGAAAGAATCGAAGATATTTATTTTAAACAATCTTTACTTCAAGCACAATATATGTACATAGAAGGAACAACCATAGATGACAACATATGATCACTGGTTTAAACAAACAGCAAAGAAAAGTAAGGTAAACCACTTTAAGTGAAATAGGACAGCTTATGGTCAAACACACGTATGTCTCTTAACAGCTGACGTTCATGTCACCTTAACTTTGCGTAAATCATTAATTCTGACTGTCAGCGAACAGCATGATTCTACAAACGTATAAATTTAAAGAATATTCAGAAATTTGTGTAGTACCCGTTTTGACAGGCAAACACATTTTCTGTTTAGTTAACAATGGACAGTCTCTATGAACAAATTATCGGGCTATCCTTTGAAAGAAAAGTATCGACGTTTCCATTCACCAGTTTTTAACGATATATGTATACGTGAGATTTTATACGATAACTATGAAGAACGAATTAATTGGTAGAACGTAGGGGAGGAAGAGTGGCAAAGGAGAATCAAATCCAATCATCGATTTCGATGATAAGTGGACAATGTGCACGAGAGATTTTAATGAGTTCCGAGGAAGCAGATGGGGCATCTTCGAGATCGAGCATCGAAAGTCGATGAAATCAAGTTTCTAAAGAGCTATCGCGTCGTAATCGTGTGTAATGGAACGTTTATAATCGAGCTGGTTGGAGAGCAATTTACGATTTGTACGAGAAAGCGAGCTATCGATGAAAATATTTTAATAAGGATAAAATCAAATCGAACGCGTTTACAATATTTTAAATATTAGATGAACGTATTTGATCTCGAATGATATGCGATCTGTTTATCATCAAAAGCTTAGAATTTATTTAAATGTATTTACTTTCTATTTTCCGAAGATAAAATATAATTAAAACTTTTAATAGGAAAATATTTGTATTGAACTATGCTGTTTAATATTTTTCTTTTTTATCGCAAAATATCCTTTTACTTCTTAAAGTCGATTGAAGGATAGTATTTTTGTTATTAATTTTAAGTATTATCGCTTTTTCTAATAAATGATCTATGTACACGAGCTAGAAAATTCTTAAATCGCGCGCAACAAAGTCACTGAGCTATTTAAATAATTTATACTCGATAAACTTCCGCCGATTAGAGTATAGTCGATGGTAACTAGGTTACTTTCGAGTGCCCGAAGCTTGAGTTTACTCGATATATCTCTCTATCACGGGATCATAATCCGTGAATTCAAAGCTTCCCGATGCTCGATTTAATTCTAAGATATCTGACGTCTCGAAGAAGATCTCAAACCGTTTTTAAAACATCATTGCTGTACCTGTTACCAAAATCTCCAACTTTATTCCGAATGCATCAATTATTTCATGGAATTTCTGAAATTTTGACCTTTTGAGAACACATATTCTAATTTTAATAATTATCGCTACATTAAAATATTGCAAATGTAGTAACTTAGGTGATGGTGTTTGTGTTAGTTTCTAGAGCAAGGACAAGGAATGATGGTTATTGAGAGTTAAGTTCGTTTATTCGTATAAGCAATGCTCAACATATAGCTGACTATAATCGTCGTGCGTCTTCTACTCGGCTTCCAAACTCCAACTGACTTAACTCAACAGCTTAGCGTCTTCTGTACAACTTGACTCTACAACTTCACGTCCTCACGTCTTCTCTTCGACTTTCCAACTGCCACTTCACGTCTTCACGTCTTCCCAACTGCAACTCCACGTCTTCACGTCTTCGCCTCGACTTTCCAACTCCCACTCCACGTCTTCACGTCTTCTCCTCGACTTCCCAACTGCAACTGCACGTCTTCACGTCTTCCCATCGACTCCCCAACTGCAACTCCACGTCTTCACGTCTTCGCCCCGACTTTCCAACTCCAACTCCCTCGACTCCTTAATGTACTCTCCTTTTACCCCCAGATGTGCCTGACCCATTTTCAGGTAGATCCCCGTTAATTATCCCGATGTTGTAATGGGCCCCAGGTATGGCCCATTGTCAGGCACGTCCCTTTTCCCGATACTACACAAATATTAAAAAGATATAATAATTATATTTCACAGTATTTATATAATGCATTATCATATTTGTAACAATAATAATAATAAGTGTCGAAGACTACTATGAATAGGCGAAAAAATCTGATCTATTTGAAATTTACGAACAAAAATTCGAAATTAAATTCCTACATCATACATGACAAATCACTGGAAGAGTGACATTAATAAACGATTCTAAAGAGAATTAATGCACAGTCGAACAATCTTATACTCTAGGAGAAGGATCTCCGTTAAATTCTTAAATAAATGTACACCATCGTTTGTATGATTTATGGGTTCCTCTCGCGCAACGATTAATCGCAAGTAAAACGTTAAACAAAAATTCAAGATTTCTATCGCGTATTTTCGGTTCTGCGCTCGCACAAACCTTACCACGGTCTATCCAAATGTACTGCTTGAAGCCATTTTACTTACCTGTTTCAATTCTTCAGAATTGAAGTTACAATTGCTTTGTTCGCAAAAATCACGGACAATTAGGTTCGTTCACGTTCATCTGGAATGAAAGAACGTACATCGTAATTGTAAACTAATAATATGCAGTTGTAAACCAATTGTTTGGTATATACAATTATACAATAGTCAAATTACATCGACTAGATTGCGAGTTTTTACGAAAATTCGTATTTTTATGAACAGAGGCACAGAAATAAAACTTAAATCTCGTTAGAGTTGAAATGATAGATGTCGTAAATACCAGTGGAAGATTTCCAATAAAACTAAAAGACGAAATTCTGTTAATTCTGACACATCATTTACGCCGGAGACTTACAGCTTTTTCAACGTCATTCGTCATTTTCGACTAGAGATATTTCATCGCCTTTAGAAGTTTTTAAAGATTTGATAAATTTATTTATTTGTGCACTCTTTTACCTCCATCTCTTTTTTCAATCGTTGTTTAATCGACATTCGCCATCATAGATCTATTTTGCGACAGCACGAATTTGAAGGTTCAAGTAAATATTCTAAGTAAAATATTTTCACTGTATTCGACGTAATAATTTACATCTTTCCTCGCTAAAAGAAAAGTCAAATAAAGACTCGTTTCATCCTTTAGATATCACGACACAAATACTTCGCTTTATTATTTCATCGTATTACGTACATCCTGTAATATCTGTAAACATCCGCGATGAAATAAATATAGCGCGATAAACAAAAAAAAAAAATGAAATCTAATAAAACGATACACAGGTTTCTAACTTTCGGATCGCGTAGAATTATTGACAAGTTACTCGATTAGGGGATTGTTTTCAAAGTAACAGAAACAAAGAATGACAGGCGAGGTACTCGCGTCCCCCATAAAAACAGAGGAAGGAAGTTGAAAAACGCCGAAGAAGATTCTTTGTGCGACTGATTCGCCTCGATGTACAACCGTAACAGCAAAGTCGAGAGGACATGTCGCTGGATAAAGTTGCCTGTCCTGGGTTACATGAAACATTTCTGGAGAGAACGCGCCGGTATGCACTTTCGTCCTTGCGATGTTCAGAATGCGTATCCAACGAGGACTGGCGGCCATTCGACCGATGCAAATATAGAGAAATTCGCGATGTCTGTCGAAACTGGGCAATACACAACGTCGCCGTGGAATAAAACTTGGAATTACGATATGAATTTCGATAAAACGAAAGTTTGCCTGCCCTGTGCTTTTCGACGGGGTTTAGCGAATTTGCATACGAAAATAGTTATAGAGGCGAGGGAATAGGTGATTCTTATTTTTGTTATTATCATGGAAAAGCGTCTGCGCAGAAAAATATTAAGCTTAATAACGTGCAAGATAAGTGTAATATTTTCTTTGTATCACCCGTTGGTAATTTTTTATTAGGATCTTCTTGCTGTGATTTCAAAGAATATTCAAAGTAGGATAATGTTTCTTTTCTCTACGTAATTGGACATTGGTATTTATGTTCCATTAAAGACGACAGAGCGAATGTTTCCCATTATTTACAAAGGCGTTCAATAAAACATTGAATTTTGTTTCGAAGGATGAGCAAACATTGGAATGTTCTGACATATCGTTTATTTTCATTATTAGATAAACTATTTCCGCTTTCCTCTTAATCACGACGATACATCCTTAGACGCTTGACCGAGATATCAATCTGACCGTTAATACCTAAAAATACGGCAAAGTCACGTCAACTAACGCAAACCTCATCTACAAACAAGAAACAAATAATAAATCTCCAACAGAAGGTTGGAAGTAAACTAACAAGGAATAAAAAGAAATAGGAAAAGGTCAATTATACGCTTCGAGCGAAACTTTCGAATTATCCCCTGCGAATCCTCGTGCAATCTTGTTGATTTCTTAATTAAACCGAATGGCAAATTGGAACGCAGCTGAGCGAGCAACGAGACGACGATCGTCGAACCGATACAAGAGAAGACAACGTCTCTATCGTCTTCGTCGCTGTTAGCTTTGTTTTCTCGTTAGCAAAGATTTCTCCCAGTCTCTTCCATGTTGTATTTACCATTTCGATGTCGACATTGTCGCCGCCGAGCAGATGTTTGATTTATCAGCGGCCGCGTTGTTCGCGATTTCATCAACGACAGCGTCGCCATCGATGGCTTCCGGCGGATTTCGAAAGAAATATCGAGAGCCTGCTCACGATTCCAATTTATTCCGCCGATATTGGCTTCATTGCCGCCTGTCAGACTGCATCAAAGCAGCTGCTGTGCTATCGAGCACGGTAAATACCTGTTACGCGTATTCTCTTTCTCTCTTTCTCTCTCTCTCTCTCTCTCTTTCTCCTGGTACAATGAGAATTTTCTTCACGAGGGACACTCGGGACTTCGATGAGCCGTAGAATGTCGCAAAAAGTTCCGAACACGACTTTGATCAGTGGAGAGCGAACAGCGAGGTTCGAAAGGAAACTCGTTAATTTCTCCAGTTTGCTGGTCGTTGTGCAACCGTCCTCGAGTTTTCTGAGAAATAGAAGCAATAGATTTATCCTGCGACGTAAGATCTACCTGGAAGAGATCCTTAACATAGTAGAACAGTTGTTAATTTGCGATCGAATATCCATAGCATTGTTGCGTGTATCGTATTCTTCGTTCGGTTTATTCAATTTTTCTCTTCTCTCTTCTCTTTTTTTATTAACGTATAGTCAAGAGGAAACTTCTTTTAGTTCTCTAGTTACGTCGATGAAAATTTGAGCTGCAGATGGATCTCCGTGTGACGTATACGATAATCGAAAATTCTATTATGTATTACAGTTTGTTGTGTAAACTTTGGAATATTTGACGCGCATATTGGATGCACGCTCAATAACTTCTAGCTGAGGCCAGGTTTCTTAAGAATTAATTTTATGTAAATAACCAAGGTATCGTGTTGCATTGAAAACATAAAATTCTTGGGAGATGTTATTAATATCACATCTCCTTCAGAGACCCAGTTATCGTGGATCCAAGCTTTTCAAACAGAGAAATTTCATTTTAAAGTGATCAATGAGAAGATGAAACTAAATCAGTAGCCACATAACGAGAAAACTGATCGACGATACAAACGAAATGAAAGTAATCACGATACAAAGTAGCATTAAAATAGCTTCAAATAATTCTATTTCGTTCGTATTTAATCGAAGAAACATTTTTTATTCGTACCTTATCAGACCAGCAAATTCCAGTAGTAATATAAATTTTAAATAACATCGAGATAACTTCAAATTGTAAAAAAAGTTTTACTTCTTATCATTTACGGTATAAAATTCTCGAATCTCTCTAACCATTTGAACTACTTTATCCAGCGAAGATAAAAATTAAAATGATATTAAGGTAACTTGCAATTATTTTAAAAAATTTTATTCTCATGTATTATTATTCACGTTCTACAATTTTGTGAGTCTTCTGCTCTCTCAAAAATTTTAAATATTTTATTCAACGAAGATTTCGTTTCACGAACCGGTTAAAACGGGAACCGACGGTTCTACTTATCGAACAAACACTTCGAGAGCCCTGTAAACAACTAAATATCCGACGTTGGTTTACGGTTAACTACGTGTTGCGAATTCTTGCGCGAAACGCTGTACACGCGAATGATCATATACGGTTCGATTAGACTCGAAGGAAAGTGGCAGCCAATTCGAGACACCGAGTTTCAACCCCTCGATTCGATGACAAGGACGAGTTTGGAATTCCGGATATTCCATGGGATATTTTCGAGGGGTTCTTCGCTTACAACCCGAATGATTGTCGTAAACGCGAAAGACATACTTCTTGTCAGCTTATTTCTCTTTATGTTTGCATGTCTAACCAAGATGACGTGTCGAAAAATTGTTGAAATATCGTAGTAGTTTTCCTCTATTGAAACTTGTTGGCGAGATAAGCTTATAACATACAGCTTTCTTCCAACTTTTATCGTACAATTGTCACGCGTCTATCGTTTCCTACTGCTTACACGTTTTATCATATGCTTTCGCCGTACAATTAAAAGAATTTGCTGTAAATTTACAAAATCCTTACGAATACGCACAATAATGTGTTTCGAGCAGATATCTTCATTCAAGTTCAAAATTACCCACAGTTCCCTCTAATTAAAAATTTCGTTACTCCTTCCTCCTCAACCCTTCCATTATAATTTGTAATATTTTCTACATGCTTACAATTTGATATATAAATAAAATTTACATAGATATATATTATATCATATTACATAAATGTAGTATCGGAAAAAGGGACCTACTAGACAATGGGTCATACCTGTGACCCATTACAACATTGGGATAATTGAAGGGGATCTACCTGGGAATGGGTCAGGCACACCTGGGAGACAGAAGACGTGAGGCAGTCGAGCAGAGTCGAGTAGAGGCAGTCAGTCGAGTGAGTCAGTTTGAGGAGAGTCCGATGAATGTGGCAATTGAATGTAGCAGTTGAGTTTGAGCAGTTGAGTTGCAGAGAGGCAGTTGAGTGGAGCAGTTTGAGTTCAAGCGGTTGAGAAGTTGGAAGCCGAGTTTAAGACGTACGACGATTGTAGTCAGCTTTGTGTTAAGTATTGCTTGTACGAATAAACTTGAACTTAACTCTCAATAAACCATCCTTTCTTGTCCTTGCACTAGATAATAAAACAAACACATTTGTAGGTTACTACATAAATATAGACATAAACATAGATATAATACGAATTATTACAATAATTTCTCGGTTGGGAATTAGTATTCGTATATCTCCCACCGAAATTTTTTTAAATCAAAGATTTTTTTATTTGTATACATTCTCCTTTAAATTTCTCTATTCCTTCGAAAAAAAAAAGAAAAAGGAAAAAAACAATCGAAGAAAATACAAATTTCATAAGGAACTTGGAATATCTATCTCTCACCGTCTCTGGCTTTTTAAATCACGAACGATGCACGTTAAAGTTTCCGTGAAATCTTGGTTAACCAAGTCGATCCCCTAGCGAGCCTCGAACGCTATCAGTACTTTGCGCAGCGTTAAACCGCAAGAGTAATGCGTTTACTCTGTCTCCGTGAATTAGCGCGACTGGTAGAACGTTGTACGGTCTACGGGTGTTCGTGCATTGAGATCGGACGTAAGGATTTCCCCCGTTACTTATCCTTAATGGAGGATGTCTTAGTGGCCACGGAAGCATCACGGAGAATGCGTTCGGGCCATCGTAAAAGGCTCGCGATCCGTTAGTGCTGTGGATAATAGCTGTAAGGGCACCAGGTGTGGTTCAATAATAACCCCGATGACGACGATCAACGTAGACATATATAAATGCGATGATCGGCTATGGACGTAGTCTACCACGTGCCACGTTATTTTTAAGTTTTATTTGAAAGAGTACCAGTTATAAATGTTTACAGCGTGACGATAATAGAACTTCTATCATAAAACGGACAAAATGAAAAATGTTTAATTTTTCATAGACCGTATGGAAGTAGGATGACGAATACTTAGAGATTTGAGTGATTCATTGTAAAATAGATGGTTAAGAGCTTATTTTTCTCACGATTTGCTATTACTCTGGAAAATAGCATTATGGGCACCAGATGTGGTGCAGTAAAACACTCGATGACGACAATCAACGTAGGCATAAATGTAATGATAGATGATGGACGCGTCTGCCGTTTGCTACGTTATTTCTAATTTTTATGGCAGAGAGAAAAGTTTTTTTCATTTTTACAGCATGGCAATTTAACGGTGGAATTGCGAGAGAACAACCAATTTGAAATTTTTCATAGAAATTTTAATAACAAATGCTACGAGATTCGACCGATTCGTTGTAAAATAAATAGCTGAAAGCCTGTTTCTCTCTGTACATTGTGTAATTTTCTATATGTCATTTTAATTTATTTTCGTTGTACCGTTCTGTACTTCTACCGCTGAACGAATTCACCCTGTTAAACGCGCGACAAGGGTGAGAAGATACGTGGAGACAGCATCGAGGTTTACAGTTAGAGCGGGAAAATGAATGCTTTAAGAATGAATATGATAAGAATTATTTAGGGTGTCACGAGGGGACGAGGTTTTAGGGATGAGTAGGTTGTTGACATGAAATAATTGTGGTTGAAATTGGAAAGTAACGATTCCTTTCGAGGGTTTATTTGTTCTGTTAGAATGAATGCATAAAATATTCAACGCAATCGTAAATAAATATCTTTTACGTGACAAAATGTTGGAATTTAAACGACGTGTGATTTAAAAATTAGATGTTTACGACAATTATATTATACATATATAACATATATATAGTTTATACCTATAATATAATTATTGTAAACATCTAATTCCAAAATGGCACGTCTTTTAAATTCAGACATTTTGCCATGTACTATATATATATTGTTTAACCGACCATTCGCCGAGAGACGCGATCGCGAGAAAGCACGTCAACGGGAGTCGTAAATTCCCGTTACGATTAAACAATCTACGCCACGAACTGATCGATCCTCTTATTTCTATTACGATAATAGGGCTGGTTTAATTGAGTTTACGCTGAATTAACACGTGTAAAATATCTTTATTCCAACAACTTTGTAAAAGATGATAGTTACGCTGTTGCGTATGTACAAGTTAAGTAAGTGATTGATTTGAGGGTAGTCACCCGTTACAGACAGGTTGACTATTCTAACGATGAAGAATAAGTGAAGTTTAGTGACGATGCTGCGTCGGAGGGAAGCTAGTGATGGGTGTTTCTAGCGCACGGGACCATCGTATTTGTTGTACGTGAGAGAAACTAACTTTCCCGTGGTTTCTCGTAGTAAACCATAAACCTTAGAGAACGCTTTAGTAAAAAAATCCTTGTTCGGTCTGAAGGACTTTAGCTAGAAAATTCCTGAGAGTTATGGTCAGTCCTTAAGACTATTGAGATAAGGGTGTGTGGATATCCGGATGTCGTCTTGCTCACGGTGAGTGCCCTGGGTTAGATAGAGAGTCGGCCGACGTAATATAGTTTACAATAATTATAATTATATTACTTAAAATATTCTTATTTAACACTATGTATCTGACAATAGAATACAAAAATAATCTATCTACCTATCAAACATACAGATTGCACGTTTGTAAGAATTTGGTGGAGTTAGGTTATAAGATACAAATTCCAGTTAAGAATTCCGGAGAAGCTCATCGATCATTTCCTATCGGAAAATACAATACAATTTCGAGTAACTTGTTCGTAAGCTATCACCAGCATACATAAACGATACTCTAAGCAGAATACATTCCACTTGAGAAGAAATTGGAGAAGTTGGAACGTCCAAGAAGGATGGATACTTCAATCATCGGAGTGCTGAAAGAATCGAAAGAATTTCACATCTGCACGAAATTTTATAAGATGCGCTGCCTTCTCTGCCTTTCTCTTTCACGATACAAAAATAGGAAGAAACGAAAGATACGCGTATAAATCCCTTTTTATAAGCTCTTTCTTTTATCGCGACATTACGTTCTTTGTTTTAGACTTTGCTAATAAAAGGTGAATAGTAGCGAAAGAAAGTAATTTTACGTATGAACAAGAACAGTTATGTCATTAAATTTTACACTGCGAATAATACATTAACGATATAGTATTTTAAAGTGCCACAGTTTGGGATTCGAGAGAGATTCCATCTGAAACGTTCTTTTTGGAAACTTCGCCTGAAAAGAACTTACTTGGTGAAATCGCCGCCAGGGGAGCAAGTTATCTGTAGGAGGTGATAAATTCTCCGAAGTGCATCAAGTATCGCCATGTCGATGCAAGAAAACAATCTACAGTTCGAAAAGAACGTCTGTTTGAATAAGTATTGCACAATAATTGTACAACGTATAGTATTAAAGCGAAAACAAGATAATTACGCATCTCTGTTATCCAAGAAAATTATTTAGACTATTTTAAATAAATTATTCAGGAAGAAACGGTAAACTTTTTAAAGCAAATTGGGTATTACAGTCTGTCACACAAGAGCGTGTCTGCGATATCTGCGAAACCTGACACCTAATCAGAATGAGATAAAAAGAATGTAAACAAACGAAAACTTCTCTAATACGCGTTGCTGAATACCTTTCAGTTTCATTTGAAACAGTGAAAGGAACAGAGCTTTTTAATATGAGTGCCGCGTACGCGAAACGATTTGAAGCAGTATTCTTGTGTTGCCACCCAAAAGGGCCAAAATTGAGTTTCCCGAGTGCTGCTAAATATATGCACGAGTCGGTACAGTTTGTTAAGAAGTGGGTAGACCGATATAAGGAGACAAAAAATGTCGACGACTTCCAAAATCGGGGGTTAAAGAGGAAGACCGATATCCGACGAGACAAAATGATTCTCCGGCTTTTCGAGAAGAATCCGACTCTCTCATTACGGAAAGGTCAAGTATTTTTGGCTAAAAAGGGTATAAATATCAGTATAATGACACTGAAACGGCGTTTAAACGAATTTGGTGTTAAGTGGCAAAGTACATTGTTAAAACCGATGCTTTCAAAAAAGCACGTCGAAAATCGTCTGGCATGGGCGAATGAAAACAGAGATCGTGATTGGAGTAATATAATATTCACTGATGAATCTTCGTTTTGGGCATGGTGTCCTATTAGGCAAGCTGAGAGGAAGACGTATCACAAAAATAAGAACACTTGTACATCACATTCGAAAGATATGGAGGTCGTTACCAGAATCCTACGCTCAAAAATTAGTCGAGAGTATGCCGAAACGATGTCAAGCTATAATCGCTAATGGAGGAGATTGGACACCCTACTAAGTAATAGCGTATTAGTGTTTTAGATGTACATTCAATTCATATAAATTTTTTTACAAATATATAAATATTTACAGAAATATCGCAGACACGCTCTTGTGTGACAGACTGTATATACTCTGGCAAAACTTAAAATGGTAAAAGTATACGAGAATATTTTGTGTTTCAATTTGTCCGTCCATTACAATATTTTTACTAAAAAAAATGTGAAATGTAATAGAAGAAAAAAGTGACTACAGTAAGCATTAGCAGCAAGAAAGTCAAAGAAATAAAAAGAACTTCCAGTTTGCAAATAAATTTTGAATAAAAGTGTCTCCAAAATCGCAACAACGGAGCAGAAAGTAACATTTCGCCGCAGAAATCGTGTTGTAGGAAGCAAGCAAGGAACGAAAGCTATAGCAAATCAAGCAAATCGCTCGAGGATGTAATTTCTCGCTGAAACAACGAAGCGTATTCAGTTGCTCGTTAGAAATTCGTGCTAAGAATCTCGTTTTATGCGCGAAGATTTTTTTTTATTTAATATTTTCATTCACAATTTGTTCAATTTGGACATTTGGTAGAATTTTTTAGCTGTATAATTATCATGTGGATGGCTACCCCCAGCGGGGTACCAACTTCGTGTATGCTACGTTATATCCTTTATGAGATCTGTTGGGTGTTTCCTCTTTAATCTTCTTTCTATGTTTGATGTGTTGATTGTTTCCACTGTCAGCCGGTTCGGGTGCGTTGCTATTCTTTCTCTGTACCTTCTTGCACATCTGTTGATCTCCTTGACCGTTGGTATTCCCAGGTTTTTCCGAATGTCCTCATTTCTAACGTACCATGGGGCGTTTACTATCGTTATGCGCGAAGATGTCAGATACTCGTAGCCAAAGAGATTGCCGCTACATCACTCACGATGTCTTCTCACAAAATCTCGAGTCTAACTCAAATTTGACTTTAATCGAACCGAGACTCGACTCAAACTGGCATCGATATTATGATATATTATTTAATTATTAATTATGCGTTATAGAAAATTATAACGTAACAAAAATGATTTTTAAAAGAAAATAAGCGAGGAAAAGGGAATAACGAAAGACAAAGAACGTGAGAAAGAAAAAGGAAAGAATAGGAAGGGGAAAAGGATGGAAAAAAGAAAGAGGAAACAAGATTAAAATAAAGAAATGGAAAGGGTGGAAGAAACGGAAGAGAGGATGGCGAGAAAGTAATTAGGTCAATTACGTCTAGTAAGTGCTGGAAATATTAATTAAACTTGTAAATATTTTTTTTATAATATCACGTTGATCTACCTGAATCTTTTTCCTTTCCTTTCCTCATTGATTATTTACAATTACATCAACCGCTATATTACATTATCATTAATAATTAAATATATATCATCACTGTTGAATTTTGTAATTTTTGCAAAAGAGATTAATTTATTTTTAATTTATTACTGAAATTCGCCTAAGGAAAATACTTCAGTATTGCGTATACGTATATCTAATACGTAAAGCTAACTTGGAATGCATCAATTCTCCGTAAAAGGAAGATACAACTCCCGTCATTGAGCGAATGCGGCGTTTCCTTAGACAAATTGGAAATGTAACCGACGTCATTAGGTTCCCACCGTGAAATTCGACTGGTGTTCGTTGTTACACAGTTGGGAAATAGTGTCGGATACTGAAGGGACGAATTAGGTGAGCTAGTTAATTCTGAAACGAAACGAAGCTTGACAAGAAATTCTCGTTTCTCAATGGTTCTCCGAGCATTGTCTTTCGAGACAGAGAAATTGCTTGCCGCAGCTTTTTAAGAGGATTTTAAAGATTTTAATTATAAAGAGGTGTATTATATACATGTTGCAAATTCATGCTAGATGTAATTCTTGTCATCCAAAATAATACAATCTCGTATTACAGTCTGTCACACAAGAGCGTGTCTGCGATATTTCTGTAAATATTTATATATTTGTAAAAAAATTTATATGAATTGAATCTACATCTAAAACACTAATACGCTATTACAGTAGGGTGTCCAATCTCCTCCATTAGCGATTATAGCTTGACATCGTTTCGGCATACTCTCGACTAATTTTTGAGCGTAGGATTCTGGTAACGACCTCCATATCTTTCGAATGTGATGTACAAGTGTTCTTATTTTTGTGATACGTCTTCCTCTCAGCTTGCCTAATAGGACACCATGCCCAAAACGAAGATTCATCAGTGAATATTATATTACTCCAATCACGATCTCTGTTTTCATTCGCCCATGCCAGACAATTTTCGACGTTTCGCGTACGCGGCACTCATATTAAAAAGCTCTGTTCCTTTCACTGTTTCAAATGAAACTGAAAGGTATTCAGCAACGCGTATTAGAGAAGTTTTCGTTTGTTTACATTCTTTTTATCTCATTCTGATTAGGTGTCAGGTTTCGCAGATATCGCAGACACGCTCTTGTGTGACAGACTGTATACCCGTTCTTTTGACGAAAACGTGGATTACTTCTAGTTCTTATTTTAGTCGTTAGAAGGATAATGAGGGAAATAATTATTTTCATTGTTCGAAGGCTATTGAAAAATATTCATAATGTCGAAAGAATAAAGTATAGTATTATAAAAAATTCCTTTTAAATTCAAATAAAAATTAAAAGGTAAATATAATTTGTAATATAAATGACTGAGAAGAATTATAAAGTTTCTAAACGTAAATACGAAGATACACCTTGAAATATCTTTATTGGATACACCAGCAATTAAAATAATATTCTTCGATACGTTCGAAAGATGTTTAAAAATATTCGAGAGCAGAAATTCCACGATAAGGGAATCGGTGAAGGATATTTTAGGAATCTTTTGCAGAAACTGAAATAAAGCTAAGCGAGGAAAGTTCCATCGGCAGCATAAATATTTAACATACGTTTATTTTAAGATGAAAGAATGAAAATTTAATTATTTGAAAGCTTGCACCGTAATTAATTATAAATTAAATATATCGTTCCAAAATTTAATTTGTCAGTCACGAAGCCGCAATTAAGTTCGATATGTTTCGCATTAATTTTAGATTTATCCGAATAACAATCTTTCAGTACAGCAAACTCAAGAAACTAACAAACTTTATTGCAGAGACAAATGCTTACATCACAATAAATTTTATTTAAATTTAGATTCTATTTTAATCGCGATGAAAATTTTTATGGATACAATTAAAAGAATATAACCACTATAATATTTTAGATATGCTATATATACTTCTGTATGTACTTTTCTTGCATTTTTCTAACAATTTAAGTTTCTCGTAATTCCGTAATCATTTTATTTGCGATTCGTACGATATAAAATACTCAAAATCGCGAGGTATCGCTTCGAAGTTTGAAAACATATATATTAGCTGACATTTTAACGAGTTCAGTTTCGTGGAAGTTTTACCATCGTACAATTTCAGCGTGTGTATATTTTTAAAGCGTTCTGGATTAAACGAGAAACCAAAAAACATTTCTGAAAGCAGGACGAGTCTGGAAGCGATTCAATGCTGGCTGCGTTAGTTCCTCAACAAATACCGGGACCTTCGAATAAAGATCGAATTTGCCGGTTTAACGACGTTCCCTCGTGGTCTTCGCATCTTTTCCGCAAACAGAAATTGCTAACAATAATATAAGTTCTCTTTAAACTGTCCGTATGAGTCGACCTCGGGGACGAAGTAGGCTCACCAACGAGCTTTCGTTGTACGTGAAATTTTTAATGTCGCTTCTGATATGCCATTTGCTTCTCGTTCATGCACTTTTGCATTGGAATAAGTCATTCGCTTTATCGTGTTGCAATTCTGAGGTTCTCTACTGCTTCTTTTGATTCATTACTCGAAGAATTGAGAAGCCATGGAAAATATTGTAAGTTCGTACATCGCCATGATCTTTGAACATTTTATGTCGGAAGAACATAATTCTGTCGTAATATTATATAATTACTATAGTATTAATTATAATCTTAAACGATGTGGGACATTAATAATATCATCTTGCTAACTCCCTATGGCCTACGAATTATCTTCGATACAGTAAAATGACCCCGATGTAACCTACAAGTGACTTAAGTCGCCATAGCTCGACCTCGGTGAGTCTTTATGATCTCCAAATAACTCTGAGTAGCAGCCATACGATGTCGATGACTTGTCAGGACTTTCAGGTAATCTCGAATACCAATATCATGACCTGAACGATCCTTTGTGACATAAAAATGACCTTAAATCTCAATGGCACAATCTCAATGACCTCTTGTGGTTTTCGAGTGACTCTCAATCCCTGTGACAGAACCTCGTCGATTTTGCACGATCTTCGAGCGATCTTTAGTTAAACTGGCTTAATCGTAGCGATCTCTAATGACTTTCAAATGATCTTGAATGCCAGTGACATGACCTCGAGGACTCTCTCCTTAACGTTCAAGGGACCTTGCATCCCAGTGATGCGATATCAGCGAATGTGACGTTGCTTAAAATTGAATAACAGCAGTTCAATGTATCTTACACGAAGGTAATCCTGAATACGTCAATGATAAAAAGAAGATCGTGAAAGTGTCTTTCTGCTTTTTCCACGGCAACGACGCTTAATACTTCTTCTTTGTTCCTCTCTTCGTTTATCCGCTAATTACGGCAAGAGCACGCTGCGCTCAAATTATTGAATATGAAATCAGGTTACCTATTTCATTAAATATTATGTGTCCTATTTATCGAATACGAACGAGAGGCCGCAGCCGCAATCCTGTGTGCTTTATGCTGGAATTATTCGACACAAAGACATTTCGATAATAAAAGTCGAGAGAAGATATAATACGATATATGCGAGTCATAAAATGAGATTCCATTATTCGAACTTTGCTACAGTTCCCAATAAATACGTAGAAATATAGAAGGAATGAAAGTCTGTGGTATACTCGTATATTTTTTAGAACGTGTAAAGAATGTAATTTCGATCGAGTTTTCATGAAAATTCTAATATTTGTGACGTCGTAATTTAAGCGTGTTATTCATTGAGCTTGTTACCTCTTAAGCCAAGTCTCTTTTATTTTTCATTTGAATGTTAATTGAATTTAAAAAGATAATTTCGGAGGAGCCTTCGCGGAGATTTTAACGAAGTCACGTACTGAATTTTATAAGTCTTAGTAGACCTGATTACAAAGAATCTGTTAGGTTCAGCGACGAGCACGAAAAATGTCGAGTTAAGTGCTACTCTTTGTGAGATTGAATTTCAAATATTATATACGATTTCTAAAAGATCTGTTTCCTCATCACCAGATTATGCCTATAAATATCTTATTCGTCATTGCAAAAGTTGTATATATACATAAATCTTCATTATTTGTGCATTTTAACGAATCAAAAAAGGGTTAAAAGAAACGAATTAATTCAGCCAATGTATGTTCGCACGCGTGATAGAAAAAAAGACAAAATGAGTCATGGTAATAAAATAGTTTACCTTTAAATATTATTATATAATTTTTACATTGATGTTATTAGCGCATTTCTAAACATTGTTAGCCAATATAATTTATCTCTACCATGATAGTAGAAGCTTCACAGATTTTCATAAAAGTTTTAATCACTCGCGATACATTTACAGCTAATGAACTATGTGTTCCCAGAGACGACAAACCACGTAAATATGAAGTTTATGATTAATGAGTCCGTCGAAACGCTTTGTTAATCGTTCTCTAAGTATGCTTGGATACGGATACGGATACGGTCGTCCAGTTATATGTCAACATTAACTAATAACCCGATCGGTCCCAACGGAAGTCACCGATAATATTTCACTAGTACTCCATTTACATTACGTGTTCGACATCGAAGAAAACACAACGAAAGTCGAGTGCCGACCAAAGGCGACCACTATTCCTTTGACACTTGACTCGAGATAATTATCCATATCGTAAGAGGTTTGATTCATAATGAATTAATAATTGTTACGTGTCATTTGGATGGCCCGATGGAGAATTTATCGTTGTATTAAATAACTTGACCGATTAAAATCATCGAAACGAGTGAACGCAATTTAAAGCATATCTCGTTGACTTATACTACTTTTGTTTTATGAATTCTGGTAGATCATCTTACAATCGCCTCTTTTTATATTTCAATTCATTAATAAACTAGAGAAGTCGGTACATGTAGAGTATAAATTTCAAACTTCGATCGAATGTTTAATTAGTCGGTGAAGTATATTTGTATATTTATCTCTTTGTGATCAACGTAGAATCTATAAGCGAGTACTTGGCAAGTGCTTAAATAATAAATTCGAGTGGTCTAATTGAAAGCAAAATGTTTTGGTTCGTTTGTTAAGCATTTGGATCTGTAGCAATTCATTAATCAAATTTCTTATATATATTATGTTATTTATTATATTTAAACTCCTATATGTATATTATATTTTTAAAACTACAAACTGAATTATCTTCCGGATGGAATGCGAATTTTTATTCTCGCGCAAGACTATATTTTCTCATCCAAAGTAAACAATCGTTGAATATCAATCACTAAAAAAATAACCGCGAATAAAGAATCCAATGTAATACACTTTGCTTCGTAAAAGTTTCTTTCCGCATACTCGCATCATTTTTGCTACAATACTTCTGGCGACAGGTATAATCAATTTTTATGAAGAGAATCTATTTCGTCGGTTTATTTGGTAGGTTTTCTGAAGGATCTCCATCGGCCCTCCGCTCACTATCGTTGTCCTATCTTCGCAGTCGGAGGTTGGCAAGTGGCCAAGGCAATATCGGTTCCCTGCTAATTTGCAATTAAGGCCACGACGTGTTGCGAATTCTGCTACGATGTACGGGCGCTATTCGGCGCTGTTCGTTCGACCCTCTTCCTAATGGTAATACGTGTCGTAGCGTCATTATACCATTTGCGTGGAAAAATTCACCCGAAGGATATCACGCGGCTCATCTCAAATCCTTCCTTCTCTTTTCACTTACGCTTTCCCAGTTTACATTAGGCTAATTTGTTTTCCTTTGTGCTCTATCTTTCATCGTTTCTTCTTTCTCTTTTTTTCAGAAATTATCATGAATTTCTTATATGTAAATATTTCCGTACAATTTTAGATACGAATCTGAACGAATGAAAGCAAGATTCTGCGTAACTGATGACTCGTTACTTCTTCTACGTTTATGATTAATTATTTCGTTAAGAAGCTTACGAAATAATTGGCAATTTATTCCTGCTGTGTAGTTTAAGCGATTTATTATTAGGAGCTGTTTGATCTTATTTATTTCCGTTGGCAAGCACATGTGTGCAGGTTGGTGCATAAATTTTATGTATATCGGTACCGGAGGGAGTGAATCTTTACGATTTAATGGTCGTAAATCACAGAAATGGTAGGTAAATGGATACAGAGTATATAATATGTATACTTACTGGGTTATGAGAAAACTGAAACATTCAAATAATTCAATGTAACGAAAGTGTAAGGTACTCTGTTTGAAATAATACTTCAGTCCAAGTAACGATGTATGATTTTTGATCGCTTATTTTACCGACAATTTTAATATATCGAATTTTCCACGTTGTTGCAACGATTTTTATTATACAAAGAATATTTCCATGAAATTAAAACGTCTACGACTAATCACCGATCTTCAAACTGTCAAATTACTTCATTCTCAAGTTTGGTCATCGTATTTTTACAAAGCAGATTCGATTACTTCTAATATTCGACAATAAAGCATGCAAATCGATTAATAACGCAACTGTTCTCTCATATTACAATAAAGATACACGTAATTCTACGTTACCTGCGAAAACTACACCATGAAAGATATTCTCCACTCAAAATACATTTTCGTTGCAATCAAATTTTCTAACCTGCTCAAGAATTCAGTGGCAATTTCTACGAGGCAATTCGGTGAAAATTCACTGAGGTAATGACAGCGCAATGTAAACCAGCGACAGAAACTTATAGCACGACCACTTTATTCTCTGCCGGTGTCGATTTTCATCGAGAGCTCGTTACGGTCGAAGCTTTTCAAACAATTTCAGCGGGCTTGAGAGAAGTCGAAGTCGATGGTTGATAAAAATTTATGAGCAAACACGGGATTGCCTTGTCTCCGTTGCTTTCCGCAGAACCGCCATCCACCAATTACACGAGCATCAACCGTAAATCGGCAGCAGGGAAAATGAAGACGAATGACAGTCGAACGTGGCCCTGTGGAACTGCGATTTCTCAAGGTTCATCTCGCGACGGCGTTTGCATTCTAATGTCGCGTACGAAATCGAAATACCCATCGCCAACGTCAAATTTCAAATACCAGGAAAAAGAAATTACCCTGCGGTTCCCTCGAAGTTTTTTTCCTGATTCTTAAAAAAAAAAAAAAAAAAAAAAAACAAAAAAACAAAAAAGGAAGAAACAGGATTCTTGGAAAAATGGAATTACGTGTTGAAATTGTTCCATATATTCTTCTGGAATAAAAATTTTATTTTTCGATAAGTTTTTATAGACACTGGAGAATATTTTATGGAGAGTCAAGGATCAAGTTTTGCGAGGGTTCTACCGGTTATAAGACTGTAAAATAAATTCCGATAAAAAAGTAGTTTTTGTCTTACGAGAATATTTTTTTCATTTTTCTTCATAAATTTATGCCAACGATGGCTGTTTCAAAGAAAATTCCTCTACTTCTAGTCACAGTATTTACGAGAGTATTACATTAGAATCGCGCAGAGTTACGAAGATTGCTTAAATGCTTGAGATGAGAATTATGGTGATTGCTTAATGCAACTAAAGCCTTACTGTATACTCAATTATCCTGATTATGGTATTTATAGGAATATTACATCAGTATCACGCAATTTCCTTTTTCAGTGAACGAGATACGTTAACGTCGGCGTTCATGGTGTAATATTTTGCGTCATGAATTAACTCATAATAAATTCGAGATCGAGTTCACTGAATTTCAGATATTATTACATTAGTCGCCACGTGATTACGCATACATTGGCTGTGATTTAAGTCACGTATATATCCGGAGCACGAATTTACAGACGCCGGAAATTCTAATCCCAATTTCAATCTTCAAACGCGAGCCATGAAATCGTGCAATAAATTTTCAACGTGAGACGTTTGTTCCTTCGAAGTAAAGCAACCGCGAAAACACCATATGATACCTGGGAAGTTGTAAAGGAGAGTGACAAGAATGTTATTTCTTTATTGAGAACATGACAAACGATATTTTTTCGTGTTCGACAGGATAAAATCTCGACCGAGCCACTGTTTTATTCGTACATCTTATTTATCGTAATTTTATTCAAAGCAATAACCAAAGTCGAATCGTCTGCGATATAAAGTAATAAACCGTGCGTAAAATAACGACAAAGATACTAAGATACGAGTTTTATAGTATAACGAATGTACTTCAATTTGCGTCAAGCTTTCATTTCCTATCGCTCAAGGTATAACATTTTTTGTTTCGTTTCTCTTTGAAAGACTAAAGCTCCACGTCGATATGTATATTATTACGGAAAAATCAGTAAGCATCGATAAAGTTGGAAGCATCGAAAAAATAAACGGCTACATGCTGCGGAAAATGATTTGCGGCAAGTACGTTTACCAATTGCTTCCGCCGAACGGAAAAATTTAGTTGCCAAAAAATAAAATACTTAAAATTCCATTTCTTATCGTTGTGTATACAATGGAAGAGGAGGTAGATGTTTGAGTTGATTGCGCACGGTACAACGACGGAACTCGAGCAAAATGCATATATTTGAATTAATGTGGAAATCTATTTATTAAAGAATCGAGATACACGGAAATTAACAACTGAAAAGAATATATAATTAAAATATTTCGACACATTTAATTCTTTATTGGTTCGTATAAAAATCGGATGAAATTTTGTAAAAATATCAAATAGAATTCCTTTAATCTTTTTATAAATGTGTGACAGGTAAATCACTTAATAATTTATCTTCTTTCCTCAATTCTTTGTATACAGAAGCAGTATGCGTATTTGATCTTATTATTACTTACCGGTATTTTTTAAAATTTAATAATACTCCACTTTTTAATCGAAGAATTTATCTCGAAATTGTACGAAAGTCAAGCTTCGCGGTACTTTTGAAAAATCGCTGAAAAATTTTAGGTTAACGTCGAAACAAGTAGTTTCGAATTTATCGCAGCTTTTGGGAAATATACGGAACCTGAATTAATTCAACGATGGGCCGCGACGTATCACGGCGAAAAAGAATTTGCAAAGATGTTGCAAGTTCCCTGCGGAATCCGAGATTATGTTGGTGAATGTGCAAGTTCTTCGCTGCTCTGTACATATAAATATCGAAGAGGAGTTGGTGCAAAAGGATTGTAATAACACAGGAAAGGAAGAAACGAAATAACGCGGGGGTGGACGTTGTCTACAAAGAACAGATATTATAATTAATCCGTGTGTAGGATGTAAAGGGAAAACTGTAAAGGAAAATATAACGTCCAATGAAATATAGCTAGAAACTTTTTTCCAAATTTCTCTTTCCACCGTGCTAAAATAATTTCTCCAATATTTCATTTATTACGAAATCCGGAGCGATGTATAACATTTTTATTTACGATTAAACGTTTTACCTTCGTTCCAATTATTGCGAAACAATCTTTAATTATTTGGATGGAAAGAAAGTTTATTTTCATTTCCCATCCATAGTAAACGTTTTAACGTTCTATCCATCAAAGAAAGATCCACGGTTTAATACTTTTTGCGATATTAAAATGTAATTTATATCCATGTTGAACTTTCGGTTATTTTATGTTGATTCTGTAAACATATTTATTTAATTTAACAGATACTTAACATTATCAATATTCCAGATAACGAAGAACAGAATATTCGCTTAAATTACTAGCGATAATTACGACGCTGATTATAATTCCGAATTTAATAATGCTAAATAATTCCACGTTTGTAGCATCGAATAACGAGCAGGATCTATCAGATCGTCTATTACAAACGTTATACATCAATTGCCTCGTAATATGTTTAATAAATAAAGGATAACAAATATAAATGCGGCTCCTTTTCAACTACGTAACTTTTCCTTAAAACTACCGGAACATTAGAAAAGTGGAAGACAACCATAACTAATTTGCTATCTCCATTACCAAGAATACGTTGAATAAAATCAATACTGACGTATCCCAGTGGGAGTCCCACCTAGGCAAACTACTCTCTGTTATCATGTTACATTAACCACGTAAATGCATATGAACTTAATTCATATTTATGCTTTATACAACAAACAACCCAGTTATTATTTGTCCCTCTTAAAACAAAAGCATCTGACAACCGCTACGACTCTTTGAATCAGTTTGATACGCTGTTGAGACACCGTAAGAGTTGAAAACGAGCGTTTAAATCTTGTGGCGAATATAAAGAACCTCTCGTGGCTAGGTTTTGCAAATTGAAAGCGTTTCCACGAGCTGAAGATGTTCCACAGGGTGGAAGGATCGTCGGTTGAAAAGCTCTTTGCGCCGTTGTTGACATCGTCGTGGGTGATTAGCAAGGAAAAGCATGTGCCCTAGTGAAGCTGGTGGTTGTCCACCACTAAAACAGCTCTCGAAAACACCTGCAACCGATGCAACGCGTTCCCTCGAATAATCGCTAATTAGGTTCGGCTGACTTGAGAAATCGTGACGACAATACATCAAAGACGGAAATAATTGCGTTAGAATTAAAGGAAAATTCATTTCTTTGGAATATTTCTCGAGTTACGTAATTTCTATAACATATATAACATTTCTAATTTCTTTCCGATTTTTATTTCTAAATTATCTCGGTCTTTCGTCGGGCATTGTAAAAGAAATTTCGCCTGTGAATGAGAATATAAAGAAATTTATTAGATGCATAATATTTAATTATATATAAATATTTCTCGTTAAAATGACCAAGTGAAAATCAAGTTTACATTTCTTAATCGTATACTAATTTCAGAACTATAAGGTAGTCTTTGAAATTGTTGCGATAGCTCCATAACGACAGCTTAAAAAAGTCATTTGAAATTTTTAACTTCGACCTAAAAACTTGGAAATTTAATTACAACGATCAGTTTCTCGCTCAGAAGTTTGTAAGAGTATAAAAATTAAGAGTTTGAGAAATCACCCCCAAATCGTTGACATTACCGAGTCAAACGGTGTTTAGCAAACAGGCTGTAAATCACCAATTACAAAGAGCATCCAAATCCACGAAGGCCAAATAGCGTTGATTAGCACAAACTAAACAAACGCAAGTTGCTAGCTTCGAAAGGATACGTTTATATATACTTTAAGAACTAACGGGTGACTAAATCGTGTCATTACGAGATATAACTACACAATGCTTTGTCATTTTGGCTACGATCATTTGTCAAGGAGAAAGATCTTACGATGTAATATCGTGGAACGAAGCAAAAGAAGAAAGAGTAACTACGTCTAGTCCTCGCGTCGAGATTGTCGAGCCGCAACTTCGTTCCATTTTCCTGTTCTTTTCTCTATGACACAGATCCAGTCCTGTGCAACCGAATGCATAGACAGTTTAAGGGTTTCGTTTCCGCGTTTTTGTAATTAAATTCCACTGATTAAAATCCGTATTTTACTACAGGCCAGTACTACTCTAGGCCAGTTTTGTTTCAACCTGGAGACCCAGTTGCGTGTAGTACCTCTAGCGTAGTTTGATTCATGATAACATGATAACGTGTAATTTTTTCACGGCATTTAATGACAGCTATAAGGAGAATTACCGGCCAAATTCGCGTGAACTTTTCTAAACGTCGTTGTAACGATAGTTCCTTTCCTTTTTGCTTGGAGAGATTCGTTGATAGAGGAAACGATGATTAAACGTGAGATAAGACGCGACTTAACGTCATTATTAACTTATACGAGATTAGCTACACCCAATAATTCATAATTTCTCGTGGAAATTTCATAAATTTACAGTGATCCACTTTTAAAAATACGCATGCCTTTTAGTAAAGTATATTTATTGGTAAAAGCTGGTGTTTTCATGTTGTATTATGTATTTCCATTTTATATTTACGTTTTCTGGAAAGTTAAATTACATTTTTTTAAATACGTCTTTAACCTCCTAACAGTTTTTAAAAGAAGCAAAGTTGTGCAACCTTGGATGGAACGGTGTAAAGAGTTATAATTTATAGTTGACAGTATGTTCGATGTTTTTTCATTTCTAACTTTTTAGTATTTTTTTAAGTATTCAATTTAAGGTTTAACCGTATTTTAAACGTGTTACAAATAGAATGGCGTTGCGAGAACTTGTCCCAGGGCTCTAATGTCATGGAAAATTTGCAGGAACGAAGGAAAATTGCTCACGTGCCGCGGGGTGAAATTTACATCCTTTCGTTGGGGCGGTTTTTCGTCTACGAAATGACAGGAGTAAAAATGCGTTTCCACGTGACCCTCGGTGAAAATATTCCAGGGAAGTGGAAAATCCTGCTCTCGCGTGGGTGTATTACATAGAAAAAGTGTGAACAATAATTATGTTATTGAGAAAAGGACAGATTACGTCCCAGCTTTCCGCCGTCGACTTTCACAGAAAACGTAGTTTCACAAAGAAATAATTCGAATTAAAAGAAACTGCAATAGGTCAAGATCTCAATAAGAAAGGTGTCTCATTTAATTCCAAGACTTACGTACTTACAATAACTTACATGCAACGCCCTATTTCTGTAATATTCTGTAATAAAACTCTATGTCTATGTAATTCAAAAGTCTTCAAAAAATTAGCTTAACAAGCAGCCTACTTATAGACTCGTTCTTTAAATTTTCTCATTATCCAACATTTTCTTCGATACTTCGCTTGTTAACTCATAGTTCCAGTTTTCCTTTCTGCTTTCGATCAAAAAACTTCGATCAAAAGACCAATTAAAAACCTTCAAATACCACACATTATACAATCCTTAATTCCTAAAATTCTCTCGCAAACCGTATTTTTTTCTCTTAATCCCGGAAGCTTATCCCCATAACTGTTCGGAAATAAATACCCTGATAGCACCGGATGATCAAACGCGATACGATTTCACGAATACATGGGAACAAAAGGCGGATACGAGTTTTAACGAGAGTCAAACATAATAGAGGGAGGACGCTATGGCCCGTTTCTAAAGGTAGAGGGAGTTATTCGTGCAGGTACAAGGTCAAAGGGTCGAAAGGTCGCGGTCATCGATGGACGACCGTTCCTTGTACGTATCCTTTTATCTCAGCATGGTCGAACGGCCGTATTTCTTGCGAGGCCTTTTCCCTTGCGCCATTACCTCCATTAGATCGACCACAGTCTCGTTTCCATTCCACGGAAAGCGGTGGACATCGATCAATCTACTTGCGTACACGCTCGGAGCAAGTCCATTGTGTTCTTCGCGCGTTATCCTCGTCGCTGTTCACGAGGTGTCAGGCCATTCTCCTCGTTCAATCCACCATTTCTAGACGAGAAACATGGGAATTGATTTAACAGCGCCTTCTTCTACGCGTGACTTCGTTAAGGTGATTCGTGAAAGACAGAGAATAACGAGAACAGACGAGGAATAACGAGAGGAGATTTGTAATGTAAGATGCGGATAAAAGGCAATTACTGAAAATTCGTAGATATCTATGTGAATGGACGGCGAAGGAAAGAATATTAAATCTGTTGTATCGATACTCTTCATAGAGGAATATCGTGTCACGTTTCAAGGGGGAAAATAGGCTGTTTATGGCCAGACCCAAATCCTTTTACAGTTCTAGGCTTCCGCAAAATTTGAAAACATCTCTTTTGATTTGTCGATTAACACGCTTGTTAGTGTATTTATTACAATATGGCATCTTTTTCCGAACCAAATGTTTGACATTATTTTCCGATGAAGTTCTTTTCAAATAAATTCAAGAGCGAAATTCGTCGTTTTTCTAAAATGTCTTCATAGAATTTTTCGACCAATTAAACAAAAATTCTTTTCAATTCGTTAAAAAGAAAAATTCTCTTCGAAATTCAAAGTGAAATTTACTATACAAAGCTTTAAAAACATTTGGAAGAGCTCTTTGTCACTGTCAGTCTTTACCGTGTTATACAGTCGCTTGTTAAATCAAATAATTGAAATTATTTCCAGTAAAAACAAACATTCTTTCGGGATAAACCCAAAGCTGAGAGTTCGTTACGCGAAATTTACTTCTATTTTAAAAATTTCGATGAAATATGGCTGTTAAAAAAAACAGAAGAAAACGACACTTTCAGTAATCGTATTTTATATATCGCGTTGAATTTTCTTCGACTTGAATCTATGTTTCTGATAATTGTAGAATTTACGGAAGCTTTTGGACGGTACACCTCTGCATCGCGTTATGTTACACTACGAATAGAGTTTTTGATAAGTTTGAATTTATTAACTTTCAATTCAATTTAGAATTTAGAAAGACAATTTAGAATTCAAAAATTCGTCGTTCTATTCCTATTTAGTAACAGAATACGTTTAGAGAAGAACTGGCATAGGTATCACGACGATGTTGAAGATAATTCTTTTCGAGATTCTATAATATCTATAAAAACAATTCTTTTAGACAAAACTAATTTGCTATGTAATGTGATGTAATTTGTAAGATAATCCTCCGTGAAACCTTAACGCAAGGTATCTCGAACTATCTCAATAGCCACAGAGAAAATCTATCTTCGAACTTTCTGCCATTTCGAATAGAAGCCCCGATTATCTTGGAATCAAATTTTATCGCGTTCCGAAGAAACTTTCCTATCGAATAACGGCGGCCAATTTCGATTTCGAGAAATACCTTTCAGTTTTTTAACTTAGGTATCCTGGCAACAGAAAGTATAGATATAGCTGAAACTTTTTATCGAGTTTAGTAAGCAGTTTAATTTTCTTTCGAGCTAGTATTCCAAAGTGACCACGTACTATTTTTAACAGAGCACAGAATGTCAATCTTATCGATTCGTAAAAGATCATTAACCTAAAAAGACATCTGATTAAAAAACAAAACTTTTTAAAACGTAATATAAAATTATGAAATGATATGAAAATTATTTGTAACTATGAAAATAATATTTTTTCAACTAATGTATGTTCCACTATTTGACTAATAATATCTTACGAATATTAATTTTCTCAGACCTTCTTTTCCTAATTCTGTATACAAATATACGTTTATTTTAGTAGTTCTCCCTGGTAAACAGGCGAATAATCGCAAACCTTTCGCGTGTTTCATCGCACGATTCACTGTTGAACTGAAGTGTGCGACAAAACCCAGTATCGAGCTTTCTTACACCACGGAGACAATTGAACAAACGGAGTAGAAAAAAGGCTGACAGCTAGACTTTCTCCTCTTTATTTCTGAAACTTTTTTATCCGGGTGACAAACGAGTACACGTAAGACGGGCGTGACACTTGTTGAGGCTTTAGTAGGTTGCGAAAAGACGTCGGGAAGACTTGAAAAGATTTTTCGAGCAAGTCCAACGGGCCACGCCTTCCTCCCGACTCGACGCGACGCGTTAATTAACTGCCGGAGCAATTAGCGGCGAATAAGATTAACATCTTTCTCAAGTTCCTAAGCGAGTAAGATTGAGAGCAGCTTGCATCGCTTCAGTGATGCCTGTGAAATACTCGTCGGATGAGAGATAATTGAGCTGGTCGAGGGTTTTTGATGAGCATTTATTGACGAGTTTAGCCAAGTAATTACTATGAGGAGGCTAGGCACAGTTTTATTATTTATAGTGATATCCGTCTCGCTTGTATCGTAATGGGGCATTATTTTCAGTATTTTTCGATCGGTTTCGTTACAGTTTTTATTTTCTTTTTTTCATTTCAAACTTTGGTATTTCATTAGGACTGAAGTGAATAGGCCGTGATAGTTGTATTTTCGTCCAGTCGCGGGGAGATGCGCTCGCTTTGAAGCGCGTCAACGGGAGTCGTAAATTCCCGTTACGATTATAACGATCGACACCACGAACAGGTCGATCCCCTTATTTCTTGTGGGATAATAGGGCTATTTGTTGGGGAATAAAACTGTAGTCTACAGTCTTATAATATTTATATTTTTAACAACTTGTTACACTTGAGGTTCCGTCGTGTCGGAAGATGTAATTGATACAGATGATGATGAATAATACACTTGATAGATGAGTAGTAGTAATAAAGAATAGATTAAAATAATATCACTTTGATCGTAGCGAAGACTATGTTTTAAGTTGATTACGCGAAGCTTATAAGGACAGTCGTGTCGACTGCACGACGTTTGGTAGAACAGTGATGACCCGTCTCGTATAATTACGGAGGAAAGCTCGGTATAGGTGTCCTTTTTAATGGGAAATGCCTGCTATTTTTAATAGACAAACAACCGCTTTCTTCGTAAGTTATAAGAGGGTGCAATAAACCTAAGGATTGTTTTAAGGATCATCCATAAACCGAAAATACTTATGTAGTATCGGGAAAAGGGATCTACTTGACAATGGGCCATACCTGAGGCCCTTTACAACATCGTTGTAATTAAAGGGGATCTACCTGCAAATGGGTCAGGCACATCTGGGGGTAAAAGGAGTTGCAGTTGGGAGTTGCAGTGGGCAGTTGGAGTTGGAGAGTTGCAGAGGAGATGTGAAGACGTGAAGACGTGGAGTTGCAGAGAAGACGTGAAGACGTAAAGACGTGAAGTTGAAGCTGGAAGCCGAGTAGATGACGCACGACGATCATAGTCAGCTATATGTTGAGCATTGCTCATACGAATAAACGAACTTAACGCTCAATAACCATCATTCCTTGTCCTTGCTCTAGAAACTAACAACAAACACAACATCACCTACGGTACTACACTTATGTGAATAGAAATTAAACTGAGAAGATTCGGTTTATGGCGGTTCCTTAGGTTTATCGAGGGACAGTGTAACGGTGTGTGGGCCTCGGCGGCCAGACCATGAGGGACGTCGCACGGACCGTCTTACGCGACGTAACAGTTGTAGCTGCTGATGCGTTTGTCGTAGTCTCCTTAGTTAGCGCGCTAGCCTGTGTAGTTGTGTAGGATGAACAGGTTCTGCTGCGGGTCGCCGGTGTCGCTGCTGGGGTACTGCTGCATTTTTCTTCTCATTTTTGATGCCGTGGAATCCGGGATTCCGAACGTTCGTATCCTAAGGCGCTAACCACTGCGCTGCCGTCGTCCGACACTAGTTAGTGTCGAGTGGTGGTATTGTTGCTGTCGACTGCCGTCACAGGACGAAGGGTTTTCGAAGTAATGAAATTGGGAGTTAATCATCGTGTTCGACCGTTCGCGGAGAGACGCGAGCGCGAAGAAGCGCGTCAACGGAAGTCGTAAATTCTCGTTACGATCAGATAATCGACGCCACGAAGTGATCGATCCTCTATTTCGTTTAGGATAATAGAGGTGGTTGAACTGATTATAACACTGGAGTAACAGGTTACAATATACACTTTATTCCAATAACTTTATAGACATGGAGAGTTACGCTCGGTGCGTATAGATACAATATAAGTTAAATAGATGACTGATCTAAGGGTGGTAAACCAGTTAAGAGATGTTGACTGATCTAAAGATGGAAAATCAGTATAGTTCGATGACTATGTCGTGGCAGAAGAAAACTATTGATGGGTGTGTCTAGCGCACGGGACCATCGGATTCGTGGATGTTAATTTTGGCTAGGAAAATGAGGGCAATAATCGTTGCTTCTAATTGGATGAGAAAACGGTTGGTGGACAAGGAAGAGTTCTAGCCGCCCCCGAGAGAAAGTTGCTAGCGGGAGACACGGTACATGAGAAAAACCAAATTTCCCGTACCTTCCCGGAGTGGACAATAACTTCAAGGAACACTTGAAGTAATAAGATACTTGTTTGGTCTGAAGGACCTTAACTATAAAAATGCCAAGATTTATGGTGGATCCTTAAGTCTATGGAGGGTACGCTAAAAGAGTGCGTAGACATCTAGCAGCCACCTTGCTCGCGGCGTGGGGCCTGGTTTGTGTAGAGAGTCACCGGACGTAACACATTGCGAATACAGACCATTCTGAGAAGTTTAATTTCTTTTTGTTATTATTATTATTATTTAATTTGTAATTTACAATTTCTCCAACTGGACATTTGGTAAATGGAGTTTAATTCAAGCGAAAATGCAAGAGATTGTATTTGATTAACGATATTAGTTGCCACTTGGAAAGAAACTACGAAAGGACATTGATGGAAATTGAATGAAATTGTTGAAAAATAGTTTAACTGGAAATGACTAAAAATGCTCATTTCTGAACAACCAGCGGCGAATTTCAGAATTCAAAATGAAAGGGCTTCCGTGTTTAATAAGGTAACGTTTTTATTAAACGTACAATTTACCTTCGTATAACGCATTGAATTTTATTTATTGAGAATATCAGTCGTCGTATTGGTACATCGAATTAAATCTGTAAAGTGTGCTTCGCTTTTCCAACTTTAATTTTTATATTAACGTTATATAACTTTAAGCTGTAGTATCGAGACTGATTGGCGATAATAATAATTATGGAATATTAGAACAAACGAGCGACAGGAAATAAGAAGAATTTCAAAAAAGATCTACTTACGTAATCACATTAATCGGGGGAATCTAGTAATTACTGTTAACTAACCAATCTTCGTTCGAACTGCTCGACGGTTAATGAAGACGGTTCCCCGCAGTTCACACGAATTGACACATTCTTGAAAGTTATTCTCCGCAGCGGGTTTATTCACTCGATAAATTAAACGCTCGAAGGGCTCGGAGGAACGCGGAAGGAAAGAATAGCGCCGTTTCCAACTCCCAGTGGAGATGAACGCTTTGACGACGATACTGCGATACATCGAATTTGCTGGAACACAGATCGGATTTAAAAAAAAGAGCAACAGTTTAAAAGAACAAAGAAAATTCCTCTGGGTTACCACATCCTTTTTTTTTTTTTTTATTATTAAAGCGATGGTTATGATTCTGGAAACATTCGCAAAAGACGAATAAAAGAGAGTTAACGAAGAGACAGAATTATCGTTTGTCCGAATATAATTGATAATACGAAAGGAATTGATAATAACTGAACGATTAAGCAGCCTCGTTTCTTTTGGTAGAATTGCCTTTACTAGATTATTACTGTCGAATGTGAAGAATGTTCTTATTGGAAATTTTTATACGATTGAGAACAAAGAAGATAATTTAAATATTTATTATATATATTATATATTTATTATATAAATTAAATGTTTCTTTTAAATATTTTCGGCTGATTATTTGTTATCGTGGCAATTAGAAAACGGATTCAAATAGTTTTAAGATGATATTTTTAGATTAAGAATAAGAATATGACAATAGGTTTGACAATGGATTGTTACAAAGATTACTACCGATACAATAAATAAAAAATGTACGTAAAATTTATCTGAAATAATAGAAGAGTAAAAGAAACAACAACGATAAGCTTTATTTTATTAAATTTTCCAATATCCATAAGAGATAGATTACAACTACTACACGTATAAAGAAACTTAAACAATTGGATAATTCCTATCCAATCGATTGTATCAACTTCTACCGTCATCTCTTACCTGTTATCAATCGTTCGATTCGATTCGAACGATAGATACGACTGGAAACTAGAGAAAAGGTCTCGGCAATGGCGAAGCGAACGGCGTTCAATCTACACAGGAATCGTTCAATTTCCATGAGCTAGTAATTGCTTAACAGAAGGAACCCGGAAGGTTACGTTTCATCGAGTTGCTTCGCGGTCCATTACCCTTTGCGTTTATTCGCATAGCCAAGGGGATGAAACGTAATATCCCGAGCAGAAGGAGGGAAGCAACAGGATGGACAAGCTCGCGAATTCCACGCCTTAATCCTAATCCTCCTGTCGACAGAAATTCACGCCTATATCCACGAATTTCTACTGTCAAATCCAAGAAAATTTTATATCGTTGCCTGCGGTTCCGGTTGTCTACGATCATCGATCGTCCTGGTTATGTACTCGGATCCTGTGTAACCTACTGAACCGAATGTGGGGCGTGTCGATAAGAGGTTGTATAGGGTACAGGAAGAATTCAGCTTCTTGGTTAAGCTATTGTTAAGGAACCTTGGCTCAGCTGCTATTAATAGGCATCGACTGTAACTTAATGATATCAATCTTATTGTTGCAAATTTCAAAAATTCAGAATTTGGATATTCAAGGATTTGGAACTTTGAATATTTGGGTATTTGGGGATTTGGGGATTTGGGTATTTGAATATTTGAAAAGATGAGAACTTGGCGATTCGAGGATCTAAAGACTTGCACACTCGAAACATTGTAAATTTAAAATCAAGAGTTGAGTAGTTGCGTATGATTTGTTAATTTGATAGAATTCTTAATTGCTTTTCCATGCTCGAGTGTACTTCTGTATATCGCTATCCTTATAATAGCAAAGACGAATACAATACGCCGTACTAATTGCGCGTTTGATTCGCCACTCAATCGAGCACCTGTCGCTAATATAACCGTGCAGGTCTGTCGCTCATAAATCGACTTCGACACGGTCTTTGCTCCAGCAGTATGAGGAGACTGATAACAATCGGTTCAATTGACATATTGAAAAAGAAGTAAATTTAAAACACGATTAACTCTGTTCATCCAGCTTGCCGAGCTCCAATAAAACATCTCAACAAAGGAAAATTCACAATAAGACAAATCGAACGTATGTTGAACCAATGCTACGCAACAATTCAATTCACTTTCTTTTTTACTTATTTCCACCAAGAAATATCCGAATATTTTTCTCGTAGAAGAGCAAGAACTCATTCCAATGAAAGGTTTCCTGTACCATCTTCGAAACTAACTAATCGATTCTTATTCTCTTTCTTTTCGTTTTTCCTTTTCTTTCTTAAATCGATAGCAATCTTGGGAAAGAAGCGGAAGACGGTAGAATAGAATTTTCTATGGCAGTTACTTGGCCAAGACAAATCTTCTGAAAAGATAGGGTAGAAGTATCGAGGTAAGGGGACGATACACGATATAAACATCCTTCCTGACGTTAACAATCTACGAACTGGATACCAAAGTGCTGGCCATTGAGTTTACGACCATCGTTGCCGAAGGCATAAATGACAGTAAAAATTGTAACAGTAAATTTTCACTGGGTCTCTCGATGTTTCCGTGGTATTCAAATTTTGAACGGTTCTCGCAACTCTAGCGATTTTCATCGTACTGGTTTCTCAAACAAACTAGAAAACGACCCGCTTCGAATTTCCATCCTCGTAAAAATACTGTAACGTGTATGCGTGTGTTTGAAGTTGTACGATTATGTATCTCGTGGATGATAGAGAAGATATACATATTGGGATGAAAAATAAATTTCTTGGGGAAGGGGAAGGATAAGAATATAAATTAGGTGTTGGAAGAAAAATAACTGTAAAGGTACGTGCTTATGTTCTCTTTGATATAAACTCAACGACGATGGAAGATGCGGAAAAACGTAGAAGCCACTCGAAATTTTACTTCTATAAAGTAAGTCTTTTGTTGGAAATGAAATTCTGGAAATATAAAATTACCATGGAATTATGATTTTATGTTTAATATATTTTAACCTTCAGATTTGTATTTTATACATTGACATCTTATAATGAAAAGTATATAATTTGTACTTATGTTTTACAATTTTCAATTTATGTTAATATTTCACGATTTACAGCTTATACTTGTATTTCATAATTGACAGTCTCCATTCGTATTTTATAATTTTACGGTTTTGCTATTTATATTTTATAACAAATACATTGTTTAAAGGCAATCGAAAATGCCAAAGGAAAATTTAAACGAAAATGAAAAGTCCACCCGTGTTATAAAAAATTGCCTGAAATATATCCAGAAAATGTTCGAAAACAAAAGCTTATGTCGAAAATATCAACAGAGAAGGCACAACAAATTACAACATAGAGGCAAATTAACTATAAACGCCTGAAAAACGAACGCCATAGAAAATGAGAAAGAGCAATAAAAACTTTCCAGCGTGAAATAAAACTACAAGGGAACAGAACTGGGAGAACAGAGTATCGTGAAAAGCACTGAATAACTCCTACATCTTCCCTCACACTGTCGGAAATCTTTTCAATTGAAGCGTCAAGTTGATCTTATAAAGAAACGTCTCGGCATGAGAAAGGAAGTAAAAACTAAAAACAGAGTGACAGAACGAAAAGGAATAGGAATGCCGGGAAGAAGCACGAAATTCATAGAGGAGCGTGAAACAGTGTCAGGCCGGCCAAAGTGTCGTATACGTGGGAACGTGATTCATACGGTGGAAATCATATCTTTGGCGATGGAGACCGCGTTTCTGAGTCACGTATCATTTGTATCTCGGCGCCATGATGTTCCCCTTTGAACTTTATCGATACGTCTTACCTTCGCAGCGTTCTCGTTTCGCCAGTTTCCAGCAACAGATGCTGAGAAACGTCAAAGAAACTCGTGAAAGTAGGTACGTACGTAGAAACGGGAAGTGGAGGACACGGAAAGGAAGAGAAGAACATGGCAAGCTGTAAGCTCTGCCGGTAAGCGTTCTCCGCATTGAAATTCCATTTTCGATGGAAGGGAAACCTCTTTGTGCCGTGCCACCGTCGAATAAATTAAATAAGCCGAGGCCGGAATGAAGGCAACGCCAGATTTATTCTTGTACGTCGAACGGCAACGCAATTTCGAGGCCACGCTTACAAAGGGTCGAATAGTAGCGAACAGCGGCGAGGAATTCGTCTTAGATCGAGTTATGCTCGCTCCTTTTTAAGATTATGATCCTGGGAAGAGTGGCTTGTTTATTTGGAAGGGATGGTGCTGACTGTTCGTTGAATGACTTAGCAAAGGGGAAATATTGTATTACAAGGTGGATCGTAAAAGGATTTGTTAGCTTTGTAAAATAAATTTGGATTTTTATGGCGTTTAGAAGATTCATTACGTCGTAATCGTTGAATTTTTGTCGCTAAATACCTTGAATTTGGAGTAAACGAGCGTATTTAAAATTGAATTTCTTCTTTTACCAAATTAAAACATTCATTGTCACGAGAATCTCATATACCTTGTCCTGAATAACATGTCATTTCCTGGCAACGTTATCCGAGCGATTCACATTGTTGAATATTTGATAATCCGTGATAATCCTATTTTAACTATTTTTAAAAAATTAGTAGCGTGGATCATCGGTGATCTTCGTGACACTCAACGTGTTAATTATTAATCGTTTAACGAAGGACATGTTTTTACATTTTTTGGCAAATGAAAAGTAATACGTATTTTAGTAGCAAAAGTTCTATCGAGCATCGGTACTTCTACGACATTAATTTCAACGCCAATTACCGTGCAGCGACTAAAACGTAATACTCTCGATAGAAATCAAGTTTAACCCTTTCAAGACTCACCGTCCAACCCTTTCAGCACGCCCCAAGGTAATTTTTATAAAAATTCCTTTGGTTTACTACAGTTTTACTTTAACAGATTATAACTCATTTTTCTCTGTCATCGCTAAAATTTATCGCCACAGAATTAGGTATTCCATTTAAAAAATTATTTTTCTCATTAGATTACTATACTTTCCATTCACTTTATCAAATTACACTCTTTCCTTCGTTGCCGTTAAAATTCATCGCAACATACGAACAGAATTACATATACCACTTTTAAAATTACTTTCAAATTGAACTTCCTTTTTTGAAATTTTGACGTATCATAGTTCGTATTATCATACCCTTGCGCGCATTTTTAAAAAAGAATCCGCCTCGAAGGAGCTAAAGGGGGAAATCGTCAGGTTTATCGACAGTCTGCCACGGACGTTTATTAATATCCTGCTAGACGTAATATACAACAAGTTCGCTGTTTTGTATAAATTAGTGCAACAGGACATGCTTAACGAGGGAAACGTCGCGTATTCCTCAAGTAGGATATCGAGTGCCCAACTGTCTTAACGAGGCCGGTGTTTCTTTTTCTCTTTCTCCATTTCCTTCGAAATTGTACGTTTCTCTCCTCTCGTGTCTTGTTTGTGTATCAAACGTGCATTCTGTTCTTCCACCGTATCTCTCTTCTTTTAGTTCTTACTTCTTCGCCTTCAAATTTTCATTGTCCTTCGGTTCGAGTTTCTATTTTTCTATCTCCTCGACCCTCCATTTAGTTCTACTTTGTTATGCTGTTTGCTCCGAGGAAGATAAGGTTTGCTCTTTTCTTGTTCTCTTACTCGATTCGTGAATGATTTGCTACCTCGTGAACGAAATGGAAATTTTGGTTTTGTCGTAGATTGTATTCTTCGAACGAAAGATCTTTTTTCATAGAGAATACGAAGAGAATTTTCTTTGATCCCCTTAATATCGATAATTGGGTTAAGGTGGTTTTTACGTACTTATGAGAAATTTAAGAGTGCTAAATTCACAGAATACACGTGATAAAATATCTAAAGTATAGCACTTGTTAGAATATTTAATACCTTTTGCTCTTTTAGTACTCTGTATTCATAAAAACATGAATTTGCATAAATATCCGCATTCTCTTGACTAGACTATACGTCGATTTAAGCTCCGACTTTTTGGACGTAGGAAACTAGAGATTTTTTTTATACAAATCGAATTACAAAGTTTATCATATATGTAGTATCGGGAAAAGGGACGTGCCTGACAATGGGCCATACCTGAGGCCCTTTACAACATCGGGGTAATTAAAGGGGATCTACCTGGGAATGGGTCAGGCACATCTGGAAGTTAGAGGAGAGGACGTTAAGGAGTCGAGCAGAGCAGTAGAGAAGTCGTGAAGGAGGCGTTGGGCAGTGAAGTCGAGACGGAAGACGTGAAGAAGTCGTGAAGAAGACGTTGGGCAGGGAAGTCGAGAAGAAGACGTGAGGCAGTCAAGTTGCGGAGAAGAAGTTAGTGAGGCAGTCAAGTTGCGGAGAAGAAGTTAGTGAGGCGAGTTAAACAGAAGACGCTAAGCAGTTGAGTTAAGTCAGTTGAGAAGCTGGAAGCCGAGTAGAAGACGCACGACGATTGTAGTCAGCTTTATGTTGAGCATTGCTTACACGAATAAACGAACTTAACTCTCAATGACCATCATTCCTTGTCCTTGCTCTAGAAACTAAAACAAACACCATCTCTAAGTTACTACATATATTAGTCTGATAAATGACGTCGTGTTAAATGCTATTGGTCTCTAAAGAATTTTAGAGGAACTTACAAAGAAAAGACTAGAGTTGAGTATGTGAAAGTTTGATAGACACCAAGGAACTCCACTCAACACAGTGTGTAAGCAATTTCCACAAATCCTGTTGAAGTTCAACGAACTCTACTTAGTTTCTTTAAGCTGCAACAAATTAGGGGGGTTCGGTTGATTAAGTTGCCCTGTAGGTACCCAAAGTTCTCTTACTCTGATATCACGTGGCATATATTTGATGTTAAAAAGATCCTTGGAAGAAAACAGACATTAAACCGACCTTAATTGGAAATTAATTGAGGGTAATCTTACCCTGATATGAATTTTACTGAATGCAATTTACTAGTATTTCATAATTTTCGATAAGACGTGGTATCACATGGACTGTGTAATACTCTGAAATAATTGAATTATTTCATTTAATTCGATATTTCAATTGGATTCCAGACTCGAATACTAGAAAAATTCCGGAAGTCTAATTTTAAATACTCTTACGGTTATTATCAACTGCTGTTCAATTTCCAAATGTAAGAAACTGAGTGTCGTATCTACTGTTCGATATTAGTTTAATAATTCAATTAATTAAATAATTGTTACATCAGACGGCTATCTTCAATTTTTGAGGGTCATCTTGCTACAAATAATTTCGTTCTATGGCTTACATCTTGTTTTCGGATATGAATGATCTTCTTTTCGGTTTAGAACGTGACTCAATTCAAAGTAAACGATACACGTGCACTCTATTTTCTCTTTGTGCTCTAGTTCTCTTCTCTCTCGTCAAAGGGTGGCATTGATTTCGTAACAGGAGAAACGATCAAGTATTGCGTTCTAGCTTCTCGCTCATTTGTTACGTATAACGCTACAGTTTAATTGTCAAAGCATAGCGGGGTACACTAATACCGATGGCTTCTCTCTAAGAAAACGCGAGACCTTCCCTTTGATATCGCATTCGTCGACGTTGAAGGATTTGATTTCGTCTTAAACGGAGTAAATTGCGACTTAAACGCGTTCTGATTAAATTCTGTAACGTTAAGGTCAAACACAAAGTCTATTAATTCCATTAGCGACAATTCACTTTTACGTTATTATCCTATTTCAAAGTTTCAAAAGGCGTGTCGTAGTTCGATGGGATTCTTGAATGACTTGTTAATATTTTGAAGCAAGTTATTGTATGAATTTTTGAAGATTTAAATATATTGTTGCTTTGAAATATTATATTACCGAAAGTTCAAGTTATTTAGTCTTGGAAAAACGAAGAAGGAATCTTATTATATGTTTGAAGTGGCTTTGTGTCTTAATCCTAACGTTCCTTAATAGAAAATACCTGATAATTTGCTTTAACGCGATCTGAAACGCTATAAATTCGAATCAGACTGTAATAAATACTGGCCAAGCAACCATAAATCCGCCAGGGTGTACAACCCTTCGCGAACGCTGCACAATAATGTGTTTCTTGAGTAACGTGTTGCTAGATCGATCGTTGCTCCCTAACGAAATCGTTTAACCATTTAACGTATCTATTGATAAAGAGTCAACGAACCAGGATGTTATAAAACTATTTATAGTCTGCGGTACAAATATTTTCTGAGTGAAAAGACAGTATGAATACCAGATAAATAATACTTTTTAAAATATTCAAGTCTCACGAGTGTGAAAAAGATCGACAGATTAGGATTAATGGATTTGAAAGAAAAAGCGTAGATTTTTTCTTCAGCTATCGGAGCAACTTGTATTTATAATAAAAATAATGAGTTGCTTTGCACTTGTAAAGATTTCAAAGGAATGAAGCTCTTATTTCCTTTATCCTCGATTTATTTTTACGAAGATAACACGATAATGAAACAAGATAACTCGATCCTAACGAGGTTCGACATGGATTCGGCAAAGGAAAGCAGAAAAGCCGCTTTTAGGAAGAAAATAGCTGGGTTTAAGTAGGGCTTAGAGAAGGACGAGAATAGAAATAGATAAAGAAAGTGCTAGAAAATTCAAGAAAAAAAAAAAAAAAAACCAGTATCCACTAACATTCGCTCGAATTTAAACGCTATATGTGTACTTCCAATGGTGTACCGGGGTAAAAAAGAGTTAAAAAGTAAAAAAACGCAAGAACTAGAAATATCTAGAGAAATTATACAGAAAAGTTCGAAATGGCGAACAGAAAATACTTTTCCGAAAATGCTCTGGCCAGGATACCAACACAGCACGTTATTGATTGAAATTCTATTACCATTATATGAAAATATAATACAGTTTCAATAATTTATATACCGACAAATGTTTTCGGTAAAAGAAACTCGATTTTTATATTGTAGAACTATGATTATTAATCGTAATAAAATTCAACTGTATATATCGTATGAATCATTGCTGAAGTTTATTTCAAAACATTACGTAATTTTTAATTTGCGTCCATCCAAACGAATATCACATGCACGTCGTAAAATTATGAGGCGAATCGGGGCTGATATGTATGCAGTGAACATGTCAACACATTCGAGATTAATGACCCGGCATGTGTCAGTTAATACTTCAACCCTACAGCCGATAAATTTCACATGTGGATCACGAGCAGACGTTTGTACTATCAGCCAGTTCTTACGTAATAACTAGGGAAATCATATGGTTACAGGACAGAATCGTAGAATAAAGAGGTTTCGAAACTCGTGAAATAGAAATACAATAACCCTCTTTGGTTTATGTTTTAAAAACATTCGACAAAAGTATTTTAAAGTATTCGATAAAATAAGATCGAACCAGATTGAAAATTATTAAAAATATTTCTTCACATTTGCACATTTCAGATTACACATTATGATATGTCTAAGAGCTAATTCCTAAGACCTAATTCTCTTACGATTTATTATAATTGCAGAAACGTATGTAACAGGATTCTGAGGACTATCCTGTGATGTGTTAAACCGAAGGATATTTCTTGCAAAGTTGAAAGGAATATCGATTTTATTTCGTTGACTCGTAGTGACGATGCACGAGAGGAAACTTCTCGTTTTCGTATCAGCCAAGTCCAAGTGGAACGCTCCTCCGGGACACGGAGCGTGGCGTCGCTTCTTTCGGATTTAAATTAGATCCGAGACGACCCGCAGATCCTTCAGACGCGTCAAATACACGCTCGCTTAACGTACTTTCATCTGCATATTTTTCATTTCGCTATTTTCTCCGGATCCCTTCGCATCCCTCTGTTCAACCGCCCAACCGGTGTCGCTCAATAGGGACGTTTTATTGTTCCTAAGAAAGCTATTCTTTGCCCCCCCTTTCGTGGATTATTGCGTCGAATAATCCCTGTATTACAGTTTCGGGGAATTTTTGATATTTCGAAACGACGCCTGTGAAAATACAATCATGGTCGAGTTTGAAGGGACAACAAACTGTTACTTTGCATGAATAAATATATTACATCGTATAATATACGATAAATATCGTGATCCTTGAGAACTCAGTTTGAAACAATGGAAGATATAACAATAAGAGTTTTGCGAAAAAGAGAATGAAAAGCCTGTTATATATATTTATTATAATATGAGATATACATATATTATCGTTAAAAGAAACAATGGAAGACGTTACGATAAGAGTTTTATAAAAATTGGAATGGAAAACTTGGCAGAAACGTGGAAAACAATTTTAGGATTTGAGAGAAATTAAATTTAATTATTTTCATTTAATAACGAAAGAATTACGCTTTTTATGACTTGATTTAACATTTTATTCGTATAATCGAAAGATCGCGGGTGAAATTATATCGACGAGAGTAAAATAAGTGATGTATGCTTTATTACAAAAATAGAAAAAAATGTTAAAATTGTATGAAAAATTGTGAAATGCATAGAACGCACGCATAAATTTGAAATGTCAAGCGTACGCCGGAAGCGAGATTTAAATTCAGTGTTAATGGAATACGAAAATTAACGCCACACCTGTTAACTTTACGGGAGACTCTGCTATTAGCTCGAAATGTGTGAGACACACGAACTAACCCTTCCAATACAATGGCTAGACCATTAGGTACGATAAGATGCTTTATCGAGAATAAAATTAGGTATCATATAATTATTGCCTACGAGACGAATTAAAATCGTTTAATATTATCTCATGCTATTATCACAATTTAACAAATTTGTATCGTAATGTATACATGATCGATAAAATATCCATCGTGGAAATGATCGCAAGAAATGCAGGGAATGATCGCTTCCTTCGATGTGTTTTTACCTTTTATAACACGTAGTACGTATCTGCATTGTGTATGAACCTCAGAAATATCATAACTATGCTTGGTCTTTAAAAAATGCATTAAACCATTACAATCTAGTAATTGTTTATCGGAGAAGATTTTTAAAGTTCCTATTTAACATCTAGTTCAGTTACGTTTTATTCGGTTGGATCTCGTAACAAATGAAAAGAATAAAAGAAATAAGCAGCAGATTTTTGCGTCACTTCAACTCATTACGAATAAAAATTCTGCAATAAATAGTTTATTCAAAGGATAAAAAGTGCATTATTATTAGACTACACATTTTTATGCATTTGTGGACAATTTGAAAATACAGACATGCATGAGATGCATGTAATGTGTAGAAAACATAGGAAATATCGAAATTGCGATATTTAATAGCTAAGATAATTCTGTATTTTGTTTCCTCTTTTTATGATTTTAATACGAATCTCCATAATCATCTGCATATGAGACGCAAATACGTGTATCGGTATTCTAAAAGAACCAAATCAGATACGTCGTTTACGATTTGTACTTCCGCGAACGAAAAGGAAGTTCAATTTCCAGAGAAATTTTCATCGAGAAACACGGATGCCTTTCAAAATGGCAATTTTCAAATTGCAACGTGTTTCGTTGCGTCATTCTCGTTCGCACGAAGCGCTGCACATTAATTAAAAAAAGACAGAGAGCGAAAAGGGAAGCTGAAAAAAAAAACATCGAACAGCTCGACTGATCGATATTACTGCAACGACGCAAAACTCAGCGCGCACGTAAGTGCGAGGAAAAAATGAACGGAAATACGTGCATGCGATAATTAGGCATCGAATTCTCCTTGAACGATCACCGCGATCATTGTCGACTTTTCATTGAAACTTTCAGCAGCACTCGCTGCTTCTCGGAAAATCATCGGCACATAATTCTTTGTCCTTATAATATTTTTTTGTAATTTTATTATTTATAATTTTCTTTATTATTTAATTTGTACTTTACAATTTGTCCAGCTGGACATTCGATAAATGTTTCTAGCTTAATTGCTAAATAACATGTAGATGGCTACCCCCAGCGGAATGCCATCTTCGAGTTTGTCTATTTTATTTCTTTAGTTAGGTTAGTGGGGTGTTCCCTCTTTAGGTGTTATAATGTCTCGGATTTTGAAATGTCATATTAATTCGTTAAAGCAGGTATACAAATTTTTCTAGACCGAGTTTTAATTTTAAAACTAGAAACTTATTGTTCGTTCCGTACATTACATCGTTATATAATTAAAAATAATAACTTGAAGATCCTTGAAAATAGTACTAATTATCGTGGATATTTTGAAGATCTTATAAATATATATGTACATATTTTGTTAATAAATTTATTTAGTTACATAGCAACGAAACAATGGATCGAAAAACGCATCTGAATCTGAAATAGAGTAAATGATTTGACAGATTGTTCTATGTAAGTTTCGAAAGACACGCAATATCTATTATATCATTAGAAAGAATCGCTATAAATTTCCACTAAAGCTCGGGAAAGAAATTTAAGTTTTTTCGGTAGCATCAATTTTTTGTCGGACACTTTATCTATATATGTTATGATACGCAACGAAGAAGCAACAAGTGACGAGAATGAAACCTAATTGATCTTGCAGCATTCAAGAGACAGACGGCTCTTTCTTCGAAAGTTTCACCGCGTTATCTTGGAGACAGGAAAATCGAAGGCTCATGGTCCTTCAAGAAGTGGAGGCCAGGGCCAAGGAACCGCCTCCCCCGTCCAGAGACACCAGCTTGACGCAAACTTATCGTTTCACCAAAAAAGAGGTGAGCCCTCACTTACAAATAATGGTTATTTCATTAATCCTAAGTCAGAAGTAAATTAAATTAAGTTTTAGTAGAAAGAAATTAAATTAAATATACGAAATCGGTTAAATTCGTTGGAAGTGAATTGGAAATTAAACTGTACAAATTAACGGGAAAATAATAAATAATTTAACACGTTGATTGCCGTGTGAATTTTATATACTTTGTCATGAGAGCCGCACCTTAATCATAGCATTTAACTTTTACGAAATCGCGCACTTTTTCTCTGAAAGTGTTATTTATACAAGTCACTGACACTGTTGGAAACTTTCCACTTCATGAAATTTATCTTTTTTTAATCGTTCTAACCGATGATACCGATGGCCGTCGTGACAATCAACGTGTTAATCTTCAATTTAAACCATCACATTTTTATACGTGGGTATATAAAGAAGATTTAAAAGAATCAAAACATTGCAATTATTAAAAAATAGTACGGTGATTTTTCTTAGAAGCGTGTTTACTTTGTTAAAACTGCAATCGTGGGAATGAGAAGGAAAAGTTAAACACAGAGAGAAATGTTTAAAGAAAGGACAAGTTCATCCTCTGTTTTAGAGTAGGCCGCGTTGTCCGTATTTCTGCAAGTTTACCAGACGAAACATAACGAGTGTAAGTTTCCGGTTTTCGCCGTAGTGTCAGCAATATGAAAGTGACGCGCTATATAGCCTGTTTTGGTGAATGCGAAAGCTTCTAACCATTCGCTATCGTTTAAACGCGATTTAGAGTTGTTAACTGCTTTCAGTCGACGTAATGCAAGCAGCTGCGCGTCGAATTTAATCACACTTTAAACAATACACTTTCGTGCTTGAAGTTAACCATGCGACCAGGAATGTGAAAACATGGTAACGTGTGAAAACACGATCTTGTGTATAAATCCGTATGCATACAGAGTAACATAGATCCATTAAAAATTACAAAACGTGTAATATTTGATCTTTAAACAATTTTTACACGTACAACGAATACACGTCGTTTTGATAATTTTGCTTATTCTGATAACAAAGTCGATATCGTGATCTGATGTCTTGTTTTCGTGGTGTTTCGTGCGATAGTGTTTTATTTTAGTAGAAAAGAAAAGTAGAAAATTCGATTTTTGTTTTCTCAAAGACTTTCTTTTCTTCGAGAATCGATCATGGACAGATTAATATAATTTTATCGCGAAACGTAACGAGAGAAAGAAATCTCCAATCCTTTATATAAACTGTTACAAACTTCTTCTATAAATTTCTGTATGAAATTTCTTCGAAAGCGTAGCCAGAGAATAGGAAAAAGAACGCGTATGTACACTTTACAAAATGATCTATCAACTATTCTGGTCCTTTAATTTTCTGTATCTCAATTTGCAATTTCATTTGACGGTTATCATTGAATCTACCGGAATAATTAAAATAACCAATTAACAATTTTTCAATATATGGATACACAAGGTTATTTTTCTCTCTTTCGCTAAATATTATTTTAATATTAATTGTCTTCAATTCCCTCGATACAAATTTAGACTTTAATCATCGCTAGCCGTTAACCAAATCTTGTATTTTCTTACAAATTAAATCTTTGCGTGCGTAAATATCAGTATGTAATCCCCCCAAGATCTTAAAGTGTGAAATATAATACTAACAATCACGATCGAGCCTTTATATACTTCAAGAAAATAACTGTTCCTCGATTTTACTTGCCGCATTTTTACTTACTATCGCGAGTATAGCGCTTTGTTCGCAACGTTCTCATAGTGATGCATTTTGTCATCTATCATGGTGGTTACGGTATGCGCAAATCGCATGCGACTTGGTAGTTATATTTCCCTTGAAATATTATGCGTGCTGGTCAATCGAAATGACGGACAGCCGCTTTAACGATATCGCCTGTTTAACATTTGTTTATCCCACCAGCGATCCGCAATTTCATGATTGCGCTTCCGAGAAACCTCGATATTTCGCATAGGATACCGGCAACAGACACGACAATCCTCAATCAGAATGTCCATTAAGTGGTTGAGATAATCCTTCCTATTTTTATCGTTCCTGCATTATCCTTGTTTTCAGTGAATTAATTCGAATTAATTGAAATTCATTTAATTTAAAACATTGAACGAATATGAATCATATTGTTATATTATTAAGAGATCAGATTTTGGTTTCGCTTGGTTTATGCAAATTAATCCTATTCTCCTCCTCCTTTTTTTTTCATTAACATTAAAATTGGCGATTTGGAGTAAACGGTGAATACAGTGTTGTTCGCCTCCATGAGAACCTGTTTACAATATCTGTATCATTGGATCTGTATAATATCTGTATAATATCGATCATTAGATTGAATTTATTTGACAAATGCAATATTAATTCCGCATTTATATGCAACCGCACAAAATTGCCAATGCAAAGCGTACATTTCATAGATCTATTTATTATTCAACCATTTTCCATTTACATTTTATGTCGTTACTATATCTAATCTTTTCACTAAAATCTTCATAAATATACGTTTCCTATATTTTTCATTCTCGTTTTTAATAATCGCTTTCATTGACTTGTTTATTATTCGGTTATTTCGCTATTCGCATTTTTCAGTGTTCTTATAATCTTTTCAATAAAACCTTTATGATTTTACCTTTCTTATATATATATATATATATGTGTGTGTGTGTGTGTGTGTGTGTGTGTGTGTGTGTGTGTGTGTGTGTGTGTGTGTGTGTGTACGAGTATCATAAAGCAGCATAGGAAATTTGGATAAAAACCTGTAGAATATCCTTGAGAGTAATACTCTTGATATTCCTTTCTGACTGGACACGTCGTATTTGCGATCTGCTTTTCACAAAGTGGACAATGCTAGCGTGTAGGTGGATTATGGAACTCTAGATGAACGTTCCCTGGGCCACTGTGCGAGAGAAATTCAAACTCAAACGCAACTTCGTGACACGATAAACCGGTAGACTATATTAGGTATTCTGCACCTGCAAGATTCACTTCTGCATTCGCTGGTACAGAAAAATTATATTTCAGAAATATTTTCCGTTTTCGTGAGCGAGGAACGTTCCACGAAATTTTTAGTTTGGGATTATATACCACCACACGTTTAAAATCCTTTTAAATCGTTACTTTTCACTTCAAGTCCAAACATTTATCCTTTTTATCCTGAATTTTTTGAAAGCAGTCTTTCAAGCGTGACCTTACAAAATCAGAACTCCCATGCTCCGAGCTACCAAAATTAATTTTTCAATAACTTAGTGTTCACAGGTTTCGCAACTTTTAGCACTGAACTTTCTCATTTTACTCGTACGATCGTCAAACCGATTTTTATGATTATTGTAGTATCGGGAATACACTACTTAATAATTAAATGATTAATGGTGGTTTATTTACAAAGAATGGATTGATACAGATGTTGATTAGAAAGGAAACGATGGTTATTTAACACAAACTAATCGCAATAACGTACTATACTTTAGACAACTCGATAATTAATTTGCAACTCTCGTCACAACGGATCCAACGCTCACCCTCTCACGCGGACTATACTCTCTCGACAACGCTAGCAACTCTATATCGACAACGTAACTCGCACTCCCTGACTTCTCGATTTACACTCTCTGACTTCTCCACTGACACTGACTGTGAGTTTGTCTCTCTGCCCTAGCATCCCTTTTGTCCCTTTGTCTTAGTCTCGCCACGCACGTGTTACGCAACCGCTGTGGCCAGAGCCACGCAGGCCTTTTTTCCCACGAAACTCTTCAGGTAAAGGACCGACGACACATTGATGGGCCTGTCGGCACCTCGGCTCGCGACAATGTTTATGGTTTGCCCGATATTTCTAGGCCCTTTTGTCCACGATATTACACTATAAATATCTTCGTTCGATCCAATACCTCAAACGATATAAAAATTCAATATAAAGTTTCAATAATCAGAGTTCTGGCATTTTACATGGAATCACTAAATTCCCCGTGCCGTTTTTAAAGCTATCAAAAAAGTTTCAACTCGTTAACACGTTGACTGTCACGCGAGTTTAATATATTTCGTCGCGATTAATTGAAATATACCATGGCATAGCATTTCATTTTTGCAAAGCACTATATTATGTTTGCACATTTCCTTCTGACAATGTTATATATGATATACAGTCTGTCACACAAGAGCGTGTCTGCGATATCTGCGAAACCTGACACCTAATCAGAATGAGATAAAAAGAATGTAAACAAACGAAAACTTCTCTAATACGCGTTGCTGAATACCTTTCAGTTTCATTTGAAACAGTGAAAGGAACAGAGCTTTTTAATATGAGTGCCGCGTACGCGAAACGTCGAAAATCGTCTGGCATGGGCGAATGAAAACAGAGATCGTGATTGGAGTAATATAATATTCACTGATGAATCTTCGTTTTGGGCATGGTGTCCTATTAGGCGTGCTTGGACTATCCATGGAAGAAGGATGATTCAAAGAAGTGTAAAACACCCTATAAAAGTGCATGTTTGGGGTTGCTTTAACGCACGCGGTTTTGGGACTTTGTGCGTCTTTACAGACAATCTGAATGCACAAAAGATGGTGAAATTGTACCAAAGGGGACTTCTCACATCCGTGAAACGTTGGTTCAACCAAACCGAGGACCAATGGATATTGCAAGAAGACAACGACCCTAAACATCGAAGTCGCATCTGCACCCAATGGAAAGCGAAAAACGCCATCACAGTACTTCCTTGGCCATCGCAGTCCCCTGATGCAAACCCTATCGAAAATGTGTGGTCCCTAATGAAATGCAAGCTGAGAGGAAGACGTATCACAAAAATAAGAACACTTGTACATCACATTCGAAAGATATGGAGGTCGTTACCAGAATCCTACGCTCAAAAATTAGTCGAGAGTATGCCGAAACGATGTCAAGCTATAATCGCTAATGGAGGAGATTGGACACCCTACTAAGTAATAGCGTATTAGTGTTTTAGATGTAGATTCAATTCATATAAATTTTTTTACAAATATATAAATATTTACAGAAATATCGCAGACACGCTCTTGTGTGACAGACTGTATAATATCTAAATCATTCACATTATTGAAAACTTATTGATTCGTGAAATCTATCTTGAATATATATATATATATATATATATATATATATATATATCTTTATGTAATATATCACACAGATAAATAACGCAATTCAAAGGTTGTTAGAATTGAATGCGATTGAAGCAATTTTTCACGCTCGATTCCACGTCTTTCCGGCCTCATAAAAGGGATCCCTCGTAAAGCAAACGATCGCAGTGTCGTCATTTATCCGGAAGGAAATGAGTAACAAGAAGCGCACCACGGAAAGAATAATGGCGTTCGCGTTTCGTCGAGTGGCTCGAAAGGATTCCATCAAATTGTTCGGATCGTCACACAGCCTTCTCCACTCGGTACGCCTTACGCTGGTTGCAACGCCGATTTCTCTTTTTTTCCACTTCGTTAGGAACTGAAAACGCGATCGCTTTCGCGCTTATTACTTCCACCGAAATCGCGTTACACGTTCCTTTCTGTCGAACCAACGACGAAGCGAATTACACGAACAAAAAATGATATACCATGGTGAAGAAAGAAAATATCTTTCAACGGATGCAAGCGATCCATCGGGATCAAGTATATTTTATACAAATTCTCCTCGAGATAAATCGGGATTTTAACGTAGAAATAATATTTTGCCAAGAGCTCGTAACGATTTGCATTTAAACTTTGAATCCTGTTTTCATCGTAAATTAATTCGTTTTCATCTCGTTCTTAAGCGGATATCCTTTACAAACTGTTAAGAAATGTTACGAAGGAGTAAGTAGTACACAAGTAGATATTTTAATGAAGTTTCAATCAATTACAGGAATTTCTAGTAAAAAAAAAATATATAGATCATATCTCAAATATTTAAAGTTAATCCTTGTAGCGTTATGTTACGACTATCAATATTTTAAGTATATTCAAGAGGATTCAACAGGTAAAAGTGCATATTTAATCAGAAAACTGAATAAAAAATAACATTTGCTGACGTATGGAATTTTAAAATTGTTCCGCTATGGGATACACGAGAAAAACAGTTTTCACGTTGAAGATAAAACAGTTTAAAGTGAATAATAACAGCGTTATATTTTTCACTACAAGCTAGGTCCATGGACACCGTACAAATAAATCATCGACCTTAAAGTTTTTTGTAACGGTTACGAAGCTGTATCTAATTATCTCTTTTTAACTTAGTCTGCTCCTTAATTGTTAGCTATCAAATTTTCTCCACCTTTCTACAAATAAATCTTCCAGGTAACTCGTTATTTACCTGCGCTACCAGATTTCCACCGAAACTTTTAAAAGTTATATTCTCAGTCGTAAAATTACGGTGCAGCTTAAAAGTAGAACCTTATTTCATTAATCAACTTCCAACAAAATTATACTTAATTAATCTCCTTGTACACCAGATTGTGTAACAAACAGAATTCGCGAAACTCTCGTTGGCATCTAAAGTTTCGAATTTTATATAAAACATAGAAACTCGGTCTAGTCGTTTCAGCCAATATCCGTATCGGTTATTATATTTTTATATTTTATAATTAGCCTTTTCACTCTTTTACGCGTTGTATCAGATCGATAACGACAAAGAGCGAATTTTGGGAGTTTGCAATTAATTTTTCTTTCTTCGTCTACTCGTGTTTTGTGCTTTCACCTTTGGTTAATATTATTATGTAAATATACTGCACTCGATATTATCACATTTCGTTAATAACGAAGGCTTATTATTAACCCTAAACTTGCACGACAATTTTATTAATTAATACACATCGCACTATAACTATTTATGTGCCTATTAAACATTTCGTACTTCGTTTAGGTAAAGCGATTGGTTTTCTTTCAAAAGCGTCGTTCGTAATACACGCAGACGTTAACGCGCATTAGAATACACCGTTAATGGCCAGATGACCCGGAATCATTCGCGCATATTCTATCTCGCGTTCGCATACTCTGGTAACTTTATTTCTAAAACTTTTCTCTTTTTTTTCGTACGTTGTTTCGCTTGCCTTTTTATACGGACATTGTTGGTCGAAAAAAATAATTTAAAAAAAGTGGTTTGTTAAAAAGTAGCCACTCTTGCACTCGCGTGTACCAGCTACATAGCGGTTCTGATTACCATAAATTGGGGACCGCCAAAAAGGAAATTCTCATGGAAGAGAGGTTTCACAAGCTCTCGCTGTGCTATTTATGTTGCAGCTTGGTCAAACCTCGATGAATTTCACTTACACCAGCGTGATAGAACGAAGTCGACTGGAAGCATTCGTTGAAGGAATGAAATATTTCTCGTTGAAAAATTACTCGGAAACCTTGTCCAATTATCGCTTATCGTTAAACGCATTACGCGTAATAGCTGGGATAATGTGAGAATTTACGACATTCCATTAAAATCTTCGTAAGTTTTCGATAATGAAGTAATTTGGTATTTTATTATTAATGAACGTATCGGTAAAACGTCAATTTTTCGTAATTGTAGGAAAAGAATTTAATATTTTGATATACTATTACAGAAATATTCTAGAGATACTATTATAAAGGTATTCGTTACATTTTGTAAACTGATATACTTGTAAACTAACGTTAAGCAAAATGACAAATTCTTCGTTTAAATAATTTTTATGCGTGAAAATAGGTTTTATCGATAGACTTATTTGATAACGATATTACAGCACTTTGGAGAGGAAATAGGATAACATTGAAAAATTGCGTTCTAAGGATCGAGACAATATCGAATCCAAGTGGCCAATTAAATCTGAATTCTCCGTGCAATATAAACTGCAATTGCGAAACGAGTATTTAAAACTTCAAAGTCTCGCAACTGTGCTGCCGTTGTACATTTCCGCTCTTAAATAATAAATCACCGCGTCCGTTTAAACTTTTCTCGTCGCTTGAAATCTGAAAACCAAGGGAAACAAAGGAGCGGCTTGGTATCAAAGAAACGAACGAAGAAAAGTTAAAAAAGATAAAGATACACGAGTCTTTGTTGTACGTTAATGCTTCAGCATGTTTTCATCAGCGGCTGAAACAAAGAGAAATCTCGTTTTAAAGTTTCCTCGAAGGGATGTGGTATGGGTGCCTCTCGAAAGCGAGGGCGTGAAATTGATAACGAAAAACGCGGTTGAACATTCAACTACAGATTGTCGCGGGACGAACTGTTTCCAACGAATACAATACGCGTTTAAAAACATTGTTTCAGTTGGAACAGTTGTACATAGAAGTCCTCTACACGATCGCCAACACTGTGGGCGCTAGCACGGGACAATACGCGCACTACAAGGAGGATCTTTATAGGTATGCGCAGGAAGCTTTTGGGGTTCCGCCGGATCAACATCGACGATATCTGAACATCGCGTCGGAAGAGAAGGTACGTTTCATCGTGTTCTTTCTTATTATTCGGTCGTACGTGTGGTAGCTCGCTAGAGTATTCGAACATCTGCTGCGCAATATCTTTATGAATATATTATCTGCATTGTGTGAAACTTTCTGGAATTTCGTTGACGCTGTATGTAGTGGCATACAACTGTAACGATTGTAATAGCGAAATTTGAAACCAATCCGAAAATGTATATAAAAGTTACGAGACATTTATCGCAAACGTGCACTTCGTGAACGATTGATATACAGCATGAATATACTATTAGGTTGTCCGAAAAGTATCTTTCTTCTACAGACACGTCTTTTACAACGGCGCGTCTTTATCCAAACATGAAACCTAATCTATCGAACGTTGTAATTTCTATCGTGATAGAACAAAGTGGATCATAGATAATTCGATAAAATAATATAAAACGGAAAATGTTGTGCGTCCATTATTTCCTTATAAAACGAAAGAAACTTTTCGGACGACCTAATATTTAGTCTTAATCTTTAGTAAACGTACGATTATTGTTAAGGACGGTCTCGTTAAATATCGTAGCTCATATTAAGGTGTCGAATAGTTAACCGACTGTTCAAATACTCTGTAAATATACAATATCTATTTTACTTTTTGAAATACGTCTCAGTTGTCGTTTTGTCTTATTTAATTCGAGTAATGGGATTGAATGAATTCGATAACGAAGATGAAAAGAAACGGCGTGCTTTGTAAATAATGTCACGGTGGAAATTGCGCATTTGAAATGAAAGCAATATACGCGGTTACTGAAACATATATTCGGGCAAAAAGTTCGATTCGAGTCTTGTTGCACAGCTCGTCGCGTTATGAAAGGTTATTTAAAAACGACGCGGTATACGCAAGCATAACGCACTACCGTTACAAAGCAAGTAATTACTGAAACAAAGCTTTATTACATTTGTACAGAAAATGAAAAACGAAGCCCCGTAAAACGATTTCATTCTTGGCCAACGATACGAAACAGCATTGAAGTTGGATAAAGCAAATTAATAAGAAACACCGCTCGAACAGTTACTGTCCCGTTTCTCCATATTTTATCATCGGCTAAATAATATAATTCCCATCGATTCAATCTCCAGCTGTTTTTAATAATGAAATAAATAGCTTCGTGATTAAAATATATTTAAAAAATGGTATTATATCGGAAATATAATTCATTTTACATTGAAATTGAAACACACGATAAGAATAAAATATTACGATCCGTTTACAGTCACAATCGTATATTCGCTATATTATGTTCAACGTCCAGGTAAAATGTATTCAATTATACAGTCTGTCACACAAGAGCGTGTCTGCGATATTTCTGTAAATATTTATATATTTGTAAAAAAATTTATATGAATTGAATCTACATCTAAAACACTAATACGCTATTACAGTAGGGTGTCCAATCTCCTTCATTAGCGATTATAGCTTGACATCGTTTCGGCATACTCTCGACTAATTTTTGAGCGTAGGATTCTGGTAACGACCTCCATATCTTTCGAATGTGATGTACAAGTGTTCTTATTTTTGTGATACGTCTTCCTCTCAGCTTGCCTAATAGGACACCATGCCCAAAACGAAGATTCATCAGTGAATATTATATTACTCCAATCACGATCTCTGTTTTCATTCGCCCATGCCAGACAATTTTCGACGTTTCGCGTACGCGGCACTCATATTAAAAAGCTCTGTTCCTTTCACTGTTTCAAATGAAACTGAAAGGTATTCAGCAACGCGTATTAGAGAAGTTTTCGTTTGTTTACATTCTTTTTATCTCATTCTGATTAGGTGTCAGGTTTCGCAGATATCGCAGACACGCTCTTGTGTGACAGAC